>CM052898.1:29696355-29763796 GCA_028534135.1 Potos flavus | reverse complement strand
ATTAAACTATAATAATATTAGTATATAATTATTATTCACTTATAATATAAATGAATAATAATTATATTTATATATTATTTATACATATTATTTATAGAATAAATATATAAATATATCATATATAATAAATAATATGTATAATTTATATATACTATAATATATATATTATATATACTATATTTATATATAATAGTATATATTATATACCATATATATATTTTATATATATTCTCCCTAACATAAGGTCCAAATATATATTATATATATCTAATAAAAATTATACATGTTATATATGTCATACAATTATAATTAATATAAGAACTTACTATGCACTATATATAATATATATACACATAGGGAAAGTATGTATAGGACATTCACAATAGAGAAGAAACTCAGGCAGAACTTACCATTGTAATTATTCAGTAAAATTTTACTTTATCATTAAATTTACTTTATCATTAATTTTATTTTATTATTCGGTTTTATTCTACTTTATAGGATAAAACTGATTTGTAATCTAACCCTCTCCCTCTGCCTTTACACTTTTTTTTTTTACAACACATTAAATCTTTAGAACACACCTCAAATTCTAATTGAAAGTCATTTCAAATATTTAGGAAGGGTTAATATATTTTTAAATAGCATAACACGGTCTAGATTAAAGTGTAGAGTGCCAAATACAGGAAATAAACAGACGATTATGTTAATATGAGGCTTACATATGGGCATAAAAATCTCAATCATTTAAAAAGGGACAACATACTAAATAAAGAATAAAACCAGGGGAACACACCAAGAAAAATGAAAACTCTACAACAGTATTGTCCAATAAAAATATAATGTGAAGCATGCATGTAAGCCACATATATTATTGTATATTTTAAATAACCACAGTGAAAGTATTTTTTAACATATGTGAAATTACTTTTAATAATATGTTAATCACATTAAATCCAAAATATTTTCATTTTAACATATAATCAATATCAAAAATTATTGAGATATTTTACTTTCTTTTTGTCATACTAAGTCTTTGAAATCCCGTGTTTCTGATACTTAAAACCATTGAGACTCTACATTTCAAGTGCTCAACAGTGATGTATATCTAGTGACTATCAAGTCAGACGATAGGTTTAAGTCTATCCAAACTGTAGCTAATATCCAAGGTGTGACAAGAGGTGAGTCTATGAAAATCACGTATTTACTTCCATTTTGAGATTCAAGAATTGTTTCAATAAGGTATTTGTAGATAGTCAAACTATGGAAAGAACCTAGATGTCCATCAACAGATGAATGGATAAAGAAGATGTGGTATATATATACAATGGAATACTATGCAGCCATCAAGAGAAATGAAATCTTGCCATTTGCAACGATGTGGATCGAACTGGAGGGTATTATGCTAAGCGAAGTAAGTCAATCAGAGAAAGACAATTATCATATGATCTCTCTGATATGAAGAATTCGAGAGGTAGGGTGGGGGGTTGTGGGGGGTGGGAGAGGGAAATGAAACAAGAGGGGATCAGGAAGGAGACAAACCATAAGAGACTCCTAAACTCATGAAACAAACCGAGGGTGGCTGGAGGGTAGGGGCGGGTAGGGATAGGGTGGCTGGGTTATGGACATTGAGGAGGGTATGTGCTATGGTAAGTGCTGTGAAATGTGTAAGCCTGAGGATCCACAGACATGTACCCTGGGGCAAATAATACATTATGTGTTAATTAAAAAATAAAAAAATAATAAAAAATTTTAAAAATAAGGTATTTGTAGGTTACACAGAATTCACTGCTTGTTTCAGGTGATAGGTTTGGGTTTTACAAGTATTGAGATTGCATGAGGGAGGGAGAAGAACACTAGGCAGAGACAGAAAGCCTGGAATCAAGTCTCGGCTTCATTAAGTCACTTAAAAGACATATAACTCACTGTTCTCATCTGTAAGATGATGACTATTACATGTTTTATTTACTTCCTTGCATCAGATTTTGAGGATTAAATGAAATAATTTAAGTGAACTAGTAGAGAAGAATATGATCTAAAGAACAGTGACTACGATTGTTGCTGAGGTAATGTTGGTGATAATGATATCGGCGTTGTTGTTCTTTTTAAACTAAAATCTATATTAAATAATCCTTCCATAGAAGAATAATTCTAACAAACGAAGTTTTAGTTGAATCGTTAAGTCATAAAATTATTAAAAATAGAATTACCGACCAGTTACACAGTGATTGAATTTGCTTAACAGTTGCCCTTTATTTTTCATCAAAATTATATCTTTAGTTCTAAAAAAATACATGAAAAGATAAAGGAAGTAGCATGAAATCATAATGGGGGTGATGATTTATATTTCCAGGAGCAATATGAAATGGAAGTATATTATAGGCAAAAAAAAAGTCATTTTGACTATATTATCATAATAAATCATTATCCCAACACTTTGTGTCAATAAAACAGGTAAACCAGAGAGATAATTGTATTTTACCAGGAAACAGAAAATTTTAAGAACAGCTTAACAATTAATTTAATAATTACTTTAACAATTAATTATTGTAAGCCAGATTGATAACAATTCATTTATTCTAGACTAGTTTACTGCAAACATCAAATCTTCTTCTAAGTAAGAGTATATCACTGTATGTACGTAAAAGGAGTTACAGAATTTCAGATGCAGTTAAAAATGTAAATTGTACTTAACCTACAGAGAAATGTCAGGCATACGTCCACAAGAGAAAAGTCTGCATTAACTCACATTTTTGTAGTTTTTTCAAAAACTTTGTGTCAGTTAGTTAAGATAAAACAGAGAATATCTACTCTTTGGTTATAAGACAACAACAGTATACTTTAAAGTTCTATAGCAAAGAATATTAAACAGGTAAGGAATCATATGTGTAATGATAAAATATATCTTTCATCCTTTGGTTTGCTTTAGTTACAGGAATCATTTTCTCAAATGAAATATTTTGTAGAACCTCAAAATGTAAAACAAACTAAAGTTTTATTTTATTAGCTTAAGTTAATTTTATGCTCAAATTTATATTTTCTTGTTATGGTCCACCAATAAAAAGGCAGTTTGGATCAATTAAAATATTGTAAAATAAGTAAGATTATCGCCAATCTTGGGGTCTCATTCTCTCTGCATTTGTATAGTCATATATGAATAGCTGTAATATTAGGATAAACCATAAGAACTTCTTGATATTTACCAATTTTAATCAGAAAAATGACAACAGCACATCAACCTAATAGTAATAATTGTGCTTCTATTTCTTAAATAGCTCCACTTGTGATCTTTCCATTCCCTTTAATTTACAGCATCCAAAAACTTGAAATAGAAAAATAGTCAAATTTACTTCAAGGTATAATCATTAATAACATCAAGAATTTGCTCACACATACAATTCTGAGAGTAAGAGTCACCACTGAGTGATTTATTGAAGGCTCTAGCTCTCACTAAAAAAAAACAAAACAAAACTCTAATAGATGTATATCAAGCAGAATGAAAATTATATCACATGCAAGGGCTGAGTTGCAGGAAGAAATGTGAGAAAAGATACTGCCACTCATGTGGGTAAATAAAAAAATCACTAACAGTAAAGAATGTAATAGTATTGTCTAATTGGGAGGGATTAAAACTAAAACAGAGAAAATAGTAATACGTAAGTTGGGAGGAAGGTGATCTGAGGAAACTGCTCTAAGTTGTTATTATTCAGCAGTGTGATAAAGATATTGATTAACTTCAGATGTCATTAAGATAGGTAGGCAAGTTACAGTAGCTTGGATCATTACGACAATAAGAGATATATGATATAGAAGTTCCAAACAAATCAAGGGATAAAATGGTGTGAAGAAAACAAAATTTTATCAATCTAAAATAAGAGAAGAAAGAAGGAAAAAAAGAAAGAAAAGCAAGACTTACAGTGCATAAATAAGATGACAGCAGTAAGTGTAAATATATTAGAAATCCTATGAATGTAAATGGGCTTAACCATTTAGCAAATTCTCTAGTCTAGTTATACAAAATTACCTGTTTTCTAAAACTTTAGCAGCTATCTGCCATTTATAGGTGATAAATCTAAAGACTCAGAGGGGTTGAAAGATAAAGCATGTATCTGGTAAATGTTAACTGAAAGACAGTGGGTATAGAAGTAATCATACTAGACATAATAGACTTAGGACAAAAATAATTTTATACAAATAGTAATCATTTAATACTAAATAATAATTTAATCCACTAAGAAGGTATACAGTTCTAAACTATTATAACCCTAATAACATAATTCAGAATACATAAAGTAGAAAATGACAACTGCAAGATGAAAAATAGGCAAGTTCACCATCAGAAAAGAAGGATGATGTATGTTTTGTACAAGCAGAAAAAGATTTAATAGCAATATAGAAAAGTTAAACAACACAATTATCAAGCTTGATCTCATATACCCAGTATCTACATGATCTTCTGGAATTCCTTGCCCTCCTTTCCAGAGGAAGGGAGGAAACCTAGCACAGCTCTTTGTTTTTATGAATGCAGGAATACATCTAGCCTTCTGCTTACAGAGACTGCAGGAGAAATGTGGGAGTGATGAAGGCACAGAAGGCTAAATAAGCCTCACATGGATACACTTGGGTGACTCCCTTTCAAACAAAAGTGCATAGTGTCCCAATTCCATGACAACAAGTAAAGCCCAATTCCACATTCTCTCATGCTTATAATAATTGTTGAAACTATCCTAAATAGGACAGTGCTAATGCATATTACACACATTGTTATCACCACACTATGTGCTATTCTCTTCTTAGGAGAACTATACCAAAAAGACATCGCTGGCATTTCATTGAGCTTGCTCTCACCTGCCTGGTTTTCAAAGAGCAGACAAGTACAGTTCTGAATTTTAATACAATGACACTTTAGAATTAATCTCAATTCATTAACATGTTCTCAGGATTTCGAACACAGCATATGCACAGAAGTAAGGTATGTAGGCCAGAGAGTGGGCATGACATTCCAAAGTCTGGACAAAAGGAGTTGGTTAACCTGGCTTCAAAAGTCTGGTGTTGGGAATTCTAATGTGTTCTCAGAAATTATGTGAATATTTGTTGGGTTTTATTAATTTTTTAGGTAGCTAAACACAAAGTTATAAATAAAATTAGAATTAAATGTACTAAGAACACTGCAACAATCTCAGCAGAGCACAGTTAAGAAAACCAGCAGCCCAGGGGTGCCTCGGTGGCTCAGTTGGTTGAGTGTCTGATTGTTGATTTCAGCTCAAGTAATGAGCTCGGGGTCCTGGAATGGAGCCCTGTGTCAGGCGCCATGCTTAGCGTGGAGTCTGCTTGAGATTCTCTCTCTCCCTCTCCCTCCTCTCCTCCTCCTGTTCTCTCTCTCTCAGATAAATAAAATTTAAAAAAAAAGAAAGAAAGAAAAGAAAACCAGCAGCCCATGGTACAGAGGATTGCTACACAGAAATTTAGACACACAGGAAGAGCAAAGTATGCGTCCTTTGGGTACTTTCTTCTAATGAGTTAATTTCAACCAACCTATGTTTATTCATCATGCTTGTCATTGTGGGGTCATGTCCCTGCCACTATGTAATCCAAGAATAAGCACAAATAACTAACACACAGACACACAGACACACACACATGCATGACCCACTATGGTTAAGTAGTACGCATGGTAAATTTCTGCCAGAATTTATTCACTGACTGTTTTATTTATTCAACTAAAACTATTAAAGCTTCTACCAAGTGTCAGGCATCATAGCAGACACTGGAGATGCAACATTGACAAAGACAGACAAGATTTCTGCTCTCATAGAGCTTGTCTCCTAAATCGGGAGATAGGTAAAACCAGAAAAAGGATAAGGGAATGAGATAGTTTCAAAGAATGTCAAGTTCCTTCAAGAAAATAAAACAAGACTACATGCTAGATGCAGTTTTGCAACTTTAGCACTACTGATATATAGTGCCAGATAATTATTTGTTGTGGGGCGTTAAAGAGCATCCCTGACTATTAAATACCAGTAGCACCTTCTCAGTTATGACAGTCTACAATTCCTGCAGACATTGCCAAGTATCTCCTGGGGGTACAAAATCACCTGCAGCTGAACTTCTGTGCAAAGGTGACCAGAATGAAAGTGGTTTTTTTTGTTTTGTTTTGTTTTTTATTGGAGGTCAGGAAAGTCCTCTTTGAGGGCTTAAAAATGAAAGGGAGAGAAAGAAGAGCAGAAAATGATTTTGGAAGAAAGCTTTCCAGGCAGAGTTGAACAGTAAGTACTAAGGCAATCCAGTGATAATGAACTTGGAATCCTAAAAGAACAGACAGAAGGCTTGTGTGACTAAAGAACAGAGGCAGGAGATGGTATCAGAGAGGAGACAAGAACAGATCACAAGATCACACCGAATCCTACAGGCCATGGTAGAGAGTTCGGATTTTTTTTTTTTTTTTTGAAGGATTATGAGAAGTTTAGATGCAGGAGAGAATTTCTGATTGTGAAGAAAGAAATGTTTCTAGCTAGACTTTTAAAGATAGATAGGCCTGGATTTTTACAGACTTGGATGAAAGAGCTACAGATAAGGGATTAGAGAGGATAATGCATGGCTGGGCTAGGGCAAGGGATGCACAGAAATGGAATTCCAGAACTGTCAGAAACATACAATCTAATGCAGGAGGCAGGGACTTTTGAGGGGCATCTTCTATCCAAACACCTCTGGATGACGCTAAGAGGAGCTCTGTGAAGGAGAATGTGTTCTAAGCAACATATTGGCAGCAGCTGTGAGCTGTGGGACCCACTGTGTGTGTGTGGACTCTGGCTCAGCCCCAAACAGCCCCTTTAGGGAGGGAGGGCCCGAAGCCAAGGGCAGGCCAAGCTGCTCAGCAGGAGCCAGAGACTAACAACCCAGGGACAGGCGACTAACAGCACAAAGATGTCAATGGCTTGATTCCAAAAGATTCTCATTAAAGGTTTAGAGAGTCAACTCTTTCAGATCAAGAGAGACAAGCATAATAAACTTTGGCTCTTTATTCCAATTCCCTCACTATTGTATTAGCGCTGCCATTTTTCAAGTATTGGCCCATGTAAGGCATTGTTCTAAGTGTTTTCCATTCATTTTTCTCCTTCAATCTCCTGAACAACCCTACAAGGTAGATTCTGTTGTTTTCAGCACTTAAGAAAAAAAGGGCACTAGAGCCTAGAGGTGTTCAGGTACTTGCCCATGGAATCTGAAACCTAAGCAATCTGACTCAAATCCAAACTCTTAACTACCATATCATACTCAGGTCAAACAACCTGTACCATATGCTGTTCAGATGAAGCAGTTGACACAGATGAAATCACTTGCCAAAGGTCACACTCAGCTAATGTCTGAGAAACAATGAACAATAAATTGCTAGCATTTGAACACCTATGAGTTCGTTACTTTTCTAAGCATTGTGTATGCATTATCTTATTTAATCTTCATAGAAACTATGAGAAAGGTCTCAGTTGTCTCATTTTATAGATGAGAAACCTATGTCTAGAGATATTGTCACTTTTTCAAGTCACCCAACCGCAAGTTGTGGAAATGAGACAGCAATTTCAAAGGTGGGCAAATACCCAAGCCTTCATCCCTAACACTGAATCACAGAAGCTAGTTCTCTTCCCACAACAAGAAACTGTTTCAGAAACTATTATAGTCTTACTTGGTAAAAATCATGTGTGTGATGTAAAATAATGCAACATTACTTAAAAGGATTTCACCAACAAGAACATCTGATTATGTTCTAACAGAGGCAATCCCTTGGAAAGCCTCCATTACTTTTTCTCCCCCTTTTTGTGTAGAAGTTTTAAAGAAAATATGTTAAATTCATTTATCAATTCATTTCACATGATACCTTAATTTCCAAATAAGTTTATGAAAAGAGGGCTCGGTGCATTGATTCTGCAATCTCTCGTTAATGCCTGAGCTAGTGAATGAGTTCAGGTATTTCTAAGTTATTTTAGGTGAGGATTTGTCCCTAACACTCTCTGCACCCCCTACCTTCAGATCTTCTCACCAAACACATTTTGAGAAATAAACAAAGACTGAGAGTCCCAGAAGGTACTGTTTTGGAATCTGCATGCTTACCTGACTTCCTGTAGCCAATGTAGGAATAGCCAGGCTGCTGCTACTTCTGCCTTAGCACACTTCCCATGGCACCAGTGTGATGTAAGAGAATGACCCAATCACCTGGTGACACGATCTGTTGAAAAGTGTATATTCTCAAGGAAGAAAACTGGACAAACTAAAAGACATCTATGAAGCAGGGAAAGGAAGCCAGTATTTGGTATCAGAAGTTGCAGATTTGAGTCTAGCTGTACCATTTCAAAGCTCTGTGGTCTTGGGAAAGTCACTGTAACTGCTCTGAGATGAGGGCCCTTCGTTACGCAGGGGGCAGCATAATCCTGACCCTGGCTACAAGACAGGGTGCAATGCAGATCGATGAGACAGTTTGTGCATGGGTGTTTTATGAATGGTGTGATGCTCTAACAATAAGCAGAGACATTCATAAGGGAGATGTCAAGTAGCTAGTTACAAGGCTGTTTATTGAACTAGGAATGGTGTGTCTCTTCTCTACTGTCAGGTCTTTTTGACAATGGCAGCATGCCGAAGCAAAGCTGATCCAAGTCCATGTGTTCGGGAGCCAGAGGGGGGACAAGGTCAATGGGAGCAAGATATTTATGCTCGAGGGAGCTGCTCAAGATAGAAACTAAAAATTCCCAGTGTTTTAAGGCACTAAATCTAACCTGTCTAGGTAAAACTTGAGTGAGATAAACCCTGCAGACCCAGGAATGACTATCTTTGAAATGTTTAATACCAATAATAATTATTATTTTATCAGTAGGATCTCATGTATCAGTGAACTCCTTTAATAATTATTACTGCAACAATAATAGCATCTCACATTTCAGTCAACTACTTTTTTTTTTTTAATTTGATAGAAAGAGAGGGAGAGAGAGAAGGAGTACAGGAAGGGGCATAAGGAGAGGAAGCAGCAGACTCCCCACTGAGTGGGGCAGCCCAAATAGGGGCTGGATCCCAGGACCCTGAGATCATAGCCTGAGCCAAAGTCAGATCCTTAACTAACTGAGCCACCCAGATGCCCCTAGTCAACTACTTTTGCAAACAAAATACTCTAAGACTCCTAGCCTCAAACAGTTATTTATTCTCAGTTCTCTAAACAGCATATTGGGTGGACATTAGTGCATCTAGGTTGGCAGCTCTGCCTCAGACTGCAGGCCCACTTGACCTCGTCTCCTCATCATGCGTTGGGCTCGTGTAAGCTTATTCTGGAGTCCTGGCAAAGAGAAAGTAGCTACCCACAAACAAGGCTTACTCAGGGCAATGGCAGGAGTGCAAGAGAGCCGGTGTGTGAACGCATTTTAGATCTCTGATCTAATCTACATTGGTCCTATTCACTAGGCATTTACTATGTGTTCAAGCAACTGTGTACTAAGAGCTTTGCCCCATTTTTCACATAATCTTCACAACAACCTTTTAAAGCAGGACTCATTTTGTTTTAAAGACAAGGACATGGAGGTAAAGAAAAGTTAAGAAACTTTCCCCAAATCCTATAGCTAATAAATGCAGGGTCATGATTCCAGTACAGACAGTGGGAATCTAGGAACTATAAGATTTGCCAGTACATTTTAATCACTGCTTAAATCCTGACCCATCAACACTGCAATGAAAATGTGGCTATTTTCAAAATGTTGAATATATTTGGGTTCCCATACCATGACACTTAAAAATATTTGAATTTTGTTTTATTTATATCATGAAATATTTGCCATGCACAAAGCATATGTAACATGCATCTACTGTAGGGTGCCTAATAAAAGGAACACATATGAACCTACCATCAAAAACTAGAATATTACTAATATCGGTATGTTCCTTTTCTGTCTTAACTTTCTTTCTCTTCCCTGACGGTTACCATTATCTTGAATTTTATATTTATCATTCCCTTGCTTTTTAAGAATTATGTTGATTGTATATGTATATATCAAATAATTTTGCTTGGTTGAACTCTCAATTTTTCTGTCTTGTGTACCTATAGTTAGTCCATTTTTTTATTGTTGTACAATAGTGCATTTAGTGAATATATCGCAATATAGCTGTTATCCCAACAAAGAATATTGGGCTACTTCTAAAGTCATTGTATTAAAAATAATGCTTTTACGAACAATCTCACTAGTAAAGTATGAGAGTTTCTATTATCCTACATTCTTTTAATTTAATTTAATTTTTTATTTTATTTTTTTAACATGCAATGTTATATTAATTTTAGGTATACAATTTAGTGATTCAACAATTTCATGCATCCCAGCAAGTGCACTCCTTAATCTCTGTCACTCATCTCACCCATCCCTCCACCAACCTTCCCTCTGGTAACCATCAGTGTGTTCTCTATAATAAAAAATCTATTTCTTGGTTTGTGTGTGTGTGTCTCTCTCTTTTTTCCCCTTGGTTATTTTTTTTCCCCTTAAATCCACATACGAGTGAAATCATATGGTATTTGTCTTTTTTTGACTGACTTATTTCACTTAGCATTATAGTCTCTAGCTCCATCCATATTCTTGCAAATGGCAAGATCTCATTCTTTCTTATGGCTGAAAAATATTCCATTGTGTGTGTATACACTGTATATATATGTATGTATATATATATATATATACTACATCTTCCTTATCCACTCCTCTATTGATGGACACTTGGACTGTTTTCATTGTTTAGCTATTGTAAATAATACTGCAATAAACATAAGGGTTCATGTATCCCTTTGAATTAGTGCTTTTGCGTTTTGGGGGTAAATACCCAATAATGTGATTGCTGGATCATAGGGTAGTTCCATTTTTAACTTTTTGAGGAAACTACATACTGTTCTCCATAGTGGCTGCACCAGTTTGTATTCCTACCAATAGTGCAAGAGAGTTCCTATTTTTCCACATCCTATTCAACACTTATTGTCTCTTGTGGGTTTTTTTTTTTTTAAGATTTTATTTATTTATTTGACAGAGAGAGATCACAAGTAGGCAGAGAGGCAGGCAGAGAGAGAGGGGGAAGCCGGCTCCCTGCTGAGCAGAGAGCTCGATGCGGGGCTCAATCCCAGGACCCTGAGATCATGACCTGAGCTGAAGGCAGAGGCTTTAACCCACTGAGCCACTCAGGCACCCTGTCTCTTGTATTTTTGATTTTAGCCATTCATCAGAATAGTGTGAGGTAATTTCTCATTTTAGTTTTGATTTGTATTTCCCTGATGATGAGTGATGTTGAGCATCTTTTCAGGTGTCTGTTGGTCAGCAGAATGTCTTTGGAGAACTGTCTCTTCATGTCTTCTGCCCATTTTATAATTGGATTATTTGCATTTTAGGTATTGAGTTTTATAAGTTCTTTATATATTTTGGATTCTAATCCTTTATCAAATATGTCAGGTGCAAAGATCTTCTCCCATTCAGTAGGTTGCCTTTTAGTTTTGTTATTTCCTTCACTGTGCAGAAGTTTTTTATTTTGATGTAGTTTATTTTTGATTATTTTTGCTTTTATTTTTGCTTTTATTTCCCTTGCTTCATGAGATGTAGGTAGAAAAACATTGTTACAGCCAATGTCAGCAACATTATTGACTGTACTCTCTTCCAGGATTTCTATGGTTTCAGGTTTCACATTTAGGTCTTTAATCCATCTTGAGATTATTTTCATTTATGGTGTAAGAAAGTGGTCGAATTTCATTCTTTTTCATGTTTCTGTCCCACTTTTCCAACACCATTTGTTGAAGAGACTGTCTTTTTCAATATTGGATATGCTTTCCTGCTTTGTGGAAGATTAATCGACCATATAATTGTATGGGTTTTTTTCTGTTTGTTTTTTTTCTGTTTCATCGATCTATGTGTCTATATTTTGTTCCAGTACCACACTGTTTCGATTACTAGAGCTTTGCAATATAACTTGAAGTCTGGAATTGTGATACCTCCAGTTTTACTTCTCGTTTTCAAGATTGCTCTCTATTTGAGGTCTTCGGCACGTCATACAAATTTTAGGATTGTTTGTTCTGGTTCTGTGAAACATGCTGTTGGTAATTTGATGGGGATTGCATTAAATCTGTAGATTGCTTTGGGTAGTACAGACATTTTAACAATATTTGTTCTTCTAATCATGACCATGAAATGTCTTTCCATTTCTTTTTGTTGTTTTCAAATTCTTTCATCAGTGTTTTATAGTTTTCAGAGTACAGGCCCTTCACCCCTTTGGTTAAGTTTATTCCTAGATATCTTATATCACGCTACTTCTCACAAACACTTGGTATTTTCAGACCCCATAAGTAAAATAATATTTTATTGTGATGTTAATTTGAATTTCCCTGCTTACTAAGAAGGTTTGGCACACATTCATTAGATAACCTACCACGTATGTTTTCTCTTCTGTGAACTGCATATTCATGACCCTACTCAATTTTCCTATTGGGTTATTTATCTTTCTTATTGATTCACAGCAGTTATTTATATAGTATATATGGTATATTTATATAAAGTTGTCTATTATTTATATTACTAACATCTCTCAGTTTTTACGTTATCTTCTCATTCTCTTTACAGTAAATTGTCAAAAGATTTATCAATAATTTCCTTCATGGTTGAACTGAGTTGAATAGTGTTCCCCAAAATTCATGTCCACTCAGAACCTGTGAATGTGACCTTCTTTGGAAATAGGATCTTTGTGGATATGATCAAATTAAGATGAGGTCACACTGGATTAAGGTGGTCCCTAAACCAATCACTTATTTCTTATAAGAGGAAAAATTAGACACACAGAGAGAGGAGACACAGGGAAGGAGACCACATGACAACAGAAGCAGACAATGAAATGCTGTTGCTGCAAACCAAAGGGCACCAAAAATTGCCAACGATTAGCAGAAGCTGGAAGGCCCAAGAAACGATTCTTCCCTGGAGGCTTCGGAATGCATATGGCCCTGCAGATACCTTGATTTCAGATTCCAAAACTGCAAGAGAATAAATTTCTGTGTTGTAAGCCACCCAGTTTGTGGTAATTTGTTACAGCAGCCTCGAAAAGCTAGCCCAATGGTTAACAATTTTTTTTGTTAAAAAATTTTAAACCCTAAAGCTATGAAGACACTTTAAATGTTATGTTCTAAAATTGTAAATGCTATCTTCGCATTTAGGTTTCTAATTCAAGTACTGATTTTGTTGATGAGCATGGATAGGAATCCCATCTTGTTGGATTGGTTTTGGTTTGTTTGTTTGTTTTTCTCTTTGGATAATGAATTATTCCAGCATCATTTACTGAAAGGTTCATCTCTCCATTAATTTGCAAAGGCCCTACATGTATGAAAGTGCCATTAAAGTTGGGGCTCTTCTGAGTCTGTTCCATTGGTCAATTTGCCTATCATACTAATCTAAGCTAATTACTGAAAATTTATTATCCTTCTTCCTAACTGGTAGAGTTAATACGTTCACCATTCTCTTTTTATTTTCTTTACAAGTCTCTTGGCTGTTCTTGGGTATATGATCTTCCATTAAAATTTAAAACAAGCTTGTAAAGCTTTTCTTAAAAGTCTATTGAGATTTGGATTAAAATTTCATTTAATCTATAGATCAACTTGGAAGAATTAACATTTTTACAATATTAACCCTATTTATAAAAATAATTACATATTTTAATTTACATTTTAAAATAAATTAATAGAATGTTACAGTTTTCTCCACCTAAGTCTTGCACACTTATTGTTGAATTTATTCCTAGGTACCAGATATTCTTTGTTGCTAATATAATATTTTTCTTTCAAAATTGTTTTATAAATTTGTGGCTGTTGTATATAAATGGAAATTTTAATTGTTGGCATTATACCAACCTTATTAAATTCTATTGTTATATTTACATGCCAAAAAATGATGAGAGCATTTTTTTCCCTTTGCAATCCTTATATTCTTTTTTTTTTTCCTTATACTCTTTGTATCTCTTTCTTTCCTTGCTGTTCTTTCTGTGACCTCCAGTATAGGTTTGTATAGTTGCAGTAAAAAAAGCATCTTTGTCTTATTTCCTAGTTTTAAAGTTAATGCTTCTACTGATTTACAGTTAAGAATTACGTTTGCTGTAGGGCTTTATAGGCGTTGGTTTTTGGGTTTTTTTTTTGGTACTCCTTAAGAGATTAAAGAAATTTCTTTCTATCCATAGCTTGATAAAAGTTATATTGCAAATGAGTGTGGAAAGTATTAAATGCTTATTTGATATCTATTGAAATCATATGGTTTTTATCCTTAAACACATTAATGTGGAAAACTAAAGATTTTTTTAATCACTTCATTTAAGTATGATTGACATACAAAAAATTCTATATATTTCATGTATACAGCTTGATGGGAGGTAAGTGTATGTCCATGAAATAATTACCATGCCATAAACATATCTGTCACTTCCCAAAGTTTCTTCCTGCCTTCTTTACTTATCATTATTTTTATAAGTGATAAAAACACCACACACATAAGATGTATCCTCTTAGCAAATTTTTAAGTATACAACACAGCATCAGTAACTACAGGGACTGGGATGTACTCAAGATCTTGCAGGCTAACTAATCTAGCATTACTGAAACTTTATACCTCCCTGTTTCCTCCTTCCTCCATCTCCTGACAACCACCATATCACTCTCTGCTTTCATGCATTTGACTATTTTAAATTCCTTACATAAGTGGTATTATGTGGTACTTGGTCTTCTGTGTCTGAATTATTTCCCTTGGCCTGATGTCCTCCATGTTCATCCATGCTGTCACAAATGGCAGGATTTCTTTCTAAGGTTAAATAAGACTCCATTGTATGAGCACATCACATTTTCTTTATCCATTTATCTGTTAATGGACATTTAGGTTGCTCCCGTGTCTTGGTTATAGCAAATAATGCTGCAGTGAATATGGAAGTGTGAATATATTTTGAAAATCCCAATTTCAACTCTTTCAGATATATACTCAGAAGTAGAATTGCTCTATCATATGGTAATTATATTTAATAGCTTTTAGTAACTTCTATATTGTTTTCTATAGCAGTTGCATCAATTTACCTTCCCACCAACACTGCAGAAGGGTTCCCTTTTTTTCTCATCCTTGCCAATGCTTTTGTATTTTCCATAATAGCCAATCTAACAGGTGTGAGGTGATATCTATTATGGCTTTGACTTGCATTTCCCTGATGACTAGTGGTGTTGAACACCTTTTCATGTATTTGTTGGCCATTCATATGTCTTCTTTGAAGAAATGTCCATTCAGTTTCTTTGCCCATTTTTTAATTGGGTTATTTGGGGTTTTTTGCTATTTACTTGAGTTCTTTATATATTTGGATATTAACCCCTCATCAGATATATGGATTGTAAATATTTTTCCCATCCTATAGGTTGTCTTTTCACCTTATTGATGTTTTCTTTTGCTGCGCAGAAACTTTTTAGTTTGATGTTTCTTTTTTATTTTGTTACTTGTGCTTTAGGTGTGTCATATCCAAAAAATCATTACCAAGACCCATGTCAAGGAAATTTATTCCTATGTTTTCTTCTAGAAATTTCATAGTTTCAGGTCTTACATTTAAGTCTTTAATCCATATTAATTTTTGTGAGTGGTGTAAGATATGGGTACTATTTAATTGTTTTACATATGAGTATCCAATCATTCCAGCACCATCTGCTGAAAGACTGTCTTTTCTCCATTCAGTATTCTTGGCTCCCTTGTCAAATATTAGTTGACTGTCTATGCTGGTGTTAATTTCTGGGCTCTCAATTCTGTTCTATTGGTCTATTTGTTTTTATGACAGTACCACACTGTTTTGATGACTATAGCTTTATACTATAGCTTGAAATCAGAAAGTAGGATGCCTCCTCCTTGGTTCTTCTTTCTCAGGATTCCTTTGGCTATTCAGGGTCATTTGTGATTCTATATAAAATTTAGTATTCTTTTCTTTCTATTTCTGTAAAGAATGTCATTGGAATCCTGATATGATGAAGCTATGGCCTTGTTATGTATAGCCTTTATTATATTGAGGCATGTTCTCCTCTAAAGCTGATAAAGCTCTTTGTTTGCTGTCTTAACTCAGCCAAACTACACCCTAAGTACCCTAGACAAACATGGCCACTGGCTTTGTTCTGCAAACCATGAGCTCTGCTCACCCTTCTCTCAGCTTGTGGCACTAGGTCACACAGCTTCCAGGAGTTCTCATCAGACCTTCTGGTCAGATAGGGTAAAAGACACCACAGCAGCTGGGGGCTATCTTGCCTGGGTGGAAGAGAGAAGGGCCACTCCAGACTACCCTCAATTTCCCAAACAGGCTTTCCAGTTGGCAGGGGCTGAGAGTTAGCCTTGGCCCAAGCTTTGAATTAATTGCCCTGTTTGTACATCTCATTGCAAATCTTTACATCTAGTACTGGCTTTGCCCTTGGAGCAATCTGCTCTGGCTCCCCTCCTCTTAGCTCAAGTCACTGGGCCACACAGCTTCCAGAAGTTGCCAGCCCTTCTAGTCAGATGGGGCCAGAAGACATTTTCCATAGTGTGTGGGGCTGAGATTCAGCTTCTTGCTGGATACAGGCAAACCTCCAGGGCAGGAAAACCTTCTTGTTTGAGGATCCAAACCAGGCACATCTGTATTCAGCTGACTTCCCTGGTTAGAGTGAGCTCCCAACTCGGTTCTATAGATGAACAAAGCTGCTGGTTGGGATTATAACTTGGGCACTGCAGATATGATCCATGTACTGTTTCTTGCAAGCCCCTCCCTTCTTCTCTGTCACAGTCAGATTCCCTGAAGATACCCTTGCAATTCCTGTGGCGCAAAATCAGAGTAGGGACTACTGCAAAGCAAGCCATAATGCTGCTTATAGGTTATATTCCTGGGGTTTTCTTTTTTAATTGAATTTGAGACACTGAAGGCTCAAGGAAGACCTCTCTACATGGTGTTCTACTGGCCCAGGGGAAGAACAATGGGGTCAACATGTAGCTGCTTCTCTTAACCTTCTAATGCAGCCTGTCTTATTCTCTGTGATGCAAGGTGCTTTAGCCTCACTGCCTGTGTTCTTTCAGTGATGTCTTGTTTTTGAATAGTTGTTAGTTCTCCTTCTTGTGAGGGGGAGCAAAGTCAAGAACAACAACATTGCCGTCTTGGTGATATCATTCCCCTAACAGTTTTTCAATTATTTTCTGTATGTATTTATATATAGAAACCACATATCTTTGTCTTCTAGAACAGTCCCAATGTTACAAAGCTGGGCATACCAGAGGCAAAAATAGATTTTTACTTATCAAATATCTATTTTTGATAACTTCAAACATTGCTTATTTTATTTATTGCTCATTTCATTACATCTTTCATTTCTTCAAAGTGTTCACACAGTAATTTATATTCTATATCTGATATTCCTGTATCAAATAATTAGGTATCTAAATTTGCTTGCTTGCTTGCTTTTGCTGACTCTCACTTATGGTGCTTTATGAGCTCCTGTAGATTGACCTTAATCAGTTGGGAATGTGAGTGGCTACCCTGAGAATACTTTGTACCATGGAGAATTTGCTTTTACTTGTGCTGAGAGCCATGGGATTTTATAAGCCTGGGATAACTTTAGACCTTTCAGGGGCCACAAACTTAATCTAGGAATCTCAGGTTCTGCTCATCTAATCATCTTTGATGCTCATATTCTTATAAAATGTAGAGATAAACAATACACACATATATATTATGATAATATATGAGATACCTGTTCTACAGCACTTTAAATCTTCCTTGTCCCATCTTTCACTCCAGTTACTGATATAATGATGGTTTCTTCCAAGTTTTGATGGTACAAGCTCACAGTGACTCACTCCTTTCCTCGTGTGGATCCCTCTCTAACATTTTATCCTTTACCCTTTTAAAGTCACTAAATAGCTCCAGGAATTCCTTTAATGAGAAATTTTTGCCACACTTCATATCCCTTTTGCTTCCTTCCTGAAAACTTTTGAGACATCATGGTGTGAAATTCCTACAAGAAGCCACTTAATTTCTGGAAGGGTGAGATAGTTAATGTCCATGGGGTTACTTTTGACCACTAGGGGCTGGGAATGGATGGATAAATGTGTTTCTACCCTTAAAACGGATAGCTTAGGTGGGGCCCTGATCTGTTAGAATTGCCTTTAAGAAGACAAAAAGATATGGTCTATATATAAAATGGAATATTATACCTCCATCAGAAAGGATGAACACCCAACTTTTGTATCAACATGGACCGGACTGGAAGAGATTATGCTGAGCGAAATAAGTCAAGCAAAGAGAGTCCATTATCATATGGTTTCACTTACCTGTGGAGCATAAGGAAAAATATGGAGGACATTGGGAGAAGGAAAAGAAGGGTAAATTGGGAGAAATCAGAGGGGGAGATGAAACATGAGAGACTGTGGACTCCAAGAAACAAACTGAGGGTTTTGGAGGGGAGGGGGACAGGGGGTAAGGTGACCTGGTGGTGGGTATTAAGGAGGGCACTTATTGCATGGAGCACTGGGTGTGGTGCATGAACAATGAATCTTGGAATACTGAAAAAATAAAATTAAATTAAAAAAAAAAAGACAGAAAGAGCTATATCTCTCCTTAGTACAAGTTCACAAACAAGAATCCATGTGATCACACAGGAAGATGATGTTCACTTAAAAAACAAGAGACGCATCAGAAGTAAACCTACTTTGACAGCACCTCCAGAACTGAGAATAATAAATTTCTGTTGTTTAAATCACCCAGTCTATGGTATTTTGTTATGGCAGCCCAAGCTGAGTAAGACAAATGTTTCATTTATTTATAAAAAAATTGTATCAAGGGTGATTCAAGTAGTGCTTGCCTTCCTCTTCTCATCACAAAACTTACAATCCTGAGCAAATTCTCATGCTCTTTTCTAAGTATGAATCATCTTGCAACATTTGAACCTTAAGTTTTCGATGTCATGAGATATCCCCAAGAGTCCCTTTAACGTAAAGTTTGCTTGCTGAGGTCACTTCCTCTAGGACATCTTCTTCCCGCTTTTGTCACTATCCCTTTCCTCATTTATGTTGATCGCTTTGCCTGCACTAAGTTCCTTTGCATGTCTAGGTCAGTTAAAAGATGTTATTTCTATTGTTCAATAATTTGAATCCTCCACCTGAAAACCACTAGCTGTGTGATTTGGCAAATCATTTATTCTAATTCCTTTGCATTTTGATATCTTTATTTGTAAAATAGAACTAATAACACACATAACAGGGTTTTTTCTTTTGGTTATCATTCATTGGGAACTTAAATGCCATGCAGGATGCTAAATATGTTAATTTGGTAATGCCTAGGAAAAGGTACATTTACTGTTTCCTTTTCTTTAGAGATCTTAGTGTTTTCCATATTATTTGGTATTTGGGGTTTTTTTTTGTTTTTTTGTTTTGTTTTGTTTTTTGTTTTTGCAAATTGAGGTCTTTAGTCAAAGTGAATATTTTCAAATATCCATATGTGAAAATTTTGATAGATAAAAATGTCCCATTGGCTGATTTTATATTTCTTATCATCATTATTAATAATGGTATTTATACAGGATATGTACACAAATGTACATATGCTCTCCCTATATATAATCTTTTCTTTTTCCCAAATACTTTTATTTTTTCAGTGGTATTTGTTTTAGGTTATTTTTTATTTTTTTGGTCTTCCCCCAAAGATGACTTACATGTTTAAAAGACATTCTGCTCATACCCTTTGCCTTTGCCCATAAGATTAAAATACACTATTCAAAAAAGTCATGACCTGCATATGAATATGAATAGTCTCCTTTTAAATGACTATTTAAAGGAATAATTAAAATAATTAGTGGTTAAACTGTACAAGGTACTTTTGACCTTTCTATTAAGGTTACAGAAGTGAACCAACTCATGTAATCAAAACAAAATCATGAATAACATCTGAAAATGGCTATATTCTTGATTTATAAAGCCCTTTGCAACACAATACATACAACTGAGAAATACCAACTTTTAAAGTCTTACCACCATTGTTTATGTAGAATAATAAATACTGTCTTCCTATAACTTGTATTATTTTAACTTTTTCTTATCTATTTATAATTTATTGAGCAATTCACAAAAATGTTACTATTGACTTTATAAATTATAACTCCCTAATCAAATATTGATGAAAACTTTAATTCTCCAAAAATCACACACCCTCCAGAGGCTTATTATTTGAGAAATGCTTTATTTCTTGAGTTGCAAAAGGGGAACTTGCATGTATAGGGAAACTTAAGCATATGCTAAGAAAAGGAAACCACAGATGTTTCTTCTACATAGAATTGGTGTTAAGAGTGTAATGCACAGACTGCTTTGAAAGGATTGTTTTCTAACTTTCATCAGACCATGATCATATTTAGGAAAGAAAACTAAAGTCATTGAATACACTGATAAAAAAGAAAGATTATTGAATTAAAAAGTTTCTTTTAATGAATATAAAGCATAAGTTAGCCATTACTATTTGATAAGATGAGGAAGAAGGCCAAAAAAGGAACACAAACCAGACGCCCTCACTTTAAGTTAAATCTATAACATTTTTGCATTCTGTTTTCAAAAAGGTGAGTTGCGTTGTATCTTCCCTGTAGTAATCAGAGGATTTTTTAAAAATAATTATCTTCTTGGAACTGTTAACCTAAAACCTTGCAATTGATTATACATATTAATCATAGGAAACTTCAATTATTACAGTATTTTAGGTAAGAGGTTATCACACTGTCTAAAAAGAAAGAGGTAGAAAATAGCAAGTGTTAGGAACTGTCTTATATTTCTGGTGTGAGTGTGAAGAAGCAACCACTTTTGAAAACTGGCATTTTCTGCCAAAGTTGAAAACATGCACAATCCATGTCCCAAAAATTCCATTCCTAAGTATATTCACAACAGAAATGGGCACACACTTATAAAAGTATTTTATAAGTATTCATAGCAGCATTATTTCTCACAGCCCCAAACTGGATACTACACAGATGTTCACCCTAGTGGAATGGATTAATAATGGAATATCCATTCATTAGCGATGAGAATGAGCCATCTGCCAGGATATGAACTCTCATGGATCAACTTATAAACTCAATGCTGAGTAGAATTCAGATAGGACAAATAATGCTAAAATGTGTATAAAACCAGAGAATAGCCAAAGCAATTTCGAGAAAGAACAAAGCTGGAGGGTATCACAATCCCAGATTTCAAACTCTACTATGAACCTATAATAATCAAAACAGTATGGTATGGGCACAAAAATAGATAGAATAAATAAAAGATAAATAAATAAAGATAAATAAAAAAGATAAATAAATAAAAGAACACAACGAATAAATTCTTGGACATAGGCGTTAGCAATCTTTTTCTGAATCTGCCTCCTCTCACGAGGGAAGCAAAAGCAAAATAAACTATTGAGACTATATCAAACTAAAATGATTTTTCACAGCAAAAAATGTCATAAGATATCTTGAAATATGAAGATGAAAAATGAAAAGGCAACCTACTGAATAAGAGAAGATATTTGAAAATGGTATGTTCAATAAGGTATTCATTTCTAACATATATAAAGAACTCATACAATTTAACAACAAGAACAAAAACAAACAACATGATTAAAAAATGGGCAGAGGATCTAAATAGATAGTTCTAGATAGTTGACCGTATAAACCAACAAACACATCAAAAGATGTTCAACCTCACTAATCATAGGGGAAATGAAAATCAAAACCACCATGAGATACTATCTCACACCTGTCAGAATGACTAAAATAAAAATAAAATAAAATAAAAACAAGAAAGAAGAATTGTTGACGAGTATCTGGACAAAAGAGAACACTGGTACATTGTTGGTTGGACTGTATATTAGTGCAGTCACTATGGAAAACAGTATAGAGATTCCTCAAAAAATTAAAAAAAAAAAGATCATACAATCTAATTCCATTTCTAGGCATTTATCCAAAGAAAACAAAAACACTCATTAGAAAAGATATATACACCTCTATGGTCATTTCAGCATTATTCACAATAACTAAGATATGGAAACAACATGTGTCTGCCACCAGATGAATGGATGAAAAAGACACAGTATGTATATAAAATGGAATACCACTCAGCCATAAAAAGAATGAGATCTTATCATTTGTGACAACACATATGGATCTTAAGGATATTACATAAAGTGAAATAAGTCAGACAGAGAAAGACAGATACCATATGATCTCACTTAAATGTGGGATCTAAAAATCAAAACAAATGAATAAACAAATAAAAAAGAAATATAAATATAGAGAACAAATTGGTGGTTGCCAGAGGGGAGGGTAGTGGGAAGATGGGCGAAATAGTTCAGGGGGATTAAGAGGTAAAAACTTCTACTTATAAACTATGTAAGTCATGGAGATGTAAAGTATAAGGAACCTAGTCGATAATACTGTAATAGCTTTATACTGTGACAGATGGTCACTTACCATGATGATCATTGTGTAATGTATATAAATGTCAAATCATGATACTATAAACCTGAAATTAATGCATTAATTCATGTCAACTATACTTCAATAAAAATAATTAGGAAAAGAAGTCAGACACACAAAAATGTACATACCATATGGTTCCATTACATAAAGTACAATGTAGAAAAAATTAATCTATACTATTCAAAAGTCAGAATCATGGGTACCTTGGGAAGTGGGTGGAGTCATGTCTGGAAAGAAGCATGAGGGTTTTGTGATGTGCTTGCTTATCAATGCACTTCCAGGTTTGTCCAGTTTGTGAAAATATATTGAGCTGTACACTTTCATGTGCATATATATTTCTCTATGTAAACTGTATTTCAATAAAAATTTAGTATTAAAAAATAAAATGCTGTGATAATTGTCTGTTCACTTCAATTTATATATTGTTCTTCATGTTAACTTTATGATAATGAACAGCTAAGTGTAATTAATAACAGCACTATAACTTTCCTGCAGAATATATTTTTATAAATTAACTAGCAACTCATTTGTAAAACACAAAGCAAAATCTAGTTCTTCTACAAAAATGCGTCGAGTAGGGTTTTCATAGCATTGCAGTAGCGATATGATAGTTACGTCATTTATTTTTTGGATAGGCTTAACTGTATTAGCACACCTGAAGATTGTAGAATAAATATTCTAATTCCACTTTAGAAAGGCATTTTATTACACAAACAGTAAAATCCACTCCTTCGGATAATAAAACAAAGTTAACTGAATTTGCAACCATTTGAGGTTTAATGTCAGAACTTTGTTCTTAAAATAAAAAAGTATGTAGACTCAGAATTATCTTTGAAAAGTCCTGAGTAGTGTAGCATACCAGAGATGGAACTACAATTCAGTCTGTACAAGATATAGGGTTTTTCCTCTATCACTAGTTCAATCACTTTTCTTCCTATTTAACATGAGATAAAGAAGCTAGCTTGCATTTATAGGCATATTATTAAGGGGAGACAAAAGTATCGGAAACACACCAGCCTCACATACATCTAGGAGCTCTAATGACCTGAGCTAATAGATTTATAGTTCAGAGTTCCTGTAAAATGCATACTCACTGGATAAAATGGCTAATTGGATTATCCATATTATTTAAATTATTTCCTCTTTCATTCTCTCTTATCTCCCATCCCTGACCCCAATGCAGTGCACCAATATTGGAATTCACAAAAATTAATCCCAGATATGGGACTGCATTGTACTATGAAAAGGTCTGAATTTTATAGTCACACAAATCTGGGATCAGTGGCTGGATCTGCCACTTACTGTCAACTGATGACTCTTAGTGTACTTGTCTGGAGAATAGGAATGATATCGATCTTATATTGTCATGTTAAAAATGAAAGGTAAGGCACCTGGGTGGCTCACTTGGCTATGCGTCTGCCTTCAGCTCAGGTCATGATCCCAGGGTCCTGGGATTGAGCCCCACATCGGGCTCTCTGCTCAGCGGGGAGTCTGCTTCTCCCTCTGCCTGCCACTCCCTCTGCTTGTGCTCTCTCTTTCTTTCTGTCAAATAAATAAATAAAATCCTTTTTAAAAAAGTAAATGCATATAAAATACCTTATGAGTTGTAGAGTATTTGGCATATTATGAGTGCTCAGTAAATGACAGCTATTATTACTGTGGTACAAGAAGGTGAAAGTAAATAAATGATATGAAATTACTATGATACATTCTCAAACCAAAGTTTAACGTTACTCTTTTTCAAACTGGAGAAACATGTTTTTACTTTAAGAATATATAAATTTCACCCAACTCAGGGTCCTTGGTCCAAAGCTCAAAACCATGTGGCCATGGTGGTTTCCTTTTTAGGACCCATACCCCTGGCATAATGGCTTTGAAGTCCGTCCACAACGAAATGGAGTCTTATTTCCCCAGGGCCAGGCACCCGAGCCGAGTATGGCATGCTTGGCCAACAAAATGCAGCAAAACAAGCGAGTGCCACCACTACTTTGGGCCTCAAGAGGTCATGTGAGCTGTTACTTTGTCTTTGGGGACTCTTGAGAACAACCTCAGGAGGAAGAGAGACAATATAGATAGGAGGCTGACCAGGTAATTCTACCAGTTGAGGTCCCAGACATGTGCAAGACCCCAAACTCATGAGCGGAGCCAACCTACCATTTTCTGGCTCCCGAATGACTGCAAACACATGAGGGCAACCAGCACATTAGAACTGCCCAGCAGAATTAGGAGCCAAATAAATGCTTGTTATTTTAAGTCATTGTTATGGGTGGTTTTTTACTCAACCATATCTACCTACTAAAGATCATATGTTTTCTCATCAGTTGTTCAAATTTGCTTTTAAACTGAGAGCATTAGTTGCCATTGGAGGTTTAAATAGACTATAGTATCCCTGTATATTATTTAATATCCTCAGACATTCCTTAAGATTTCTATGAGACATACATATACACAAACTTACAGTTGGTTTTATAAAAATGTCTTATTGACTTCAGAATCTTCTAGATTTCCTTCTCAGTGCAGCCCCAGTAGACCTACAGTGACAAAGCCAATACTTAGACCCTAATTATCAGTATACTCTGGTCATTTTCTATGTGTCACATTATATATATATATATATGTATTATATATGTATACATGTATTATATGTTTACATATGTAATATATGTACATATGTATTGTATACATATATGTATGTTACATATGTGTGTGTTATATTATACACACACAGAACGATATATGATTCTCACCAAGGTGTTGAGGTAAGCAATATATTTCAGACTTGCTGTATAATTAGGAGACATCTGATTGAGAAGATCAGCTTTAATAACAGCTTAGTATAGTTGTAGGAAGGAAGGCACTTTTAAACTTCTTTTTAAATTTAAATAAGTACATACAGTGAAAATTAAATTCATCTTCCTTCCCTGACTCATTCTAAAGGCAATCTTATTGCCAATTTCTTATGCATCCTTTCAGAGATATCAAATCTGTTTGTATACATAATGTATATGTATACACAAAATTATGTGTGTGTTCATTTGTGTATATGTATGTATACTTGTTCCCCTCCTTGTTCCTTTGCATTTTACAGTTTATCTTGGAAATCACTTCACATCACTAAATACAGATTTTAAGACTAGACCTGAAACAAGACAAGCCCACACAAGGTACACAGAGGTTACTGCTGCTGAGTAACCGGGAAGGCATATCTACTGGTGTCTAGAAGACTGCTAGAGCTTCCAATTTTCTATTCAACTTCCATTTTTTTGAAAGATTTATTTATTTATTTGAGAGAGAGAGTGGGGGTGGGCAGAGGAGAGGGAGAATCTCAAGCTGACTCCCCGTTGAGCACGGAACCTGAGGTGAGGCTTGATTTCACAACCCTGAGATCATGACCTGAGCCAAAATTGAGTCAGGCGCTCAACCCACTGAGCCACCCAGGCGCCCCCCAATTTTTTTGATTCCTTTCATTGAAGAGAGAGATAGGGTATAAGTACCAGGAAATCAGAGATCACTAGAGACTGTTTACTG
Source organism: Potos flavus (assembly GCA_028534135.1). Classification (NCBI taxonomy): domain Eukaryota; kingdom Metazoa; phylum Chordata; class Mammalia; order Carnivora; family Procyonidae; genus Potos; species Potos flavus. The sequence goes on along the minus strand of CM052898.1, from coordinate 29,737,770 downwards.
CTCCTCTCTTTAAACCAACATTTGATGTACACATGGTTTGTATTTAGCCCAATTAGTAGTCACTGATTTAAATAAAATCAGTCCCAGAATTTGAAAGGGCAGAGAGAATTCAGCTTCAGCTTGGATCAAGTTCTTTTAAGTGTGTAATTACTTAAAACACACACACACACAAAACATTTACTGACTTAATGATATTAGTGAGTCTTATATTTTCTAAGAACGCCTGTGTAGGAAATCACTCTATATCCTTAAAAGAAAATCAGATGCTAAGGAAAGCATCTGTGCTACCAAATGTCAGAATGTGTGATTTATATACCCAAAGCCCAGAAATGATTACATCATACAGGAGGTGATGGTGCAGATACAATTCCTGAGTTCAAAGACAAAGGCCATATTTACTCAGAAGTCAAGTTTATACAATTGAGAACTCTGCATTTTTCGTAGGAATGCTTGTGGCTTGATGATCACCCTTCTTAAAATTCCCCTTAAAAACAGTATAGTGCACCACAAATGCATCTAAATCCCTTTTAGCACCCAGTACAGAAAAACATCAGTGATACAGTTTTTAAACTCTTCTCAGTCTGTATTGCATCACATATAGAAGACATAGAGGTTGTTTGGTGTTTTCTTTTGTTTGTTCATCAGTTGATTTTCCTATTACCACCAAATTCAGATGACACTTGCTAAGTCCTAGCTAAGTCCTAAAAACATAAAGTCAATAAAATAGTAGCAATTTATTATAAGAAACTGAATCTGCCATTCTTTTTTTAAAGAATCAGATTAAATTTCAGAGGCATTTTTCTATCATAAAAATTTCAAAGTGCTTAAAATTTAGAACACTTAAAAAAAAAATTTAGAACACTTTTTTAGCGATGTTATAGGAACCAAGGTGGAAGAAAGGAGGGGAGGGGAGGCAGAAGTAAAGGAAACATGGAGGAAGAGAGGGAGAGAGAAAGAAGGAGAAAGAAGAAGGGGAAAGGAAGTGTGGGGCAGGGCACAGGTAGGAGGGAAAAGAGGAAAAGGAAGAAGGAAGAGAACCACGATCCTTTACTTCCTAAACTAGCAATTCCATGAAGTAGTAATTCTATTAGAGACAGACACTTAGCTTACTTCTGAGGACTAGACGATATTCTTATCTGAACTTTAAATTGGAAGATTTCTGTGTACTCTGGCTTTATCACAGAAATGAAGCAGCCCATTTTCTTAGAACACCCACAAATAGGCTTCAGAGAATTATATGTTGAAGACATGGTGACTGCTACAAAAATAAACAAAAGCTTTTGGTTTATTTCTCATTAGATGAGAGCCTATAAAACACTGAATGTTTCAAGAGAGAACTCTGATATAAAAACTCTGTTTAAGAAAACATTAACTTGTACATCCAGAGAGGTAAGGGAGGGAAACAGTTCCCTCTATTATATTTTCTCTTCCTGATAATTCTGGGAATAACATCATGTCCTATATTCCTCCAGTTACTGTTAATGCTCTGAACTTCCTGTTCTTGCCTGGCGGGGCTCCATCAATCCACAATCTTTCTACTATTAAATCTATTTCTCAGTATAGGTCACTTGAGTCAAAATTACTCAGTTATGTCCCTCCACCAGAGGGACATATTTTTATCTCAACATTCGAAGAGTTGCCTTCTTAACATTCACCAGTGTTAATGGAAGTTACACTCATAACTCTTTTAGAAGAGACTATAATTTAGAAATCTACTCTATCCTTGATAATTAGGCATAACTTTATTAATATAAAATGAGAATTATGTGACTTATAGGTGGCAAGATCAGACCCCATTGTTTAAACTAATGGTGAAAGTTATGACTTCTCCATATTGTGAAAGACTTCTCCGAAACATACCAGCATTTAAGAAAATGTCATTTACCCTCATTGCTGTTGCCTAAAACCCAAATGGTGAGAAAAAATAATTCAAAGCTCTACATCAATCCTGTATATTGTAGGTGTTATTTATTTCTCTCATTCTTTGTTTTAGATAATGGCTTGCATTTCAAAGCAAAGGAGATTCACTTCACTAGTATACAGTTGACCACAAATGACAGATTCATTTTTTTTCTCATTATCACTAATTAATCTTACAAAAGGTCTAGGTGAAAAACAAAACAAAACAAAACAAAAAACAAAAGGTCTAGGTGAAGCCTTTACCCCAAATCCTACCTTATATTTAAGTCACTATAAAAGCAGACTACATTGCATATTTAAAAGATTAAATGTGAATTTGGTCATATTGAATGTTTAATAAAGACCATAATACCAAGACGATTCGTATCAAAAACTAAATTTTTATAATATTGAAAAACCTACTGTACAGCCAAGTGGCATATTATAGATATTATTTAGGAATTTGTTAACCTTAAGTCCTAATGTTTTCCTGTTAATATATTATATAATCAAAGAAAAGACAGATGATCCATATCACCTATTTTAAAAACTAACAATAAATACAGTACGCCTTAGTTGGGGCTCGTGAAATTATTAAATGCCTGATAACAATAGTTCATTCAGATCAAGAACATTTTTTTTTAACAAACCCATATGTGGAATTCAAGGGGCAAGGTGGGGGGATTAGGGTAAATGAGAATCCCTGAGACACTAAAATGTATAATATAAACCAACTAATGTGTTTTATTCTTAGAAAAGTATACTCACTAATGACTTAATTACTCTTACTTTATTTTTTAAGATTTATTTATTTATTTATTTATTTGAGAGACAGAGAAAGAGAAAGCAAGTGAGCAAGGGGAGGGGCAGAGGGAGAGAATCTCAAGCAGACTCCCTGCTGAGCAGGGAGCCCAATGTGGGGCTTGATCCCACAACCCAGCAGTTGACCAGAGCTGAAATCAAGAGTCAGACGCTTAACCAACTGAGCCACCCAGGCGCCCCATATTTTACTCTTATTTTAGACACACTTTGAATAATTTTAGTTATTTCATTTGTTGGCACATAGGCTATTATAAAAAAAAATAAGGAAGAAAAGGGAAGCTAAGACATACTTCCAGCAAGACAGAAAATAATATAGCAACTGACACAAGTATTCAAAAAGTCCAGCTTCCTGGGATTAGTAAGGACATCTCAAGACACCACTGTTGTCCACATGATTCAATAATAGCATAAAAAGATTACCCTAAGCTATCTTACACAAAATTGTGCTCAAAATACTATTTAAGATGGCAAAGAAAGCTATAATTCATTGTAGAAACTCTTTCGTTTTATGGCTAAGTTTTTGTTGTTATTTTCAAAGTTTTACTTGCAGAGGAGATAACTATAATTACCTAAGCCAGTCACCTGTGAAGACCCAGACTTCCCAATATCATAAGGTAAGCAAGGTTATTATTTGTGCTTTGGTTATGTGCTACCGAGAATTGATCTTATTTGACCCATACTGAGTCCCTATTCTAGGCAAAACACATGCTAAGGAAGATGCACTGGGAATGAATGACCTTATGGTATATAACTAGCGAAATTCTCATCCATTCAATTTAATTAATTCATTATTCCAGTCACTCATGACAATGGCCGTGAGAAACTTTTTAAGGCTATCTTTTATATATCCCTCTTCACCCTATCAAAACACAACTTCAACGAAGAAAATGGATGTGACAATAGTGACTGCAAACAGTTGGATAGCCCTTGCTAAGTTTCAGGCACTCTTCTAACCCCTTTATGGATACTACTTCATTTAATCCTTACAAGCTTCTTGCAAAACAGGAACAATTATCCCCCTAAACTTAGAGATGAGGAAACAGACACAGAGAAATTAGGAAACTTACTCAGGGTCACCCAGCCAGTAAGGAGCAGAACTGGGAGTCAAATGCCATCATTTCCTAGGAAAAGTAAATTATCAGCATACCCACAAATAAGGATTTTTTAAAGAACATAAATGAAGTACATTAAGTACGATGAGGGCCAATTATCTTAGATTCAGAACTATCGACATGATGTGGCTACGTTTAAGTAGACATTTGAAACTTTCCAAAATTTTTCATGGTTTGTTCCAAAAGACTGGCCAAGGATGTATGTAAGCATTGCTTATATCCAGTTCAAATGCAAACTGCCTCAGTGGGCCTGAATACTAGAAATATCACATAGCCTCATATGCAATGGACTAAGAATATTTTCTTTTAAATCTGGTGTATCATGAAATAAACAAAATTTGCCATTCATCACTAATGGATCCTAAGAATTAATATTTCAAATAAATAAGAAAAAAACCTTAAGAGATGAAAATGATGGTGGGCATGAAAACATGCTCTTGCTAAAACCAGACTTTGAAAGACTGGATTCTTTTGGTTGCAAATGGTTGTAAATTCAAATGAAAGTAATGTAGGTAAAAGGGGTGTGGAGGAAGTATTTTATTCACTCATAAAACTGCAAAGTCAGATATTCAGCTGATTCCAGAAGCACAGTGTCCCTAGGGCTCTGCTATACTTAGCTTCCCACTTTTCTGCCATGGGGAGGGCTGCTGTCTCTGGCTAACTTTTCCACAAAAAAGGCACAGAAAACAGTAATGAATAACCTCAACACCGAGTGACTAGGTCTCAGAAGTTTCTAATTACCCTGACTTGGATCAAGGGCCCCTCCCAATGTAATCACTGAAGCACAGAGATCAAATATCATGACTGGCTCTGCCAGATGGCCTGCTTGGGATTATCTGTATAACCAAGACCTCATTGACTGGGAAAAGGGCAGTTGCCCAAAGAAAAATACATTTCGTTACCCGAAGAAAGGGAAGATACGCTGGACAGGCAGAAACAACATCTGACCCCTACTGTCTTGATGCCCATTTCTCCATAGGAAGAGCGCAGATTTCATGAAGGTAACAACTACTTGGTTCTGAGGGTGAATTATGGGTCAAGCACTCTAATAAACATTTCACATGCCTCACTTCATTTAATCCTTACAACAATCTTGAGGTAGACATTACTGTTATTATTTCCAGGAATGATACACAATTTATGCATCAATTCATCTATACCTATTGTTTACATCAGAGCTCTCCTGCACTGGCCTATGACCCTTTCAACTGATTGAGTCCCATGCATATCAGTTGATGTGTTTTGAATGAACAATCTTGGTTATTTCCAATACTTGAAAAGGAAATGGAGTCTGACAATTAAGAAAGGTAAAATCAGGAACTATGAACCCTGAGTAAGGTCAGTGTTATTCATTATTAGTGATTAGCGGTAATTATATTAGAGACTAAACATGACAAATACTATAAATTCATTATACTTTAATTGTTTAAGAGCTTCACTGAGGTATAATTTCCATATAATAAAATTATATTTCCATATAATAAAATAAAAAATATTTAAAAAATTATAATAAAAAATAAATTTAAAATAAATTTTAAGTGTATAGTCTTACAAGTTTCACCCAAAAATACAGCCTTATAACTACCACCCACCTAACACAGAAAACATTTTCCCCATTTCAGTAAGTTTTCTCTCACCCCCTTTCAAACAATCTCCTCCCCTCACCCTTGGCGACCAACAACCAAAACTGTTTTGTCATATAGTTTTTCCTTTTCTAGAATTTCATATGAATGGCATCATAAAGTACATATTCTTTTGTATCCGAGTTCTTTCATTCAGCACATAACTTGGAGAGTTATCTACATCATTGCCTATATCAGTAGTTTGCTCCTTTTTCTTGCTGAATAGTATTCTCTAACTTTTAGATGTCACAAATAATGCTGCCATACATACTCGCAGGAGCACTATGAATCCTAGGTAGACCTATGTTTCATGTTTTGGGGGGGTAAATAATTAGGAAAAGATCCAATAAGTCATAAATGTAAGTGTCTACTTTATAGGAAACTAACAACCTGTTTTCCAAAGTGGCTGTAACATTCTTGCATTTCCATTGGCAATGAATTAGAGTTTCATTAACTCTACTTCCTTACAAAGACTTAATATCAGTCTTTTTAATTTTGGCCATTCTAGTGGGTGTCCAGTGGTTTTTCTTTTAATTTAATTTTCAAATGGCGAGTAACATGGAGTATTTCCAATGTGCTTGTTTGTCATCATGTCTTTTCCTCACTGAAGTGTCTGGCCCAATTTTTGCCCATTTATCATTGGGTTATGTGTTTTCTAAGTTCTTCATGTAGGGTTATATGTTTTCTAAGTTCTTCTTAGATATATGACTTTGTAAATATTTCTACCAATCTGTCAATTACCTTTCTTTTTTCTTGAGTCTTTCAAAAAGAAATTATTTTTAAATTTTAAAGAAGTCCAATTTATCAATTTTTCCTTTTTATTGTTTATGCTTTTCATATCATACTTAAGTAATTTTTGGTTAAACCAAGAACACAAAAAGGTTTTTCCTGTTTTTGTCCAGAATTTTATCATTTCAGATCTTACATTTAGGTTTATGATTCATTACCATTTAATTTGTGAATGGTATAAAATAAGGGCTGAGATTCCCTCCTTCCCTATACAGATATCCAATTATATTATTTTTCTATGGTTGTTGAAAATTAGCACAAACGTATTGGTTTAAAACAACACAAATTAATTATCTCACAGGTCAACATAAATCTCACTGAGTCAAAATCAAGTTATCAGCAGATCTGTGTCCCTTTCTGGGGGCTCTGAGGGAAAATCCATTTCCTTGTCCTTTGTACCTTACAGAGGTTGCTCACATTCCTTGGCTCATAGCCCTCTTCTTCTCCCATCTTTAAAACCAGCAACATTGGGCCCAGTCTCTCTCACCATAACATCTCTCTGGTTCTCTCTTTTTCCCTTTTCCTCTTTTAAAGATGTCTGTGATAATATTGGGCTCACCTGGATGATGTCATATGCTCTTCCTATGTTGAGGCCAACTGATTAACAAATTTAATTCCATCTGTAATCTCCATTCCTCTTTGCCATGTACCCAAACATACCCAAACATACTCACAGGTTCTGAGGATTGGGATGTGCACACCGTTGGGTTGGGGAATATTATTTTGCCTATCACATCAACTGTACCAGGAACATTCATTGAAAAGATTTTTCTTTCCCCCGTTGAATTAACTTGGCACCTTTGTCAAAATTCAGTTGACCACATATGCATGGATTCATTTATAGATGGTATTCTGTTTCTCTGATTTGTCTATTTTTTAATCATGACTGTGGCATGCCTTGTTCACTCTAGATTTATACTAAGAATTATACTAAGGCTTAAAATCAAGTAGTATAAGTCCTTCAACTTTATTATTTACCAAATTCTGTAAGCAATTCCAGGCCCTTTTTATTTCCATATAAATTCAGAAACAGTTTGTCACTTTCTACAAAAATTCTGACAGAATTTTGGTAAGAATGGAATTGGATCAATATTGGAGAACTGACATCTTAATAACATTGAGTCTTCACTCTGTGAATATGGTATCTCTCTCCATTTATTTAGTTCGTCTCTAACTTATCAGAGCAATGCTCTGTGATATTTAGTATACAGATCTTACACATCAATCTTTGTTAAAATGATTCCCAATAACTCTACTTATTTTAGGTGTTACTATAAATGCAACTGTACTTTTAATTTCATTTTCCAACTGTTCATTATTTATGTTAGAAATAGAGTTCATTTTTGTATACTGCCATCATGCTGCATAAAGTTACTTAATTTGCTAGTTCTTACAGCTTTGAAAATGTATTTCTGAGGATTCCATACACATTATACTATTATCTGCAAATAAAGATAGTTTTCTTTCTTGCTTTTCAATATAGATGCCTCTTCTTTCTTTTTCTTGTCTTGTTGCACTGATTTGGACCTCCAGTACAACACTGTATAGAAGTGGTAAAAGCAGACATTCTTGACTCATTCCAGATTTTAGGCAAAAGATGCTCAGTCTTTAACTAAATATAATGCTTGCTGTGAATATTTGTAGATGTTCTTTACCAAGTTGAAAAAGCACTTTTCTAATGCTAGTTTTATGAGTTTTTTGTAGCACAAATGTATGTTAGATTTTTTCTACTATTATGGAGATGATCAAATAATCTTTTTTCCTTTTATTCCGTTAATGTGATACATTATAGTCATTAATATTTGAATATTAAACAAATCTTGAATTCCTTGGATTATACTCTCTTGTTTGTGATTATCTTTTTATATAATGCTGAAGTTGACTTGCTAAGATTATGTTAAGGATTTTTGCATCTATAAGTATGTAGTTTCTTCTCTTGGAATATCTTAATCTGGCTTTGGTATCAGTGTAATACTGGCCCCCAAAAAATGTGTTGGCAAGTGGACTCTCCTATTTTTTGAAAGAGTTTGTTAAACTCTTTCTGGTACTGGTACATTTCCTTCATTAAATGTGGACTTCACTAGTGAAGCCACATGGTCCTACATTTTTCTTTCGTGAACTTTTTTAAATTATGAATTCAATGTCTTTAATGGACATAGGGTTATTCAGATATTCTATGTCTTCTTGAGGCTGTTTTGGTAAAATGTATTTTTCTTTGTTTTTTAAAGATTTTAATTTATTTATCCGAGAAAGAGAGAGTATGAGCAAGAGAGAGAGGGCATGAGCAAGGGGGGGGGGGTGTCGTGAGAGGGAGAAGCAGACTCCCCACTGAGCAGAGAGCCTGACGTGGGACTGGGTCCCAGGACACCAGGATCATGACATGAGCCAAAGGCAGATGCTTAACTGAGACATTCAGGCACCCAGTAAAATGTATTTTTCAAGGTATTTGTCCATTTCATAGAAAGTATCAAACTTACTGGCATAAAAGTGTTCATAGTATTTCCTCACACTGATTTCTGCTTTTACTTACATTATTTAATCACTTCTTACTGAATTTAATTTTCTCTTTTTTGCTAGTTTCCTGTGGTGCAAATTTAGAGCTCGAATTGACATGCTTCTTCTTTTAAGTATAAGCGATTAAACCTATAAAAGTGCTGCTGAGCATTGTTTCAGCTACATTCCACAAAATTGAATATGATTTATTTTCATTTTTATTACTTGCAAAATGATTTCCATTTCTTCTTATAATTTTTTAAAAGATTTAAAATCTGAAAGATTTTATTTACTTATTTGAGAGAGAGAGAGAGAGAGAGAGAGAAGCAGATTCCCTGCTGAGCAGGGAGTCCGACACAGGGCTCAATCCCAGGACCCAGAGATCATGACCTGAGCCTAAGGCAGGTGCTTAACCAACTGAGCCACCCAGGTACTCCTACAATTTATTTTTTAAATTTAAATTCAAGTAACACATAACCAATTTTGCCATTTTAGCCATTTAAAAATGTATGGTTCAGTGGCATTAAATACATTCACATGTTGTGCAACTATTACTCTCATTCATCTCTAGGAATTTTTTTTCTCCCCAAACTGATATTCTGTACCATTGATCAATACGTCTCCATTGTTCCTTTCCCCCCAGACTGTGGAACAAACCATTCTACTACTCTCTGTCCCTATTTCACTACTCTAGTTATCACACATAAGTGGAATCATGTATTTGTTCTTTTCTGTCTATTCTATTTAGAGAACATCCTATGTACGATTTCAATATTTTTGTACTTATTGAGACTTCTTTTATGGCCCTGCATTTGGTGTGTCTTGGTCAATGTTCCATGTGTTCATGAAAAGAATGTATATTCTGCTGTCACAGTCTTTTTTTAAAAAGATACCAGTTTGGTCAAATTGGTTCATATTGTTCAAGTCTTTCATACACTTACTGATGTTTTATTTGTTCTGTCAATTACTGAGAGAGGAGTATTGGAGGTTCTAACTATACTTGCTCATAATTATTAAATTGTCTATTTTTTTTAGTTCTATCATTCTTTGCTTTGTGTATTATGAACTATCTCATTAGGCACATAGATTTCTATAACTGTTTTATCTTCCCATTGTATTGATCTTTCTTGATTAAATATCACTGTTTCTACCACTACTCCTTGTGTTAACATCTAATATATATAAATATATTCATCCTTCTCTTGTGCTTACTATTTGAATATTGCATCATTTTCCATCCTTTTATTCCAATTTGTGTCTCTGTGTTTAAAGTGCATCATTATAGACAGCATATAGTTGGATCTTTTTAAATCCAATCCAACAAGCTTTGCCTTTTAATTAGAATATATTTATATTTATTGTGATTTTTTATTGTGATTATTTTTTGTACTTATATTTATTGTGATTATTATATAACAGGACTTCGGTCTGCCATTGTGCTACTTATGTCCTATTTGTCTCATCTGTTTTTTGTTCTTCTCTTCTTCCTCTCCAATATTCTTTGGTTTTGTGGACATATTTTAGCATGTCATTTTAAGCTCTGTTACCTTTTAACTATGTTTCTCTGTATTTATTTTTATTAGATGCTTGGGAATAACAACATGCATTGTTAACTCAAGACTATTATATTTAATATTGAATTAGTACTTTTATTAGAATATCAGAGTCTTGAAATAGTATAATTCCATTTACTCTTTTTCATGCTATTGTTTTCATATGAGTTATACCAATGTAACTTGAAACTCTACACTACCTTTTTTAAAAAATTAAGAGAAAAAACTTATTTGTATAAGAGTTTATATTCCACTACATGTATCTTTTCCAGTGCTTCTTATTTCTTTCCGAATATCCATGTTATTATCTGGTGTCATTTCCTTTAAAGAATTTTCTTTAGTATTTCTAGTGCCAGTCTCCTAGTAATGCATTTTCTAGGTTTTTGTCAAGAAATTCTATTTCATGTTTATATTTGCAGAATGCTTGTACTAGCTATAGATTTCTTGGCTGCCAGTTTTTGGTTTTGCTTTAACTATTCAGGAGTAAGAATATGTAACCCCAATGTCTTCTGGCCTACATCAGTTCTGGCAATGTGAGTTGTCAATCATATTGTTGCTTCACTGCATGTAATGTGCCTTTTTTTCTCTTGCTGTTTTCAAGATTTTCTCTATAACCTTCGTTTTCAGGTGTTTCACTATGGTATACTGAGATTGGATTGCTCTGTGTGTATGTGTGTGTGTTCATCATATTTGAGCTTCTCAGACCTCTAAGCTAATGGGTTTTCTTTACAAATTTCAGAAGATTTGACCATTATTTTTTCAAAATATTTTTTTCTATCACTTTCTCTCCCTGCCTTGTGGGGCCTCATTTGCACATATATTAGAGTGCTCGATATGGCTCCATAGTTCTTGGGAATTTTGTTCATTTTTACTAAATATGTTTCTCCATTTTATTCATATTGGGTGATTTCCACTGATTTAACTTTAATTTCACTGATTTTCTTTTGCTATTTCTAATTTTCTGTTTTGCTCATGTAATGATATGTTCATATGCAGGCTTGTACTTTATAGTTTTAGAATTTCCCTTTGGTTTTTTCTTATAGCTTACACTTCTCTGTTGAGAGATCTCCTATCTGTTTACTCATTAATATTATATTTTCCTTTAATTATCTGAATGTATTTAAAATTACCTCTTTGAAGTCTTTGCTCAATACATCATTGGGGCTTACCCAGTGTCAGTTTCTACTGACTGTCATTCATAGTCAGGCAAAGAAGTATTTTGGTTCAAAACTACATGTTGTTTAAATCTACAAGTTAATTTTTGGTTTGAAGCTATGTATTGTAGATTACACCTTGTAGTGTCTCTGGGATACACTGAAGATTACTGATTTGTTGTTTTATTTTTTTGTTCTAGTGGGTCATTTACTTTCTTAGAATCAAACTGTGAAATAGTCCACCCTGCTATGTGCAGCAGCTGGTGTTCGATCAATTTTCTTTGGCTTCCAGATGCTGCTTGTTTGGCTTGACCCCTGGGAGTCTCCTGTCTCTGCATAGTTTAGCTGTCAGCCAAAGATTTGGGAAATACTTTACATTTAGATTTTAGGGTTCATTCTCTCCGTGGTTCCCTTTTTCTGGGGGCTGTCTTCTAAATTTCAAATTGTTTTTCTAAACTAAACTTCATCTCTAATATCTAACATCAGGAAGGATTCTACTCTCTGCCACATGAGTTGTGTATGATTTGGAAAATACACATGGCCAAAATTGCAGCAAACTCAAAACCTCACCAGCTGCAGTTTTGAATTGCAACAGTAGCTGACTCTCTAGTTTCTATTCCAATTCTTTCTGGTCTCCCTTATTCCAAGCATATATAGTTTTGTGATCAGCTAGGGATTTGGTGAGAGTTTATACTCAGATTTTGGACTTCAGTACCTCTGCAGCTCTTTCACTTCCAGTATTTTTTTCTGTAAAGATCAAACTTTTCTGTGTTCTGAACTCTATCATCTGCTCCTTCCAACTGGTAAGGGAGGTGGGGGTAGTTTTTATTAAGATAATTGTAATTAATATGAAGTTGTAAAGAATAATAGAGATCGCATATATGCTTTACTCAATTTCCCTCAATGGTAACATTTTGGAAAACTACAATGCAATATCATAACCAGGATATTGACTCTGATATAATACACTGATCTTATTCATATTTCCTCAGTTTTCTTTGTTTGCATACATATGTATTTTATTCTATAAAATGTTTTAGGTTTGTGTATCCACTACCATAGTCAAGATACTCAATGGAAGGATAATCATCAGAAGGACCTCTTGTATTGCCCTTCTATGACCATATCTACCTTCCTCCTGACCCCATCCCTCCTTAATCCCTGGCAACCACTAATCTGCACGCCATTTCTAGAATACTGTCATTTCAAAATGTCACATGGATGGAATCACACAATATGTAGTCCTTTGGGATTGACTTTTTTCACTTAGCATAATTTCTCAGAAATTCATCCAGTTTGTGGCATTTATCAACAGTTATTTCCTTCCTATTGTGGAGTAGTATTCATTGGAATAAATACACACCCAGTCTGTTTAATCAGTCACTTGTGGCAGGACATCTGGAATGGTTCCCGCTATTATGAATCGAGCTCCTGTGAACATTTGTGTACATCTTGTTTGGTTTGTGTGTATGTGTGTATGCATGAGTGTGTGTAAATATAAGTTTTCATTTATCTGGGATAAGCGCCCAAGAGTATAATTGCTAGGTCATATGGTAATTGCCTATTAATTTTTTTAATTGCATATTAGTTTTAAAAGAAATTACCAAATTGTTTTCTAGAGTGACTATACCATTTCTCATTCCCATCAGCACAAGTGATCCAGTTTTTCCATTCTCATCAATATTTGATATTGTTACTATTCTTTATTTTACCCATGCTAATTGGTGTGCAGGGCTATCTCCTTGTGGTTTTTTTTTTTTTTAATTTTAAAGATTTTATTTATTTATTTGACAGGGAGAGATCACAAGTAGGCAGAGAGGCAGGCAGAGAGAGAGGGGGAAGAAGGCTCCCTGCTGAGCAGAGAGCCCAATGCAGGGCTCGATCCCAGGACCCTGAGATCATGACCTGAGCCGAAGGCAGAGGCTTTAACCCACTGAGCCACCCAGGCGCCCCTCTCCTTGTGGTTTTATTTGCCCAATGTACTCATATCTAGAATATATAGATAACCTTAACAAGTAATCAATTAGAAAATGGGCAAAAGACATTTCACTGAAGAAGATATACAGATGGCAAATTCTATATATGAGTCATTTTAAACTGTTTCTGTAGGAGCAATTACCTGACATCTTCATGCTACCATTATGGATTTGAAATTACATAGAAAAACATCTATAATATTAGTATAACATAGAATGGAATTTCATTATATATTTTTACATGGCACTATTAAAAACAAAAACATGGTCTTTGTAGATAAAAGACTAAAAATAGATATACCAAAGTTGCAATGATTATCTTTGATGATACTAACATGAGTAATTTTTGTCTATTTTCCATTTCTTTGTACTAGTGGGTGGTTATCTTCTATAATTACTAAATTATTTCAGCATTTTTACTAGCTTATAATTTAATCATTGCTGAAAATGTGTTTCTCAAAGAGGTGAATGAAAATTACAAATGGAATATTATGCATAGTGACAGGAATTTCTACACATTCCTTGAACTCAACTTTGTGATGGTAATATACTTCCCTAAATCCCCTGAAACCATAAGTAAGTCATGATAAGGAAAGCATATAGCTTTTCTATTATCAAGCAAGTGTTTAGGTAGTGATTTTGAATTGATTATCATCCATACAGATAATATGCCTATAACATATTATTAACTGTAGTAGCATCTCATGAATAATTTAAGCAAGTTTTAACCATATCTTAAAATAAATACTTTAAGGCTGGCCTCCTGATATATTGAAATTAGTATGCCAACAATTAAGGTAAAATACATCTAAGGCGTATTACCTAAAGATGGAACGTATTTTGAGTTGAACATTTTTTAAAGTAGTTTCACATACAATAAATAAAAAACTAAGTAATGAACTAGAACTTTTATGGACAACTCGGCAAAGTCTCTTAGAATAAGCTGGGCCCTGGGCAACTCTTTCTAATTTGCTAAAGATGACACATTCAAGTTATAGTGAGTCAATTAGAATTTCCTATAAATGCAGCTGAACATTCTGGATTTGCTTAGACAAATCCACATAATCCATTTAAAATTTATTTTGGTTCATTTTTCCCCGAGGATCAACAGAGAAATCTGTCCTCCCCCCAAACCAGTAAACCCGGCATATTAAATTCAGTCTTTTAGACTCCATTATTATATTCAACATTCCAGAAAGTTTTGCTTTCATATTTATAAAAGTTCATAAACACATATAATTAAGAGAGAAGTAAAAATGACTCATTGGACAATCAAGCCATTCCTACGCCAAGATTACAAAATTCTGAAATCCCTCAGTGGAGCACGTAAACCTTTCTTTTTCACCATAAGGCCATTAACATTTAAAAATTGGCAAGGTTGGCATTTCATGTAGTAAATAACTTCTAATAATACTACCATCCACACATCAATGCCAGCGGCCCATGTTCCAACCTGACCTGCCTGTTTATGGAAGTCAATGAATATTGTTTTTAAGAATATTTCTTTTGCCTGGAATAGTAGTTGGAGGGAAAATCCTCAGAGTACAATATTAATTGTTAGTGTGCTGATGATTAGTGTACATTTAAGAGCACATAAATTAGGAGTTCGAGTCATGAATACTGCAAACACTCCAGTAATGCACATGCTTCTAAAAACTCAGTTGGCCCATAATGATCGATTTGAAAAGGAGTAGTTTAAAAAATTTATATATTTTTTTATTTCCCTTTGGTTTTTATAATAAGCAACTACTCAAAGAAAATAAGCTGCCAGAGACAAGTTGCAGTAAAGTAATCTGGGGGCTGGGACTATATCAGGGAGTAAGAACATTTTTTATTGGTGCTGAAAATACTGTCCCAACAGATAGAGTAGTGGCCTCGACATGGGAGCTCTGGTTTGCTCCCTAAGTCCACAGGGGATAAGATTTAGGGATTTAACTTACTGCTTCTGAAAGGCATTTTAAGTTATTCAATTGGAGTGAAATTGGCAATACGGTTATACTGATATTACATACCTCAGATAGTCTTTCAAATATTTCTCAGCAGCCAATATCCTCAATTTACTCCATCTATTACATTGTTAGTTTTTGCTTTAGGGACTTTATTTTAATGTGAAAATATTCCATTGAGTATCAAGAATGTATAATGAATTTATGTCCAAGGAGCTTTCCTTTTTGGTGCCATTTCCATCTTGGAAAATGTGGTTGAACAGGTAAATGTTAGACCTTGATAGAAATATCCAGGTGGCTGCTCGGAAGGTGGTATGCCCCTGTATGATGCATTGTTCTTTTCTAGTTTTTGTTTTTGTTTTTTTTTCAGTGATATATTTTGCAGGGTCAGATGCTAAGAACTGGGAATGCATAAAGCCCACTTCCATCAGAGAATTTGTTTGGGTATATTGAGCTTTCTCATAAAAGTATTTATGTTTTCCCCCAACAGTGATCCCCACTGACCTAACACTAGCATCCTATCATACAGTTCTCTAACAGGCTCCAACCCCAGATGGATGGTCTTGAATTCTACCTTTCCCACCCTACTGGTACCGTGACCTTATATGAAAATTGCTGCCCCTAAATTCTGCTACAGTATCACTGCTCGTTGGAGGTGAAATCTGCTGTTTTTGTAATAATGTTCAGGGAGATGATCTACAAATTTTGTATTTATGTTTGTGAAATTAAATGAAGTTCAAAAGTAAGAGTTATCTGTAACTATCCAATTATGATTGGTAGGACATATTTTTTGAAAATGTGTCCACACTTTATGGAAGGTTGTTTAATTCTATGAAAGAGTGAGGGAAATGGGGGAGTGAGGCAGGGAGGAAAGGAAAGCAAGGCTGGGTGGAATGTTCCAAACCAGCCTGCTCAGCCTCCCACCAACACAGCACCATCACTCAGTGACTCAGAAGCCATGCTGAAAGGCTGTGCCCCGCTCCCTTGAGGGGACGAGGAGCAGCACTTTATCTGCTGGCTTGTTTCCCCTCTACCATCACTTATTGGCCAGTCTTTCCCATAGACTATTATCTTTCCTGTATCTTTGGTTTATGGGTTATTATCTTCCCTGAACCTTCTGAGTGGCCACTGGGAAAGACAGAGGTCTGGTACAGAGCTATGGCTGGAACTGCTATGGCTTCTACCACAGTGAGCACAGTGATTTTGACACAGTAATCTGGTTTCTGTCCCCAGAGGAGGGAAGATCATAAAAACTTTAGAACCATAAGAACAGGAGCCTCCACTGGGGCCATTCTAACAGGAAGCTAAGCAAGCAACTGACGCCCACAGCAAGAGTGCCTATAGGCTGAGCAGGTACGAGGAGACATGTAACCTGGATCTCACATCACCCCCAAGGATCCACACAAAGTAGGCATGGTTCTCTCTCACAGATAGAAGAATCTGGTCAGGGATTCTTTCTGAAGTATCTTAGAGCAGCACGATTTCATGATTATATGGCAGCAAAAGCCAATTGCACTATTGTTTAGCTCATTTACATCCTAGATACAGAGAACCACAGTGAGATTTCAAGTCTTAACTTTCAGAGTTTTTAACCCTCTTTCCACACATCTGATGAGTTCAAGTCACACATGTCTGTGATGGCAGAAGAGTGTGGCTGCTTGAAAGTGGGGCATGGATACAAATAACTTCAGTTACTCTTCTATTTTTTTTGCTTTTTGGGTTTTTAAATTTTTTTTTAAATTGTAATTCAGTATAGTGAACATACAGTGTTATACTAGTTTCAGGTGTACAATATAGTGAGATTCAACACTTCCATACATCACTTAGTGCTCATGGAGACAACTGCACTCCTTAATCCCCATCACCTATTTCACCCATGCCCCACCCACCTCCTCTCTGGGTCACTATTCTGTTTTTAAGAAATATTGCAGACACTGAAATTTAAAGCAACAGGTAACATTATGCATAAAATATGTCCCACCAACTGGTGCCCCTAGTCAGTCCTTTTCTCTTACAACTTTTTTGTTTCAAAGTTTCCCTGGGGTTTCGCTGGGCAAATAACTGATTGATCTGGGCCTCTGATCACTTTCCCAGCTCTCCTTATCCCAATTAGGTACTGATCCACACCTTCTTCTGCTAAAATTTACTGTTCTTAACCTCTGATTGATGTGAACAGCTCACTGACTTAGAGATGTGTCTCTGTATGGGCATGTCTGCCTGAGAATTCTAGCTTCCTGACTAAATCAGTCCTTTGTCCAATTAGGAGCTTAATATCTATTTTTAAATAATTGTGAAGATGTTGCTTCAGTGACAGTGGCAGTAGTGAAAATAGCACTGACATTGTTTCTTCATGTGTCTTATGTGGAAAAACTCCTTGAGGGCAGGAACCATTTCTTGCTTCGCTTTGTATCCTCACTCAGTGCCTAAGCCAGAATCTGCCACATTGGAACTACTTGGTAATTACCTATCAAATAAGTCCATGGCACAGACAAGATGAAGAAGATTGGTTCTGAAAAACACAAACTTAGAATGGTGGGAAGAAAATTCATGATTTTTCATGATGATGTTATGTGAACTATTACATGAAATACAGCTATTCGATATAAGCAGGATGGAAATTATATCATCCGTGCCAACATGGCAATTTTGTTTAAAAGCATATGACCACAAGCATATGCATGCACACATACAAAAATAATGTAAAGGAAAACATTTAAAGAAAATCCAACAAAACAACATAACAGGCCCCTGTTGTCAGTTGAATCATAGGTAATGCTTGTTGTATTATTTCGATTTTTTCAGATTTTCTGAAATGAACCTGTATTATATTTACAATTTGAAAATGATGCAGTAAAAAGTCTTAACCCAAAAGTCAATAGAGGAAAGAGAGAAGGAATTAGAATAGGAGATAATTATCTTATAATTTATCAAAATATAAGATAAGAACTATACTTATTAGAGTATTACTAATAATACAAATAAACTTTATAAAATAATGTACTGGACATCAGGGTAAGGCAAAGTAAATTCCCTACCGAGAATATGCTTCTGCTACATGGTTTTCTAACATCCCAAGATCTGTACCTCAAATTGATGAGGATGGAAGACTCCTCAAAGAATTAAAGAATGAGGACATGGGGTAATACTGTGTCCAGCCACTGTTCATGCTACATACCCAGGTAGAAAGTAATTCAATCTCCCTAAACAGAGCCCTACTGTTCCAGGCATAGGAAGCCATGCCATGTTCCTTGCTCCAAATTCTTGCTCTGTGGAACTATTTGAAACCTCCATTTTTTTTTTTTTTTTTCAAATCTTACATAATACAGAATGGAAAGAGAGGATCAGAAGAGCTGTAGAACAAACAGGATGCATGATTTTAGATGAGTGGTTCCAACAGAAGATGATTTTGGTGATGATTTGTCAATGTCTGGAGACATTCTGGGTTATTACAACAGGGGGTTGGGGGGGAGGTGCTATAGGCACCTCATAGAGAGAGGCTCATCACCTTACAATGTAAAGTACAGCCTGCAGAACAGTATTATTTGACCCAAAATGTCAATATTATTGAAGGTTATTGAACATTATTGAAACATGAAACACTACTTTGGAAGAGAAAAGAATGGGTTCAAAATGAGACTTATGGCCTCTACCACTGTCAGGAAGGTGAGGCATTGGGAAACTACCTGGAAGGGCCAACTCCAGGCCAGAACCAACAGAGATACCAGAAAAATACTGCCATTACCACTATTGGTTTCACAGTCAACGCCCTGCTTCCTAAATCACGTTATTGTGCCAAGAAGACAAATGGCATGTCCTTGACCCTAGCCTGAAACCATAATCTTAGGAATACTCATGGGAGCAGGTCAACAGAAAACTCAAGGCTTCCCATCAGAGGGATGCATGCAGATGGTGCAGAAGCCTAATTGCACCTATACCTTATTTCTGCTTTCTAAAACCGTCCTCTGGAGCATCCAGTTGACATAGTCTAAATCGTGGAATGCCAGGAAAGGAAGGCATCATTTTTACAAACTGTAGCATAAAATAAGAGTAGCAGGGGTGTTGACTGAATGCCTCCTTTGTATCTATGATGATATTACATTTATACTGAAATCCAATCAGTACCACCCTCTGGACATTTGATCATTCCTGGCATTGTCGTTCCTCAATTCCTAGTCTGATTTGTCTCTCAACTGGCTGGCTTTTTGGTTTTCAAGATATATTTTTCTGAATAGGGGATTATAGACTCTACTTTCTCCAATTTCTTTTATTTCTTTTATTTCGTGATGTCTCTCTGTAACCACTGGAAATAAGAGTGACTCTGGCGGGCAATAATTCCTTGGGTGGTGCTCTCTATCAAAAACTACAGACATTCTTTCTGTCTTTTGGCATTGGATATTACTGTAGGAAAGTCTGAGGCCAACCAGATTTCTTCCAGTACATGATTTCTTTTTCTGCCTAAAAACCCCAAAACACTGAATATGTTCCTGGATCAATGTGTGCTCATTGATCTGCAGATATATTTCTATCTTCATGTCAGGGAAATTCTTTTGTGTTATATTTTTGAATGCATCTTTTTTGTTATGTTTTGCTTTGTCTTTGTTTTGTTGGGCATATCCACCTCCGGGAGATCATTTATTTGTATGCTGGTTATTGTAGCCTTCTTTATGTGTTAGCATTCTTCCTGTTTTAATCTCATCAAGATTCATAATAATTATATATTCATCCCTCTATGTCAATAATTCAATTTTCAATGTTGATCCTCTTACTTAGTGTTTCTAATTATGGTATCTGCTCTGTAATGACATTGCTTTAGTACTAGATTTGTTTCTTTGGGTCTACAAATTATTCTGTTGTTTGCGTAACTGATATAGGAGAAAAGCTGGACCAAACAGGATACAATAATGAAATATTTCCTCCCACTGTCTCTGTCAATCTGTACTGTGTGCTCACCCTTTCTTGTTTTCACTAAAGAGTTGGAGAAGTCCCACAGCTTCTCTTATCCCTTCCAGTCACAAGAACAGTCTCATTTTAGTAACTAAAAAGTTTAGTCTCAGGGACATTCTAACTTTAATTTTACATTATTCTTAGAGGTTGAGAAACACTACTTTAGAAAAGAAAAGAATGGGTTCAGAATGAGACGTATAGCCTCTACCACCGTCAGGAAGTGGGGCATCAGGAAACTACCTGGAAGGGCCAACTCCAGGCCAGAACCAACAGAGATACCAGAAAAACACTTCCATTACAACTGTCTGTTTCACAGCCAACATCCTGCTTCCTAGATCCACATTGTGCCAAGAAGACAGATGGCGTGCCCTTGACCCTAGCCTAAAACCATAACCTCAGGATTACTCACTGGAGCACATCAACAGAACAGTCAAATCTTCCTGTTGGGGGCATGCATATAGATGGAGCAGAAGCCAAAGTACACCTATACCTTATTTCTGCTTTCTGAAACCTTCCCCTGGAGCATCAAATTGGTACAGTCTAAATCAAGGGATGCTGGGAAAGAAGGCTTTACATTCACAACCTGCACTAAAAAAAACGAAGGTACAAGGGATATTAACTCTCCTTCCCCAGGTCAATATACTTAAAACAGAGAAGTCTGTAGTGATTAAAGAAGCAGTGGTTGGCTTCTCTTGTTCTCCTGCCCATCCTCCACAGCTTCTTCCTCAGATGGGCCTCTGAGGCATGAAGAATTTAACGCAGAAGGATGCTGGGGTTTGGTGGCCAAGCCTGAGACAATCACCCATGTGGAGCTTCTAACTGTAGCTCCCATGATACCAGCAATGCCTCTTTTCCATCTGGCTGCTTTCAACTTCACTCCTATTCCTGCACTTACTGCTATTTATTTCTCTCTTGGGTTATTTGGCTCATCCTGGGAGTTCTCTTGGGTGGAATCTCTTTCAGAATGCTTCTGTGAAATCGCATACCATTTCTTATTTCCCCCCCACACACCACAGGTCTAAGCAAGAAGGGATAGGTGTCCACCTCCCTTAGTAGTCCTCTAGCATCACATCCCACTTGGGTTTAGGTAGAAAGACACACAGCCCTTCCCTCCCCCATGAGGGAAAAATGTGAAAACAAAAGGGTACATCACACCAACATCTTTCCTTCTACTTCCCTCCAAACTTAACTATCTATATAAGCCAGAGGTGAGTGTTTGCAAAACCTGGCAGAATTAGGTTTGCCATTTTTCTAAAATTATACACAGGATTTAATGTATAGTGGTCTGACCAAATGATGACATGGGAAGGTCAAAGTTATGAAAAGAAGAATGTATTACTTACATTTCCTAAGAGAAGGAGACACATCATGCCACACGGTCATAGGGGAAGCATCAGGATGGTCAGGAGGAAGAAGACAGGAACAAGGGGAAAGTCCAAGTCCCAGCTTTTATTGGGGTTTCTATAAGAAAGGCAAGGAAGGGCATGGTAAACAGTTTAGGATTGGTTAGTTTGCATAATTCTGACACATAGTTGAGGTACAGGGGCTGCTACTTGTTTTCTGGGATGATTTAGGGCAGGGAAATATTGACTTGGTGTGTTAAGAGCTAAATAAAGGGCGTGGCTGTAGCTATAGACTTGGGACTAGTTGGGTTATATATGAGAGATATGTTCCTGCTTGAGCTTTCTGCTGTCTCTAAGAATTAGCCAGCCCTGGAAGGGACATCTCTCCCAAGTTCTATAAGGCCCCCAAATGCCAGAGCATCAGTAATACAGAAAATACGGAATATAGTTAATTTAATTGGTCCTATGATAAATGAATTTCAAATAGAAAAATATGGAATCTAAAAGAAAACACAGAATAACCAACTCTCGGCATATTCTGCTTTCCTGATTTAACTTCCCACTTTATGATATGAGGGTACTTAGCATCTGTTGTCCTTTTTAATATAAGTATGTCATGTGCAATAATCGGGACAAATTTATACAAAAAAAAAGTATTATTGTGTTGGTTTTCTATTGATGCCATAACAAATCGCCACAAATATAGTATCTTAATCCACAACAAATGTATTAACTTACAGCTCTGTAGGTCAGGAATCCAACATGGATCTCAATGGGCTAAAATCAAGATTTTTGTTGACAGGACTATAACCATTTCTGCAAGCTGGTGGAGATATTCCCAATGTGGGGAACATCTCCTCTTTGAGAACACTGTTAAGGTAACTTGCCCTCCTCTGGTGAATGATAAACAATGAGACAGTTTTCCTCAAGTATTTGAATTTTAAGTGGAGTAATTCAAGATTGGAATCCATTGGGACTATTTAACCGTATTTCTTTTTTTTTTCAATTTTATTTTTTCAGTGTTCCAAGATTCATTGTTCATGCACCACACTATTTCACCATATTTCATATTTCACCTGAAATGACTGGTTATGTGTCCATGCCTCCTACCTCCATGGCATTGATTTTTGTCCCTTCTGAGGCCCAGATATTTATCTATTCTCTTGACTCTTTGAGCTATACCTTATCTTTCCAAGAAATTTGTTGTTGTTGGTGGTGGTGTTGTTTTGAGAGAGAGAATGTGCATGTGCACATGTGAGCAGAGGGTGGTGTGGGTATGGGGAGAGGAAGAGGGAGAGGGAGAGAGAAAATCTTAAGCAGGCTCCATGCCCAGCACAGAGCCCAATGCAGGGCTTGATCTCACAACCCTGAGATCATGACCTGAGCCAAATCAAGAGCCAGATGCTTAACCCACTGAGCCACCCAGGTGCCCCAAGAAGTTTGTTTTTTGTTTTTTTTTTTAACCCAAATTAGCCAGAGTCCTTTTCTGTTGTTCTCTACCAGATAAAAGTGATATCTAGTGTTAATGTTAAACAGAAGAAAAGGGGAAAGGTTTTGAATAGTAATTCTGCACCGTTGATTTCACAGTCAAGTTGTGTTTCTGTGTTTCTGTGACATATTGGATGTTGAGAATCACCAATCGATAATATCTTCATAAAGTATAATACTTCATTTTACCTCACTCCAGGAAGAATTCATTCTGTTGGGGGGAAGTCAATGAAAGAAAGATAACTAATAAAAATTCACTGTTTCCTTACAGTGATTTAGGTTTTTGCTGAATTTGAAATTTTTATGCCAATACTCCATGGGTCACTGATTTAGACAAATTAAAGGCATAAATCATATGAAAGCTGTAATTGCCAGCGTGGTTTGACTTTCACTTTATATTTATAAAATCTATTTGTTTTTGCTCTGTTTTATTGTCTCCACTTTACCTGATTTTGTTGTTATGCTAAAATAGTTTCTTCCTTGAGATAGCCACTTATCTGGGCCCTGCTTAGAAACTGTGTTGAATCACATTCAACACAGTTGAGGCATGCTAGGCTTTAGCTGTTTTCCAAATATCATTAACATCTTTAAGAAGGAGCCAGTATTTCTATAGTAACATCATGATAGTACCAATCCATTGAAAAGTCCTCTGGGAGATATCTGGGTTAATAAGTACCTAGCCAGCATACTATAATGTAGAATTATTCTTTAAAGAAATCTGTTCCTTTACTTAATAGTTAATTATAAATAATAGCTACTTTATTAATTTTGGGGACATTTATTATATGCTAGATAAAGACAAAATTAAATTTAGCTTTCTTAGTAACCATATAATTTAGGAATTCATCATGCTCAATTTATAGATAAGGAACCCGGAACTCGGGGACTGTAAGTGATATGCTTCGGCATGATCCAGAGGCAGAGCTGGGATTTGAAGCCAGACCTGGATGACTCCAAACTTATTGCTTCCAAAAACTCCAACATTTGGCTTTCCCTCAACTTTTCATTCACCTCCTAAATGATTCAAAATGTATTTATTTATTTATTTTTATTTTTATTATTTTTTTTTCACACTTTCCACAAAATGAAAGCCCAAATCTTTCCATGAGTTATCATGGAAAAGTCAGAAGTCTCACCTGGGTATTGACTTTCTTGAAACTCTGGGCCACCTAACCAATGTCAGAGTGGTTGTTTGGGTATTTACTGTGGACACCCTGGAAACTTTGTTAAGTCAGTAAATGAAGGAGGGGTTTGAATAACCCCTTAGGGAACAACTCTTATGAAGGTGTGCTTTCCAAGCAACTGTGCATTTGAACCGTTGGTCCACTCGCACTCTCTCATAGGGCAGCAAGTGGAAGATTTCAATAAATGGGACTTATCCTTTTCTTGGCTGAATCATACTACTTATCTTATGGGAAAAAAAGCAAATGAAGTGGAATGGCAGAACTTTACATCTGGCAAGAATCTCAGCACAGTCCACTCTTCCATTTCCTGAATTATGAAACTAAATCAGACTCAATCGATGATACACATTCTTCTTAGCATTTTAGAGTTGTCTGTCTTTCTACTTGTGTATGCACATTTTTAAATTTATATGTGATACAAGGTAGTATAGTGATAAAGTATAGGCTTTGAAATGAGAACATTTGGTGTTCAAATCCTGGTTCTCTCGTTAACTAGTTGTCTAGCCTAGGAACATGTAATTTGTTCTGTTCTTTAGTTTCCTCACCTGAGAAAAGGGTATTACAGTTTCTATTTGGTTTCACAAAGTTTTTGAGGGTTAATACTTGCAAAGCACTTATATAAGTTCGGAAATTATTATAAATGACAAATGCTAGTTATCACCTTTATTTTGCATATTCATTCAGGTGTGTGTGTCAGATTGTTAAGGGAACATTTGATACTGAAATAAGGGCCCTCAGAAATAACTTTCAAAAAGAATCACTATATACACATGGCTGTATTGGCACTGACATCGAGCTAAATATCAGTTAGTTTCTGTTAACTTTTACTATTGTGCAAAACAAGCCTAAAATCTCAGTTTTATTTCTGGATTGAGCTTTACATCTATGTCAACTGAAGGTAGGTTGCATGTCATCTCACACATGCTTCATTTTTGACAGAGCAGCCCATGTCTAGGACTTGGCTGGCCTCATGACAGAGGGAATATAAGGGAGCACTGAAGAACCACCAATGACTTTCAAAGTGTCTACTCAAAAATGGCATATATCACTTTCACTTGCCAAATCAAGTCACTAGGGCTAGCCTAACTTCAAAGGATCAAGGATAAAAAATCATCCCACGGAGAAGGAAGAAAACATTTTGAAGAACACTATTGCTACCATATCAAACGTAACTAGTTTTTATTGAACAACTACTATATGCCAAGCATCGCTTTACATAGTATGAGACACAGTATAGACATATAATATCTATAATACAATAATATCTAGATATATTGTATCTTCACAAAAGCATTATAAAATAGTTCTTTTCTTCTTTCTCTACAAAGGAGGAAACTTATACATGGGAAATTTTGATTTATTCAGCCACAATTTTTACATTCAGCTCTGTGATGAGCTTTGCATTGCACCACACTGTGGAGGTACAATAATGACCAGGAAAGTCATGACCTTTACCTGCAGGGAACCTGAGATTAGCAGAGAAGACTAGTTAACACGTAATTATTTGAATGCTATTGTGATAAGTGCTCAAGGAAGCAGTACAGGATGCCATGAGAATAAATGCAGAGAGGAGTCAAGGAGAGTTTCTTGGAGAAGATGATCTTTAAGTTGAAATATGACAGATGAATAGAAGGAAGCAGGGTGGGCCTCAGGAGCAAAAAGGTCCAAAGAGGGAAATGACAGCCCTGATTTCATAACAACACAGCCATATGATCAATGGGACTATATCAGAATCTTGGATAGAGAACTCAGGTCCTTTTAAGGGAAGTAAAGGAGAAGTCATTTAGCCTAGAAGTTAGGAGTACAGGCTCTGAACCCGCATCACCTTGATTCAATCCTGGTTTTCTCACTTATTATCCATGTACAATAAGACAATTTAAGCCGATGTTGTCTCAGATTAATGGGAATTAATGAGAATAGAAGTGGTAACTACTTTCAAATTTTGTTAAATTAATTAATTTTTGTAAAGCTCTTACAGTGCCTAGTACTGAATTATTGTTCAGTAAATTTTAGCTTTTCTTAGTTTTTCTTTTTCATGTATGTAGAACAGGAAACACAGCAGCCTATCTGTTGAGCAATCAGGTGCCGAGGTGGGCAATTAGGACAACGAGCAAAATGACAGTAACAATCAAGCCTTTATGTACTTACTGTAATAGAATAAGATACAAGAGAGGTGCGGTCTCCCTATTGCTCCATTTTCCCCAGGGAAGTGTACTGGGCAAGGGGCGGAGGTGGGCAATGCAGATGGGGGATGCACCTCATGGCTGTGGAGCAATGAACAAAAGGCTCCTGGATGCTCATGGGCCCATGGGCCAGGACAGGAAGAGAGAGGAGGGAGAAAGGGTCCAAGGGGAAAGGCACCAAGTCAAACTAGAGAAAAACACCTCAGCCATGACCCCTGATCAGGAGGTCTCAGCAGAAGTGTCTGGGACAGGAATACAGACACACGTCGGCGCAAGGCTGGTCCAGGTTCCTGAGCCCTTGAGGGCAGCTCCCTCCAGATAATTGCAATCACTGCCTGTGCGCCAGCTCTGGTGTGGGGAATATAGCTCCCCCTGATCTGGCCTGCCAGGCAAAGCCTTGTAATTGTCTCTGGTTGGGTCTCAAAGACCATAAAAACAATTTTGGCCTGCAACCAGACTCCTCAATGTTCAGTGAGAGTTATAAAATTTTTTGGCCTAAATTGTCCCTATGAAGTTTCCCACCTGCTGATCATACTGTGATTGGAGTAGGAATTGCAGCAGGTCTTCTGGAAGGGTCTCAGGTTGCCAGTGTCACTTGGCTGCTTTGTTTGTTTGTTTCAACAACCTTCTGCCTCATCTCCATGGATTTGGAGACTGACTTCCCAGTAGGTGGAAGTGATGACTAACAGCCTAGCACCTTGCTCAGTGCCACTCAAGATGAATGTCCCAGGGGAATCAGCCTCATCCTGGGTGAGCTTCAGGCCCACTGGGAGATAAAGCCTGCATCTTGTCTCAAGAAAACAACTAAAAGGCCAACGTGATGGAGGTAGTGATTAAATGGAAGCTCAAGATGAGGCTGGAGGACAGAAAGGGATCAGATCAAAGTGTCAGTGAATTGACCAAGGTCATATAACTAAATCAATAGGGAGTCAGAACTCAAAGCCACATGTGTCTGGTTCCAAAGCCCTGCTGAGGGCAATGAGCCAGACACATGCCATCATTTGTGCATGATGATGGTGGAGGAAGATGTCTGGCTATTTCTGCCAAGTTGTACCTGAAGCACAGGGACAATGTGGGGCTATTAAATACAGTTCATTGTCAGGAATGGAGGACATGCTTGCATTGTTTTGATCTTTTGGTCTTAACAAGGGAGAATGAAGCTCACAGGCTAGGAAGCTGGTGACAACTGACAGGCCAGATGAACAACCTGAATCCAATAGTCTATCAGTGCAGATGCGGCTAATACCCTCTCCAGCAGTTAGCTTTTCCATGCAACATAATGAGGGAAAAAGTAAATCTGAGTCAATGATACATCTGCTCATAAACCTCCATTTGTTAAATATGAAGCAAAATTCTGACAGCCATAAAACAGGGTGAACAGTTGTGTGTTTGTATTAAAATATCATTGAGATAAGCAATAACCAGCTATCCGAGCAAAGGAACATCTGCGATATTATCATGCTATTTCTGGCTGAGTCATCTCATGCTGGGAGAAAACACAGGGAAATGGAGATATCACTTGTGGTGTTCTTAATTGAGTTAAGAAAGGCTCTGTTTTTTATCTTCCCAGGGCAGGTCCTAGAAATGCAACAAGTATAATTTAGAAATAAATTTTTAGCTGATTGTTACAGTTTACTGCAAATCGGTCCTTGCAACCTACTTAAAAAAAATCTGCCATGACAATTCCTGGAATAAAATGTGAGTATATTAAAAGTTATATAATTATTATAATATAATAATTATATTATTTTTATTATATATATATAATTTATTAATTATTATAATATAATAATTAATGAATCTACCTCTAATGGTTAAGTGTTTGGAAGGACTTTTTTGTTTGATCTCTGTGGAGAAGAATAGCATATCAAAAATATTCAAAAAATGCTGTTTCCCAGGTTCTTACCACAAGAAACCCTAACTATAGGCAAAACCCCCTCTATAACAGGTCCTAATAAAGTGCTTAGTAGTTTATTAACTAAACCCCTTGAATAGGGATAAGTCCAAAAAAAGACAGTTATCACACCAAATTACATTCTATTGGCATTACAGTAATGGAATCAAAATTTTATACTGTTCCAGGAAGCCCTAGAAATAACTTACTGTGAACCTTTCATTGTATAGATGGTAAAAATGCACCCACAGAAATGAGATCAACTGCCAGGTCTACACAATTCGCAGGTGGAGGTCAGAGGTTATAGAAAAACTTTGAGGTCCATCATACCTTGATTTAAACACTGGATTTATCATCTTGAGCAAATTGTTTAATCATTCTGATCTTCAGTTTTTTCATCTATAAAAGGAGGAAAACATTGCAAAGTCTTCTAGAGTTCTTGCATAGAATAAATCAGATGATATATTTAAATTGTGAGGGCATAGCACTCATAGTAGATACAGTATATAGTTCCTATCAGGGGACACCTAGGTGGCTCAGTTGGTTAAGCATCTGCCTTCGGCTCAGGTCATGATCCTAGGGTCCTGGGATTGAGTCCCGCATCAGGCTCCCTGCTAGGCAGGGAGTCTGCTTCTCCCTCTGTCCCTCCTCGCTGCTTGTGTACTCTCTCTCTCTCAAATGAATAAAATATTAAAAAAAAAAAAATAGTTCTTATCAGCTTGAGTAGAGCTGGGACAAAAAAAAAAAAAAGGAGAACCCACATAGCCAGTTCACTCTAGCAAGCTATTTCTGCATATATATTAAAAAAAAAAAAAAAAAAGGAGAGAGAGAAAGAAAATCAAAGAAATCTAGATCTTGAAACACTTTGTCAATTTTTCTAGGTCTATCTACCAAGCCCATGAGAAGCGTATGCCTCTAAGGATTACCACTACACCTAAGAAATCAACGATTTAAATCACAACTTATTTAAGAGGACATTTTCCAGCCCAGGTAATGCAAGGAACAAAGCAAACCTAGCCTGAGGATTGACTGAGTGCAGAAGACTAACTAGACTATTAAGATAATCCTGCCACTTAACTTTCTAGGTGGTAGAGAGGAACAGGCCTGTGTGTGATCATTGTTTCTGACAAAGTAAATCGTGTCCCGTTGATTTTGGTACAGCCATGCTTTGTATTCAGATGGTCGGCTGCACACATGTGCTCAGCCTTCCCAGATGCCTACTGAAAGCAAAAAGCCCCACAGCCCACAAATCATTTATGCAGGCAACTTCAGCCTGAGACAGGAAGACACGTTATGGACTCAGTTTTAAAGACAATGACCTCTGGATGCCTCCATTAGATATGTAGATCCCTTTGAAAATTACCTTCAAAGAGCAAAATACAAAATAAACAGCTGGTGACTCCAAACAGAAATTTACTTTTAAGTAGCACAAACTAGAGTCATCAACTTAAATTTGTGTTCTTTAATAATATACGCTGTAACTCTGTACAGTACCTTTTATCTATACTTTATTGATGAGACAGCACATTAGAAGTATAAAAAATTAAATAACTTATTAGAAATCCTGGAAGCTTAGAAGGGTTGCTACACTTTTAATGCATGGCTCCTATTGAAATATAACTAACTACCTGTATAAAGATCCAATAAATTTATATCTTCCTTCCAAATGCTCAGTCCCTTCACTAACAAATTAATCATCATGATATCCCTATAAGGTCTGGATGCACTGGTGTTTTACCTTCATTTTCTATACCGGATACTATGGGAATAATTACTTCCCAGTGGGAATGATGTTCATTGGAGCACAACAGAATAAGCATCCCTCGTGTGATATGACACCCCTGTTTACCCCCCGAACGATGGCTTCCTATTAAAAATGTTATCTAAAATTAGTCCAAGCTTTTGTTGCCTGTGTTTTTCCCTATAAGCCCTTGCTTTGAAATCGACAGCATCTATGTTCTTGCTTTGCGTGAGTTCTTACAGGTATTGACTTCAGTGGACACACGAGAGATGTCCACCAGCCCTTCCCGTTCCAAGAGCCCCATACACATCACAGGTCTCCCCCCTGTCCCACAGAAAAATCTCAGAACCACACGATCCTATCAATACAGCAAATGAATATCAAGAGTTGGCTGAAATGAATCATGTATATATGAAAACCTAAACTCCCTTTAAGATATCACAAGACTAACACTTCCAGCCTTTGCAACCCCAAATAAGGCACTTACAGTCCGTGGTTGGTAACATAAAAAATTCTACAGAAATTACCAGGAATGTCGCCAGCCTATATCCTCTAGACATTGATGGTTTGGTTTTTAAATGTTACTTTGGATTTTTGTTTTTATAAATACATTATTTAACATTGTACAAGAATCTATTTGTCATCCTTAATTATGATTTATATTAGTGTTTATATTGATTGGTTTTTGATTCGCTCTGAACTCTTTGTCCAGAAACAAAAAAGTAATTTCCATGAAAAATTGCCATGAGTTACTTTCTGTGGTGTTTACAATGTGTTCTTTAAAAATGCATGCTTTTATGATGACAGGGGCAAAAATCATTTTTAACTACATCTAACCTCTAGTTATTGGGTTATGTTAGTAAAATAATACAAGGTTTACATTTAATTGCCAAGTGGTGGTAATGTTTTACAAAGTCTGATTTTCCCAACAATGGAGTTTTTAGTGTAGATTACCTTAAAGTGTTTGAATTTATATTTACACTGAATGAAAAAGGAACACAGACTAATGCCCCATTTCTCACACTCTTAGAATTGTCTGGAGGTTCTTGTTATAAATCATGGACTTGCCTCCAGGCCTAATGAACCATCAGAGGTCATTAAAGGTTAATTGCGGTGGGGGAGTGTTTGTCTCTGAACCTGGAAGGTAAAAATAATGATGATGCTGCCCATTTTAACAGTAAAGAAATTGAGGCTCACCAGTTAAGAGACTTGTCCTAAGTCATTTAGATATTTAGTACCAGGGCCAAGACCTAAACCCATGTGTATCCAACACCCAAACATATACCCTTCCCCACAGTGTTTCAAGATATACCAAATTCATGTACAATTTATAAATTCATACACATTTATATACAAGATTCACAGAGAATATTGGTAAGACAAACAAGGGAGACAAGAACAATACGAAAGGCGGGGAGAACAAAAGGGGAAGTTTTTTCAGGAGACTATAAAGAATTCCTATTGACCCTGCTTGGTTTTAATGTTTAACTGAGGAAGAAACTCCATAATGGGAAGCATCTTGAACATCAAGTTGAGGAAAATGCTGGTTAGCAATAGAGTGGTTTCCCACTAAACATGCTAGTCTGTCTACTTCTCTGGACACGCACCGTCACCTCTTAAATGGACCAAACAGCATTCTAAGTACCCTTTTACCTCTGGTCTTGTTTTCCCAATGCACCTGTCATGCTGTGTTCACGTGATCTTTCCAAAATGAAAATTTCGTGTCATAAACCCACTTAAAACCCATCTTGACTTCCCATTATCTTCAGAATAATGGAACCCAAAGTCTTTACTGTGGCTTTCATGGTCTCTTAAAATCACACCTCACCAGACTTTGTTACCTCTCCAGTCTTCATCTCTAAAGATGTCTTTTGTCTGTCTCTGTCTCCACTCAGTCCTCTCAATCACCCATTACACTCTGACACCAGATATACAGACCTTTCATTTCTTCACAAGGCCATGATCTTTTCTTCCACTTGGCCCTTACATACCCTGGTCCCTGCCTGGAACATTTTTATATCCTTTTTCACATTTCACTGCCAACTCTTCCATATCCTTCTGGTCTCTCTCTCTCTCTCTCTCTCTCTCTCTCTCTCTAGATTCTATTTATTTACTTTGGGAGAGAGAGTGCAAGTGGCGGGAGGGGCAGAGGGAGAGAAAATATCCAGCAGACTCTCCACTCAGCAGGGAGGCTGACACCAGGCTCCACTTGACAAGCCTGAGGTCATGACCTGAGCCAAAATCAAGAGTCAGTCACTTAACCAACTAAGCCACCCAGATATTCCTGGTCTCTTTTTATATACCATCCTCCCCCACCGCAAACCCACCTATCCAGGCACATTTACATATTCTCCCCCCTACTTTTTTATCATTTATCTCACTGTGTCATAGTAAGTTTTGTGCTTGTCTAGAAACCCCATTAGAAGTAGTATTCTCCTGGGAGTAGGTCCAAGCTGTATCTTATTTGCTAGGGAATCCCTAGTGCTTACTACAGTGCCTACTAGTAATTGCTCAATAAATATAATTTGTCAAATCGATGAAGAGATGGATGGATAAATGAATTATGTAGGGTGTGGGATGTGACCAGACAGATGAGACAGGATAAGAAAGGATAGACATGAAAAACATCACAAAGCAATTTAGTCACCATGGATGTGGGAATCAAAGAATAGTATATTAATACCACAACGTATCACAGCACACTTTCAAAAAGGGAAAAAAAAAAATCTTTTCTTCAAATTATCTTCATAGGATGTCCACAAAGTCTGGAAATCTAGATTACATTTTACTCCCTATAATTGGAAGATTTCTTTGATGACATTATAGTAGTGATATATTTGCCTACATTTCTAGACTTTTTGGACACCTACAGATTTAAGCAACATACAAATAACTTTTACTATCCCTTTTGTCCCAATTTCCATCTGATGTGGAAACAATGACAGCCCTTCCAGTCAGGAAGGGAGGAGTCAATTGATAGGAACAGGATGGTCTTGGTGTCACGCAGACCTAGATTCAAAGTCCCACGGAGCCAAGTGTAACCTCGGAACATTCCAGACCTCAGTTTCCCGCACGCAACTTTCCATACCCAAATTACATTTTTGCAGCACCTCTGTACTAGGAAGTGGACTCACTTCCTGATGTTGTAGCCACCCCTGAGAAGATCATCAGCAAGTGAAAATGTCCCCCAAAGCCTCCACCTTCTTTTTAAAAGGCATACTTGGGAGACTCTAAGTTCCTCTTGGGTGAAGAAACAAACTGAATAAGAGGCTTACCCACCTAGAAGTCAGGACAGTTGTCGATCACAAAACAACTGGGAAAAAAAAAATCTACATGTTTCCAGCAGTAAAGGAGCACATATTGCCCCTGCAGGAAGGCATTCCTGTGTGAACACTACTTATTCAATATAAGCATCTAAAAAAAATTTTTTTTAAATATATTTATATATTTGCCCTTTATTCTTAAATATCAATTTCTAAGATAACATTTTTTGCCCAATTACTAAAACAACACATGCTTATTTTGGAAGAGATGGAAAATACACAAAAACAAAAGAAAGTCAATAAGAATCATATAATCCTACAACCCAGAGATATCCATTCTGGTAATTAAGAAGGCTTGTTAACACTATTGACTTGGTACATGTACCTTATTTCTAGTCTTCTTTCCACACATTTTATTTTAAGCATCTAAAATTTTAAACAAGTCTCTGTGAACTGTAGTTATCTTAGAAGGGAGAACAATTTTCACATTAGCTTCATGTACTACTGACATTTATTACTTACACGATGTATTACTATTATTTAAAACAAATAGAAAAGTACTATGGTGAATTGTTCTATAAAAGTAGGGACCTCAGTCTATTCTTAGCCCTTGTGCTCCAGGCCTGGAAACCTTTCCACAGTGTCTTATTTTTGTATTTTTGTGTCAGGATAATCACTTTGGGACATTATGCTGTATATTAGTTTCTTTAAAAATAACATTTCTCTATCAAATATTAAATTCTTCAGCTTTTCATTAATTTTTAGAATATTTCAAGATTATGGGTTATACTTCTTTTCAAGGGAAAATCACTCTTGGCATCTCTGTAGTTAGAGCAAGAAACACACTCCTCTTCAAATTGCCTTTTTTATTTTTTATTGTTGTGTTACAGCACAACCTTCTGTGTATAGCATACAAATGATAGGTGGTAAAGGTATTGTGGGTTTGCATGCATAATAAATATGGTTTCATTTCAGGAGTTGGTGAGTATTTCATAATGCAAGAGTAGAAAATGGGACAATTTGAATATTTTGGGAGGCTTCAATCTATATTCACTGTGCATGCATATACATATTTACATATAATTTTCAACATTCTTATTTATAAGCAAATAGCCAAATAGGCAATTATTTGTATGTGGGCCAATATGACACAGTCAATGGTTTGGAAAATATAGGCTGGTTAACTAACTCATTATTGTAAATAGAAAACGCAAGTAAGGTGTATCCACTATTTGAAACATAAGCCACCAAAGACAGAGTAGCTCCCTTAGACTGAAATGTAAGAGGTATGTTTGGATAGACGTCTTCTCCTTTTTGTGACATTTGAGAAAACACGGGATTAGGAAACATTTTGGAAAAGCCCTTTTAGAGTAAAAACGTGGCCCAGTCCTTTCTATCGAAGAAGCCAGCAAATCAAAACCAATATATTCCCTGTGATTTTACATGTTAATTCCCAGGAATATTCTATTAGTTGGGCTGCAGCCTCTAATGCACTTAGACACTCGAGTCACAAATGGTAATACCTGCAGGGAGTGGTGCAATAAACCTAATGAGCCCTTACATTAGTGTCAGAGCCTCTGTTGAAGTCAAGTATTTGGAATTACTCAAACGAAGTAGAAAGAGGAGACCCATACTACATGACAGGGTGTTGTGGCAAGTGAAGGTGTCGTCTGCATGGGAGGAGACAGCCAGCGCTCCATCAATGCCCATCCTGCTAAAACACTGAATGAAAATGACTGATCTACAATTTGCATCCTCTTCTCAGTCCATCAGCAGAACATTATTAAAACCAGTCAGCCAAAACCCATTAGAACAGCACTCACGTAGGAAACAATGCCCAGGTCTGCTTGTTCTCCATTTTTATGCACTGCTACAGGACTATAAATATTCATCGTAATGTAACTGAAAATTATTGAAGTGAGAAAAAAGAGAAACAGGGAAGCCATTTGCTTCAATTCATAAACAGCATCTGTTGGGAAGTTATTCATAGATTGCTTCAGGGCCTGCTGAGCAGCAAGCCCACGGAAAAGGATGCCATTGCAAGCAAATTGGCGCAAACTGCATGGAGATGCTATTAGACATGATTCACTGACAGCCAGGGAGAATGATCAGGCACTGGGGTGTTTTATGTGTGCTTTTATCACTGGGACACAGAACTCCCCTCCAGCCAAAGTCTCACACGGTTCAAATTAGAAGAGCAACCTTCTAAGTGCATTAAGGCCTAACCGGTAGCTAGAGGAAGTTAGAAGCAGCAGCCGAACTCCAGGTGATAGAGCTTGTTCATCTGCCCACTAGGCACACTCAGATCCTGCCTCTCCCACCTCTGGTAGATTTGCACTTCCTGGCAATACGGTGTCCGTCAAAAATCAAACATTGAAGTCAAAAGTTTCTAGAAGGCGGAAACTAAAGTTCTGGTTCTGTTACCCTGAGAGGAATGAAACTGAATGCTCACTGCTTACCAAACCAATGTGAAGAAGAAAAATTAGCAAGGAACGCTTTCCAATCTGGCTTTAGTGGTGAAGTCGTATTTCATCAAAAACTGGATTTATAGCTTCCTAGTTAAAGCCCCAGATTCAGTTCAAAAAAATAAACACAGCAAGAGCTTTCAAATGTGAAGTGATCATGAATAAAATAGATGGGTTGATTTAGTAAGTGTTTATACTTGTATATTGATTTATGTTTTTGTGGTGAAAAGGCATCTTCAAGACTGAGAAAGAAAATATGTATTTCAGATTTGGGGTGTTTTTGTTTTTTGGGTTGGGTTTTTTTTTTTTTTTGGCAATGTTGAATGTCATCCATTTCAGGCTGAACCCACTGATTAATCCTAATATCACTAAAGGAGAGAAAACCAGACACAATGTGCCCCCTAATAGGAGGCAATGGAAAAGTTCTACCCTGCTCCACGAAAGACCCTTGCAGCTGCATGTAGTGTCCCCTCCCCCCCAACACACAGAGCTAGAGAGAGAGAAACCTAATTCAGATAAACCCTTTAGATCCAATTATGCTTTATAGAAGAAAGACAGGGAACAGGAGAACGCGTTAGCAGCATGATGGAAGTAAAACCAGCAAAATTCAGCCTGTGGAAAACTCTAAGACAAGCAACCTGGTTTCCCCAAAAAATAAATTATAAAGAAAATAAAGAGGGTGGAGAAAATAAGAGGGAACTTATAGGTTAAAAGAGACTGAAGAGATGTATCAACTAAATGCAATTGTCTGGATCTTGATTTAGATAGGCTATACGCCTTCGCCCTCCCCCTCAAAATGCATGAAATCAGGCAAATTTGAATGCTGGGTGTATAGTTGGTAGTTTTAAGGAATTGTTGTTAGTATTTTTTGTAGTGTGGTTGCATTTTTCAAGAGTCTGTATCTTTTAGAGATACACTTGAAGTACAGGCTTCAAAATAACCCATTTGGGGATGGAAGGAGCAGGTGGGATACAGATGAAACGAGAATTTGCATGGTTTGATAATTACTGAAGCTAGGTAATGGGAACATGCGAGTCTGTTAGTAAATTCTCTCTTCTCTTTAAAATCTTTTATAAAAAGTTTTTATAACTTCATAGTTACCTTGGCTACTATACTATTTTGCCTGAGTTGGCTTACACTGGCTCATCAGAGCTGATTGTTAAATTTTCAGAAATTTTATGAGCCTGTTGTTAAACCCTCAGTGGCTGGAAATCAGCCATAGTGGGTGTGTTTACACCATGGAAATCACCTACTACTATAATTTCGGGTTTGTTTGTTTTTTTCCACCCTGAAGAATTGATTGTTAAATATTAACCAGCACACCACTGGTTATGAACCCAAAGCCCAATGCACAGAATTCTATATAGAAGTTGGAAATTTTCTCAATTAGTACAAGAAGCTGCCTTTTCAGCTTAGGTTCCTCTCTGCTCTCCCTACCCGCTCCTACCACCTTTTTTGTTGCCCCCAATACCGAGATAGGGCAATCTATGGGTCTACCTTGAAACGTTCTACCTGGGCTCCAATCATTCCTTTCTATGGTAAGTCCTAACTGTTTCTCCTTTCATCAAAATTTATCCAATGTGTGGCCCTTTTCTCTCAGTACTAGTCTGACAGAGCACAGGGTTCAGATGATGAGATTACCAGATTCTGGCTAAGTAGGAAGAAGCCTGAATTCTGCAGAAATAATTTTCTTTGGAAATATCTGACCCTATGGCAAGCTTCATATTCTTGGGTAATTCTATACCTCCAAAGCTCCTTTATACACATTGGCTCATTTACTTATTTATTTATTCTTGATATTTATTAAGCAACTGTTAATTAAATAGAAGATAAAAACCCTCATTAGTACATTGCCTTATTAAATCCTCAGAATTAAAAATGAGCTAGAATTTTTAAAAAGGACATTAAAAATATAAATCAAGTGTCTTATCAAAGACCTCCTGAGTAGAAATAAACTCAAGACCAAACCTAAGAATATTTTCTATCATGAATCAAGAGTCTTTATACAAATCACCAACTCACCAAAGAACCTAACTCACTGTTTGGGTGAACAAAGCAGGTTTTCCTGTCCTCTCCAAGGGCAAGTTTGTATAAATATATGGGCAACAAAGGAAAGGAATCCCAAAAGCATTTTTTTTTTCTTTTTCACATACATGAACGTGAAGGCTACTAGTTATTTAAGTCCAATCTGTAAGCATTTAAGAGCCTACAAATGAATGGAACACCTGCCATGCGGTATCAGAAAAGGAAAACATCCTAGATTTTAAAAGAAAGGAATGTTGGCTCCCTTAATTTGTAGTTAGCCTGTATTGCCAAAAGGGTGTGTTTTGTTTGAAATACTGTGATTTGCAAAATTATGTGTTTGTCATTACTGGGTTTCTTCATGCATTTCAACAGAAGCCATGTCAACCTTGCCCAGAACTATTTAGGAGGCTATGGTTGTTGTCCCATTAACATCTAAATTTACTGCATTCGTGTCCTTTTCAAACTAGATGAGTAAGACAAACAACCCCATCAACTCTTGTGGTTACCTTCTGCCTTTCTATGACTATTAATTCTAACTCAAACCCTGCAACTGAGAAAATGGCTGAATGTGGGG
Source organism: Potos flavus (assembly GCA_028534135.1). Taxonomy (NCBI): domain Eukaryota; kingdom Metazoa; phylum Chordata; class Mammalia; order Carnivora; family Procyonidae; genus Potos; species Potos flavus. The sequence goes on along the minus strand of CM052898.1, from coordinate 29,699,300 downwards.
GACAAAATGTGATCTCCATGCTAACACTAAATAAAGAAGACATATTCTGTCCTTGTGTGTTCTTGGCAGAAATTTGAGTAGAAATTAAGCATTCCTAATTGCTCATCAATTTCATTATCTCTTCTTACTTGTCTATTTGTCTATTATTGACCAACTGCTATATGCCAGGGACTGTGTAAGTACTTGGGATATGATAGTGAAAGTCCTTGGTCCCAAGGAGCTCAGAGAGATGTGAAAAAATAGACTTACAAGTAAAGACACAAGGATATTAAGAGCATAAAGGGTGCTAAATACCAAGAAGCTCAATGGGAATACAAAAGAGGAACATCTCACCATTATCCTGGGGTGAAGAAAAATATTAGAGATGGGGACATCTCAGCTAACACCTGAAAAACAAGAGAATTTTTCCATTGAAGTCATTAAACTGGGAGGAGACACTACAGACAATGGGAACAACATATGCTGAATTTGGGAAGATCCCCTCTTGGAGATACTCTGATTCAGTAAGTCTGAAGTAAAGCCCAGGAAAATGTGTTTTTAACAAGCACCCCAAGAGATACTAGTGCAAGTGACTAAAGTGACTTTTTGAGAAGTTTTGAGAAGTTTGGAAGCAATATGGTAGCTTGAAACAGTTCAGAATGTGGTCATCTGAAAAATTTGGAAAATATGCTCAGGTTCCCACACAGCACCTTCCTTTGCACCACTAACTAACTCGAGCCATGTTGATTATGTATCTGCTGTGTGTAAGCATAGAAAGCTAACAGGGTAGCTCTAGAGGTGGACCACCAGGGAGAAAGAAGTGCCAGATGAGCAGTAATATAAGGAACATACCATAAGATGTAGAACATTAGAGAAAGGCTTTCTGAGCTGCAAGATGCTGAACTAGGACTTGCGCAAAGGGTGCAATATGTAAAGGGAGGGTACAAGCATTTCAGATAATAGAGATTTATAATTTCAAATCTGAATTGAATCTGTTTGGCTACTTCCTAGCTGTGACATTCAGCAAGTTTTATGACTTTACTTTGTTTCAGTTTCTTCATATGTAAAATGGAAATGATAATTATTTCAACTTGGCAAGACTAATATAAAAGTATATGAAGTGATCTTTCAAGTAAAATATGTATGAGTTCTGGTACATAGTAAGTGCTTAATAAATATTTACTGAACAAAAAAATGAAAACTAGTTATTATTACTTTTCCCTCTAGGGGTCCTAACCTCAATATTTTTCCAAAAGATAACTTGATATTAAGCAATGATCTCTAAAAAGCTTCTATGTTATCATAGAACCATGGTTCTCAGCTTCAAAGGACTTTCTAAGATCATTTGATTCTTATTCTATATTTTGCAGTAGGCAGAGTATGGTGAAAATGACAGATATTTTGGGATTAGATAAACTAAATTTGAATTCTAGTCCACTATTTACTAGCTATGTAACCTTAGCCATGTTTCTTATACTCTTTTTTTTGTTTGTTTGTTTCTTATACTCTTTTAGGCTTGATTTATACAATAATAAATAAATGTATAACTCTTAGGATTTTAAAGAAGCCTATTGATTCATTCACTCAAAAAAGTATGAACTGATTATAGTTGACCCTAACAATGCAGGGGGTAGGGGTGCTAACGCCCCATAAAGTTGAAAAATCCATGTATAACTTTTGATTTCCCCAAAACCTAACTACTAATAACCTATTAATGACTGGAAGCCTTACTGATAACATAAACAGTCAATTGACACATATTTTTTAAGTTATATATATTATATACTGTATTCTTACCATAAAGGAAGCTAGACAAAAGTTATTAAGGAAATCATAAGAGAAAATGCATTTACTATACTGAATTTATCGGAAAAAAACTATGTGTAAGTGGACCTGTGCAGTTTAAACTCAGGTTGTTCAAGGGTCACCTTTATTTGCCAAATGTGAGAAACTGGTCCAGGATCTGAAAATCAGCAGTGAATGAAAATGCAAGATCCCTACCTTCATCTACCTTACTTATTTAAAAAAAAAAAAAAAATAGCTGTATTATTTCTCTAGAGATGTGTAACAAATTTCTATAAACCAGGTGGCTTAAAACAACTGAAATTTATTTTCTCAGCCTGGAGAATAGAAGACTGAAATGAAGGTGTCATAGGGCCATGCTCCCATCAAAGGCTCTGGAGAAGAATCCTTCCTTGCTACTTCTACCTTCTGGCAATCCTTCTGTTTTTTGGTTTATAGACTCATCACTCCAATCTCTGCCTCCACTGTCACATGGCATCTCACAATGTGTATGAATCCAAATTTCCCTCATCTTATAAGGACACCAATCATTAGATGTAGGGCCCGTTCTAACCCAGTACGACCTAATCTTAACTTTATTACATTTGGAATATATCCTATTATAAGATCACATTAACAGGTACCAGGGAATAGGACTTCAACATATCTTTTTGGGGGACACAATTCAATCCACAACAATAGGCAATGAACAACCTGGCAATGTAATTTTCGGTAGGCCATCCTAAGATCAGTCTTCCAGGAGAACCTCAGTAAATGATAGCTAATATGGGTGATATACTTTGCTCACATTTTTCAGATAAGGCCACTGAATTTTGAATTGTTCATCAAGGATCACAAAACTAATATAATGGAATTAGAAATCTGACCAAATAAATCCAAAGAAGGCTCTCTATAAACAGCAGTGTCTCCAAAATTGGTTATTCATATCCATTATGGCTCCTAAAAATGTTAGGTGTTAAGAGTACTATCTTTAACAGATGTAGTGAAAAGAAGGGCCCTATGTACCCTAGTGTTCATAGCAGCAATGTCCACAATTGCCAAACTGTGGAAAGAGCCAAGATGCCCTTCAACAGATGAATGGATAAAGAAGATGTGGTCCATATATACAATGGAATATTACCCAGCCATCAGAAAGGATGAATACCCAACTTTTGCATCAATGT
>CM052898.1:29653254-29696255 GCA_028534135.1 Potos flavus | reverse complement strand
TGAGTGAAATAAGTCAAGCAGAGAAGGTCAATTATCATATGGTTTCACTTATTTGTGGACCATAAGGAATAACATCGAGGACATTAGGAGAAGGAAAGGAAAAGTGAAGGGGGGGGAATCAGAGGGGGAGATGAACCATGAGAGGCTGTGGACTCTGAGAAACAAACTGAGGGTTTTAGAGGGGAGAGGGGTGGGGTGTGGGGGAGTGGGTTGGCCTGGTGGTGGGTATTATGTTATGTGGAGCACTGAGTGTTATGTGGAGCACTGAGTGTTATACATTAACAATGAATCTTAGAACACTACATCAAAAACTAATGATATACTGTATGGTGACTAACATAACACAATAAAAAAAACCCTCAGTATTAAAAAAAAAGAGTACTATCTTTATTTTTAATAATTCTGTCTTTATTCTAACATGTATTTATTAAAAGAAATATTGCTAACACGTAAAACCCATGATTTCACAGATAACATTTCTTGCAATGTGTTTAATATAGATCTGTTATTTGAAACAATTAGGGATTTGCCTTTTGGCCAGAACCTTCATCTTCTTGTAATTTGCCAAATGACCAACACAAAGCATATTAAGCACTCAAAGAGCCAAGATAGCTTCCTGAGCTGTGTAAAGGAAATGCTCAGCAAGAGAAGGAAGCCAAAGAGAGAGGTGCTTGGTTTCAGTGGAAGCACTAGCTGGCCCCAACTAGAGAAGCACACTTTGTGAGAACCAATGGAAAGGAGCCTGAGCTGCTGGAACCCATTCCCTAGGAATTCACGGCATGAAAAGTATAAAAAAAATAAATAAATAAACGACCTCAAGCCTGTAAAAATAAATAACTAAATAACTAAATGAATAAATAAACAATTAGGCATTTAAGTGAATCAATTCACAGAAAAAATGACAAAAAGAGTTGGTAAGTGGCTACAGCAAAAAATACTGCAGTGGTACTTGGGTGACTCAAGTTTTATAAATGTCACACTCCCACATGATGTTTCTTTGTTCGTTCTGTCTAACAAGCTAGTATGGCTGGCTTTCTGCCTTGCCATAGGCCTGATTCGCAAAATGCATTGTGAGAAATTTCCCACTCCGGGCATTGCATTGAACCTAAAAATGCAGTGTGTGTCTTCGTGTCAGCTGCCTGTTAAACTGATGATCACTTCTCTTAAGTCTACATCTTAACTCCCTCTGAAGCTAGTGTCAAAGCTTAATGATTAAACTACAATAATCCAGACTGCGTGGTAATGGCATAAGGTATACATATGAATTAAGGGGACAGACTTATGTATCCAGAAATGAACTCATACCTTTTTGGTCAATTGATTTTCAACAAGGGTGTCAATATAATTCAATTGGGAAAGAATAGTCTTTTCAACAAATGGTATGGGGGTAACTGAATAACCCCATGCAAAAGAAGGAAGCTTGACACCACTTCATGTCATATATAAAAATCAACTCAACATATATAGGAAAAGAGTGAATTATCCTCTGTGTGTGTGTGTGTGTACACAAATATTTTATTCCATTCTGAGGGTTGTCTTTTTACTTTTTTGATGGTGTCCTTTGACTTGTTTATTTCTTTGGTTGCTTGTGCTTTAGGTGTCATAACTAAGAAACCATTGCCTAATACAAGGTCATAAAGATTTAGACCTGTGTTGTCCTCCAAGTTTTTTGGTTCTTACATTGAGATTTTTGGTCCATTTTTAGTGAAATTTTAAATACAGCATTCTCTCGATTTCTGTTTATCTCAGAGGGTCTTAATTTCTCCTTAATTTTTAAAGGATAGTTTTGATGGATTTATTGATTGACAGTGTTTTTCTCTGGACACATTGAGTTTATCACCATACTGTTTTTAGCCTACATAGGTTCTGATGAGAAATCAGTGATTAATCTTATTGATAATCCCTTTAAATGAGGAGTCACTTCTCTCTTGCTGCTTTCAAGATATTCTGTTTGTGTCTGCCTTTCGACAGTTTGATTATGTTTTATCTAGGTGTGAATCTCTTTGAAAGTATCCTATTTGGAGCTTATTGAGCTTCTTGGATGTGTAAATAAATGTTTTTCATTAAATTTGGAAAGCTTTAGCCGTATTTCTTCAGATATTCTTTCTACTTTTACTCTCTTCTCCCCTCCTGGGATGCCCATTGGGTCTCTGAGGCTCTGTTTACTTTTCTTTCTTCCTTTTCTTTTCTGTTCCTCAGACTGGGTAATCTCAGGTGTCCTACCTTTAGATGCAATGATCCCTTCTTCTACCTACTCAATTCTTCCATTGAGCCCTTCTAGTGAATTTTAAAATTTCAGTTATTATACCTTTCGACTCCAGAATTTCTATTTGGTTCTTTCTTTATAACCTCTATATCATTAATGGTAGTTTCTATCTGGTAAGAAGTTGTTCTCATTGTCTATACTTTCACAAATATGATTTTCTTCAGGTTTTTTTTTTTACTTATTTAAAATAACCAGTTTAAAATGTTTATCTACTTAGTCCAACATCTGGGATTTCTCAGGGAGTTTAATCAATTGCTTCTTTCTCATGTTTGAGCTTTTCCTTTCTTCCTTCCTTTCCTTCCTACCTTCCTTCCCTCCCTCCCTCTTTCTTTCTTTCCAACAAGTGTACTCCTTAAACCCCTTCACCAATTTAATTCATCCCCCCATCCACCTCTCTCTGGTAACCATCAATTTATTCTCTATAGTTAAGAGTCTATTTCTTGGTTTGCCTCTCTGTCCTTTTTCTCCCCATTATTTATTTGTATTGTTTCTTAAATTCCACATATGAGTGAAATCACATGGATTTATCTTTCTCTGACTGACTTTTTTCACTTAGCATAGTACTCTTTAGCTCCATCCATGTTCTTGCAAATGGCAAGATTTTGTTCTTTTTTATGGCTGAGTAATAGTCCAGTGTGTGTGTGTGTGTGATATCCTCTTTATCTATTCATCGCTTGATGGAGCTGAGATAAATAAGAGTTGATGAGCTATACATTCTTGTTTCTTTGCATGTCTCATAATTTTTGTTGAAAAATAGACATTTACATAACATATTGTAGAAATTCTGAAAATCATAATCTCTACTCTGGACTTGTTATTGCTGCTGATTATTGTTTATGTAGTGATGTTTCTGAACTAATTCTATAAAATGTGTATTCTTTGCCTTATTTGGTCAATTAAATTTCTGCTCAGTTAGCTTAGTGATTGCTAATTATTAAACAGAGATTTTAAACACTGAAAACCAATAGGCATCCTAGTCTCAGCTGAAGAGTACCATGTGCATGCTGGGGCACATCTCCTCTTTTTTTTTTTTTTTTTTTAAAGATTTATTTATTTATTTTAGAGAGAGAGAGAGTGCACAAATGGGAGGGGTAGAGGGAGAGGGAGAGAGAATTTCAAGCAGACTCCACATGCTGAGCCCAGAGTCTGACATGGGGCTCTATCCTACAACCCTGAGACCATGACCTGAGCCGAGACCAAGAGTCAAACACTTAACCAACTGTTCCACCCAGGCACCCCTGCATGTTGGGGCACATCTTAAACTCAGTCAGCCATTTGACAATTTTACCATAATCTTTACTTCATGCTTACACAGAACATCAAGGTTAGCCAGAAATGAGAGCTTAGGATATGTAACTCAGGTCTTTCCTAAGCATTCACGCAGTCCTGGGAATGTGCACAGACCTACAAATGTGTACGGTGTTCTAAATTCCCAGAAATAGCTGAGAGTTTTCCAAAGCCTTTATAGACTTTCTCATTTCCCAGCTCTTCCTGTTAAGCTTTTTTGGTTAGCCTATTATTTGCCTCAATTGTTGTCCATTGCCTCAGGAAACCACAAAGTTAAATGATCGCCCCTACACATTTTTGACAGATATCCCAGGAAAAAGTCTTTCCTCACTAAGCCTTTCTCCAATGCATGAGCTGTGAGTCAGGTCAAATAAGGCAGCTTTATAACTGGGGTCATCCTAGGAACCATCAGACAGGTGAAATAATGACAGTTCTCTAGGAATGTGGCTTTGAAGCAGCTCCAGCCACATTCTGTTCCATTATGCTTTCATCAAGACTGAGGTCTGCTGATTTTCTATGTTATTGTGGAGCTATAAAGAGGGAGATAGGAATAGAGCAAGTTAACATGTAACAAAGCTCACTCTCCTTATGAAAATTCACATGTCTTTCTTTTCATGAACATTCCCCAGAGTGCTACAAGACTTTGTTAATTTCTAAGGTTCTGAAAAAGTTGATTTGGATAACATTATCCATTTTTCTCATTGCTTTAATGAAGAAGAGAACTTTTGAACATCCTTATTCATTTTCAATGATGTCACCTCTGTCCTTCTTTCTTTGTCTGTAAGTGCAAGGTTGGCTTCTAACCAACACTGTGCTCATTCTTTTCTCTCTTTCTCTCTCTCTCTCTCTTTCTTTTTAACTCTCACTCTTAATTTAATTTTGGAAAATATAAAGTGTCATAGTTGGGTAAAGATACCAATGTCAGGTTTGGTAAGTGTTTAGAAGATGAGGATCATTGAAGGCTAAGTCATTTTTTATTTACTTTGTCCCATCCCAAATGGTGATTACTCCACTAAACATGTTGTTTTTATACTAAAATAAAACTTCTACTAAAGCACACACATTAAATGACATCCATGTCCTGATGATGAAAACAAAATAAATAATGAGATCATCACGGATGCTCAAGCTGACTAATACAGGGTGACTGCTTCCTTTTTAAACACACCAAGAAACAGGACTCCTCTGAGTATCCTCACTTCACCAATAACCCACCTTTCAACATTTACTCCAATTCACCTTCACCTGGGAGCCCTTTTCCCAAAGAAACTACATTGCTGTTATTATTTTAATCAATGGATAAATGTTATTAAATTTAGGAAATAGTCAAACATCTCAGCCCCATTGAGATCTTGATGCTGGGTAGTTAGCTAGGTTCACTCACTAGCTAAGTGACACATTCTTTCACCTTACCTGAGAAAGTTGAATATTGTTATCTGTTGTAAACATTTGAGGTCATCAGTACATAGCTTATAATGTGAATTTTGAATAACAAAAACCAATACTTGTATGGAAACTTCAGAGATTTTTATAGATGTTTTCTAGAATATGAAGTAGCCAGTGATTCGTAAGAACAAAAGTAGCATTCACCAGCTGCTTCAGACGCCCTTTCACATCAGGCTTGACCTTTTCCTCAATGCTTCCCCAAATTCCAAATTCATTTCTGCCTGAGGGAAGGAAACGCATTTTCTCCTGCCAGTGACAGCCAAGATGCTACAGAAGCAACAGCTGGCCAGAAGTGATTCTACCTTCCTGTGGAGCCAGCCAAGTCATAGAACTGGATCATTACGTTTCTAGGTGAAAATCCCAGACTGGTAATTCTGTGGGCTTTTTTTTTAACTTCTTTTATTTGATGAACATTTAGCATACCATCCCATTATACTCAAAAGAGATACCCAGAAATACATCTGACCAAATAGAATGATGAATATTATTTCAATTGAGGCTACTGCCTCAATATTAAAACAAAACCCATACCACAGTACCTTACTGCAATTAACCCACAAAAACATACACAAATTAGGGTTGGTTATGGTTCTGAGGTCTCACTGGCAGTTGGGAAATAGGAACTTGTGTTTTAGCATAAGAATTATTCACTAAGTGGAAACCCAGTGTTCCAAATTTGACCAGTTAACTTTAGGGAATTTATTTACCACTTATTACCTAAATATTTATGATTTAGAAACTTTGAATATTTAGTTTTTTTTTAATATTGGGACTAAGGCATGAACAAAATGTATTTGTTTTTCTTAAGCCACTGTGTTAAGTGAGGGCACCTAACCACTATCCCAACCAGGGAACAGTCCCAGCATTTCCCAACTGCTCAGTGAGGCTATTTGGATCTGCCAAAGACAAGGGCACCAATACAAGTGGTGACTACTCCACTGGACACATTTGTCTGCCTCCGAGTATGGCCTGAAACATCTGGCAGGGACAGAAACTCACAGCCCCCTTGCTGGCAGTTGCAGACAGATCCTGAATGATATGGATCTGGGGAGGAAACACAAACCAATGTCCTAGCCCACTTATTTTAATTCAAACAGGGAGATAAGGAAGTAATGACCTTGCTTCTAAAGTGAATTCCAAGAAAGGAGGTGAATGAATTGCCTCCACTCTATCCAAACCACTATTAATTTATACAAATACTGGTCAGTTAAATTAGATGACACTTGTAAAGTGCTTGGCACCAGGGCCTGACACATAGTGAGGCTTAGAGTAAATCTTAGTGGCAATCAATAATAAATCACGTTCTGAACTACTTAATGATATCTTGCATGCATTTAAAATTTCGACAGAGAAAATGACCTCTGTGCAAAGACACCAACACAAAGTGTTCTTTTTAAACACATCAGGCATCATGTAATATTTCACATGTCTGGAGAGAGCCTGGGTGTTCTGCTTTTGCACATGTATGAACACCACATGTGTTTGTGTTTGGGAAAGACAGAAAGAACATCAGCAGCTACAGAGGTGAGGGGTTGAGAAGCATATGATCACTTAATGAAAGTGAAATGTGTGTGTCATGCACACTGTATAACCAATGAACCAATAATATTTCAATCTTTGGACAGCTACGATTAAGCAATGGCACACTACTTTGTCTCAATATCCTTTGTGTAAGACCCCTAAGTTAATTTCTGCTTTAGGATTCATTTCAAGAAAATCGTTTTCTTTATAGATTAATATATCTGCTTTCTATTTTCAGAAATCACATTGAGTCACTTGTTATCTTTCTTTTGTTGCGCTAGCAGCTTTATTGTTACACCTAAGTTTATCACTCAGGTGGGTAAAATCTGCTCAACCAATATATGGAGTGCTAAAAACATCAACTCCTTCTGCCTTCTCCAGATGGTTTGGAGCTGTCTTACCCTGCCCAGTGTTTGAAATTGACTTAGTCTATAATGGTATAAAGAATGGCATAAAATAGCATTTATAAGACAGCAATGTGGCATAATGGTAAGTTGTGCTATTCATGTTTAGAAAACGGGTTCAAATACTACTGCCACTAGTTTCTTGCCTCTCTAGTTTCTCCATATCCATTCTTTGTCTTTGCTCCTACGGTTTGACTTCTCTCTTCTTATCTAAGCCAAGTCAGTAGTCAAAGGCTTCAAGTTCCACATCCTTGGCAGGTCTTTTACCTAGAGACAGCTCATGCTGATTACTGTATTTCTGCCCATCTGATGAGAGTGAATTGCTTGGGAGAACAGGTGACTCCAGAAGGTCCCATTGAAACAAAGTGCTTATGTGCTCGGTACTTGTGGTGAAAACTTGTGCAAGAAAAACTCTCTTTTCAGTAAGCCTGGGTTTTTCTGGGGGCCATGTTAATACCCAAAGGGAAGAAATTGCTGGGAATTTAATAGTGACCCTGTCTCATTGAGTCAATGTTCTTGTGAGAGATACCAACGAGTCAATGAGTCATCATAACTGCTAATAGTGAATAAATACAGGGAGCTATGGGAGCACTCAGCAAGAGCACTGACCCAATTTAGGGAAGACTTCTCAAAGAAGACAACATTGTATAGATTTTCTGTCACCTGTTCTTCAGGGGTTAAATGAAAGATGTTACATTTTTATCCTCAAACTGAGTGCACAGTGAGTAATAATGTTGACACCTAGCCATAGGTATTATCATTATAACTCTAAAACTATAACTTTTCCTTAAAATTCCCACCCAACAAGATGTCATCCCCCATTCTATTTTAATAGCTAAGTTTGCATTATTCATGATTATTGCCTCAAAAACATAGATTATCACAGCTGTTCAGCCATTATATATAGAGTTTCCAACCCCACCACCCACTCCCAATCAGAATTTTGGCCATGGCCCCAGTTGGTACTAAGAGAGAACCCATAAACGTTAAATACTATAACAATCTGTGGTAGAAGAAAAAAAAAATTAGCAACCAACAGAGCTGCAAAATTGTAACCAGAAAACAAAAATATCTCATCCAAGCACCTATTTTTAAAAAGTGATATATTCTGATGCAGCAATTCTTTGATAGGTTTAGTAAGCCCATCAAAAAGCTGATGGAATGGACTCAATAAAACCTTCCTTTCATGACTCTCTTACTGAGAAAATAGTCAAGTTGGTCAGAATTTGAGCAGTAGATTAAGTGGTCATAAAGCAATGAAGGACAATATGAATTTCATATACATGAATATAATTTGCTAGGCAGATAACTTATTAATTTCTCTCACTATGTAAATATGTTTTAATTATATACCAGAGATTATAAGAACTGAAAATTTTCAACCCTTCATTAAAAATTTCAAACAAAGGACCAATAATATTAGATTGTTTAATATCTCCTTTTAGGAGTTTTTCCCAACCCACTTATTCTTTGGTTGTTAAGTACAAAAGACTATGTGAGGAATTGCACTCGAAGAGATCCAGGATGGAAGCTGCCAGGCAGTCCTTCAAAACACCCTTATGAGTGACTTCAGAATGAAAAACTTAAACAACAACAACAAAAAAAAAAACAAAACCCATAACCCTAAAAGAGAATTATGACGAAACTTTTCTTGACTAAGATATTTCAAATGTGGGTGAATATTTGAGACATGAATCCGCAAGAGTAGGGCTGATGAGACGTAATAGCCAGCCTCCAAGACAGACCTTAGTGATTCTTGACTTCTGTGCTTATGCCCTCGTGTAGTCCCTCTCACAACTAGGAATAGGACTAGCCTATAAAACCAATAGGATATCGCAAAACAAAGGAGTGTGACTTCTGAGGTCAAAAGATGTTGTGGCTTCTGCCTTACTTTCTCTTGATCTGTCAGTCTAGGGAAAGCCAATCCCCGTACTATGAAAACACTGAAACAGACCTCTACAGAACACCAAATGGGAAGGAACCGAGGCTTCTCGCTAATAGCTAGCACAAACTTGCCAGCCATGTGAGTGAACCACTTTGGAAGCAAATCCTCCAGACTCAGTCAATCCTACCAATGCTGATATATTGACAATGAGCTCAGGAGATGCCCTGAATCAGAACTGCTCAGCTAGGCCACTCAGGGAAGTCCATATACACGGAAGTCATGGAATAATAAAAGATTATTGTTATTTTAAACCACAGTGGTTTGGGGTAATTTGTTATGCTAGGATATATAACAATTTCCTAGGCAGATGACCCATTATTTTCTTTTTCTTTAGACTTTAAAGGTATTATTTATTTAATAATAGAGTGAATATGTCTTCTAAATATTCATCAGTACTGATGACGGTTAAGCTATGAGGTCCATAATATTTTTCCAGTGGTCTACACATGTCCAGCTTGAGATTCGACAGATCCCTAAGACTGAAGGCCTCTGTACCTCCATTCAGCACATATCCAGCACACCACCGGCATAGTGGACAAAGTGCTCATCTCCTACATCGGCAAGGAATTGTTTGTGAAAAGTTACTCACACTTATCACATGCACACAGAATGTCTCTCTACACCTTGACCTTCATGGAATCAATAATTAGAAAAATTGATAAAGATTATAAATATCCTCAATTTCAACCCCTCTTCAACATACCAGCTGTAAGTTCTTCAACCTAAGTCTTAACACTTCCAGTGACAGGAATTCATTATTCATCACAATCCATTGAAAAATGCAAGCAAATTTATTCAAGCGAAATCTCTCCCTCCCTCTGAATTCCAGATATTAGCCTCAGACACTGAAGAAGTCATATGCCTCACCAGTCAGTCCTTCAGATAGCTGAAAAAAATTCGATTTGAGATCTTGCTTACATAGGATAAAATATGTAGGTCCAACTATTTCCCATAAAACATGATGGAACCCTTGATATCCATGATGCTTTCCTCTGAACATGCCCCAGTTTCTCTTTAATCAGAGCCCAGCCCACAAGCCTGTAGGCACTGTTTTATTTTGTTTTCAGAGATTTGAATCTGGATACTTTTAGATGTAGTATGCCATCTTCAGTTACCACAAGTCCTACAACTGCTTGCCGTCTTAGAGTTCAGTTCCCATCATCCATTCATACCTATCTGACCGGCATCTCTGAGAACATAGTATTCCTGACTTGGAAGGAGTTAAAACTGCTGCTGCTCCTGTTCCAAATGCCATAGGTGGAGATAATTCAGAAAGCTTCTCCTGGTTATTACTGGGAGGAAATCACAGAGCTACATTATCTTCTTGCTTCATGCTTAAGCATAGCAAGTTACCCAGTATCTACTAAGCATCTCCTGAATGTCTCAAACCAGGAGTTGTGTTAATAATACAGAAGATAGAACGCTAGTCAGTTCATGCCTCAAGGCCAGGATCTGTGCCTCTTATCTGCCCCTGTTCCCCTGCAGGAACATAGAACATAATGACTACTCAACCCATGTGATAAAAGGGAAGAAAGCAGAGAGGGAGATAAGGACAACAATCAACAAACCTCAATTGTCAAAATGCAAGCAATAACTGCTTGGGAAATCTAAACAGGAGAAAGATGTCTACCCTTTGGTATGGCCAAAAGGAGGGGACATAGAATGGGGTTAAATTCATCACTGGGCAAACGTGAGTCTGTTTGGTCTACTCCATGAGTCTCTTTGGAGAAAGACCGCTTTGGGTGTGTTTAATCAATGCCTGGGAATAGCTAACTCTGATTTTGCTCTCCTGTGTTGGCAACCTTAAGGATTGGAAGATATTTTTGTTGTTGTTGTTTACTGCATGATTTAGTGATGATATAAATTTGGGAGAGATAGATCTAGGGTCTTTTTACCTTTCTAATAAGGAAAAATTTATAGTGGGTCAAAAAATGTAGGCAGTGAGCTGTTCTCAGTAAGGAATACTGAGGGGAAAATAAATAATCTGCAGCACCCCTCAAGAGGTCTATCTTTATTGTTTGTTTCATGATACACACATCCTTGCAAGCCTCAAGTAGAATAATTACTTCTCTAAATATCAGCCGAGGGGGGGACAAAAACCAGCACACAATAGTACTTGACTTTTAATTCCAGTGACAGCTAAAACACCATTAAACTGTACTTCAAGTCTTTGAAGTGCTAAAAAGTTCACTGAGAAAATAGAATATGGCCATGTTTCCAACTTAATGGCTAATGCAGTTCCCTCTCTCTCCAGTTGAGAAGAACATTCAAAATACGACAGAGTGGCATTGGAAGCTTTAAAAAACCAAAGCAAAGCAGTAGGTCTTTTGGATCAGCTAGAAAGAATGTAGGAATTAGAACCTCTTCCCACTTCATTGTCTTTATCCAATCATATTAGACACTTCTGAGAGCCTGTAGAGATTATTAGCTAACACAACTGGCTTTCTCTGAGGTCAGAGAGACCTCAGCTTGCCACCTATTCTGAAGCCTACAAACCACTGTCTTGGTTCAACCACCTGACTTCTGTGACACTCAGTTTTCTCATCTGAAAATAGAAGTGATAGTAGTACCTAAATTATGAAGCTTTTTTTTAAAAGATTTTGTTTATTTATTTGACAGAGAGAGACACAGTGAGAGAGGGAACACAGGCAGGGGGAGTGGGAGAGGAAGAAGCAGGCTTCCTGCTGAGCAGAGAGCCCAATGTGGGGCTTGATCCCAGGACCCTGGGATCATGACCTGAGGTGAAGGCAGACGCTTAACCAACTGAGCCACCCAGGCACCCCTACCTTAAATGAAGTTCTCAAAGGAGTAAATGAAGTGATGCATAGTAATCATACCTCTAAGCTCTCTACCAACTGAGACCTTACTATGTGTCAGGCTGAAAGGGTGCATTACCCCTTTTCATCCCAACAATGGTGTTTCCCTTTACAACTTCATAGAGGATATCCAAGAAGAAGCAAGTTTGAGGGAGAATGATACTCAATTCCATTTATAACAGGTTGAATTTGAAATATCAGCAGGCGGTAGGAGAAAGCATGGTCTCCGCATCTCTGAGCCACATCCCCAGATCCTCCTTGGATAAAGCCACCCTAGAATTTTAGACTATTCCCACCTGCCAAAACTGCCTTAGGAAAGGAGTTCACATTCTAAATATAATCTAACAACGCTCTATGTAGTGGTTCAAAGCCTGTACCTAAGTTTGCAATATCTATTTAAGCAGCTATATTATAGAAGCAGTGCTTGCTGTCACCTAAGACTTCTATTTTTTTCTCCCCTCCTGAGTAGATCTTAATCCAAATCATCCTGATATCATTATTGGATTTTTGATGCCTCTTAACCTTTATTGGTATCAGAATTAATCTTAAGAGAATTCTCCACCTTTTTGGCTTGTCACGTTAGATTTCCATTTTCATTTTGGTATTTTTCACATTAGTGCTCTCTTCTAACTTCCGTAAAACCACTATATCATAAGGGGACTTTTATGATGGACTTGAGCAAAACAGAACAAGACAAAACAAAACCCTCCTCACTCTTTATGGAAAGAACATGGAGAAGCTTTCTAATTTTACCTGGAGTCCAGCAGGTTGAACCTGACACAGTATATCCATACTATTTCTAACATCCAATGGACAGCAGCTGACATACTGTCTACATCAAGCTGCAGTCTGAAACATTTGCACTTCCATCCATCCAATCAATGCCTTAGTTCTCAGGCCATGAAAGAGAATGTACAACAGAAGAAATATCAGTAACTTAGAAGTGACAATGTCGGGGTGCCTGGGTGGCTCAGTGGGTTAAAGCTTCTGTCTTCGGCTTGGCTCATGATCTCAGGGTCCTGGGATCGAGCCCCACATCTGGCTCTCCGCTCAGCGGGGAACTTGCTTCCTCCCTCTCTCTCTGCCTGCCTCTCTGCCTACTTGTGATCTCTCTCTCTGTCAAATAAATAAATAAAATTAAAAAAAAAATAAGTGACAATGTCTTAGCAGCCAGCTAAGACATGTAGTTATATAACAAGCTATCAGTCACTTCCTTATTTTGAAAATCAAACTTTCTGTACAAGGTGATATTCAGTTTCTGCAGCTGCAAATTGCTAATCCAAAGCAGATTTCACTATCAGGTTTGTAAGTCATTCATGTGCAAGTTGAACCTTGTATAATTAACTAATTTACTGTGGATGTGGCCAGATTCCCTTATGATATTAAATACACACGCTTTGTTTCCTACATTCTGACACAAGAAATGAAGCAGAAAGACATATCAAGAACTGATGAGGAGAAACTTTCTATTCATCAAAAATTTTCATGGGAAATGTGAAAAGCCAATAGCTGTTCAGACAGAAAGAATTATTTCCATTTTCTACAGGATCACAAAATAGTATGTTCATAGCTATTACATAAGGACTAAAATTATTTAAAATAGTTAACACATAGCCCATTAGCTATTGAGAAGTAAAGCTATGAAGCCATTAAAAACGGGTATTGGTTGCAAAGTTTAACAGTAGTTACATATAGGCCATATCAAAGTCCTTTTTAAATTGAGAGCAAAAACCAGTACCTAGGGGTTTGTCTATAAACTACGAATTTCAGAGAACAATGTTCACCATGAAGGACTATTATGCATTGGTTATATATATTTTAGAGATTTACACGGACTTCTAAATGTTTTATTGGCTCATTCCCTAACAACCTGTGAAAAAGAGAATCTTTTCTAAAAGCCATTATTTGTAACATTTTTCTAGGATCATTTTCCTAAAAATACATCATCCCATTTCCTGTAAGTTCAGTGGATAATAGCAGGGTTCGATTCTCAGTCCCATGTAGGTTTGACTCTCCAGCTTCTTAAGTCTGTAACCTTTGACTCATTATTTAAATTTTCTTTGCCTCAGTTTCCTAATCTGTAAAATGAGGATTGAAATGGTGTTAGAATAAGAACATGCACAATGTTTTAATAAGGAAAGTCAACTCTTTTTTCTTTTCATTTTTTACGAAATTGGAAGATTAATTGTAAGAATATCCTTTCACCTTCTGGCATGGTTTCAAGTTTATGTTCTTGATTTTGAAGAAAGGACATCTTTTTTTTTTTTTTTTGGTTGCTAATAATTTGTGTTTTGAGTTTGACTCCTTCCTGTCAACTGTGAAAGAACAAGAAGAGAAATCATTTGCAAAAAGAATAAGAAGGCGGAGAAGGAGGAGGCAGCAGAGGGATCAAAGGAAAGTAGAAGAACTACTTAAAAATTTTTTAAAAGCTCTGGGAGTTTAGAATCCAGTCCTAGGGATAGCTGCCTTAAAAGACTGCTGATCATTTACCCAGGAAGATCCAAGTATGTAAATTGATGGGAGGATGACTTGAAGTAACACTGTTCACATAAACTAGTGGGTCATATAGATGATCAGTTGCCCTCATCCCTAGTTGCCCAGCCATCTCTGAAGGAAGAACCTGTCAGGTGATCCTCCCTTGAAGGCCAAAAGAATACAGCATCACCTATAAACACCCAGTAGGAGAGATATGCATTTATCGTAAAAGACTTGATAGATTTCAACTCATTTGGCCCAGTGACACTCCATGAATATACCTCTCAATTTCTTAGGCACCTGTATGCCCCTCAAATGGTAATGAGACCTTGGGCATTAATTAGGGTAATGATGGAGAGGCCATCTGTGCTTGCAGGGTAGCTGGGGTAAAGTTAAACTGAATGAACCCAAGATTCTCATGCTGGATCAATGATTACGTATTGCATGTTAATTCCTACTTCACTGGGTTCTTGGAAGGATTAAGTGAAATGACTTATGTGAAATTCTTGGTATTGTGAGGATTCAAAATGGTAGCTACTTTCATCATCATCTTCATCATCATCATCACAGTGGCAGTGCCTCCTTATCAGGGCATTAGGAAACTTCAGCAGAGATAAGAGTGGTGGGGAGGGGTGGGGGTGGGTGGTGAATGGCAGCATACACTCTGGAACTTTATAAGAGGTAGCCTTGGTCATCAGAAGCCTCCACCAAATACGAGAGAGATCATGAGGTCATTACAAGAAGGTCATTACAAGCTGTCTCTGATTTTTAAATTTTTGACCTAGAAATAAACTTGAGATCATCTAATTCTAGCTCTAGATATGCACTCACCTCTGACTATAGATATACAAACACCGATGAGAAGTCAAGTTTCTAAAGATGCATTTTCAGTAACTGACTACCTAGAAAAAGGTGTATGATATATCCTCCTGACCTTCAACTAGCCCAGGTCTGAACACTGCACTCTCAATTCCATTAAAAAGTTGGGGTTTTTTTTAATCAAAATATATTAATCAAGACTCTTCTGAATTGCAAATGAACCCCCACTGAAATTCAATGAAGTAGGAATTTCCTGGCTGACCTGACTGAAATGACTAGAAGAGCTTCAAGCAAAAAAGATTCAGATGCTCAACAACATCACCAGGATTCAGTTTTTCTCTATTTTCTTCATTTTCTTTGAGTCCTCTTCTCTCGAGCAGCTTCTCTCTCTCCTTCTCTCTTTTAGTTTCTTTCTTTTGAATAACAGTCAATGCAGCAGCCCTAGTTGAAAGGGGACTTCCCCTTCACAACAATCAGATCCAAAGTCCCCACACTGAGAGTCTATGCCTATCTTGGGTCTTATGCTCCATCTCTGAGTCAAGCATTATGACCAGAAAAGTGGTCTATGTTGACTGCCATGGCCCGGGTCACATGGCCCCTCCTGGAAATAGGAAAGTCATCTATCCTCATACAAATCAAATGAATGAGACCGGGAGGTTATTCCCCAGAACAAATTGGGAGACTGTTAGGAGAGGAAAAAAAAAAAAAAAAAAATAGATGCAAGGCAAACAAAAACAACAGATGTCTACTAAAGCTACTTTTATGAGAATACAGAGAATATTAGGATAGACAAAATCCAAGTACAAATTCGAAGTTCTTCAGGATACATTATTATTGTTTTCAGAGCGTAGGCAACTATCCAAGCCTTAAAGCACTTTTGCAGAATGCAAAAGGTCAGAGAGCTGTACACTTCTTCCTCTCATCTCTCTTCATAGACTTACAAATACTAAATCAAGCATTTACAGTTAAATAGTGGTTCCCTTACCATCTTAATGACCAGTTTTGTGCAATAAGATTGGTCATTTAATTGATCCTGTTCAGTTTGAAAGACAACCTCAAATATCGAATTGACCTTTTCAGTCTAGGATTTTCTTAAGTCCTAGACAATGTCTCCTTCATTCTCATTTACAGTTTATCCACCTGTTTTTTTTCTTCTACTTTCTTCTTTTCTATTTTTCCCATATACACTCTGACTTATATATACATTCTCACAGCAGAGCACTGAATTTGACTTTATAGTTTCCTTTACTTTCCCTGAGTCTACTAAAGATATCTTGATTAAATTCTACTCTACTCCATTTATCCAACAAATATCTGTGTTCCTGGCAGTAGTCTCGGTGGCTGGGTCATAGCCACAAACAAGTCAGACGAGATTCCTGTTCTCATAGAATTCACATTTTAGTACTGGAAAGAAGTAAACGTATTACCTACTTGTGATTCCATGCCTGCTGCTATCCACCATGTACTGTGGTTGGCAGGTACTGTGGGTAGCCTTTCAAAGTGCATGATTTACTTTAATCTTCCCAACTCTTTGTGGGGGGTAGAGCAAGTTCCACTGACCTCATTTTACAGATATTATTAAACAGAGTAAAGTGAGATCATTAATTTAATCATTCTAGGATCTACTAACTACCTACCTTAAAAAGGCCAGATACTAATTCTAGGCTTTTGGAACAATAATATTGACTTGGGCATTATCCTCATGAATCTAGTAAAGGACACTGATAAATAAAATGATGACTTAAAAAAAAAAAATGAAGTCAAACAGCAGATTAGTGGTAGACCTAAAATAGTTGACGGCATTTCAGAGTTGAGTCTGCTATCCTCACACACAGTATGACTACTCCCTGCCAATGATCACTTGACCAAAACCCATACGACGATGTGGTGCCAGCAAAGAAAGCTATCTTTACTCCAGTGCCTGCTCCAGAGGGCAGGCCTAAAAAAGAATTCTACAATTCTCAATCATGCCAATGCTGCTACTTCACAAGGAACTCCACTGACCCCACCTCTTCCAACACCTCTCTTGTTCAACACTGTAGTGAAAGTCTTCGTGAATGCAATGTGATAAAACAAGATGGACAGGATAGGAAGTAAAAACCCAGCTTCCATCTCAGGCAGCCTGGCTCCAGAAACAAAGCTCCTAAACGTTCTGTTATGCTGCCTCTACCAAAGAAGACTTTAATAAAGGAAAAGTACAATTCACAAAAGAAAAAACAAAATTTGCCCAAATGAAAAGCATCAGCTTATACGTAGTTTAAGATTAATATAAAAAAGTGAAGGAATATGAATAGTTATTTGTAATGCATACATCAATAGGAAACAGTATTCAGAACAGGTAAAAGCTTCTGCAAACAAGTTAGGGAAAAAAATGAGCCAATGATACAAACAGGGAATGTAGAAACCCAATAGCTACACACACACACACACACACACACACACACACACACACACAGCTTAACTTCAACTAGCAACCAAAGTACTGAAAATTATAATAGCATACCATT
The DNA here is from genome assembly GCA_028534135.1 of Potos flavus. NCBI lineage: Eukaryota > Metazoa > Chordata > Mammalia > Carnivora > Procyonidae > Potos > Potos flavus. Next base: position 29,678,769 of record CM052898.1, on the reverse strand, counting down.
TCATACTCTCAAATAGGGGGGAAAGTGTCTGACCTCATAAAGTGTTGTGTGTTGAGGACCTCATAAACTGTGTGCTTTTGGAAGAAACTGAGTTGCTACAAACCCTTTGGAGCATAATTTGGCAACATATCAGTAACTTCTAAAAAGAACATAATCTACAACCCAACAGCTCCATTCCTAAGTGTATACCCTACAAAAATTCTTGCCCTTGTATCCCAGAAGACTGTTTGAGAATGTTTGCATTAGAATTCATGAAATTGTATTATAAAAAGCCTAAGCGTCCACCAATAGTAGAAGAGATAATTAAGATGGAATACAGAATTTAAAATGAAAAAGCTATACCTATGCGATGCAACACACACAGCTATCAAAAACATAATGTGAAAGAAATGTACATACAGCACATTGTAATTTCTGAGTATTTTGAATACTCAAATACCAAATACATTGTTTGGAAATATAAAACAGAAAATAGAAAAAAAAAAAATTTCTAGAAATAGGAAACAGTGGCCCCAAGTATGCCTCCCTATCTCAGAAGACGGTGGGAAAGGAAATGGGAAGATGGAGGGGTAAAGGGAATGTCGACATTATCACTTATGTTTTCCTTCCTTTGCGTTAAAAAATATGAAACAAGACTGACAAAAGGAAATCTTTATCAGTGTGAAAATCCCAGCATTTTTATATAGCATTCTATATTTTACATTTTAACTCTATTTGCTGCTTTGTGGTCCCAGATGACAAGAACATCATGATAAAGAAATGGGGCTCTGGCATCAGAACCACTTTGATGCCAAGGTAGCCTTGCCGTGTCTCTGGGTAAGCTACTCAACTGCTCTCTGCCCCAGCTTTTCCATGTGCAAAAGGGGAAAAGCAAGAGTATCTCCAGTGTAGGGATGTTGAGGGAATCAAGTGAAATGTAAAACACTTCCCAGCACCAAGATTGGCACTGGTGGTTAGTTTCGTGATGACTAGTGGTAGGGAGAGCTGGCTGGCAGTGAGCATATTCCAGGAACCTACCGCTGAGCCCGACTCCCTGCCTGTGTCACAGCACCATCCCGGGCTTCCAGCCCAGAAGAGAGGTCACATCTCATTCACGGGTACATCTTCCATGGTACTTCATCTATAGCAGGGGCCCAATCAATACTTAACTGAGAAAGTACTACTCAAACAACCCTAAGTGCGAGGCCAAAATAGGATCTCCAAACAACGTAATCGGTAACATACACATCTTAGCGCGTTCTTTCCTTGAATTCTTTCATTCATTGCTTCATTTAATACATATTCCCAGAATGCCTCTCATACTCTAGTGCTACTCAAAGTAGGCACAGATCAGCAAAACTGGGACCCACAAAATCAGAATTTGTATTTTACCAAGATCCTGGGTGATATATAATCAATTTAAAGTTGCCTAAATCAGGGGAACCTGGGTGGCTCAGATGGCTAAGCATCTACCTTCGGCTCAGGTCAATATCTTAGGGTCCTGGGATTGAGCCCCACATCGGGCTCCTTCCTCGGTGGGGAGCCTGCTTCTCCCTCCACCAGCTGCTCCCCCTGCTTGTGCTCCCCCTCTCTCTCTCAAATAAACAAATAAAATCTTAAAAAAAAAAAAAAGTTGCCTAAATCAACTGTTTGCTTATTTTGTGTGTGGAACGCTTGGGTTTAAATCTTTATTCTACTATTGCTAACCACTGGACCTTTTACCATGTAATTTGGCTTACCTGAGTCTGCTTTCTCATCTGCAAATGGGAATGTACACACCTACCTCACTGTCACCTTATCAACTGAAAAATTGTCTGCCTAGAAGTGCTTAGCACAGCCTTGAGACATAACCTGCTGATGGTGTTAGTTTTTGTTATTACGTTAAAATCTGAAAGAAATAAAAATTATCCAGATGAACACATGGAAAGAAGGAAGGGAAGGAGCTTGATCATTAGAGGAAGAGATGGAGCCAGAGGAAAAATGGTCCATGAAGGTGTAATGGTGAGAAATTAGGGCAGGGTGGAAGAATCATAAAAAATAAAAGCAAACAAAACAAAACAAACTTTGCCATGTGTTAATCCTGAAATCAATTTATAGCTACATTCTACAATCACTTCTGCTCTCAAACTTAATGCAAATAAACTTTTCTCTTTCATTCCATAAAAACAAAAGCTTGCGAGTCGGGTAGTGGGGGTGAAGTGGCAGAGGGAGAGAGAGAATCCCAAGCAGCCACCACACTTAGCACAACCCACGGGGCTCGATCTGAGGACCCTGGGATCACAACCAGAGCCAAAACCAAGAGCCAGATGATCAACCAACTGAGTCAGCTAGGTGCCCCCATAAAAACAAATTCTTGACGGTCATAGGGGTTTATTTTGTTATTCTATATTTCACGTTTTGTTTTTAAACGCTTCAACTAGAAACATCCATGAACCTGTACAGTGCAGGTTTCCTGCTTGTCTGGAGTGGACTGTTCTGTCTACTCCTTTTAAATACCAGACATAAAATCAAAGCCTTGGACAAAGTCCTACGTCCTTCTCTGGGGGCTGTCTCCCCTCCCTGCAGTTCGTGGTGTTTTGTTCATGATGCTCTGGTCCCCACCAGGGTTTAAGCCACGTGCTCTCTCCCAGGATCATCTTCCCCTCTGCCCCTGCTGCGCCCTCTACTATACAAAGTGGCAAGAAGGAGATTTTAAAATAACAATTCTAATGTTATGACACTTTAAAACCCTCAGTAGTTGCCACTGCTGTTCAGATGGGGTTGAAAATCCTGCCTATAAAGATGGAAACCTTAGGAGCTTAGCTTTCCAATTGAGAATGGCACAGATTTTCCCATTATACTCCCTGCAGCCGTAGTATGGCTTTCAGTGCTTCCCACACACCATGACGTCTCTGCCCACACGACTTTTCACACAGTTAGCTTTCTGCAAGGACTGCTCACCCTCGGTCTACACTGCACCAGTCCAACTCAGCCCTCAGATCCCGCTCCAAGAGCAGTGTCTCCAGTGAAGCCTCCATAACACATGCTTGGCCAAATGTAGCCAGATTATTTAGCTGGATGTTCTCAGAGCATCATCTTGTTTTCCTTCAGAACATAACCTTAGCAGTGGGGCTTAAATTTGACTGCCCAGTGCGTCTGCAAATTCACACTCTTGGTGAACTGTTCCCTTTTATATGCTCCCTGTGAGAAGCTTCCCCTTCTGCTCTACACACAAGGCAACCAGAACTAGAGCACAGACTCCCCTCTCTTGCTCTCAGGGTTTTTTCCTGTAGCTTCTGAGAATTTCCCTGACTTTTTCCTACATTCAGATGTTTCTTATAGTCCATCCAATGTTTGGAGTGTTTTACAACTGGAGGATTTCTAGTTATCCTAATACGTAATATTACAAGAAACATAATCACTCCACCTCAGAACGTAAATGTGTTGTCACTACATTATTTAAGAAAATGTGTCCATGTCACTACATTGCATGGCAACATATGTGTTGGACTCATCAGATTCAGGTTTTTTAAGGGGGCCTGGCACAGAGTAGGTACTCAAAAAACATTTATTGAATGAATGAACAGATCACAGCTTGAGGGTAGGGGGATATTTCTTGGAGCATCTTGCTGAATAGCAGGCTGATAAAATTTAACCAAAGGCTATATGACAAATTCCAAGATGTTCAACATTCTCCCAGGCACTTCAGATGAAAGCCTCAGAGTCTTTGATCACCAGAAAATGTGGCTCTCTCACTAGTCTAATGTCATTAATCTTTAATGCATTTTCACTCCTTCCATCCTACACTTAAGTTTCCATATTCTTCATTAATTCTGACATCAGCAGGCTGAATTCCTCTGAGGCCCAAGGCACTAGAGCTCTCCCTTCAAATACCAAAGGCACATTTTTTAAAAGACAGGCATAATTTTTGCCCACAAGATTTTGTGTAACAATATTACCAATTAGCCTCTTGTACCATCCAAATAAATTGCCTACTAGTCATCAGTTTAAGGGATTAATTGACTATGCAAATACTGAGAGTCATAAAATTCTGCTGCCCAACAGAGACCTAGTTAAGTCTTAAGTATTTCTCCTTGAGAGCAAACTCTTTTATATTTTAATCATATTGTATAATTTGAATAAAACTTACAAAGTCCACTTAAGTTCTTTGTCCCTGGGATCATCCTCAATTTATTTGTTCTTTGCCACCTAGAATTGGCTAGACTTTCTTCAGGCATTTCACACGAAGGGGGACAAGATGCTAGAAGGTAAATACTAGAATTCCAGCTGGTTTTCCATACCTCTCATTGTACCTTAGAGAGATCAACTATGGCAGAATTCCCCCTGACTCATCTGAGCTATATGGACAGAGTCAGAATATTGGCAATGGGAGGTTTCTAAAAGATCATCTAAGTTCATGAAAGGTTGGAGAAGTAGATAAGGCAGAGCCTATTAAAAAAGGGTCCACTGAAGCTCCTGGGTGGCTCATTCAGTTAAGCATCAGACTCTTGGTTTTAGCTCATGTCATGATCTCAAGGTCGAGAGATGGCGCCCTCATTGGGCTCGTCACTGAGCAGGAAGTCTGCTGGAGATTCTCTCTCCCCTTCTGTCTCCCTCTCCCCTCTCCACCCCCACACATGCTCTTTCTTTCTCTCTCTAAAATAAATAAACAAATCTTAAAAAAAAAAAAAAAAGAAAAGGTCCCTCCAGAAAGTAAATGGCAAGATCAAATAGAATAATGGGGATAATTTTAATAAAGAAAATGTTTACAAAGGGTGTAGAAAAACTATAAAAGCTATTAACAGTGCCCTGATATTAGTGCCAACAGAGCTGTCACCATGCCTTTGCTGGAAGGGGTCAAGAGAGGGAACAGTTATAAGAACTTGGAAAGAAAGACATATGAAGAGGGCCACCTTTGAAGGAGCTCTGGTCTTTGGTCAAAGTGAAAGCCAGTCCAAAGTGATCCCTTAAGGAAGGAGTCAAGGGAATAAAATAGACCAGCCTCCTTCCCCTTGTTTCCTTCCACATCCCACTATGGCTTTCTGTTGGCCACACCCAATAGGAAGCCAGAAAGGAAGGGAGTTCACCAAGGCAGTCCACAGAGTGTGGCCTTCTGAAACTAGAGCATGACTAATAAAAGTTGAGTGTACATCTAGAGGGTAAACCAGGAGCTATCCAATATAGCAGATGAATCTAGGGAACACTCTTAAAAACACAGATTCCAGGGACACAGCCCACTCTTACTGAATCAGAATCATACCAAAATTCAAAGGCACATGAATTTTGGGAAAACTGCATAGGCAATGATGATGCATACTTATGATTAAGAATAGCTGGCATTTTTAGCTCAAAACCCTAATTTTAACCTTTATTTCACAGCTCTTAGTAGCCCAGGAAAATAAAAAATGTTGGTGCTTCAAATTTGTCTTTGTATCAATTTTCATTAACTATCCAAGGGAATGGGGCTATTCAGGGACCCAGGCTTTCAACCTGGGTAGGTATCCATCCTGTTCACACTGGTATTGCTTTGCCAGTGGTTAAACAGTTTAAACATTTATTGGTTGGTAAGTAGCCACTGTCCTAAGTTCCCAAGTATCCAACCTCTACCTCAGCTGTCCAGAACTTCTTCAATTCAACGACTAAAGGGTTAAAACTTAGACTAACACCTCAGGACCCAGGTTGCTTGAATGTTTTAAATACTACATCTAAATTTTCAACAGACTTGTTCTACTTTTCCGCCATACTTGACCTCTTGACCAGGAATTCTAACGTATAAAACTGATAAAGCTCTGACAGAATTATTAATAAACCCGATAGTCAAAAACTATTATCAATGAGACATAGAGACCTATTAATCAGCTGGATGCTTTGCCCCTAAATTAACAGCAGCGAATTATATATTTTCCCTGTATCCGCTTTTAACATTGAAACCCAGGGACTGTCAACCTTGAATTCAAGAACAACTGAAAGGGCATCAACCCAAGAAAATGTCATTTGCAGTCAAAATCCTATTGTTTGAATTCTGTTTTGTCACAGCCAGTTGGTTGACCTTGGTCTACATGTTTAAACTCTGGGTCTCAGTTTCCTTATCATTTCAAGATTTAAAAACAAAATGAAAAGCTTACAATGTTTCTGGACAAAGTTCCCTAATTGAACACAGGTCTCATGTTTTGATTGTTCAGTTAGTTAGGAAGAAAAAAAAAGGAAGAAAAAGCTAAAATGAACAAAAAAATAATGACAACACATTCCAATGTGTTTTCATATAAGTAAAAAAACACCTGTCACATATAAAGCTATCATGCTTCAGTGAATGCATAGTAGTGACTTTGGACACATTTAATTCTCATGTAAGTCCTAGTAGCTAGCATTCTTCAAACCAGTGCACTAAAGGGGAGATGAAGCTTTGAAAACAATACATTTACGAGCACACAACAGCATCTCCGGGAGAAACCATCTTCCAGCTATTTCTTGGATTCCCAAGAGATGCATTGACCTACTACTTATGACAATAAAATCATCAATTTATAGTTCCCATTATTATAAATAAGACCTTTAAAATTGCTTACCAACCTATCACTTATATCTCATCTCAGAAAAAAGAGAAAACTACAAAGTACTGGTTTTTAATGGGAGACCCTTATGAAACTGCCATATAAAGAGAGGTCCATTTGCTCAAGACTTCTCTATTTATCTGGATAGGCCAAATTCAAGATTTCTAATGTGCCAGAAAGGGAGAGTCAAAATCTTTATGGATTTGTTAAAAAAAATAAATAAATAAAAAATCTATTGATTTCTCTTTGTGCAAGACTTTGTTTACATGTTTATTAACACAACCAACATCAAAGTACCTCATGGCTCAGGAATTTTAGTTGTAACAAGAAAGCACTTTCTTAGGAGAATGAAGCCTTAATCACATAATTTGGCGCCCCTTCAACTCTTTTCCATCCCAGACATATGTAGATTTGATCTTTGAGCCCCAACCCATCTGGGAAAATGGCCTCCTGGGGTCTAATAATGTGCGATTCAATAAAGACCACTATGGGGATAAGAATGAAATACACTTCACTGATTTTCAAGTATAAAATCAGAGGAAAGTTTAAAAAAAAAAATCAATGTTTTTCTGTTTATGAAAATACATTGACTTTTTTTCCTGCTCACAGGCTGTAGAAAATGCATCACTATAACTCATTTTCACCTAATCCAAGGCTCTAGATCCTCAAGAGCTTTTCCCTCCTGATCTCGGGAAATCCACACTACAGCCACATGAGGAGATGTTACCACTGTCTCTGGTTCACAGAGGCCTTTAGGGATTTGTCTAAGGTTGTAGTTCTTAAGAATGACTGCTTGTTAGAAAAGTGCAATCAGGAGCTCCACCCTTGCCTCTCAAATCAAAAATGTGGAGGTCTTAACAAGTTCTTCAGGTGATTCTGATTCATGCTCAAATGTGGCCTGGTAAAACTTACCTTGGATAGTCTTCTTCAACCAGAGCTTCTAGCTGGTAAAACTGAGTCTCTGAAAACTCCTCCCACAGAAATTCTGTCTCAGGGAGTCCCAGATACAGTTAAGGACTCAACTGTGTCCTCTTCAAATTCCTATGTTGAAGCCCTCACCCCCACTCCCTCAGAACGTGACTTTATTTGGAAATGGGCACTTTAAAGAAATAATTAAGTTAAAACGGGGCTGTTAGGGTTGGTCCTAGTTCAATCTGCTTGATGTCCTTTGAAGAAGAGACTAGGACACTCAGGGACAGACCAAGGGCACACAGACACCAGAAAAAATCATGTGAAGAGGCAGCCAGAGGGCAGCCATCCACAAGCCAAGGAGAAGGCCTCAAAAGAATCCCTGCTGTTATCTCCATCTTGGATTTCCAGCCCTGACCCTATTTACACCTCCCAGTCTGTGGTGTGTTGCTGTGGCAAAGTGTCTGTATGTTCAGTCAGCACCACAGGTGAGGCTCTACTCTGGCAAGTCTGAGAGGCTGTACTCTTCACGTTTGCCATTCAGAGGAGATTCTCAAAGTAGTAGCGTCAACATCTCAACTCCTGAAGCAGAATCTGCATTTTAATAAAATTCTCAGGTGATTTATATGCATAATAAAGATTGAGAAGCACTTTCCTGTAGGACATCCTATGGTTGTCATATTTAGCAGATAAATATTTATAATATCTGAGACATACTTGTCCGTACATACATATATACTTACATAGATATATTTATACTAAAAAGTCATTGTTTACCTGAAATTCAAATTTACCTGGGCATCTTCTATTTTATCTGGCAACCTTGCCACAGCAATCTATCCTAAGGTGCAGGAGAGAAGCTGGATAGGCTCACCACAATGGGTTGACAACAGGACAAAGACTCATCTTTCGTTTCTGAAAGCTCCTCGAGGGCTGTGTGTTTCTTATCCTCAGATTGAACACTATAACAACACTCAAAAGGCCAGACATTTCCATTAGTTGAAAGAATAGCAGATCTCAGGGATCCTGTCTAATCTTCAGGTAGTGAAATTTCTCACTGGAAACATCTATATCCATCCTCACCCGTAAAGCTGACATCTTGTTTTCTGGAAGGCAGCCCTCGGTCAGAGCTCCTCATCCCCAAACAGCCTCAGAAACATCATGTGGTTATTTCTTACGGTGGTGCCCTATCTCTCAAAGTTAAAATGGCAGGTCATTAACTTTGTTATTTCTTTTTTTTTTTTTAAGATTTTATTTATTTATTTGACAGAGAGAGAGATCACAAGTAGGCAGAGAGGCAGGCAGAGAGAGAGAGGGGGGAGCAGGATCCCCGCTGAGCAGAGAGCCTGATGCGGGGCTTGATCCCAGGACCCTGAAATCATGACCTGAGCCGAAGGCAGAGGCTTTAACCCACTGAGCCACCCAGGTGCCCCAACTTTGTTATTTCTTAAAAATCACAGAATGTTAACACTGGAAAACGTCTTGTAAATCTCTGAATTTAACCTCATGGTGCAGTGATAGTAGTCATAACAATTACTATTGATAGAGCAGTTACAGAAGATCAGAGTAATTTACAAACATTCTTTCATATTTCCAAAGGAATAGGTATGATGACCTCATTTTCAAACAATAACTTGGCTACTGTTAGCGCTAACTTATTATATGGTGGGCACTGTGCTAAAATGCTTTACTCTGTTGTTTATTCTATCCTCATGCTAATCCTCCAAAGTAGATATTATTATTCGCCCCAACATTCAGATAAGGCAAGTTATTTTCTCAAGGTTTGCAGAGCTGGTAAACAATTGAGCAGAGATCAAACCACAGGGAAAATATCTCTAAAGCCTTCACTGTTAATTACTGACAACATCCCCTCATCTGATACAGGTGGCAAATCACAGTCAAAGAAGTAACCCTCTTATCAGAGCTGATATTTAAATGCAAACCCATGATTTTAAGAATTCTCCTTTATGGGAGCAAAGTGGAAGCCTTAGGTGACTAAGGGACCAGACTAGGGTCTCAGTGACTCAGTCAGTATTAGGACTCTGCACTGAAGAGGTCCACCTCAAAGATTTTCCCACCATCATTGCAACATGGCAGATGGACAGGAGAAAACAAAGGCAGCCAGGTCACTTGGCGATCCATGGTTGCCATGATTGATCAGCCGGATCTCCAGTTGATGGTACTGTATGGATACAGAAGAACTAGACCAAGAAGAAAACTTAAGAGATGACACATAGAAGTGTATCATCTGTGTAAGCGCTTAAGGACTAACATTTGCAGAGTATTGGAATATATTAGAACATATTTATTTATTCATTCAACAAGCCAGTATTGAGTGCTCTCTATTTGCCAAGAATTCATCTACTCTCTGGAGAGTGGACCTCAGTTTGAATAGAATAATAGAGAACCGCAGACAGTCTTCTTTAACCATAATGGGAAATATTCTTTGCACACCACCAAATAGTAGTAACCTCTTACTCTTAGAATTTTCGATTTTACAAATCAATTTAAGTTTTTTTTCTATGAGAGAGAGAGAGCAAGTGAGCACAAGCAGAAAGAACAGCAGGCAGAGGGAGAAGCAGGTTCCCAGCTGAGCCGGGAGCCCGATGCAGGATTAGATCCCGGGACCCCAGGATCATGACCTGAGCCAAAGGCAGACGCTTAACCGACTGAGCCACCCAGGTGCCCTCAAATCAGTTTAAGTTTTACACCACCATAGTCCACATGTATTACCATATCCGGGCTTTGCTGCCTAACAGCAATGTGAACATTGAGAAAGTTATTTAACCTCTCTGAGCCTTGATTCCTTTACCTGAAAAATATGGGTACAAAGAGAATCTAGCTCAGAGGGTGTCTGTGAGGATTAACAGTCAATGTGAATAAAGTAGCGAGAAGGATATCTGGCACATAGCAATTGTTATAAAGTGTAACCTTTCACTGACAAGTAAACGGAGGCTCCAAGATTAGATTTCTTCAGGGATGGTGGACCACCTGAGTCAAAATCTCTTAGGATAGCTATTAAAAAAAAGTTGATTCCTGGGTCTCGTCTACGGAATCAGAATCTCAGGAGAATGTCTAGTTATTACAAACTCGCCTTGCCCTTCAGGTGATTCTTATGTACATAAGCGTCTGAGAAGTCTTGTCTCAGAGAATAAGAGACCCTGCTCACCTCTCAGGAACAGTATCTTCGCCCCCCCCCAGCAGGGGAAAGACAGCTGAGTCCTCCAAAAAGGACTCAGTCCCCGGCATATAACAGAGTACCAAGTCAAATGGGATTTTAAGTGTTTTTTTCAAGGTAACAAGTCACCCTACTCACAGGCAGAACCAGAATTTCAATGCACATCTGTGATTATGCCACCCTGCTTCAGCTACCCCACCAGCAGGAATAAAAATGTGCCCAGGAGAAACTCACCGGCCTCTGAATGGAGTGGAATGAAATCTCTCAAAACATCTTTTCTCGTGTTGGACTTCAGGCCACCTTTTCTGTTAAACTGAGCGTCCTTTCTGGTACTCATTTACAGTGGTTCCCCCTTACCCTAAGAAAGCTTTATACTGAACAGCAGACCCTTGAGACCCTGTTAGAAGGGAGGGCGGGGCCTGCCAAAGCCAACCCTTTTTATTGAGAGCACCTGTCTACCAAGTAAGACCTCACTTTGGAGCCGCAGTTCTGAAGGCTATGAAGTGCTCACACCAGGAGGGCTGCCTACAACCAAGACGGCCTTCTGGTCCAGTGATTTTACTCCCGAGATTTTTCTTTAAATGGGGGTTTTCAATGGCTAGAAGGGGAAAAGGTCAACCAGCTTGAGCTCTTCAACAACTCAGTGTTCAAGGGGGAAATGAAGGTGGGGGGATGACTTTAGATTAAAAGATACTCGGGGCGCCTGGGTGGCTCAGTGGGTTAAGGCCTCTGCCTTCGGCTCAGGTCATGATCTCAGGGTCCTGGGATCGAGCCCCGCATCGGGCTCTCTGCTCAGCAGGAAGCCTGCTTCCCCCTCTCTCTCTGCCTGCTTCTCTGCCTACCTGTGATCTCTCTGTCAAATAAATAAATAAAATCTTTAAAAAAAAAAGATTAAAAGACACTCAAGAGACAATGACCCTAGGTAATTCAGGCTCTTGCTTGGGGGTCTGACTTGAAAAAAAATACCATAGAAGGATGTAAAATGGATTTTATACAATCGGGAAATTTCTAAATAAATGTATTAGGTGATATTAGGAAATTATACTTAATTTTGTTATGTATAATAATATGATGGTTATGTAGGAAAACGTCCTCATTTTTATGAAAAACATACCATACCATTAGGGCAAAATGTCATGATGGTTGTGTTTTATTTTTCAATGTTTAAGAAAAACACAGATCAAGCACATGTGGCAAAATGTTAACAGGCTAAATATAGATGCTAGTCTTATATTGATGTTCATTAAACAATCCATTCTGATTTTTTCTTGTTTCGAAATTTTACATAATAAGAAGTAAATTAAAAATCTCAGAAGGGACAGTTTGAGTCCAGCAAATCCGGTTCTAGAAATTTGTCGATATTCATTTGTTTATTAAGCAAATGTGCCAAGCAGTAAGAAAGTAATTAGGCAAGTATTAAAGTTGGTTTTTACAGTGTTATATATAATAGATTAAAAGTAAGTTTTTAAAAAGCTAAATAGCCAGTGATTAGAAACTGATAAATAAATTGCAGTTCATGTCTACACTGGGGAGGTGTGCATCTCATAAACACAACGAATGATATCGGTCTCTGTTTCCAGGGTCTTAAAGACGTTCAGAATACAATTGTCAAATGAAAAAAAGCAGATACAAAACAGCATGCATGCTGTTTTTGTGAGATCCTTTTTGTAAAAACAATAATACATTTACTTAATAGTGATTTTACAAGCAAATGTGCTTTGAGAACTTTGTTTTCTCGCCCCTGCGGCACATTGTATGATTATTTCATAATTATCAGCATTTTCCAGATTGGGAAATTAAGTAACTTGACCAAGATCATCCAGCTAAAAGAAACTTTAAAGCTAGATCTGTGGGATTTCCAGGCCCAAAGCCCTTCTGCTCTGTACTGGGCCCCCATCCAGGCAGAAAACAGGACCCAACACCAGCACTTTTATACTGGTTCTGAATGTATGGTGGGAAGATGGGGAATTGTATTCCTGATATGTTTCCTATAGCTTTTATTTTTTTCCCCCTATAACATCATTATCTGGGGCTCTTCTTACAAATTCAGGAACAAATCATATAAAAAGAGAGGAAAAAATGCAACAATGAGCAGAATTTCCCTGATCTGGGCCCAGACATTCATCATCATCTCACTGTGGGATGCTGTCTGCTTAATCTGATGTCACCTTGGGAGGCTGTTCCTAGTAACCCCCTCTGATTTTCTCTTTCCGTTGACTTGCGCCTGGCTTCAACTCAGCGTGCCTAATTCTGTCAAACCTCTTGCCTTGATGAATTTCCCTTACAGTACCTTCCACTTCTGTGTAGGTCATACTTCCCAAAGATGGTCACAACCGTATCTCTCATCCCACATGCTTCTCTTAATATATAACTTGTATGTAACTGTGCTACTCCCCAATCAAGAAGTGGTGTCTAGATCCCTTCCTTAGATCCTAATGGAACCCTGTGACTGCCTTAATCCATAAAGCAAGGCACAAGTGATTTTTTGAGACCTCCTAGACTTGAGCATAAAAAACAATATAGTTTTACCTGATTCTTCTTAAGGATATTTACTCTTAGGATGCTGCCACCAGGCGGTGAGGAAGCCCAGGCCACATGAAGAGGCTGTGTGTAGTGTTCTAACCTGTAATCCCCACTGAGCTCCTAACCAACAGTGAGGATCACCCACCAGCCATGTAAGTGCAGAAGCCCTTTGAGATGACTCTGAGCCCAGCACCACTGACTGCAACTACGTGACACATAGTTTGGGACCCTCCCAAACCATGAGAGATAATAATAAATTGCTATTTTTATATCACAAAGTTGGGGATATTTTGTTACATAGTGATAGATAGCATACAGAATTGTATAGTGTGTTGTAGTTTATGAAGCATTTTTATGTTCACTTTCATACAACCCTTACAATTTTGTGGATGTAGTTAAGATAATAAAATCCTCTTTATAGAAGGAAAAACTGGGGCTTTGGGAGTTAGGAATCTGGGATAATAAATATCAGAGATCAGGTCTTATTTTTGGTACTTATGGTTTTAACAGTTTACTTAAGTGCTGAAAGACTCGGTTTATTCATCTATAAAATGGGTAGAGTGAGATTACCAGCCTTACTGGGCTGAGCAGTGCGTTGTCTAGTGCACATGCAGTGATTAGCACTACCCCATCTCAGTACATGCTTCCAGCTTTCAGGCCTCAAACCTTGGAGGGATCTTTGACTCCTTTCTTTCGTTTCTCACATTCAACCATCAGCACATTCTAGCAATTCCAGCTCCAGAGTACATGCTGAACCCAGCCTCCACTGGCCCAAGTTCCAGCAATCCTTCTTTAGGATTAGGGCAGTAGTTCTAGGGGTCTGCCTACCTGCCTACCTGCCTACCTGCCTACCTCTGCCTACACAGGGGTCTGTTTTCAGGACAGATGCAGAAGTGATCCTCTGGTCAGGAAACCACATCATGTCACACCTCTTTTCAAAATTCCCTGTGGCTCCTCTTCCCCCTCCAAGCAAATGTCAAAGTCCTTCCACTGGAGAGCCAGCCGAATGGGTACCATCTGACAGCTGTCATCCCCTCCATTTCATCTACTTCAACCCTTCCATCTTGCCCACTTCCCTTCTGCCTGGCTAGCCTGCTTACTCATTCCCCAACCTGCAGCTCTGAGTTCTTTGCACTTTGTTGTTCCCTCTTCCTGGAAGACTCTTTCTCCGGGTGTCTACCACACTAACTCCCTTCCCTCCTGCAAGATTTTGCTCCCATGGTAGCTTTTGTGGAAGCTTTCCTGGACCATCCTATTTAAAATTGCAACCTTCTCTTACCCCAGAACTTCCCATCCACCTCCCCTCATTCACAGTCTCTTTACCTCACCATCAAACATACCATATACTTTAGTTTATTTATTACTGGCTTGTCTATTTCCACCCACCTCTGCTAGAGTGTAGCCTCCAGGAGGATAGAGATTTCTGCCAGTGTTGTTTATCACTGAGGTCCCAGAATCTAGAAGAGTCCCTGGCATACAGTAGATGATCAATAAATGTTTGTCGATCATGAATGAGTGCCTGACAAATAGTTAAAAAAAAAGTGTAATTATTGTCATATTATTAATTGGGATTAAAACCCAAGTTTTCTGACTCCGTATTTGCTATAGTGAGTCGAATGGTGGCCTTAAAAAGATATGACAAAGTTTTAATCCCGGGATCTATAAAGATGACCTTATTTGGTAAAAGGCTCTTCATAGAGACAGTTAAGAATCTCAATACGAGATCATGCTGAATTTAGGGTGGACCCTAACTCCAGTGACAGGTGTACTTATCAGAAGAGGAGAAGATGCATGATGAGAAGAGAGTGGCAGAGATTGGAATGATGTATCCATGAGCCAAGGAACCCTAAGGATTGCCATGTAGCCACCAGAAGTGGGGAAAGAGGCATGGAACATATTCTCCCTCAGCACCTCCAGAAGAAACCAACACCGCAAACACCTTGATTTTAGACTTCTACGCTCTGGACTATGAGAGATCAGATATCTTTTGTTAGCTATCAGGTTTCAGGTAATTCATTATGGCTGTCCTAGGAAACTAATGCATCTCCTGGAACACAAAAGTTGTCTCTGGTTTGTCCTAATAATCTGAACTTGACTTTGTTTTGCCAGCTGGCCTAACTACACTCCCTTTTGCATGGGAACCAAGGATCCTGGCACAGCCTTAACTCCAGCCTGAGCACCGTTTTGGCCACTTCCATCTCCAGCCCAGCCTGACTTCTGGTCCCAACACTCCCCAGCTTGTCTAGACCGGGGCTTGGTACCGCTGCAAGTTGCTAATAAGGCTCTTCGGTCCTGTCTTTCTGCCCATGTTTCCGATCCCTGTCTCCAGACCTGGATGTGCTACAGCATCTAGAGCCAGAGCCATTGCCCTCCCGAGCCCCCTCCTGTCTGAGGGGCTGGCTGTGAATCGCCCGGGGCTCCCTACCTGCTGGTGATCTCACCACCCCTCGGAATGCGTTGGCCAGACTGCATTAATAAAGTGCTGGAAGTACCTTAGTTTCCTGTAACTTTTCCAGCCTAATGTCTGCTGTGATGTTTAATTTATGTTGTAAGAAATAAAAGAAGTGCACTCCTTCCTGCTTAAAAAATCTTCACATCCGCTGAGATCCCCACTGTCATTCCTGTGCCATGGAGACCAAGTATCAGGAAGAGGATGCTGTTTGAATCCAGAAAGATTGAACAACACCTTCCTCCCAACAGGCAGCAGCAGCCTTATTTCAGATGTCCCAAAACCTCTAGATAAAAACCCCCTTACACAGACAGGTAACTGAATTTCAAAACCCCTTTTTCCTGACGTGTAAACAGGAATTGGCAACTGAAGAGATGGATTTCCAAATGCCTTTTGCCTCCTGCTAACCAAGCTGCTGTGCCCTCCTTCCCAACCTTCTCTCATTTTTCAAGTCTCCCCCTAAGCCAGGCAAGATAAAGTAGAGATGCCTCCCTCTGTCTCATAATTCTTTATACATGTGCTGAGCAGTAAGGCATCACTTCATTAAAAAAAAAAAAAAAAAAAACAATAACAACAACAAATAAATAAATAAGCAGAGCACTCATCAAAGAGAAATCTTTATCTCTTTGAAGAGGTGATGGCTAAGAAAAATAGTTTCTTGTCTGTGTTGAAAATTTTCAGTCCAAAAAAGGAATTCCATTCGATGGAACCAGAATGTATTGAGTACTTCTCTGGACCTGGAATAGTTCAAGAAAGGCCAGCTCCCCCTAGCATGCAAACTGCTGAAGGGCAAAGACTTTTATCTACGTTCAATGTAGCCCTAGTGTTTTGAATGGTCCCAGCACATGGTAGGTGTTCAATAAATACATGATGAATGCTGAATCCTTAGGAAACAAAGCAACTGGAGGTTGTGGGAGAAACTTCCAGAAGTTATCCTAAAATTCCAAAGTGTAAAGGCCTCTTCGGGATCATCGAGTCTATGCCTGAATTTTTATTAATGATTGCATTAGCTGGCACTTACTGTGGAGTGCCAGGCTGAACATTTTAAATTTATTGCCTTATTCAATCCTATCACTATCCTCATTATGCATATGAGGAGATGAAAAATCAGAGAGGGTAAGTCACTAACCTAAGGTCACACAGCTGGGGAATGGCCAAGTCAGGACTGGCACTCAGTTTTTTGAAGCCGGGGCCTGTATTCTTTAATTCTGTGCTATATTGTCACTTTTTTACAGTTCCATAAGTTGAAGCCAAGAAAGAGGAAGAAGCCACCCTAATTTGCACCCTAATATGTAACAGAGAGAGCTTAACCTTGGTGTTACTGGATCTCTAACTCAGCATTCCTGGTATAGGACCACACTGCCTCTTATTATTTATAAAACCCAGATTTAAAAATTTCAGCTCCTTTCAGAAAAAAAGTGCTTTCTTATCCTGCTACTCTTTCCTCTGGGGTTGAGAAGGAAATCTGGTTGGTGCCTTTAAAGAAGAAATTTAAAAATCAAAAAATTCTTTTGGGAAAAGGCAACATGTTTGATCATCAAAAGAAAAAAGGCTTTTATTCACATAGAAAAAGTTAACCTGTTTAAAATATTAATATACTGTTTATATACTGCCTTTCTTCCAGGAAATGAAAGAGTTTAATATAGCTCATTAATTCTTAGACTATTTCTGTGAGGGAAGAAAGCAAGCATCATTATCTATATTTTAACATGAGAAGGAAACCAAAGCATAGAATCAACTCGAAAGTTGGGAAACACAGCCAATTCAGATTCCAGCCCAACAGTGAAAGACATGATCATTAACTTAAACTATAGCTGGAATGTTCATTGGATGTGGATCATTTCCCTGAAGTACATTGATCTTTGTTAAGTACTAGATGCCTCTAGAAGCCCATGGTGTCATAGCATTCATCGGTGAATCCTGTGGTTTATAGCATTTTTCCAGAAGTATGTCAAAACAAGTGCTTCTTAAACCTGAGAGTGCATGAGAATCACCAGGAGGGAGAAAACACACATCGCTGGGTTTCTCAGAGCTTCTTAGTGTTTCTGATCCAATAGATCAGGGGTAGGATCAATAATCTGCAGTTTCACAAGTCCTGGCCCATGGACCACACATGAGAACCAGCCATCTAGAATGGTGGCCATTACAAGTGGTCCACTGAAGTCAAGCACTCAGACCTGGAAGTAAAGCTGTATGGGTTTGAGTCCTGGCTCTGCTAATTTACATAATTTTTTTATATTTTGATTTTTTCTCTTGAAAAACTAGAGATTATGATAATGACTTTACCAGTGTGTAGCAGAGAGGGAATGCTCCATAATTGTTGGCTACTCTCATTTTGTCATGATTCAGACTACACATGCTTAGCAATCTTCCTTGATGCTACAGAGCCCTTGCTAACAAGGTATGATAAATTAGGAAATATCCCTTCTAAGAAGCTGGGCAGTCCCTAGGGAAATTAACATCAGGGAGAAATCTTAATTATGAGAATGACCATTAAACTCATAGGTCCTGTAACTTTGATCAACGGGTATATTGCTTTAGGATACAAACTTTCAAGACTTACTTTACAAGTCCCATTAGCAAGGGTAGAGACCCTAACTTTGATACATTTCCACAGACTTAAGTAACAAATTATCAATGTTAATGATGCTTGCAAGGATAACTAGGTTTGATGGAGGTATATTCCCTAATACTTAACTCTGAATTTGAATGAAAGAGATTTTCCTCTGTTCCTAGGCTACGCTTATTCCCCACCTAGAAGAAAGGATGCTGTGCACATCACGCCGAATGATAACGGTGTGTTAAATTTTTTAGCCAAGTTTCCACAATTCTTCCAGGGAAATGGACGATTTCGTACTACGAGTTTAAATCAAATCAACTATAATCTCCATGGTTTGCCCCTTCAAAGGCATAAGGGGGGAATTATTCAAATAATTTAGGCAAAACATTCATTTCAAGTAGGTAATAGGCTTCATGTTGTTCACAGCATTTTGTGGATACAAACAGGTAGTGCTATGGATTTTTAAAAACAGTTTATCAGACAGTGCTCATTCAGCAGCTACTAAATGTCTTACCCTACACTTCTCCCCAAATTGCATCCTTCTCCAACCTGCAAGGATAGGTGCACACCCTATCCCTGATCACTATGGCAAGGCATCAACTCCACAACTTGGCTGCACAAATCAGATGCCCAAAGGAAAGTGCAAAAACGGTCCTCAGTTATAATATGCAGAGCTCACATAGTTTACTGGCCCCTAATGAAGGATACTACAGGTATTCATGCCCATATGTTGTCTTTCCCCTTGAATCTGGACCAGCTCTGGCACCAAGAAAATGTAGCAGAAGTGTTGATGTGCCTCTTTTGTGCTTAAGTTTGTTTTTTTGTTTTTTTAAGATTTTATTTATTTACTTGAGAGAGAGAGCAAGCAAGCGAGAGAAAGAGCATGAGCAGGGGAGAGGGGCAGAGGAAGAGGGAAAAGGAGACTCCCCAGTAAGCAGGAAGCCCGAACTCCCCAGTAAGCGGAACTCGATCCCAGGACCCTGGGACCCTGGGATCATGACCTGACCTGAAGAAAGATGCTTAATCAACTGAGCCACCCAGGCGCCGTTGAGCCGTTGAGCTTAAGCTTTAAGAAAGTCTATGGCTTCTGCTTTCATACTGTGGGGGAAGCCTGCTATTGGGTAAGATCCGACCATCCTAAAATGGCCATGCTGTGAGAAGTCCAACCTAGCCATGTCGAGAGGCACATGTGGATGAGAACCAAGGCCCCAGCTCCAGGAAAGCGCCCCGCTGACAGCCAGGCAGCACCAACCCGCCAGCCATGGGAACGAGGCCATCTTGAGAGCAGATTCTCCAGCCCCCATGGAGTGGCAGAACTGCGACTTGGGAGCAGGTTTGAATGATTTTATTGAATGAATAAAATCATTTTTGTAGGGGCACCTGGGTGGATCAGTCAGTTAAGCATCTGCCTTTGGCTCAGGTCATGATCCCAGGGTCCTGGGATCGAGTCTCACACCCAGCTCCCTGCTCCACGGTGAGCCTGCTTCTCCCTCTGTCTCTCTCTCCTCATCTCTCATGAATAAATAAATAAAATCTTTAAAAAAATCATTTTTGTATAAGCCTCCAAGTGTGGTGTTATTTCATTAGGCAACAACAGATAACCGAAAGAGCTAACTCAAAGAATAGCCCGGCCCTGCTCAGCATATGCATACTGTGTAAAAACTCAACCTGATGCAGTCTCAACGAGTCCACAATCTTTTTCTGGTGCTTTGTAAAACATAACGATTCCAAGGGAGGAATTATGCACACGTTAATTGATACTGGTTTCTTCTTCTTCTTTTTTTTTTTGATACCAGCTTCTGATAACAGTTTTCTTTTACCATTTTGTTCTTGCCCTTTTTGGTTTGATTTTTATGTCAGGAAGAACCCCCAAGAAGAGTAGGGTTTGCTTTTTTCTATGTCACTCAGACAGTCTAATAATCTAGGCCTGCCATTTAATTACCTCTCATTTATGGTTATCATAAAAGTATCACAAAAGAACCCAAATGGTCAAATACACAACGGGGATGACGTGATTGACCTGACGGTTTCGTGTGCCTTTAAAACTGAATGCACATTAGTGCATCTGGGGACTGTGACCCATTCCTTCATCCAGCTTTATACCACCTGCCTTGGTAGAACTACACATTTCTGTAGGTTATGGGGACAACTGCATAGAGTCAAAATTTCTAATATTTCATCTGTAATGCCATTCAGAATTCTACCACTCGCCTTTCCAAAATGAAAGAAAGCACATGAAATCCAAATGCATAGATCAGCAACCTGTCACTACATAAATATTTTGTAAAATCTCATTTTGTTCTCTTTTAAACCCTGAGGGAAAACTCATACACATCCAGTTGTAACAACCAGAGACTTCTTTTCAAAGGTTCTTAATTCTCTATGGAACCATTTCTCCAGATTCTCACATGCCCTCTAAATCTTTCTTCCCTCCCAGAGGATAGCGGGTGGTTACATCAACTGTTTGCTAATTCCATCCTGCAACTAGGAGACTGGAATATACATTAAGGCTGTGCGTTTACCTTTGCAACAGTGGGGTTTCCCAAAACTCTGCAAACAGATCCTTTAACCTCAAGGTATATTTCCTGGGAATTGACTAGGAGGAGGCATAAACCTACAAGGAAAATGAACTGCACTGTTTGCATGGCACATTTTATCTTCTGCTGCCCACAAGGAGGCGGAGAAAGCAGGTTGGGTAGAGACTCAGCTTGCACTCAGACGGCACTTAATTACATGGCCTCCTGGGCAAATGATTGCATGCTGGAGCCTGAACTTCCCGCCTATAAAAAGAGAATAGAGATACCTCCCCATGAATGAAGCAAAATTAACAACATGTTTGAGAAAGCACATTGTCATGTGCTCTACAAAGTCAAAGAAATATCATCATGGTTGCTATTATTATAATATTCTTAATCTCCTTAAATATGAAGAACAGCAACCACATGTTGGCCATCTGTTACACTCTCTTGACACGAAAACATCGTTACTTGGGATGCTAGTTGTATGATCTCAGACAAGTTAAGCTTTCCTCCCTAAGGCTCTGTTATCTCCCCAGCTGATATGATGGAGTAGTTGTGAGGATTAAGTGGCATGACCTTGGAGTGTAGCACTGATGACTTTTGCACTCTACCCCAGGTTGGTGCTCCAACCAAACTTTATGACCCAGGATGGTTCTCCTACTATTGTGTTCCTCTTAAAAGCATCCAGCTTCCAACACAGAGAAGCTGCTGTTGAAGCACCATGTAGACCCACATCCCCCCAGCCCAGCTCTGAGCTGATCTGCCACTACAGTGGACAGTTCCTGGCGAGCTGGCCACCTTCCATCTTGAATGTCTAACTTTCCCACCTGGGACTTCCTTTGGTGCCTCAGGAGCTCACTTAACCCATGCCCTGGGGAAAACATCAACCAACGATGTACAGAAGCTAGTAGACAAAAAGCCAAGCTTCTCAGTGAGGCACTTCTAAACTGTTTTCTGGAAGATTCCTCAGATGGCAGTCAGGAATACTGAGACTCAGCTGTTTATATCTATAACCTGCTCATCAACACTCCTTTTAAAGACCTTTCCTCTATGCCTTCTCACACTTTCCCTGTTCCTTCACTGGAGTTTCTGGGTTTATTTCCCAAATAAACAAATAAGCCAAAAACCTTGTCTTAAGGTGTGCTCTTGGGAAATCCCAAAATACCGAACTGTACGAAGTCTGGGAAGGGTGTGCCCAATTCACTAAGCCTGTCATTAGTCTGTGCTTTTGCTGTGAGGCAGACTGGAAACCTGCCTTACATTTACAGCTTCTCCTGAGACTAATCATGGCTCTCCTACCTCTGTAGCAGCCTTACTTTCTGTACTCTCCAGGCAGGTGAAGTCTTTTTAGGTACATATACTAAAAAATTAACAAACATCTCCTATTCACTATTTCTTCCATCAACAGAAGAAAGTACACCGAGCTTCATAATTTCTCCGGCATGTAAATACCTTATAAAAATGTGAACATCACCTTTATCTTTACAGCAGTGGTTCTAAAAATCTGTTCATAAGCCATCATTGTACTTCAGCTCCCTCCTGTATCCTCCTGAGATTTCTATGGCCTTTTTGGTTTGATGTTCGATTCAACCAGCAGACTCCCTTTGTGTTAACCCAAAGCCTGGAAGAACAAATGAGTCACTGGCTTTGGTCCTCAACTTACCTACAATCTAGTTAAGGAGGCCATCATGTGTATACATAGCTCTGATTCAAGGTGGACCCTAGCTTATGCTGTAGTGTAGGGACCACAGGCAGGAGACTGGGGGAAAGGAAGGATTTGTTTCCAGTGACAGCAAAAAGCTTAGGCATTTCTCCATTTGCAGATTCTGGCATCTCTCAGTGATAGGCAACATGACTAGCAAAAGCCTTGGCACTAATCTGAAAATGTGCAAAAAGTACTTTTAGGCCCTTCAAACAATCTATAGCTATGAAAGCGTTTATGCAAGCAACCCAGTTTGTCATAGATTTACAGGGAGCTCCTCAGGGCAACTGCCAAGTGGTTACCCAAGTGAGTCTCTGATTAACTGCAAGGTCAGGGCTGGTTCATGTAGTGAAGATGGCCCTGTAATTGACACAGTGTTGAAACTCTGGCAAGACAGGGAGTTTGCTCAGGAGATTTGAACTGATGGTCATACTGCATGTATTTTCTTCCTGCCTGGGGAGAAGCAGCTTTTTGATTCACAAAAGCAGGGCTGGCTCAACTTGAGGAGACACAACACACAACCACAAGGTCAGGAGCTGGTTTCACATAATGCTTTGCAACCCTCATATACGCATTCCCAATTCTGGCACACCACCTTGTATTCCATTAGTTGCAAAATCACAGGGATTCTATCCCAACGGTAGACCTCCACCTTTCTCTTCCACCCATTACAACCTTTACCTCCCTGGTTTTGGAGGCTGGTGGATCATATTTGGACTTTTGCCATCTTGTCTCCCTGTCTTCCTGCCACCATTTTTTCCTACCCAATCCAGTCATCTTTCCTCTGCTGAGAGTGCCTTTCTGAAGCTTGATTTCAAGCAATATAATAGAGTGATTAAGAGAGCAGGCTCTGGCACAGACTTGAGTTGGAGTCTTGGCTCTGTGGGTTAGACGATATTAAATGGGAGTGATGATCTACATCCATGGTTAGCAAATCTGGCCTATCGCCTGTTTGTGTAATAAAGGTTTATTGGAATGAAGCCACTCCCATTCATTTACATATTGTGTATGATTGTTTTCCTGCTGCAACGGCAGAGTCGAGTAGCTATGACAGGAATTATATGGCCCACAAAGCCTAAAATATTTATTATCTGGCCCTCGCTGAAAAAGTTTGCCAATTCCTGATCTATATCACAGACGTGCAAGGAGAATTAGATGTAAAAATACATGAAAGGGAGGAGTAAGATGGCGGAGGAGTAAGAGGTGCAGATAGTGTCTAATCCCAGAAGTTCAGCTAGATAGTTATCAAACCACTCTAAACAACTACAAATTTAGCAGGAAATAGAAGAGAAGACAAACAGCACCTCTAGGAACAGAAAATCGACCACTTTCCGGAAGGTAGGACGTGAGGAAAAGTGAATCCAAAGCGACGGGAAGATAGACTTCGGGGGGAGGGGCTGGCTCCCAGCAAGCAGCAGAGCAGCGGAGCACAAAATCGGAACTTTTAGAAGTCTGCTCCACTGAGGGACATCGCTCCCGAGGCTAAGCGGGGGGTGGAGCCCTCGTGGGGACAGCGTGGTTTCAGGACCCGTGGGGTCACAGAAAGACCGGGGCAGTCTGAGGGTGGCAGAGCTCCCAGGTATCAGAACGGAGAAGCCAACGGCAGAGACCAAGCCGAACAGGGAGCTACCAGCTCGGGCTTACCTTGAACCGTGATCCCAGCACAGTCAGGCCGCTGCTATTCGAGCAGGGACCCCACAAGGGGCAGATCCGGAGAGCCCCCTCCTTCCTCCTCTGGGAGGAGCGGTGCGGTAGCTCGTGGCAGGAATCTGCTGGGTTTGGAGACTCCAAACGGCCGTGTGCCAGGGACAAAAATGCTCGGTCACAGGCCGGGTGAGCTCGGAGTGTGGCCGGAGACCAGGGAGACGGGAGGGACTGACTGTTTTCTCTGAGGACGCACTGAGGAGTGGGGCCCCGAGCTCTCGGCTCCTACCGGCCGGAGACTGGGAGGCCGCCATTTTCATTCCCCTCCTCCAAAGCGGTACGGAAAGCGTTCAGAGAACAAAAGCCCCTGAGAGCGCAACTGAGCACATTACATAGCCCTGCCCCTGGCAAAGGCAGTATAATTCCGCCTCGGGCAAAGGCATTTGAGAATCTCTGTGACAGGCCCCTCCCCCAGAAGATCAGCAATTATATCCAGCCAAGACCAAGTTCACCGATCAAAGAAAACGGCGGGACTCCTCAGATAGGAAAAAGCAACACATAGAATTCATGGCTTTTTTTTCCCACGACCCTTTAGTCTTTCAGAGTTAAACTCTTTAAATTTTATTTTTTCTTACTGTGTTTTTTAAATTTTTTTATATTTTTATTTTATTTTTCCTCTTTCTTATTTTAACGTTTTTTAACTAGTATCTAATCAACACCTTTTTAAAAATCTTTTCTAATTCTCACTGTTACATATTTTATCCCCTCATTGTATTTAACCTTATTTTTTTTGTATACATATAGGGTTTTTTTTTTCTTTTTTCTTTATAATTTTGGGATACACTTTCTTCAAATAGATCAAAATATACCCTAAATCTAGCACACGGCTTGGATCTAGTCTCCAGGCTGATTACATTCTTTTCTCTTTTATTCTTTTTTTTTTCTTCTTTCTATTTTTTTCTCCTCCTTTTTCAACCAACCTCTTATCAATCCCCTTTTTTAGAATCTTTTCTAATTTTTTTTTTAATATTTTATTTATTTATATGACAGAGAGAGAGAGACAGTGAGAGAGAGAACACAAGGAGGGAGAGTGGGCGTGGGAGAAGCAGGCTTCCCGATAAGCAGGGAGTGCGATGTGGGACTCGATCCCAGGACTCTGGGATCATGACCTGAGCTGAAGGCAGGTGCTTAACCATCTGAGCCACCCAGGTGCCCCAGAATCTTTTCTAATTTTTATCTTTAAACTCATATTCCATCCCTTCCTAGGGTTTACCCTTATTTTTGTATATTTATAAACTTTTCTTTCTTTAAAATTTTGGGACGTAGTTTCTTCTAATAGACACAAAACACCCAAAATCAGGTGTGGGGCTCTGTTCTAATCACAAGTCTAATATATATAGATATATTTTTTTTCTTTCTTTTTCTCTTTTTAATTCTATTTTATTTCTTTTTTTTTCTCCCCTCCCCCCTTTTTTTTTCTTCAACCCCTGGTTTTGGCTCCCTTCTAATTTTTCTGGGGTCG
>CM052898.1:29581610-29652754 GCA_028534135.1 Potos flavus | reverse complement strand
GGACATTGAGGAGGGTATGTGCTATGGTAAGTGCTGTGAAATGTGTAAGCCTGAGGATCCACAGACATGTACCCTGGGGCAAATAATACATTATGTGTTAAATAAATAAATAAATAAATAAATAAATAAATAAATAAATAAATACATACATGAAAACACTAATGCACTTGACACATTATAAATGCTCAGTAAATGTGAGCTATTATTATTGTCATTATTTTAGAATCCCTATTCACTGATTTCCATGTAATCAGTTTACCCAATTAACCAGTGCTCTCTACTCGAGGTATATAAATCATGACTGATAGGCAGGGCATACCAAAAATGCTCAGCTAGCCAGTCACTGCTTGCCACAAAACTATATTTCCCTAGAGAAAAGGACTTGAGAACCACACATTTAATCTTTACCTATTCTAGTTTATCTCATATCTCTAGTTCTCTATTAGATAGCTCTGCTCCAATGTCCAATCTTCAAATACCATAGACCCCAAAGCATGTATTTTTATATTCTCCCAAGTGGGCCTTCCTTCCTGAATTTCAAATTTCCATCAAATGCATTGCCATTAATACAGTCTGGAACTGAGCTTAAAGATTTAGAGAATGTTGAAACTCATAAAACGTTAGAATTCTGGCTTCTTAAACCATAAGAGGAGCATGTAATTCAGCTGTCTTGCTTCCTACAAATCAAGTTTTGTTCCTTCATTTAAGGCATGTATTTGTAGCCAAATTGTGTTTATTCTTCTCCTTAAGTGTTTATTTTTCACGCTATTTATCCATGTCCACCTGTTCCACCCCCTTTCATGCAAACATTCATTCCTCTATTCACTTTCTCCATCATTCATTTATCCCTCTGACATTTATTGAGCATCATTAAGTGGCACATGTTGAGTGAGGCCCTGGGGAGATGACAGTGAATAAGACTCGGCACCTGCCCTGCAGAGTTGCAACAAATATGGAACTGAATTTTTATTAGGGATAATGAAAACAATTAAATCCTAATATTGACAGTCAGGCATATTGATCATTCACTTTTCCACCCCTCTAGCAGTGCAATTCAGCTTTTTTGGAGTTCCAGATGCTTCACATTGGTTAGGATATATTCATTTGTCTCTATTTAGATATGGTGTATGAGGAAACATATCTTCTGCTTGTACCAAAAGCTTTTTACAATTTATTTCAAAAATTGCCACTGGTGGTTTGGTTTTATCCAGCATTTAAAAAAACAAAAAACAAAAAACAAAAAAAAACCAACCTGTAGATTTCTTGGCATTCTACACAGCTTTTTCGAGTAACATTTCAGGATGGAAAAGGAATAGGAGAAAGCGGATGGGCTTGTCCCTTCAAATGCAGCAGTGTATTAATCACGATATATTCATCACTTACAATAGCTTGAAGAATGGGGTTCCGTGATTTTTTAAGTTTTTAAATAACTAAGTATCTTATTTATACCAAAAATTTCATTTTCATTTTATATTTCTGAAAGTAATCCAAATTCAGTAAGAAAAATAAAACATCTTTTTCAAGTACTTCTGATGTGCTTTTTAATCTATCAGTAGACAGCGTAACTATGCCTGTGTGTTTCAGTGAATAAGTTTAGGGTCACAGAGGTAAAGTGATCTTCTCTATCTCCCATAGGTCGTAGGGCAGAGCCAAGAAAAAAATCCCAAGCTGTTTAAATCAACACCATTGCCTTTAACCACTCTGCTCTCTAGTTTATACAGTTGATCCTTGAACAACATGGGTTTGAAATACATGGGTGCACTTATATGAATATTTTTTTCAATAAATACAGTACAGTACTATGAATGATTTTCTCTTCTGTATGATTTTCTCCATAACATTTTCTTTTCCCTAGTTTACTTTATTGTAAGAATGCACTATATAATACGTATAACGTACACAACACGTGATAGTCTACTATTTATGTTATCAGTATGGCTTCTGGTCAACAGAAGCCTATCAGTAGCTACGGTTTTGGGGAATCAAAAGCTATATGTGAATTTAGCTACAGGAGAGAAGGGTCAGTTCCCCCAACCCCCAAGGAGTTCAAGGGTTCCCCTATCCTCCACTGCATTCTCTCTCACTCTTCTTTTAATTTTTTTTCTTTGTAAATAGCATAAACTACAGTCCCTTAATTTTCATTTAATTTTTTAAAATATGACTGGTTATTTTTGTTTTTTGTTTTTTTTAAAGATTTTATTTATTTATTTGAGAGAGATAGTGAGAGACAGCATGAGAGGGGAGAAGGTCAGAGGGAGAAGCAGACTCCCTGTGGAGCTGGGAGCCCAATATGGGACTCGATCCCAGGACTCTGGGATCATGACCTGAGCCGAAGGCAGTCGCTTAACCAACTGAGCCACCCAGGCACCCTGTTTTTTGTTTTTTTAATTAAAGACTCCAAATATATTTAAATGTCTCTCTGGTCCGTTCCTTTATGGACCTATCCCATACACTTATCAAATTAATCTACCCCAACACAATTTTCTTCATTTCTTTGTCATATTTTACAATCTTCTAATTCTCCATACTACCTGCAATGGCATTATCCAAAATATGTTCCTTGAAATTTTAGCAGATATTCCATTTAACCAAAAGAAAAAAAAAAAAAAAAACTTGGTAATTTAGCTTCTTTTCCTTTGGAGAAAAAGACAAGAGAGAAGAATTTAGATATTTTTAAAAATATTGTAATTCTAGGGGTGCCAGGGTGATTTAGTCATTTAAGTGTCCAACTCTTGATTTTGTCTCAGGCCATAATCTCAGGATTGTAAGATCAAGCCCCTCATCAAGCTCAGTGCCAGATGTGGAGTCTGCTTAAGATTCTCTCTCTCCCTCTCCTTCTGCCCTTGACCTCCACTCCGTCTCTCTTTCTTTCAATAAATAAATAAATAAATAAATAAATAAATAAATAAATAAAGGAATGCTATGTATGAAGTAATTGGGAAAGTACTTTTAGGAAAAAATAACTTTTTCTTCTGAAGCAACCAGACACCTTTGTTTTTGTGGCTGTGGTTTTGTGAAGAATACTTCCAGAATCACTGAATTAAAGAGCTATTACAGTTGTTATTTCAAATATGTAAGAAATTAAGAAGCATAAAATGTTACATAATTAGTGATCGGTTATAGCCTAAGCATTTTTTTGGAAGCTAATACTTTATATCAAAGAGTTAAGATTTATTCCTTACTTTTGAAGTTAAAATTGTAGTCATTTACTGGATTAGAAGAAAGATAAAATGAAAAAGTCCTAAAAGCAAAGAACAAGTTTATTGTCAAAGATAGTTTCCTCACAAGGGCAATGGTGTTAGCCAATAACAAACTTTTAACTAGTATTAATTTGAAACTCTGTTCTAAACATGGGAGAGCCACCAACCTGGAAAGGCCAGAACTCATGCCCCACAAAGAATTATTCTTTAGACTGAAGTGAAGGAGAAATAAACTTTTATTGTATTAAACCACTGAGATTTCAAGGTTGTTATTGCAGCTGGTGTGACTTACCCTGATAGAAACTGAGGCCCAGAAATGTGACAACATGTCTGAGGTTCCACGTATACTAAGGGCACAGTGATCTTGTACTCTTTCTACCTAAAGATTCTGCTTTAGATACAGGAGACTTCATTTTTTCATGTCTCTCTTTTTTTAAAATCCAATTTGTAAAAGGCCCTTGTTTGCAAGTAATCATAGGTTTCCTTTCATAGCTTACTTCCGGTAAATGTAAAAACTTCAATGACCATGACATTAAACCAAGTCATTATAAAATTACAGAGGCAACTACTTGAAAACATTTAAAGCTGCTCAATAACACAGCATATTCAGATAAATGAAGTCACATTGCTTCAACTTCTACTTTTATCCAGTAATAGAAGAGGGCAGCCTGACACGACACAAAGGGTCCCATAGTCTCACAGTAAAAACTGTATGTACTTTAGACAACTCTCCTCCCCCACACCAATTGTTCTGCTCTCAATTTAATGATATGGGAATTTCTTACTTTAACAATCTCACAATGTAGGGCATAGTGTCTTTAAACACAGTCCTAAATAGAAACCCTAATAAATCACTGTGCTTTGGACTAGAGCCATGGCTACAGTATAAATTGGAAGGGAAGATAAATGATTCTGTGGGGGGACATTCACCTAAATAGGTTTATCCTCGGTAACAATGACAATCCCCTCCCTGGGTTGTAGGCATATAATAGAATCTACAGGGAAGTTGGAAAGTTAAGATTTGAATAAGATGAAGGTGGATCCTTCCTATTGTACAGATATGTCCATGCCAATATTGACCAAGAGTCCAGGATCTCAATAGCAAAAGATTAAGCAACGGACACATTAGAGCCTTTTTTTTTTTTATTTTTTTATTAGAAGGCTAAGGCCTGGACTATTGTTCCTGCATTCTGTGTGCTTCTCACAATGCATCCTAGACTATAAGCCTCATGAGCTCAAAACTATCTCTCTGGTTCATCACTGTATTTCCGGTGTCTTCATTAATACCTGACATGTAGGAGGCCATAAAATTTGTGGAAGAAAGGGAGGGAAGGAGACAGGGAGGAAGAGAGAAAAGGAAGGAAGACATGAGCATCTTGCTGTATTGAGTGTGTTTCTATTTTTTGGTATGACATGACCCCAAAGAGAAGTCATCCACTTTACCAAGTGTAAATGGAAGAAATAGCAACAAATTCTAATATGTGGGGGAAACTAGCTGTGTTGGGCTTTTTGAAAGAATTCTCAAGGGTAATTTTGACTAGACACAATTTTCTGCTTATGTACTTTAAAACCCAACTGCCAAATAATATCCAACTCTACTGTAATAGTAATTACACACAAATACTTGTTTAAAAGTAATTGTAACAATACTTGTATAACCTAACTCAGGAGGCTCATATAAGAACTCAATAAGATTAAAACATAGAATAGTATTCTGCATAGTAAGGTTGTAGTATGCAAATGCCAGGCGAAAGTAGTTTGTATCATTATCTGACTACACCTACTAGTCCTATCCTTTTCTAGTGAACTTAATTACATAACACAACTAACTGTACATAGTTTCGGTAGTTACCTGACAAAAGGAATTTCTACAGTTGAACTACTGGCAGTGATGATAACCAATGAACAGGAAAAGTAGCCAAGGAAGGAAATAACTGTTACTCGTTCCATCAACCAACTTAGCCTTGTAACACTATTGACATTCTCATCTTGGCTCTGTGAAGCTTGTCAATAGAGATGCTCACAAACAATTAAAAGCTCTTGCTACCATTGTTAAGCTTGTAAGCATGTATTCATTACTATTTGTGAGGTGTTTTACAATCTAATGACAACTCATTTGGTCAGTCACCATTAAAATGGTGTAGGCTAACAGTTAACCTGTATCTTCAGGCAGACCCAGGGTCAAGTTTAGATTCTCCATTTTTTTTGTCATATGACTTGGAACAGGTCATTCATGTTCTTTGCATCCTCTTTCTCAGCTGTACCCCATGTCAACCATGCATCTATAACTTGATGGGTCCTAAATAGCTCTTAGTTCTCACCCCAATGTTCATGCTGTAGTCCTGTCCATGTACCTGGCATCCCCCTACCCCCAGGTAATTAAGATCAACACTTAATGGATGCCTTCCTTTCCTTTATCCACTCCCCATATCCAAGCATCACCAAGTTCTCTAGGTTCTTCTTCCAGACTACATTTCATTTCAAACCACTTCTTTCTTTCACTACCATGACCTTACCACATACCACTATAATTTTCTGAATTTGGATAGCCCTCAGATGCATTTGTTTTCCTCTCTTAGCCCTTGTCATAATGATTCTTTTTAAACCTCATATCAGAGAATGCCACTACCTTGCTCAAAGCCTTTTAATGGTTTTCCTTCTATTTCTATGAGTATACAATCCAAATTTCTCCCCTATCCCCTACAAAAAACTTTTATAATACTCTAATGATTGCCTACTTCTGTGAATTCATCTTCTACCCTTTCCCCATCACTCACTACTGTCCAGGTCAACATCTTTTGTTCCTCAAACACATCAAACATCTTCCCAATTGAGCTCTTTGCCATTACTACTCTTCTTTCTACCTAGAATGCTCCCTTGACTACTTATCAACAAACCAACTCGTTCTCAACCCTCCAGAGCTCAGTCAGCTCCTCAGAAAACCTTTTCCTAACTACCTTCATAAAAGCCTCTTGTTCCTTGTTAATCTCTATAATCCCAATTTTCTAGTAACTACCTCAGTCTCTAATTACTTAACTCATTTAAAAATTGTTTCACCCACCAGAAAGTAACTTGCGTTACATCAGAGATTTTCTCATCACTCTGTGCCCCATATGTGGCACATTGAAGACACTCAATAAATAATTCTGACTATTGGGATGAATGCTGGAACAGAAAGTGATGTGTGGCTGGCTGGGTTGTACTTAGTGAAAGATGGGTTTCCCAAAGATAATTCTGACTATGCACAATTTTTTCCCTGTATATTTAGAACCCCTTTCCTAAGTAAGGTGTATAACTCTACTGCAATCATATCTGTGTATCCTAACTTATTAGGCTTCTAGATACTCAGTAAGATTAAAATGCATAATAGGCATTCTTTTAAATATTAAGCACTCTGCAAATGTCATAAGTGAGTATTTTTATTACTATCATATTTTGATTTTTGGTGTATCCTCTTATATTAATATTGATACATAACATAGCAATATTCACATGAGAGTTAGTATGGTTTTGGAGATAAGGAACAGAAAACCCATTTCAACCCAGCTTAAGTGATACAGGGAATTTAGAGGTTCACATATCTGAAAATGTCTACAGACAGGGCAGACTAATCAGGAACCAGGCTCGGTTCCTCCTTGACTTCTCTTATCTCTCTCTTTTGGCTTCATGCTTAAGCTGGTAGAGAGAAGGCTTCCATGGTCTGCCAAGACAATGTACACAGCCAAGGATGCCATCTTTTTCAGTGGCCTTCTCTTTTCCAAATGCTCCGAGCAAACATCCTCTCCTAACCCCTTTACTTGCACTGAGCCACTAGCCATCTCCTGAACCAATTCTTTTGTCCAGGAATGGTTGGTCATCTTAGGCCTGTGTTCCTACACCAGTTACTATCAAAGATATGAGAGACCAATCAGACTCCATCTGGGAGCTGGAGACAAGCCCTCTTTTACTGAAATACTGGTGCTACAAGGAGAAAATGTAAATACCTAAGGGTAAATAAGGCAGGAAGAGGTGATACATTCACTGCATTTATGAAAATTAAATGGCTTAAGGCAGTTAGAACATTTACACATACCTGGGATGTGGAAAAAATGCTTAACAATATAAACTGCTCTTTTGTTGGGACTAAACTATTTTTCTAAATAAAATTCTAAAAGCATGGACAACAAAGAACTTATGTCAGACCAAAAAAGATCATGGTCTCATACAAAATATTTTGTAGATGTTTAAATTAACAAGAGATCAAGTATTATTGTATATTTTCCAGGTGGATTTTGAGATGAAAGATATCCATGAAAGGCACAACATTAAATACCACAGAAAACATTAAGTCTAAAATATAGCTTCCTCTAGGAGCTTGGAAACTAGCATATGACGTATGTTCTAAATCAACATATAATAACAATGTAAATTAAGTGCCACATAAGCAGAGCTATATCAACATGCAATAATAAAAGTCAAATCCAGTATTTGTACATTACATAAATATGTATACATGATATATTTACATAATAATAGAAATAGTAATTAAATGGTTTACCTCAGCCATGTTTAAGAGTGTGGGCATTAGAGCCATGCAAATAGGGTTTGATCCTGGCTCTTGGGTTGGTGTCTGGGTGATACTGAATAAGGTATTACTTCTCCCTTAGCTTTAGTCTTTTCACCTGTAAAATCTACCTATCTCACTGGGTTGTAGTGAAGGTTAAATTAAATGAGCTGATGCAAATAAGTTCTGTCACTGTGTCCAGCACGTCGGAAGTGCTCCATAAAGATTAGCTACTCTTAGAATCACCATCCTCGTTATGACTCAGTTTTAGAGAATTCCAGAAAAAGAAGTTAATGAAATAGATGGGATTTGGATCTCAGTATTAAAGGAAGTCTGGGATTCAAACAGGAGATGGCTGACCATGTCATCACAGGTCCCACTTAGGAACTCAGTAAATAGCCCACACTATATGGGGTTGGGGGAAGCCATTTCATAACAGATCATATTTGTACAACAACGTCTGACAATCCTATTGATAATTTAAGTGCTATTATCTCTCCTCACTCCCCTTTCCAACTCAATTCAATGTCTTCTGTTTATAAACAGGGAAACTGAGACTCTGCAGGGATGGAAATGGACAAAAACATGGGCCTCCTAACTCCTTGATTTTTTTTTTTAAGATTTTATGTATTTATTTGACAGATTGAGAGAGCACACACAAGCTGGGGGAGTCACAGAGGGAGAGGGAGAAGCAGGCTCTCCTCTGAGCAGGAAGCCGATGCTGGGCTCAATTCCAGGACCCTGAGATCATGACCTGAGCCAAAGGCAGACCTTAACCAACTGAGCAATCAGGCTCTCCCTAACTCCTGATTTTTTAAAAAAATATTTCCTACAGTACCCACCCATTTCCATGTAAAGGAATTATGAAAGAAGATTGTTAAGGAGCATCTCTGGAGAGTGCAATGGTCAGAAACCCAGGTGAATACCCAATGAACTGATCCATTCTATTCCAAGTATCAACATAGAATAGTGGGGAAGCGCACAGTCTGGTTATAACTTTAGTTCCTCCTCTTATGTGGCTCTGTGACCTTGGCTTAATTATGTACCTTCTGTATTCCATTTCCTTCATCTGTAGAAAGGGGATAAGATAATAGTATTCATCTCATGGAGTGGCAATGATTAAAGGAAACAATGTATGTAGATCATGTAAAACTGCTTAGATCATAGAGAGCACTCAGAAATGTTATCAATGATTATTGAGAAAAATGGAAGAACCTATCCTTGAGAGTGTTGCTGTTTGTTGTGACCACCAGCCTCTTGCATCTGAGTGTATGCAACTCAGAGTCCTGCTGCTCCCTTCCCAGAGCTGTAGCTGCGGCTCTTTCAGCTCTAGGAAAAGCACTTTTAAGAAGACAGGAGGGCGGTCTCTGCTTTGCTGAAACTACTCCAGGAAGCAATCACCCACCTCGTCACACACATGATTCAAATGAGGGAAAATGTCCATTATTCTATTTCCATGAGTGTGCTACCCAAGACAGGCTACATCATTTGTAGGGACTAGTACAAAATGAAAACATGGGGCTTCTTGTTCAAAACCTACTAAGAATTTCAAGACAGCAACAGCAGAGGGTTAAACCAAGCACAGGACCCCTCTGAGCACATGCACACATTGCACACCCATGAAGCCAGGCCTGCTGATGCACATCTCAGTTCTTTCCTTCTTGTCTTCCTTTGTAGTCATCCTGCTACTTTTGCCCCCAACAGCTGGCAGGAAGTATTCTTTGCTCCCTTGATCTTTGCATTAATCTTGCTGTAAATTCTGGAATCCCACTACCTGGATTCAGATTTGGATTCCACCCCTCACTAGCCTGTCTGATCATGGGCAGAATGCTTAACATCTTTTTACCTTTATGCTCTCATCTGAAAATTGAGGATAATGATAATAGCAACCTTATATACCTATTATGAGGACTGAATAAAAAGCTTTTAAGTAGTATCTAACACAGTGGTTCTCGACCCTGGTTTCACATTAAAATCTCCTGGGAGCTGTGAAAAAATGCCATCGCCTGGGCCCCACTCATGACCAATTAAATCAGTCTTGGGGGTGAAACCAACACAGTAATAGTTTCAGAAAGCTCCCCAGGAGTTTCACAAGAGTAGAAGGATTGGAGATCGCTGGTTTTGTGTATGGTGAGTACTCGATAAATAATAATAATAATAATAAATAAATGCTATAATAAATAATACAAATATAAAGAATATACTAGTAATAAATGTTAGTCAGTTATTATTATACGGTTTAGCGAAACAAAGTAAAAAGTTCTATATTTCAGTTCTTCCCTTGGATCTACTCTGTGTCTGGCTTCTTTCTCCTGCTCTCCTCGGCTTTGATCCAGCATGTAACTGCAACCAATATAAATCAATACCAAAGATGTCTTATGGTGCTCCCACTGAGATGAAGGCCTTTGAATACAGGTCTTCCCATTAACCCAGAGATGAGAGAGGGAAATGTCAACTCCTCCAATAGGGGTCCTTCCTTTGATATCAGGGTGGTGTATACTCCAAAATCTCAGCACACTGCAGATTTTGGGGGGCAGGGAGGACTTCAGTCAAGTCACCAGAGAGCCCTAAATAATGCAAAGCAAGGAGAGACAAGGCAGTGGTGAGAATGTTAATTTCTTGAGCTTGTATTTCTCTCCTGTCAGTATGGATAATCATCTTTTGGAAAATGTCCTTTTGTCATATTTATGATGGTGACACATCCATTATGAATATAGTAGCTCATTTGCAACATGACCTGACAAATATTGAATGTTCTAGGCTACATTTAATTTCAAGGTAACTACAATCATTTGTGTTTCTTAGTAGCCAGAACGGGTTCTGATCACATAAGATTTGAAACAGTAGGGCTTTTTATGACTTGTTCTTCACAGTGAATCCACCAGTCAGGACCTGGAGTGAGGTTGGGGTAGGAGCTGGAGGAGTAGTCAGTCGAGTTAATTTGGCCTCAAGATCAGGAGAATATCAGTTTTAAGGTGAGATTCATGGACACATTGTTGGAGGAGAACTGGGGGCGCTAGTCACCAATGGTTTCTTCATGGAAACCCACTGACCATCTTCTCCAGCTAAATCAGGAAAAAGGGCTTCAGATCCAAAGCCATGGGGACTCAGAATACAAAAGCTGACTTGTGGAAACTCTCAGAGATCCCAGCCCCAACATCCCTTTGTTGAATAACTGCTATGTTTGCTGAGACTGTGGACCTGAGAAAAAAGACTAGATCCTACCCACAGCTATTTATATTCTGTTTGGCTCTCTAAATCCTGAACACCCGAGGAGGCAACTCTTTTTTTTTTTTTTCCCCAAATACTTTTATTTTATTTTTTCAGTGTTACAAGATTCATTGTTTATGTACCACACCCAGTGCTCCATGCAATATGTGCCCTCCTCAATAGGCAACTCTTAAGACATATTACAAAATAACATAGGTTTAGATGGCAAAAGAACCATAATAGTTGGGATAGTGTTTTTAACATGGTTTGTAAGCATTAAGTCCTAACCGTTAATTTAGTAAATCAAGACAAACATTTCTAGAATAGGATAGATTAGACTGAAGTAGGCAGGATCAGAGTGCTTTCCTTTCAGTTAAGTAGATTAAGGACTGGGATTAAGTATTGTTTTCTAAGAGTTTTGCTTCATTTATATATGTTTATGTTTGTTTATAGTAGATTGCCATATAAAATGGAACTTTTTACTATGGTTCAAAGTCCAAAAAGAAGGAAGTTCACCAAATTAGAAGACATAGTCTCTTCAGGCAGAATTTACAAACTAGTGAGTCACAGAACAGATATGGTCCATTAAGTGGATTGGGAGTTACATTATTATTGTTTTTATTTTGTTTTTGTGGTTCATAAGAAGTTTTGAAAAAAAATCTGAGTTAATGGCTAGCAGTTAATGTCAGGAAGTTTCATATTTTACAAAGATCTTTCAGCTTCTCTTCAAATACCAGAACATCTAGAAAAAGTGAACCAGCATTCCCACAGGGTAAGAGAAACTTTT
This sequence comes from Potos flavus, assembly GCA_028534135.1. Taxonomy (NCBI): domain Eukaryota; kingdom Metazoa; phylum Chordata; class Mammalia; order Carnivora; family Procyonidae; genus Potos; species Potos flavus. The sequence goes on along the minus strand of CM052898.1, from coordinate 29,641,014 downwards.
TTCTCAAAAAGGAAAAATTCTGATAGGTAAGTCAAATGGATCCATTTCTACATTATTTCCTATCTCTGTGTCCTTTGTCAAATGATTTTTTTTTTTTTTTTTTTTTTTTTTTAATCTGCTATGTGCTCCTCCCTCCACCTACTTGTCTGGCCTTATCACTCACCTCCCCTCTGTTCTAGCCAAACTAGGGAGCTTACTTATCCAAGAATAGTTCCCACCATCTTCTGATATGTAGCTCTCTCTTTCCACTCCAGCCCCTCTGCCAGTTGAACGAAACCTTTATCAAAGCCCAGTTTAAATACATAGACCTTCCAGAAAGCTTTTCTGCATCATCCTTTATCTTAGGTAGTTCCCACCTCTGAATTTTACTAGTACATTCTACCTCTTTACGGGCCTTACAGTACTCATAATTCTCTAAAATACATCACTTTCATTTATCATCATCTGTCTCTCTGAGTAGGTCATGAGTTCCCTGAATGCAAGAACCACGTCGTATTTGTCTCTACTTTCCCACCCCCTTGTTTAGACCAGTGAATGTCTTATAGCAGATACTCAATAGTTGCTTGACAAACTGGATTACAAAAAGACTTCAGTATAAGGTTATTCATTACAGCATTGTTTGAAATAGCAAAAAACTGAGAACAATCTAACTGTCTATCAGTTGAGTTTGAGTAGATCAATCATGGCACCTCCATAAATTGAGATACTCTTAAAAACTATTAAAAAGTATTTAGATCTATATTTGGTGATATAGCAAGATATTCAGGACATATTACTAAAAAAGCAATTGGCGGAACCATAGAGGGGGTGTTATCCAAATAATTTTTAAGTAGACATTCTATATGTAGAAAAGACCTGAGATGATATGAACTCATTCACCCCACAAATATTTACAGAATGCCTACTATGAGCCAAAGGCTATTCTAAGAGTTGCGATAGAGGATAAAACAAAGCAGCCTCTATGCACATGGAGTTAACTTTCCAGTGAGGGAGAGAGTAGAGAGAAAAACCATATTTAAGACAATAATAAATGCAACCAAGAAAAATAAAACAGGAAACCTGAATAAAGAGTGATAGGACTGGTGTGGGTAACATTTCATTATATAAGGTGGTTAGGAAACACTTGTCTGATGAGGGATTATTTCCTCAAAAACCTAAAGTAAGACAACAAGCCATGTAGTTTTCTGGGGAAAGTGGATTCCAGGCACAGGGAATAGCAAGTGTAAAGGTCCTGAGGTACAAGTATAGTGGGCGTGGTGAGATACTGTAAGTAGAAGGAGAGTCCATAGAACATGAAATAAATGAATTAGTGGTAAATCACATTACATAATGCCCTATTGGAAATTCTGATTTTCATTCTGAGTAGAGCAAAAAGATTGGCAGATTTTAGAAAAATAATCAAGAGTTTTGGTAAGACATGTCAAGTTTGAGATGCCTATTAGGGCTCCAAATGGGACGTAGACAGTTAGATACATGATCTGGATTTGGGGGCTGAAGCTTAGGCAGGTATCACAGATTTGGGATAACATATAAATGGTATTTCAATCCATTTTCTATGTAGCTGAGACTACTTTGAAAAATGAATGAAGAAGGCAAAGAGGTCTGAGGGCTGAGTCATGTGGCATTCCATCATTTAGGGTCCTGGAAGATTAGGAGAGTCGAGTAAAACTTATTCAGTAAAAGGGATCATTGAGGAAGGAGAAAAAGGAAATAGCTATGTACAGGGAACCGAGTGAAGAAAGCATGGTACTCTCAAAGAGGAGGAGGAGATGAATTCTAGCAAATTCTGCTAAAAGGTTGGATAGGAGGAGGACTGAGAATTGACCATTGAATTTTGCGACATGAAGGTCACCAATGACCTGAAAAAAGGCAATCTTAGAGGAATGGTATGGACAAAAGCCAGAGTAAATTAGGATCTCAGGAGAAAACAGGAAGGCAGGGCTGACAGTGAGTTTATACAACTCTTTCAAAGCCTTTCAAAATTAAGAAATATCAGACAAACTGAGATGCATTCTAGAAATCAACTGGCTTCTTCTCCACAAAAACATCAATGTCATGAAAGATAAAAAAGGTTAAGGAAATGTTTCAAATTTAAAAAGACCAAACAGACACAACCACTAAATTATATACATGATTTTTTTTTTTAATTTAAAGATTTCACGTATGTATTAGAGAGAGAGTGAGAATAAGCACAAGTGGGTGGAGGGGCAGAGAGAGAAGCAAACGCCTCGTTGAGCAGGGAGCCTGATGCGGGGCTCAGTCCCAGGATCCTGGGATCACGACCTGAGCCGAAGACAGATGCTCAACTGACTCAGCACCCAGGGGCCCTATATCCATGATTCCTGATGGAATCCTGAATCAGGGGAAATTGTTTTAAGCAATATTATTGAAAAAACTGACGAAATTTAAATATAGACTGCATTTTAATTGAGGATATTGTATTAATGCTAAGCTTTCTAAATTTATCATTGAATTATGGCTATGTAATGGAATGTCTTTTTTCTTAGCAAATACATCCTGGAACACTCAGAGGTAAAAGAGTAGGATAGATGCAACTTCCACTCCAATGATTTGGAAAACTAATACTAAATATATATACATACAGGTGTATATATCAAAGACAAATATATCTATATAAAATATATGCATGTATAATATTATATAGTCTACATATTATTATGTATATATAATCTAGGTGAGTACATAGGAGTTTTCTGTGTGATTCTTACAATCTTTTATGTAAACATGAAACAATTTTATAATAAAACATTTTTGAAAGTACTATAGCGGTATCTCTGAGTAATGAAATAATGGATTTGCTTTCCCCATCTCCTCATCTCTATTTTCTTTCTCAACAGCAAACAGGGATCAATTATGTGAAAATATATTTTTGAATGCAAAAATTATATATCAATTAACTTTATCAACCACTCAAAAGGGAAGTGTTTTAATGACCTGAGCAGATACTAACTTCATGAGAAATATTTGTCATATTTTTTTGAAATCATAGAACAAGATTTATAACAGATCTCTAATGATGAGATTATATGGACTGGAGGAGATTAGGTTAAGTGAAATAAGTCAAGCAGAGAAAGTCAATTATCATATGGTTTCATTTATTTGTGGAACATAAGTAATAGCATGGAGGACATAGGAGAAGGAAGGGAAAAATGAAGGGGGGAAATCGGAGAGGGAGATGAACCATGAGAGACTATGGACTCTGGGAATCAAACTGAGGGTTTTAGAGGGGAGGGGGGCGGGGAGGATGGGTTAGCCAGGTGATGGATATGGAGCACTGGATGTTATATAAATATGAATGAATCATGGAACACTATATCAAAAACTAATGATGTACTGTATGGTGACTAACATAATAAAAAATAGTTTAAATTAAAAAAATGATGAGATTATATACTCATATGATACCTGTGGGCCATTAATGTTCGCTTATCAAGAAAGAAGTTAATAAACTGGGATGTTGCTTTAAGCATTTTAATATTAATGATAATGATACAGCACCATATATATTGATCATTTTAAATTTTCCTTAACTCAATTGCCAGAGCTTTCTTAAGGGCTTAAATTATTACCTCTATGTTTTGTGTGTTGGCTAGACCATTCACAGAAAAGAAATCTGAAGCAAGTAAGTATACACTTTAGTCTCCCTCCCTGAGAAATGCTTATAGGGAATGTCTAAAAAGGAAAGCAGAAATAGGGTAATCATAGGAGATCTCTTTAGTCAGATTCTCACCCTGGGGAAAATCCGATTTAACACCTGGTGGCTATCGGAACAAGCTTGCCATTACCACATAACAGATTTGTGGTAGAAACTCAATAGCCACGTGTTGATTAAGTGGCAGAGAAAGCAGGAGACTTTATGCCAGAGACAACTTGACTTTGCAAGATCTATCAAGGTTAACATCAACTCTGTCTCAGAATGTGCAGTATAAACACCATAGTGTTTGGAAGTTGAGTGAAGTTTTTTTTAAATGTCAATCCATCTAACAAAAAGGATAAGGTAACTTTGTTGACCACAACCCTTAGAGTTCTGTATTGACTTAACAGCCAAATAATAAAGAAAAATATGGGTGGGGGGTATAGTAATCATTTAAAGAAGTTTGAATAGCAATAATTTGGCTGCAGATATTTGTAATTCAGTTGAACTAAGTCATTTAAGGTAAACCTTTAAAAGATTATAGGGGATATCTTTTCAGATTTATTATAAATGTGTTTTGAAGATATTCAAAACAAATATATATGTACATCTTTCTCAATTTCAGTTCCTGGCAGCACGGCAGATCAAATAAACTAAACCCCTTGACTAAAACTAAAAGAAAATGAATAAAAATATGAACATCTATTTTATTGCATTAACAGATCAGCAAGAAGAAAAGGAATCTCCAGAGACCTGCAGTTAAGGGAAAACAGAAGTTCAACATGGTAAGCAGAGAACAGCTCACTTTCACCCCAAGGGCATCTTCTAAGCCCAGATAACTTTGGGCTTCACTTTTGAAGGCCTCACAGGGAGTGAAGACCTGAGAACAATCTTTCAGAGTGGGAGGCCTAATAGGAGAGTCTACACATATACCCGAGCTTAAAAATCACACCCTCAGCAAATAAACTAGACATAAAACTGTACCTCTCAGAAATAGAAAGTAAAATTAGCTATTTAAACTTTGTTTCTGGATGGAAGCCAGGAGGAAATAGCTAAAAATAGAAAAGAGCACACATACAGAAAAGAAATTAAATTTCCTTACATGAAAAGCACTTGAAATATGTAATTTTATTAAAAGATAGCATTTGCAATAACACCGACAAATCAATCAAACCAAAGATGTACAAGACATTACCAACAACAAAAAGCTGTGAAACTTTATCGAAACACATTAAATAAGAGCTAAATAGATAGCTGTAGAGATGTACTATGGTTCATAGACAGGAAAACTCAAGATTGCAAAGGTATCATTTCTTCCCAAATTGATCTATATGTTCACTCCCAATAGGTTTTACTTTGAAACTTGACAAGAAAATTGTGAAATTTCAATAGCAGGGCAAAGACTAAGAATAGTCAAAACAGCTTATCACAGGAAATACATAGTGGAGATATCTGCCTTACCAGGTATCAAGTGTTATAAAAATCTACTATTTAAAATAAGGCAGGGGTGCCTGGGTGGCTCAGTCGGTTAAGTGTTCAACTCTTGATTTTTGGCTGGGGTCATGATCTCAGGGTCGTGAGATCGAGCCCCCCTGAGATACCCCCATGATGGGCTCTGTGCTGGGCGTGGAGACTGTTTGGGATTCTCTCTCTCCTTCTTCCCCTGCCCATTCCCATCCCCAGCACGAGCACGCTCAGAAGGATTTCTTTAACACTACAGAAGTAAAAATCATGAAGAAAGACTTAAGCTCCATTACCTTAAAATGAAGATCATCTGTTCACTTAAAAAATCCTGAAGAAGAAACCATGAGTACTCCCAAATATCATTGTTTTGTTCTACCCTTCCCAGCCTCCCTTGCATTACACCGGAGACTCATGATTTGATGTAATTTGAACAGTTGTGACATAAGCCACTTCTAGGCTTAGCACTTAAAAATAATCTGTGTAGTCCTCCAGCTGTACTTCCCTTAAGTCAGCAACTTGGAAGGCCATGCATTTTCTAAGGGACAGCTTCAAGACGGAGGACCTCCCTACTAACACCAGACTTTGTTACTCCACTGAGATTTATTTGTTACTCCGGCTGAGCCCATCCTATACTAACTAATAAACATCATAGAGAAAATGATAGCTACAAAGCAGAGTAGACACTTTCAGTCCCTTTATTTGACAAAAGATTAGTATCCAACATATTTTTAAAACTCCCATAAACTAATAAGAAAACTAATAAGAAACTAATAAGAAAACTAATAAGATAAACAACCCAACAGAAAAATGGGCAAAAGATCTGAATAGTTCTTTCATAATGATCGACAACTACATACAAAGACATCCATTCTCCTTAGCAAATTTGAAAATGATGAGGTATCATTTTCACTCCCATCAATACAGCAAAATGTTTGAAGTCTGCGAGTACCCAGTGTTAACAGAAATGTGGAACAATAGGGATTCTCATCCACAGCTGATGGAAGTACAAATCAATGCAATACTTTGGGAAATACCTTTAACATTCCCTAGTAAATGCTAAGAAGCTTGTACTCTTCAATTCAGCAACTCTGCTCTGACATATATACTCTAGGCAAGTGCCACCCACCTGGTAGTAACTTTGATGTCGAAGGAAATTGCCTATCATCTGGTTGTCCAGTATAGTAGTCACTTGCCACATGTGGCTATTGAGCACTTGAAATGTAGCTACTGGGACAAAAGAGGTGAATATTTTATTTTATTTTAAGTCATGTTAATTGAAATAGCCACATGTACCTGTGGCTAATATATTGGACAGCACAAGCCTAGGTGTAAAATAAATAAATAAATAAAAGAACCGTGTCACTTATGCTTCCAGGAAGAAAGAGCAGATGGAGTCTTTTCTATTTCTCCCACTAAGTGTAACTAAAACTCTGGAGGGTGTGGGGGAGATCTATATAACTATGGGCAGTGAAGAGAAGGCAAACCAGCTAGGATCTGAGGACCCTATCAAGAAGATAAGAAGACAGAGATTGACCTGAAAAGACATTGCACCAAAGAAGATCTATGGATGATAAATAAGCACATGAAAAGATGTTTGGCATCATTAGCCCTAATAGAAATACAAATCAAGGCCATGGTGTGGTTCCACCATACACTTATTAGAATGGATAAAATAAAGCAAAATGACAACACCCAAAACTGGCGAGGATGAGAAGAGTGAATTACTCAAGCATTGCTGGTAGGAATGGAAATGGCACAGCCACTCTGGAAAAACTGTTTCGCGGTGTCTTGGACAACTAAAAATGTAATTGTTATGTGACCCAGCAATTGCTCTCCTGGGCACTTATCATAGAGAAATGAAGACTTAGGGTCACATCCAAACCTGGACCCAAATGTTCATAGCAGCTTTATTTGTAATAGCCAAAACTGGAAACATCTGATGTTGTTGAACAGGTAAGTGGCTAAACAAACTATGATATATCCATACCATGCTATGACTCGGCAGTAAAAGAAATTGACCTATTGTTACATGCAACTGGCTGGATGAATTTCCAGGCTGAGTGGAAGAAAAAATCCTAAAAGGTTATATACCATATGATTCTATTTAGAAAAAAAAATTTTGAAAAGAGAAAATTATAGAAATGGAGAACAGATTATTCGTAGCCTCGGGTTAAGGACGGGGTAGTGTTTGGGAAAAGTGAGTGTGGCTATCTTTAGGCTGATGGAAATGTACATCAATGTTAATATCCCGGCCATGGTGCTGTACTAGAGCTTCACAAGATATATTTGGGGGGAACTGGATAAAGCTTATATGGGAGCTCTCTCTATTCTTTCTTGTAACTACATGTGAGACTATAATTATCTCAAAAGAAAAAGTCTAATTTTAAAAATACTGGAAAGAACTCAATGTCCATCAACAGTAAAATACAAGCATAAATTGTGATATATTCATTTAATCATTGGAGTAAAATAAATTTGGTGGAGAATATTACCTCTGATGAGAAGAGGAAGTAATGTTTTCAGGGGTGGGCTCTTAAGGGAGTTTCAGAGAAAAAGTAGTATTTTTTCCCATAAACTGAATTGTGGGTACACAGTCATTCATTGTGCCTCTATTCTTTATAACTTACACATATTTTATAGATTTGAAAAGATTTAAATGTTAAAGTGCTTTTCAAAGTTTAAAACCTTTTATTTTTATTTGTTTTTAAAGGATATTTTCAGTTCAACAATAAACTAGAAATTTAAAAGTCCACACTCCTCAGTATACATGCTGGATAATTTCAATAAAAAGTAAGTAGCGCATTTGGCAATTAACATTAGGATTTATCTTCTGCCTCTACACAAACTGTGTTAGACAACACAGAAAAAGGATCGAAATGCAGTTCGAGACAAGGCAGCGGTGAGACGGGAGATGAAAGAGGAAAGAACACAGAATTTAAGGTTAAAATGAAGCGAGCGCTTTCTAAACGCATGTAACGAAGGATGTTGGGCTGGGTCTTAGACCAACAGTGAGAAAAGGTAAAAGCAGATGGAAGCTTTACTTTTTTGGATGGAGAGGACCCAGGAGGCTCTGGCCCTCTATCAGATGTGCTAGCATTTCAGTGCATGAGTGGCTTTACAGAAAAGCAAGAACATTTTCGAAGCTGGCACTCATTAAAGGAAGGGCCTAGAGAATTCTGCGAAGGAGATGAAACCAAAACATCAGGGCAGAGGATGCTAAAGACAGAAATTCAGTGGAAATGTCTATCAAATTTTGAACAAAGTCCATCTGGGGGAGGAAGGATAAGTCCATAAGTGGCGGGCTTCGGGGGCTAAGTGGCAATTTGTAATACTAGGTGACCCTTATAAATACTTGAAATACCTGAAATATTCTATTTCAGGCATGGGGCTCAATGCATGGTCTCATTTCATAATCACAAAAAGCTTCTCTAGGGGGACTCTTATTTTCCTGATCTTATAGGTGGGGAATCTAAGACTCAGGTAAAGGATGCCACTAAAAGTGGCAGAACCCAGACACAGACCCAGCTCTATCAGAGGCTAGAACACATGCTCTTAATGACTTCAGCAGCAGAAAGGCAGAAGGGCAGGGAAAAGTTGCAAATCCAGGTGTCCTTCTGCTTTGGAAAGGAATGGGAGGCATGAAGAGCAGCCAGGTAAGTAACTTTATACTGGCCCAGCTTAGTTCACTGCCAGAAAAGTCTGACTGGCCTAAGCTTTCAGTTTGGGAAGTGATTTCATGGCTAAGACTCCTACCCTTTGCTCTAGGTCTTTTTTGTTTGTTTCAGTCTGTACCTTGTTGCTGGGGGGAAAACAAACTAGATACTCTTGTGTACCTGGGATTGTATGTCCAGCAAGGGTAAGAGAAGAAAGAAAAAGCTGTCAGAAACTTAAATGTTTCCAATTGTAACATTTCTGCTGATTGCATGAGAGAGGTCTTAACTGAGGAAGGAAATGCTAGCTCTGATGTGGTCAAAGCAAGAAGCCGAGATTTCTGAAGCAAAATACCGAACTGACCCATCTGCCTGAAAAAAGTTGTACATCACCTTTTCGAAGTATTTTGAAGGAGGGCTAAAACCCAACGTTTTCCGGTTCTTTGGAAAAATGAAAAGTCACTTTCCAAACCGCAATAGCATCCTGAAAAAGTAGTTGTGCACCAACCCTCCCCCCCCCAAAAGGCAAAATGCTTTCTGAGAGCACAAAACTAGCTTGCCCTTGGTGTAATTTAGCAATGCTTCTAGCCACTGGCAGAAATAGCAACACATTTCCTGCAGATCAAATTTGCAATTTCTTAGGAAAATATCTTGGGTTTTGTATATGCATATTCATAAAATGAAAATAACTTGATTTGCTGGCACTCTGGGCCTGGAAGGAGAGGGGCTCAGGAGAGAATTATCCCTGGGGGTTCGAGAAAAAGACCAGGGCCAGGGAAAACAAGAGAGTGGAGGGAAACCACAGGTCAGGTTTCTGGAAAGAGGAGCAGTGGACAGCTGTTAACAGTGCAGAGGTGCTGGGGAAAGAATAGAGCATTTCTACTCCAGATACTAGAGGATGAACTTGAAAGACCTGCTTGCCTGACCCAGATGGTGGAGACTCTCATGTCTGCCAGTGCAGAGCTGAAGGTGTGTCTGGATACAAGCTGGCTGGGACTCCAGCCAGGCAGACAGAAGTGAAGCTGGGAATGAGAGGGAGGCATTCTGATCTTTTTCAACAGAGGTGCCCTTCAGAACCCAGTTCCTATCTACCGCAGTGGCAGCAGCTAGTAGAAAAGCAGAGGAAATAATCTGGATATTCTGTTTGCCCCTCCAGTTCCACTCTCTGTCTTTCTCTGTATTTTACGGATGGATGGATGGATGGATGGATGGATGGATGGATGGATGGGTGGATGGATGGATGGGTGGATGGATGAAAGGGAGGGACCTCATTGCATTTATTCTGCAGCTCCTTCCCTGCTAGGCTATGAGGCAGCAGGGGCTGGGTTCTTCAAGGCCACCGTTGCTGCTGGTACCTGCTCCCTTCTGTTGCTAGCCACGGAGTGCTTCTCCATCTCCTCCAGTTTCTCTTAACACTGCCCCCACCTATGTAATGATCCCCTCTTCATACACTAGGCGATGTGGGTCATTCTCCATTTGAATGTTTGTCTGTCTCCTGCCAGGATCCTAATTGAGGCAGTGAATTTTTTCTGGTGAATAAACGAGTTCCAGGAAGGCAATTTGAAGAGAGGGAAAGAGACTAGTACCAATGATGGGAGAGAAGGCTCCAGGACAGCATGCTGTTTGTGGTCCTTGGCTGTCCTCTAGGAAAGCAGCACTACCACCGAAGCCATCTGGCTTAGGTTATGGTGTTGCAGAAATTAAGCAAATGACATTGGGTGTCATTGGGAGTTTGGAGGTAGGAGGCAGTGTGAGGTTATGAAATACACACAGGTTTGAAGGTCACACAGACCTGGATCTCTTCCGCAGTCCTTTCGCAGCCCAGAGAAAGTTACTTAAATCTATGAATCTGTTTTTTTCATCAGCGCTAAAAGATAATTGTACTCAAATCTTGGGGATTTTTGTGTGATGGTTAATTATTAAGGTAACAAAAAGAATGCATGTAGGACAGGGTCCAGAGTGTTGCAGGTTCTAGGTCAGTGTTAGTTCCCTTCTTCCTTCTCTGCTCCCAAGCATCAGGACTAGTGATGGGAGGCCATGACCGGGGAGAGCAGATGCTTCTGGAGGGAGAGGGGATGATGGTGCTGGACAATTGCTTTGCTAATAAAAGGTGCACTCTGACAGCATCAGATCTGGAGTCAAGGTTTAGATCATCCACAAAGTTACTTAACTTTATAGAGGTACCAGGAAAGTGAATCATTTAGGCCAGATCAGCTTTTCCTAAGGTAGGACTATAATCTAGAATTTGGAGGAACACTGGGGAATAAAGAGCAGAGCCTGTGTTCCCTTAACTTCCAAAAGGAAAATACAGAAGGCAATAGAAATGAAAATAGTGCATAAAATTACCTAGAGCATAAATAATGTGTTGGCGGGCCATATGCTAGATACATTTGCAGATGTGTTTTCTTTGACCTTGTGTGGTGGTGTTTTTAAGTCCTACATTATTTAACAACCTTCAGAGTCGAGTCAGAAGACATCACTTGAAGATTTAGATCACCAGCTTCTTTTGAAGGTCTGGCCATCCTACACCCTCTACCACACAACTTTCTATAGGGTATATTGGTAATCGGGGCACAGCTGCCCCCCTCAGAAAGAACTGCACTGCCTTTGGCCATGACCTTCACCCAAACCCCTTCATTCAGATGTTACACACCAGGCTCCCAGAGACGTTTGTAAGTCCCAACATGAAAGGCTCTGCAGTAGTTTAAAAACTGCCTTTTATTTTCATTAAAATAATAATAATAATAATAATAATAAAGTATGGTGTTATAATACAACCAATAATTGACTCAAGGAACAATTCAGTGACACTATTTTGCCATAAAGAGATTGACTTGGGGGCACCTGGGTGGCTCAGTGGGTTAAAGCCTCTGCCTTCGCTCAGGTCACGATCTCAGGGTCCTGCGATCAAGCCCCACATCAGGCTCTCTGCTCAGCGGGGAGCCTGCTTCCCCCTCTCTCTGCCTGCCTCTCTGCCTACTTGTGATCTCTCTCTGTCAAATAAATAAATAAAATCATTAAAAAACAAAAAGAGATTGACTATGATACCTCTCCCACTGCTGGTCACTCAGAGAAACAGCCACATTATCTTGAAAACTACTAAATGAGGGGAAAACAATCAAAGATGTATTCTGTCTTTCCTGTATGGACTCTATTTTCAGGCAACCAATAACTGATGAGGGGAAGCTCCCTTTTTTTTTTTTTTACAATTATATTTATTTATTTGAGAGAGTAAGCGAGAGAGAGAGAGAATGAGGGAGAGAGAGAGAGAATCTGAAGTAGACTTCACACTGAGCACAGAGCCAGATGCAGAGCTCAATCCCACAACCAACAGATCATGACCTGAGCCGAAACCAAGGGTCAGTTGCTTAACTGACTGAGCCACCCAGGCTCCCTGGGAAAGCTCCTTTTATAGAGGTCTTTCATCTAATAATCACAGAAGGAATGATAGAATTAGAATATTATCATTTTATAACACTTGGTAAAATAATGATTTTGATAAGCATCGGTGGTCTCTAACACCACAAAATAAAGCCAGACCAGCTTCTTATGGGTTCCTGATGGATACCAGGATACCACCTAAAATATTCTTTCTCCCCAAATCAAAACTGAATCTAATCAAACCTATAATTCTAGCAATATCATCACCACTCAGAAATCCAAGGGAACAGAGAAACTGGTCAAATGATACCGTGGGGATACGATGCACATTATCCAGACCTAGGAAACTTTACATTAATTCAACCAATAAATACTAAAGAAAAAGTAACAGAGAAAGTAGATAATCCATAAATTGAAAGAGCCGATACAAATCGACTAATGGCAATGTACTCAACTCATTTAGAACTTGATTTAAGCAAACTGTAAAAATCAAAACTAAATTCGTAAGACAATCAGGAACGTTGAGTAGATGACTCATGGCATTTACAAGTACTGTATTTATTTGCTGTAAGACTGACACTAGCACTTTTTGTTATTAATAAATTCATTTTTAGAGCAGTTTTAGACTCATAACAAAATTGAGCAGGAAGTATAGAGAGTTCTCAAATACGTCCGCTCCCACCCCCAGACATGAACAACTTCCTCTGCTAGCCACACCCCCCACCAGAGTGGCGCACTGGTTATAATTGATGAACTGACATTGACACATTATTACCAAAGTCCGTAATTTACATTAGAGTTCACTCTTTTTTTTTTTTTCTTTTTTTTAGAGTTCACTCTTAATGTTGTACGTTCTCTGAGTTTGGATAGATGTAAAATGACATGTAAAATGACACCATCATACTATCATACAGACTTGTCTCATTGCCCTAAAAAATTCCTTATGCTCTGCCTAGTCATCTCTTCCTCTTACTTATCCTCTGGTAATCTTTTTACTGTTCTAAATAATTTTGCCTTTCCCAACATATCACATAATAGGAATCATACAATATGTAGCTTTTTCAGATTGGCTTTTTTGACTTAGGAAAATTAATTTAAGGTTCCTTCCTGCCTTATCATGACTTGATAGCTCATTTTTTTAAGCACCGAATAAGAGTCCATTGTCAGGATTTTCCAGCTTGTCCATTCGCTTATTGAAAGATATCTTGGTTGCTTCTAAGTTTTGATGATTATGAATAAAGCTACTATAAATATCCATGTGCAGGTTTTTGTGCGCATGTAAGTTTTCAGTTACCTGGGTAAATACCAAGGAGCATGCTTGCTGGACTATATGGTAAGAGTATGTTTAGCTTTGTAAGAAATTGTCAAGCTGTCTTCCAAAGTGACTGTACCGGCAGTGGGTGAGCGTTCCTGATACCTCACATCCTCACCAGCGCTTGTTGCTGTCCGTGTTTGGAGTTTGGCCATTCTAATCAGTGAGTAGCAGTACCTCATTGTTGTCTTAATTTGCATTTCCCTAATGCCATGTGATATGGAGCAGCTTTTCATAGGTTTATTTGCCATCTGCATATCATCTTTGGTGTGTGTTAATGTCTGTGGCCCATTTTTTAATCAGATTGTTTTCCTATCCTTGAGTTTTAAGAGTTCTTGGTCTATTTGACACTATAGCCCTTTATCAGATGCATCTTTAGCAAATATTTTTCCCAGTTGGTGGCTTGTCTTCTTGTCCACTTGGCACTATATTTCACAGGGAAGAAGTTTTTAATTTTAATGAAGTCCAGCTTATTAATTATTTCTTTCTTGGATTGTGCCTTTGGTGGTAGTGTACCTCAAAAGTCATCCCATCACTATGCCCAAGGTCACCTGGACTTTCTGTTGTTTTCTTCTACGAGTTTTGTACTTTCACATTTTATACTTAGGTCTCTGATCCACTTTGAGTTAATTCCGTGAAGGGTGTAAGGTTTGTGTTTAGATTCTTTTTTTTTAAATATTCACTCATTCATTCATTCATTCAATTTGCATGTACATGTCCAATTGTTCCAGCACCATTTGTTGAAAAGATTACGTTTGCTCCTTGTATTCCCTTTGCCTCTTTGTCAAAGATCAGTCGACCATAGGTATTTAGGTCCATTTCTGCCTCTGTTTTGTGTTCCATTGATCTATTTGTCCGTTCTTTCACCAATACCACATTGCCATGATTACTATATCTCTACAGTAAATAATGAAGTTGAGTAGTGTCAGTCCTCCTACTTTGTTCTTCTCCTTAGATATTGAGTTTGCAATTCTGGATCTTTTCCTTCACATAAATTTTAGAATGAGTCTTTTGAAATTCAAAAAATTATTTGCTGGGATTTTGAATGGGATTACATTGAATTTATAGATTAAATTGGGAAGAACTAGCATCTTGACACTATTGAATATTCCTGTTCATGAGTATGAAATATCTTTCCATTCAGTTGGTTCATCTTTGGTATCCTTCATCAAAGTTTTATAGTTTTTCTCATATAGATTGTATACATATTTTGTTAGATTTATATACAAGTATTTTACTGGGGATGTTAATATAAATGCTGGTGGGTTTTTAATTTCAAATTCCATTTGTTCATTACTGGTATATAGGAATGTGATTGAGTTCTGTATATTAACATTTGCTATTAATTACTTATCAGTTTCAGGAACTTTTACTGATTCCCTTGGGTTTTCTACATAGACAATATAGTCATCTGCAAACAAAAACAGTTTTATTACTTTTTTACCAATCTGTATTCCTTTTATTTCCTTTTCTTGTGTTACTGCATTAGCTAAGACTTTAAGTACAATGCTCTATTCCTAGCTTATTGAGAGTTTTTATCATGAATAAGTATCATGAATAAGTAAAAGCTTTTTCTGCATCTATTAGTATGATCATGTGATTTTTCTTTTTACCATGCTGAGGTGATAGGTTACATTAATCGATTTTTGAATATGGAAAAAGCCTTGTATACCTGGGATATCATGGTGTATAAGTCGTTTTATACATTGTTGGAGTCCATCAGCTAATATCTTGTTGAAGATTTCTTATCTATTCATAAGAGAAATTGGTCCATAGTTTTCTTGTAACATCTTTGTTTAGTTGGTGTTAGTGGTGCCCTCATATGATGAGTTAGGAAGTATTCCATTCTGCTTCTACCTTCTGGAAAAGACTGTAGAGAATTTGTATCATTTCTCTGTTAAATGTTTGGTAGAATTCAGCAATGAACCCAGTTTTTTTCTATTTTGGTAGGCTATTAGTTATTGATTCAATTTCTTATAATGGATATTGGCCTATACAGATTGTATATTTCTTCTTGTGTGAGTTTTAGTTGATTGTAGTCTTTCAAGGAATGGGTCCACTTCACCTAGATTACCAAATCTGTAGGCATAGAGTCATCCATAACACTCTTTAATTATCCTTTTAATGTCCAGAGATTCTGTAGTGATGGCCCCCCTTTCATTTCTCATATCAGTAATTTGTCTTCTGCCTTTCTTTCTTAGCCTAGCTAGAAACTTATCGATTTTATCGAACTTTTCAAAGGACAAGCTTTTGGTTTTGTGGGTTTTCCCTATTGATTTCCTATTTCTAATTTTATTGATTTCTGTTCTACTCTTTATTTCTACTATTTTTTCTTTTAATCTATTATTTCTTTTATTATTTTTCTTCTTCTAACTTTGTAAGGGGGAAGCTTAGAGTATTGATTCTAGATCTTTCTTCATTTCTAGTATATGCATTCAATGCTAAAATTTCCCTCTAAGCCCTGCTTTCACAGCTATTACATCAATTTTACTAAAACTATATTTTCATTTCCATTTAATTCAAATATTTTAAAATTGTTCTTGAGATTGCCTCTTTGACCCATGTGTTATTTAGAAGTGTGTTATTTAATATCCAAGTACTTGGGACTTCACAGCTATCTTTCCACTACAGTTTTCTACTTTAATCCCATTATCCAGACATTGTATGGTTCCTATTTTTAAAATTTGTTAAGGCATATTTTATGACCCAGAATGTGGATCATATCTTGGTGAATGTTTCTCATGAGCTTAAGAATAATGTGTAATCTGCTGTTGTTAGATGAAGTTGTCTATAGATGTACACCGTATCTAATAGTGTTGTGCTATTGAGTTCAACTATTTTCTGTCTGTTAGATATGTCCATTAATGATAGAAGGATGCTAATATCTCTAATAATGTTAGTGGATTTATCCATTTCTCCTTACAGTTTTATAAGTTTCTGCTTCATGTATTTTGATGGTCTGTTTTTAGATGCATACACATTAAGGATTCTTATATTCTCTTGGAGTATTGACCTCTTTATCATTATGGTATGGACCATTTTAAACTTCATAACTTTCCTTAATCTGAAGTCTGCTGTATCTGAAATTGGTATAGCTACTCCTATTTCTTTTAATTAGTGTTATCCTCATATACCTTTCTCTACCCTTTTATTTTAAACTTATATGTGTCTGTATATTTAAGTTAGCCCTAATTTTTTTGATCCATTCTGGTAATATCTGTCTTTTAATAAGTGTATTGACATTTAAAGCAAGCTTTGATATAGTTGGATTAATATCAACCACATTTGTTACTGATTTCTATGTGTTGCACTTGTTCTTTGTTATCTACTTTTTTATCAACTCTTTTCCTGCCACTTATAGCTTTCTTTGAGCATTTTATGAGTCCATTTTCTCTCCTATCTTAGCATATTAATTATACTTCTTTTAAACATATTTTAGTAGTTGTCTAGACATGTCTGCAATATACATTTACTGCTATGTATATAGCTCATTTGTGTAGTTCAAACATATATGCATATATATTTGAATATATTTGCTATTATTATTTTGAAAAAACTCTTATCTGTTAGATTGAGAATAATAAAATGAAAGTTTTTATTTTATCTTTACTTATTCATTCTTTGACATTCTTCCTTTTAATATGCAGATCCAAGTTCTGTGTATGTCATTTTCTTTCTATCTAAAGAAATTCTTTTAACATTTCTTGCCAGACAGGTCTACTGGAAATAAATTCCCTCAATTTTTATCTTTTTGAAAAAGTCATTATTTCTTTTTCACTTCTGAAGGATAATTTTACAAGGTACAGAATTCTAGGTTGATGGGTATTTTTTTTTCATAATGCTTTAAATATTTCACCCCAATCTCTTTTTGCTTGCATGGTTTTTGAGAAGTAGGATGTAATTCTTCTTTTGTTTGTTTGTTTTACTAAAAAAATGGGTTTATTCAGGAATAACAGAGAATTGCAATCCAGGACAAGCAAGCTATGACAAAACCATAGGCTTGTCCCAGAATATAATTCTGATCTTTGCTCTCTGTAGGCAAGATTTTTTTTTCTTGTTTTTCCAAGATATTTTCTTTCTGTTTCATTGAATACGATGCACCTTGGTATATGTTTTTCTGTCATTTATCCTGCCTGGTGTTCTCTGAGTTTCCTGGTTTGTAGTCTGATGTGTGACATTACTTGCGGGGAAGTTCTCACTCAGCATTACTTCAACTATAGCTTCTGTTCTTTCCTCTCTTCCTTCTTCTGGTATTCCCATTATGTGTATGTTATAACTTTTGTAGTTCTTCTACAGTTCTTAGATATTGTTTTCTTTCTGTTGGTCTTTTTTTTCCCTTTGCTTTTCAATTTTGGAAGTAGCTATTGTCATATCCTCCAGTTAAGCGGTTCTTTCATTAGCCATGTCTAGACTACTAAGGAAGCCATCAAAGGTGTCCTTTATTTCTGTTATAGTGTTTTTGATATTTAGTATTTCTTTTGGATCTTTCTTAGAATTTCAATTCTCTGTTTACATTAGCCACCTATTCTTTCACATTGCCTACTTTTTTCCAAGGCACCTAGCATATTAATCGTAGTTTTAAAATTTCTGGAGTGATAATTCCAACATTCCTGTCAGATCTGACCATGGTTCTAATGCTTGCTCTGTCTCTTCAAACTGTCTTTGTTCCTTTTAGTATGCCTTGTAATTTCTTACTGAAGAGTGTACAGGATGCACTGGGTAAAAGAGACCGAGTAAATAGGCCTTTAGCGATGAAGTAAAAAGAGAAGGGGAAGAAAATGTTCTATGGTCCTATGAGTAGGTCTCAGTCTTTTGTCAAGCATGTGCTTCTGGAGTATGAACTTCACAAGTACTTCACAGGAATTTCTCCTGACTTAGGTGAGGTAGGATGGCTACAGGGGGCTGGAGTTGGGTAGAAGACTAGAGTCAGCTGAGATTGGGTAATTCCCTCTGCCTAGATTAGTTAGGCCCTGGTAAAATAATTTCTCTTGAGGGCAAGCCTTGTTAAGAACAGAATGCTCTGGTGTATTTCAAAATGGTTCCTTTTCCCTCCCAATTGCTAGAAGCATGTGGGAATTTTTCTCAAATATTTACTGTGGGAACTTGATAGAGCTACTGGAGGCAGCAAAATTCACAAAATTTCAAATTCCAAAGTCACACAAATGTGGAGATTTGACTGAGTCTCCCGGGACTTTTTTAATTCTCAGAGTTGTCCACACTGAGCCTCTGGCGATTCATCAAGAACAGTTCAGGTTTTCCTTCCTGGCATTGGTTCCCAAAGAGGGTTTTACTTATAGGTTTCTGCTCCAGTAATTATGATTCTCTGTATCTGCTTGTCTGCCTCTCCAATATCGGGGCAGTGGTTTGCTTGTGATCTCACTTCTCTAACAAATATAATGAATTGACTTTTCAGTCTATTTGGCTTTTCACTTCTTAGGACAGAGTGACAACTTGTAAGTTCCAGACAAGAGACTAGAAGCCTACTTTGTTTTTAAAATGGTGAGCCTGGTGGTGAGTATTAAGGAGGGCACGTATTACATGGAGCACTGGGTGTGGTGCATAAACAATAAATCTTGGAACACTAAAAAAATAAAATTAATTCAAAAAATGAGTTCCTGTATTTTAAAGATACATGTAAACTATTTATAGATGGAATTATATGGGCTACTTCAAAATGATCTGAGAGGTTAGAGGATACACATGAAGCAAGATTGGCCATGAGTTGATTGTTGTTGAGTTGGGTGATGGGGATAGTACACTGGTGCTCAGTGTATTATTCTATATATATTGTATATGTTTTCAATTTTTCACAGTTTTTTTAAAAAGATTTATTTATTATTTGAGAGAGTGAGAGAGAGAGCGAGCACATGCAGTGGGGGGGAGGGGCAGAGAGAGAGGGAGAGAATCCCAAACAGACTCCCTACTGAGCACAGATCCTGACGTGAGGCTCAATCCTATGACCCTGGGATCACAACCTGATCTGAAGTCAAGAGTTGGACACTTAACCAACTGAGCCACCCAAGTGCCCCTCTTTTTTCACAGTTTTTAATGTGTCCTCTTTTTCTCTCCCTGATGAATTTCCAACAGCTACACCTTTCTAACAGCCAGGCCCATTTCTCCCCCTCCCTTTCTCTCCTCTCATTTTTTTCTCCAAATAATTTACAAATATGGGATACAGTTCATGGATATCCTAAGAGAAAGAAAAGTAATTATGCCTTAGAAGTATTTCCCATTCCTCAGTCCTTCACATTTCTTTACCCTCATCCTGAATACACCATTCTATTATTCTCTTTAAAATTTTCTCTGTCTTTTGAATCAACTTTTTCTTAACTTTGCCCTAAGAATATTATCTATGAAATCAAAATAAAAGAGGTTGTAGCAGTATTTTAATATACATAAAAATAAATCTTTAACCTGCTGTAGGTTCACAACCCTCTTGGAAGATTTCCTGGGGTAATCTAAAATCTACCCCTACACTTAGAGGGCAGAGAGACTGAAGAGTCAGGCCACTCCAGGTTTGTAGGTGGCAGTCTTAATAAGAACAAAAGGAACTTACATGTGAAGCTTGTCTTGGGCAGCAGCAAGTTGAATGGATCCCTGCACTCACCCTCCAAATCTTGAGAATTTATAAAGAGTCCCTAACTGGATTCAGGAACATATACTGTGCAGGTGTTTTCAACATCACATCACTGTCTCAAGTCTATGTCCTTGGCATCCGCTTCCAGGACAGGGAAGGCAAGCAGAACTCACATTTCAAGGACAAGAAACAGGATAAGGAGCCCTTGAGTGTCCCGGTCCAGCTCACAGGTCAATCAGTAGTAGTCGGGTCTTTTTTTAATCATGTTCCCTAGCACCAGTAAAATAAAATGCATTGGTTTATGGACCTATTTCAATCAACATACATTTCACCAGAAGATATGTGTGCTGAGCTCTGGGTAATACTGCACTAGCTTAAGTGACGGTCACAATCATGAAGAGAGGTACGTAAATACCCTCCACAGCTCCCTCAAAATTTTTAAGTCATGTTATGCCTCCCTGTTCCTGTGCTAACATTTGGAAGATGAGTAAGTGGCAGAATTAGAATCTTTGCTTCTTCAATGTGGCAGTTTTTCTTAAACCTGAATTTCTTTGAGAAATTGCACCTGCCTTATAATGCAAATTTCCGATAGTTTCAGAGAATTTAACTGTTGTCCTGACTGTCCATCAAATGAGAGGTATAAATACATGTTTGTTTCTTGAGAGATGCTTCAGAACCCCAACTAAAAGAGAGAGCTGCTGTTTTGGATACACTTTGTTTTTAATTTATCTGAAAAGGGAACTCTGAATGAATTGATCACGGAAGATGGTATTTTGTTTCCGAATGCAGTCATGTAAAAATCAATGTACATATAAATGTGGCAAACCATTTCAACTGTGTCTAGAGTTTACTTTCCCTTTCACCTTTTAGATTGAGTTTTCTTTCATTGGATCACTGCTTTAGAGACCCTGAGGCAGGGCTAGGGGAGTGCGGGGGTGAAGGGGAATAGAAAAGAGTATAAATTTGGGCTTTGATCAAATCTCATAGAACTTGAAAAATGACAATTCTTTGTTTTTTGGTCATTATAATGCAACAGGACAAGCAGCTGAGTGATTTTAAAGAAAACAAATGCTCCAATAAATTGGTCACATTCTACCACCACCATTAAAATCTGAGCATTTATGGTTAGAAACCCAACAAAATCCATGAAATCCATGTGAGGAAATGCTTCTGAAAATTGAATGGCTCTCGAATACTGGAACTTTATAAAAAGCAACCAGGACAACTTCTATAAATGTATCAGGCTTTTAAATTAGCCTTAAAATAATGAACGTCAATTTTCAACCTTTTTAGGGTATTTTATGTCAAAGAATGTGACAAATGTTGCAATATCACTTTTTACTCTGGTGCAAAAAAATATTATTCTCAGTAGACATTGCAACATAAAACAAAAATGCTTTTATTACCAGTAGCATGATGTGACAAGCCTAATAAATGTAAGTTTAAGATTCCTTTGGGTTTTGGCATCCCTTCACACTTATTTTCCAGTTACTAATAGATTCTGTAGGTTTGACTAGCCATCATTTAAGAATGTCATTTAGTCTGAAGTGACAGAAAAGTAAAATGTTCTTAAATGCCCAATTTTTCTCTTTTCCCTGACCAAGTTGCTAATGACTGAAAGTAATATCTTTTATTCATGTTGTCTGAGTGATGAAATGGTCATTGCAAAATGATGAATATCAAGCAGAGATGTTTTCATTTAACACTCTCCAAAAAAACTTTAACAGGAACCTGGCCACCCTGTTTTGGTTGTTTTTCTTTTTGTTTTAAGGAGACTTGGATTGACAGATAAATTCTTCCAACTGAACAGGCCTTAAGTGTCTCTGATGTAAAACCTAGATGTATTAGAAGAAGCCTGCTTCAAATGGATCGGCTTACAGGCTAATTAGTGCATTGGAGACCAAAGAGGGTTCTACTGTTTTCTCTTACACTATGGAAGTTCCTCAAGTGGTGACAGTTGGCTACCTACATGTAAATAGTTAATGACAAAATGATCCATTGCTTTCCAAACAGCATGTTTGTTATGTGGTCATATTTGAAATGCCGCATAACAGCCACATTAGGAATCTCTGGGCTTGTTACTGTGAATTTTGAAATGTAAATAACCAGCTCAGGTCCCTCAAGGTGTCTTGGGGGCTGAAATTTAACTAACTCTTAATATTTTCACTTGCCATTTGGAAAAATACAACTTATTTCTTTACAAACAATTCCAAAGGAAGGTTAAACATCTCCAAACTTGCATAAAACAATGCTTATCATTGCTGGAACTTTTCATCCATTCATTCATTTCTTCTTTTATTAATTTATTCCAAGAAAAAATTTTTTTTAGTTTCAACTGTATGCCAAACACAGGGAGAACAACAGTAGACAAGGCAGAGAGATCTCTTCTCCTACAATGACTATACCAAGGGGAATTTAATTAGTGAGCAATAAATACAGCAGATTTATATAGTGATAGAGGGGCAGAAAGACAGAGAAGGGCGGGGTGCTATTTTAAATGGATGAGTCAGCAAAGGAATCAATGCCCTTGAGCAGTGATACTCAAATACGTTCCCTGGACCAGTAGCATCTGCATCATCTAAAATCATAATGGAAAGGCAAGTTCTTGGGCCCTACCCTTGATCTAATGAATCAGAAACTCTAGAGGTCAACCTGGATGTTTTGTTTTCACCATCCTCCCCCTCAAGAGATTCTGATACACTCTTGAAATTTGGATGGGACCAGTGATCTCGTTTTAATAAACCTTCCAGGAGATTCTGAAGCATCTTTGCACTTTGAACTTCGATGACTCCGAAGTAACAGTGTACCCTCTATTCACCACACAACTGCCCCCCCACTTCCAAATTATTTCCCATTTCTTTGCTCTTCGAAGAGAGTTTGATTACTTTTCTCACAATCTTTCTTAATTCTACTTCAATCAAGTTTATGTTGATCAAGTTTACTAAAACTGCTCATGCCAACATCACCAATGACCTCACGTTGCTAAATCCAAGGGTTTTCAGTCTTTGCCTTACCTGAATTATTCACAGCATTTGACACAATTGACCCTTCCTTTCTGAACCAGTTCCTTCCATTGGCAGTCTCCTACCTTACTAATGATCCTTCCAGTTGGCTTCCCTTTATCTGCTCCACTTGTAAATTGCAGTGCCCAAAACCTTAGACCTAGGACCTCTTCCTCAGTGTTCTCATTTAGTTTTATGGGTTTAAATACCATCTACATACTTTCAGCTCCCCAACTTAGATCTCTATCTTTGACTTTTCTGTAAACCTCAGACTTCCACTTACATGTAGATGTCTAATAAGCTTCTAAAACTTAACAAGACCTTACCAGAACTTTGATTCTCACCCTGAAACTTGCTTCCCCATCTCCACAAGTGACAACTCCACCTTCTGAACTACTCTGGCCTCAAATCTTGGAGACCACCTTGACTCCTCCTTCATTTCATATCCAATATCCAATCTTTCAATATATACCTCCTGTTGGCTTTGCCCTCACAATTTATCTAGAATCCCACTATTTATCACCACCAACACTCCTACCATTCTGGCTCAAGCCATCATGATGTGTCACATGGAGAATTGCTCTAGTATCCAAATGGGTGTTTCTTCTCTCACACTTGTTCCCTATAGTCTATTTTCCACAGAAAGAATCATCCATCTCACTCAAAGAAAAAGGCGATGTTTTTACAATAAACTACAAAGCTACATGTGGTCTGAACCCCTGCTTACCTCTCGGAGCATCTCTTCTACCACCTTCTCCCTTGTTCCCTCTGCTCCAGTCAGATTCCTAGCTTTCTCCCAGGCAGGCTCCAGGGCCTTTGCATTTGCTTTTCCAACTGCCTTGAGTGCTCTTCTAGATATTCTCATGGTTCATCTATGACTCCTTCAGGGTCTGCTTAAATGTCTTCTTAGCAGTGACATGTGCTCTACGTATCTCTTTACTCGTCTGATAGAATGGAGCACCTTTCAAGATACTATCTAATTACTTATGTGATTTGTCTATTGTCTATCTCCCCTCACTAGAACTGAGGACAGAGACTGCCAGTTTTGTTCATTGCTTCATCTCCAGTGACTAGAACAGTGCCCAGTACAAGGCAGGTCTTTCAGTACGCATTTGAAGAAAGAATAAATTTAATGCTTCAGGTTTTAGATCAAATATCCACCTCCTCAGACTGGATTAACCCATCTAAAATGCCTTTCCACACCTCTGCTTTCTGGCCTAGCACCCTGTCTGTTTCTTTATATGATTGTGAAGATCTGTGCTATCTCATTAATATGTAATTTATTTGTGTTTAATGTCTTCCTACCAAACACACTAGATTATACATCCCATGTGAGCCAGGACCTCATCTATCCTTATGATGCTTAGCACCTAACAGAGTGACACACCTCAAGCATTTTTCAAACGAGTATGGAAAGAAATACGGAGCTTTCTCTTTGCTCTCTTGACATTATCTTATTTAGTTAATCTTCATGTCACACTGCTGAGACATATGATGTCATCTCCATTCTATTTATGAGAATACCAGAGCTTGGGGAGTCTAATAGCTTGCTCAAACTCACTTAGAAAGAAATCACGAAACCCAGGTCAAGATCTAAAATCTACCTTCTTTCCATTCCATTCTTCTATAGGGAAACCAGTCACAGGGATGATAGGGTCTTTTTTCATAATACCCTAATCTGAGGAAGAAGGTATTCTGTTGAAGGTGTAAATAATGAATAGTCTTTATGGCTACTCCTCTCTACTACTTAATTATCGCTTTAAAAGAGGGTGTCACATTTTAACCCAAGTGAGTAATAAAAATATTGAGACTTAGGAGAGAAAGACATTTCAGAAAAACATTTCACTTTTTTTTAATGAGTCCAAAATGGTAGCTAAGTTTTGGACTACATCTAAGGGATGGTAGAGTGGAATGAGTATTAAATTTGAGTCCAGGTCTGCCACAAATTAGACGTTGAGAAGAATCACATCACCTTCCTGAGTGGCAATTTTCTCATCTAAAAAGTGAGGATAATACCTACTTAGAAGCACTGAAGAGATAAGAGTGCTAAAAAGGCCCGTCAAATTGCCTGTTGTCACTTTGATGTCATTGCCATCCCTTCTCCCCTAAGATCAGGTCCTCTGCATTGCACAGAAGAAGCCAGACAATTCCCCAAATCCCTTTCGCGGAACACCTTCCAGTTGGCTTCTGCCAGGAAAAATCAATTGTAGAAGATGTAGGGAACAGAAGGGAAAAGCAGTGGATTACCATGAAAAGGCGATGTGACAGATGTGATGTTCTCAGCAGCTTCCAAGTAAACTCCCATGCCTCACTTGCTTCAGCCCTGCAGGACTCCGGGGCTCTCTCCCCTAGTATGGCAGGCTGGGTGACTCAGTGGGGCTTCCTGGAGCTCTTCGTAATCACAGCAGCTTGCAGGGTGCTCCCACACTATACAGTTCAGGGCTGCAGGCTGAGGGGAGCAGAAATGGCTTTCCAGGGGTACGTGGGTGTCTCAGTCAGTTAAGCATCTGCCTTCGACTCAGGTCATGATCTCAGGGTCCTGGAATTGGAACCCTTGCTGGGCTCCCTGCTCAGTGGGGAGTCTGCTTCTCCCTCTCCCTCAGCCTCTGGCCCTCTGCCCCTCACTTGTGTTCTCTCTCTCTCTCAAATAAATAAAATCTTTTAAAAATTAATTAAAAATAAAAAGAAATGGCTTTCCTGGCCTTTCCTCCCTCAAACTTTCCCCAAAATTACACAAATCTCTAATCCCCTGAATTCAGTCTCTTTATAGCAGAATACCTGGAGTGATTTCTGTTTACCCAGTAAAACCCTGAATCCTACACAATAGGAGTAATGTATGCATACTGAGCCCCTCCTGGCCCAGCAAAGAGCTATGTTTTCAGGTGCACCATCTCCTTGAATTCCTGCAGGAGTCCTGTGATGTTGAGGCTGTTACTAGGTCCTTTCAACCCACAAGAAACTAAGGAGGTAACTTGCATTCAATTTGTAAGCACCACAGTGGGCATGAGGTAAGTGTCTGGTCAGTTCAGGCTGTTATAACAAAGAGCCATAGATCTGGTGGCTTAAACAACAGAAATTTATTTTCCACAGTTCTGAAGGCTGGAAGTCTAAGATCAGAATCGCCAGCATGGTCGGATTCTGGTGAGGGTTCTATTCTGGGATAGGGACCGCTGACTTCTCATTGTGTCCTCACACACATTGTGACAGAGGGGAGGATCTGAGAAGAGCTCTCTGGAGTCTCTTTCATGAGGCCATCAATCCCATCCATGAGGGCTCTACCCTCATGACCTAATCACCTCCCAATGTCCTCACCTCCTAATACGATCACACTGGATGTTAATAATTCAAGCGATGAATTGGGGAGGGAGGGGACACAAACATATATATAATCTATAATAATAAGAGCACATTATAAACAGGAAAGCACATATAAATGGGAAAAACACTGTATGGAAGAGATGTATGGCTGTATACTCTTTTCCAGCAGGGTTTCCCGCAAGTGTGAGCACAAACCCCTCCTTTTTCCTTTTGGGTTCAGGGTCCTCAAAGTTCCTCCATTCTAGAGTTTTTCAATCCTAACATCATTGACATGTTAGGTGGGATAATTCCTTGCTTGGGCAGGGGGGAGGGAGGGGAGCTGTCCTGCGCTCTGGAGAATGTTTCATAGCAATCCCTGGCCACCACCCACTAGACACCAGAGGCACCCCTATCGATCTGACAACAAAAATGCCTCCAGGATTGTCAAATATCCCCTGAGGGGTAAAATACACCCTCTCAGCCTCCCCCTTTTCCAACCACTGTGTTCGGGGCCATAATGGCGTAGAGCCCGCCTCCAGTAGGACACCCTCACTAGGCTTCTGTGCTAAAGGCAGACAGGCTCTGCAGGCAAGTGCATGCTTTTACAACACCCGAAGAAAAGCTGCAGAGTGCCGTGTTTAGTATACCATTTGGTTTACAAACATTAAAACCCACCTATAGCAAAAGAAAGGAAAAGATGCTCATCAGCCTGTTCACATTCATTATATCAGGGATATAAGCTGGACTAAGAGCAGGAGAGCTGATGAGCTCTTTGAAACACGTCCCTGCTGTGGTTTGACTTATTAGAATGAGCCAAACTTTTCCAAATCGTGTTTCAAATCGTTTTACTGATTACAATTAAACAGGCAGTAAAAATTAGAGCACGCAGTATGTGCAGACCCCACATGAAACACTGTGAAAGAGACCAAGACAAAACATGTAAAGTCTCTGCCCAAAGCCACCAGACCTTTCTGGAAAGATCAAGAGAGTGTTCTGAATGTTCGCAAGTGTCATCAGAAGGGTACTCAAGGTTGTGGCCCCTAACACAGAACAGCAAAAGAGAGCAACTCTGAAGGCATCGTTGCCCTGCAGGCCCGCAGCCCCCGTCAATATCTTTGCTTGATTATCTGGTAATAAAGGGAACCACCTGCAAGTTCCTGTGACCCCAATCATAGGCAAAAGGTATTTTATTCTCCACATGCAAATTGCTGACGATCCCCTCTCCCTACTCAGTCCCTACTTACTTTAGCTCTCTATTCCCTTCCTGCAGGGTAAAGCAAGCTCTGTTCCAAAGGAAAGCAGAGAGAATTACCGAATGCTGGTGCCCCCTCATTCACTCAACATCAGCCACTAGCGTTCTAAGTTCTCTGAGTTGTATCACTCAACTCTAGAAGCCTGTAAACACCCAATATGTTTCTCAAACCAACTGAATGAAAGTCACTGGGATCAACACCGATCATACTAGAACCAAATACGAGGCCAAGGGACAGTGTAGCGTAGCAATCTGACTTTTAACAACTCCTCAGGGACATATTTTTGCACAGAAAGTACACTATTTTTATACAGTATGCACTTAATAAATATTTCTTGGTCATTTTAAATCAATTCGGATGAAACCAAGTGACTCCTTCATTGAATACTAAAAAGTATAAAAAGATGTTGAGTTGAAAAGGTATGAGTTTTTCAAGCTTGGCATTTCCCTTCCCTAAACCTCTGTGATTTGGGTAAAAGCAGAGTAGCTTTCAAATTAAAGAGCAGTCTAACAGGCCTTTAGAAATAGATATGAAACGTCATGGCAAATGGCCCCGAATTCCGGGAGACTTTGCAATTTAAGTCTGATGTCTGGGCACCCTATTAGTCGACTGTATTCCTCTGAGAGGTGTTTGAGAGCAAATAATTATTAAAAACATCACCAGAAAGTTATTTCATCACCTTCCTAATTTCATTTCAGAGGATCTAAATTTCCTTCTACCTGGATGTCTGCCTGGAGCAATCAAATCATCTCCGTGCCAGCCAGGTGAAGGGGACTGATATGTGAGTGTACTTCTAAGAGCATCTGTACTTCTAAGTTTCAAGTCACTGAAAGTTTCAAGCCATGTCCAAACTCCGAAGGGATGTGCTGCCAATTATGATACAGAAGGCAGAAATAGCAGTGTCTCCTTAAAAAACAAGATGACCAAAACAAAGGAAAAGAAGATTTTAGGCACACAACAAAGAGAATGAAATAGATTTAAGACAGTAAATAAACATTGATTAGTCTTTATAGGAAGGTTGTTAAATTACATTTATACTGAAAGGATGAAATTTTTGGAAAATAGTACACTGAAGGCTTCATTTTAAATTATAAATTTTCATCTAAAGAGCAAGTTGTCTTAAAGGCCCCATTTTATTACTCAGCACTGTTTTCACTTTATGGAATATTTTGCATTATATTTTAATTAAAGTTATAATTACGGAACTAAATATAATTAGCTTCTTTCTTCAAAAGAAATTGGAAGTGAACTTACTTTATTAAATTTTCAATTTGTTTCCTGCAGTGTTACATAGATTATTCTAATTAATTGAAGGAGAGCTCATAAATATTTTATCAACATGGGAATATGATTAAAAACTCAAGAATTTTTCCCTTGATTTTTTTTTAAATTTTATACCCTTAATTTTTGGCTTGTGCTCAGATGTATGCAGATGAAGTAGTAGGATAAAGTCCCTTGATAGGTTCTCTCTTGACCTGATGCTTAGCATCTGGTTGAAGAATTTATTCCTCCACTTTTTTTTTTTTTTTGCCTTTGGGGTCAGCATTTTGAAGTCATTTTGAAGTCTTCCCAAAGGAAGAAAGGAAATTGGTAGGCTTTATTCATCCTTACTGAGTGGATACATTAGTGGATACAGGATGTCACTGCCAGACATGGTATTTCTGTTTGCCTCCGGGCCCCCCTAAACCCTCATGAAATATACATTCCACAAGTATGGCTACTTCCTTTGTTTTGTTGGCTGTCCATCCACAGCACCAAAAACAGCACCCCCCACCACATAAATTCCATTTTATTTCAAATGAATGTCATAACCACCGTTAAGTGACATAGAAAGAGAGAAAGGAAGAGAGGGAGAGAAGGAAAGAAGGAAGCAAGGATGAACTAATCCAAGTAACTGACTATATGCTTCCAGTATGCAGCTGAATGGGATGGGGTGGGGTGGGGTGAGGGCGGGAATTGCAAACAAATCCTGAGCGGTTTTTTATAAGTGTTGTTCTTTGTAATGGTATGGGCAAAGCCATTATGAAATGATTTTAGACGTATTACAAGATTGAGCAAATGAATAAATTTGGGAACCAGGTGTTCCAGTGAGGAAGAAGGAACATAAAGACATGAAATGGGGGGCACCTGGGTGGCTCAGTCAGTTGAGCTTCTGACTCATGGTTTCGGCTCAGGTTGTGATCTCAGGGTCGTGGAATCGAGCTCCTGTCAGGCTCTGTGCTCAGTGAAGAGTCTGTTTGTGAGATTCTCTCTCTCTCTACCACTCCCTCTGCCCTTCCCCCTGCTTGCACTCTCTATCTCTTCCTAAAATAAATAAATAAAATCTTTAAAAAAAAGATGTGAAATGGGGAAAGACAAGAACTAACGCTGTAGTTTGGAAATTGGGGATATCGATGTGAATTCATGATTTCAGATATGTATATGAATGTGTATATGCATGTATATGTGAACATGTTTAAGCATATATGTATGTAAGCAGTGGTATAGAAATGTGTATGTAGATGCATATAATTCCTAGCTCTGTGCATTGAGAGGGCCAAATGCCACACCCCAGCAGTAATGAGCACACCTAGTGCTTAGAGCTAGGTAGCTAAATTATATTCCACTAAAAGGAACCAGGAATCCTTAAAGCAATAACTGATACCAGGGCTTGGATGAATAGGTCCAAGATGAGCCTGGCACATCTTATTGTTGATAAAGTAAGAGCTCAAAGAATTGATGGCAGCATGTCTAAGAACACAGAAGCCAGATTAAAGATATTCCCACTAGCCAAATATGAGACAATTTCAGCACCAAAATAATTAAACGCAGTAATGAATTAAAAACCATTTTGGAAAAAAGAAAGAATTTACTATTCCGTACTGATAATATGAATGAATGAATGAATGAATGAATGAAAAGAGAAAGTTCCTGCTTATCACATAATGCAGCTAATAAATGTGGAAGAAGCCCAGGGTTAGAAAAACCAGCGTTTTTGCAATCATTTACGAATTGGATTTATGAATGGATACTCAAATGTAGAGAGATAACTTTTTTTTTTTAAGATTTTATTTATTTATTTGACAGAGAGAGACAGCAAGAGAGGGAACACAAGCAGGGGGAGTGGGAGAGGGAGAAGCGAGCTTCCCGCCGAACAATGAGCCTAATACGGGGCTCAATCCCAGGACCCTGGGATCATAACCTGAGCGGAAGGCAGACGCTTAACGACTGAGCCACCCAGGCGCCCCGAGAGATAACTTGATGAGGAGCAGAATATATGCATGCTCTCAAAGTATCACTCACAGAATGTTTATATGCTGGAAGGGTAAAAACACTGGGTTGCACAGTGGAGAAATCAGACAGCTCCTTGACAAAGTGATCAAAATTAATACTCCCAAACACAAGCAGATGGGTGTCCTGCCTCCCACTGTGACACCTGAGACATGCCATCACCCATACAGTGTTCCGCACAAGAATGCATAGCCTGAATCTAATGATAAGGAAACATTAGACAAAGTCTAAATGAGGAATATTCTATTAAAACACATGGTGTGGAAGAGGAGTGCAGTTTGGGGCGGGGGGTTGTTTGCCTGTTTGTTTTATTTTATTTCTTTTTACCTTTTGAGCCCCCTTTCACATATTCCCCACCCCCCAGCTCTGACAACACCAATCTGTTCTTTGCATCTATAAGCTTGTTTTTATTTTTTCTTTCTAAATTCGCAAATAAGAGAGACCATACAGTATTTGTATTTCTCTGTCTGACTTATTTCACTTACCGTAATGCCATCAAGGCCCATCCATGTTGTAGCAAATGACAAGATTTCATTCTTTTGGGAGGCTAAATAATATTACGGGTGTGTGTATATATACCCTCACTTATCCATTTATCCATTGACAGACACTTAGTTTTTTCCATATCTTAGCTATTATAAATAATGATGCAGTGAATTTGGAGGTGTATATATTTTCTTTGAGTTAATGTTTTCATTCTCTTCAGATAAGTAATCAGAAGTGGAATTGCTGGATCCCATGATAGTTCTGTTTTTAATTTTAGAGGGAATATCTATACTGTTTTCCATAGTGGCTGTACCAATTTACATTCCCACCAACAGTTCACAAGGTTCTCTTTTCTCCACATACTTGCAAATACTTGTTATTTCTTGTTTTTTTTTTTTTTTTTATAATAGCCATTCTAACAGATGTGAGCTGTTATCTCATTGTGGTTTTGATTTGCATTTTCCTCATAATTATGATGTTAAGCATCTTTTCATGTACCTGTTGGCCATCTGTATGTCTTCTTTGGGAAAATGTCTATTTAGATCTGCTATGCATTTTAGACAAATTGTTTTTTGGTTTTGGTTTTGGTTTTTGTAGTTCTTTATATGTTTTGCATATTGGCTTATCAGATATATGACTTGCAAATACTTTCTCTCATTCAGGAGGTTGCCTTGCTATTTTGTTGATGGTTTCCTCTGTTGTGCTGAAGTTTTTTAATAAGATGTAATCCCACCTGTTATTTTTGCTCTTGCTTTTGCTTTTGGGTCAAATTCCAAAACTCATTGCTAAGACCTATATCAAGAGGTTTAGCACCCATGGTTTCTTCTAGGAGTTTCAAAGTTTCAGGTCTTATATTCAAATCTTTAACTCATGTTGAGTCAATTTTTATGTATGGTATAAGATAGTGGTTGAGTTTCATTCTTTTTCACATGGCTATCCAGTTTTCCCAGCACCATTTATTGAAGAGACTGTCCTTTCCCCATCGTATATTCTTAATTCCTTTGTCATAAATTAATTGACCATATATGCATGGCTTTTTTCTGGACTTTCTATTTTGTTCCATTAATTTTTGTGTCTGTTTTTATGCCAATACCATTCTGTTTTAATTAACATTGCTTTGTAGTATGGTTTGAATAAGGAAACCTGATACATCTTTCTTTGTTCTTCTTTCTCAATGTTACTTTAACTATTTTGCTTTTATGTGTAGTGTGTGTGTGTGATTCCATGCAAATTTTAGGATTATTTGTTCTATTTCTTTGAAACATGTTATTGGAATTTTTATAGGAATTTCAGTGAACCTGTAAGTTGCTTTGGGTAGTATGGACATTTTAATAATACTGATTCTTCCAATCTATGAGCATAGAATATCTTTCTATTTATTTATATGTCTTCTTCAGTTGCTTTCATTAAGGTCTTATTCAAGTAGGATTCATTCCAGGGATGCAAGGATGATTAAATACTTGCAAATCAGCCAATGTGATACATGACATTAACAAAATGAAGAATAAAAATCATATGATCACCTCGTGATCACCTAGATCAGAATCACCTAGATGCAGAAAAAGCATTGATCATTTATTTATGCTAAAAACTCAACAAAGTGGGTATAGAGGGAATGTATTTCAGCATAATAAAGGCCAGCCATGGCAAGCCCACACCTAACAGCATACTCAGTGGTTAAAAATCTGAAAGCCTTTCTTCTAAGATCAAGAACAAGACGAGGATGTCCACTCTCACTACTTATATTCAACATTGTATCAGAAGTCCTAGCTAGAGCAATTAGGTAAGAGAAAGAAATAAAAACTATCCATATGGAAAGGAAGAAGTAAAATTGTCAGTATTTGCAAATGACATGATATCATATATAGAAAACCCTGAAGATTCCATCAAAAAATGTTAAAACTAATAAATGAATTCAGTAAAGTTGCAGCATAAAAAAATCAACACGTAAAAATCTGTTGCATTTCTATATACTATAATAATTAACTATCAAAAAGAGAAATAAAGAAAAAATCCCATTTACGATTACATCAAAAAGAATAAAATATGTAGTAATAACTCGAACCCAGGAGGTGAAAGAGCTGTATATTAAAAACCACAGGACTATAGTTTTCTATATTATGAACACTGCAAAGAAACAAAGAAAGGCTGTGGGAATGTTCCATATTAAAGGAGGCAAAGAGGGTACCTGGGTGGCTCAGTCTGTTGAGCGGCTGACTTCAGCTCAGGTCACGATCTCAGTGTCCTGGGATAGAGCTCCGCATCAGGCTCCTTACTCAGCTAGGAGTCTGCTTCTCCTTCTGCCTCTCTTCCCCGACTCGTGATTGCACACTCTCTCTCTCTTTCTTTCTCCATCTCTCTCTCTAAAATAAGTACATAAAATAATTTCTTTGAGTGAGTAAAGCAATAGAAGTTTATTAAGTGACCTGAAGTGAAGATACAGAATTCTCAAGAGAGGGGTCCTAACAGGGTTGAAATTGGGTTGTGACAGGGTTGCCAATGAAGGCCTTTAGGGTTGGCCTTTTATAGAAAGCTAATCAGGGAACTTAAATCCTTTTAACATCCCTATTGATAACACTTTCAATGGCTTCCTTTTTAGGGGTTGGTTATTCTTTGTTGGTCACAGGTGATTATCATAAAGACATCCACCCTGCACGACCCACCCACCCCACACATGAAGGGCCGAGTGGTCCCCCACCAATATTTTTGGAAAAATAAAAATAAAGGAGGCAAAGAAACAAGAGAACGAAATGCAGTACTTGACTCTAGACTGGGTCCTGTATGAAAAAGGAAAATTGAGATATAAGACATCTTTGGGTTAACTGATATGCTTGGAATATAATAAAATGGCATCAATATAAATTTATGAAATTGTAAGGTTATACAAGGTTATGTAAGAGGATATTTCTACTCTTAGGAAATACATGGTGAAATATTTTCCGGTAAATGTCCATGACAGGTAGAAATTATGCTCAAATGACTGAGAAAAAGAAAAAGAAAATGTTAAAGAAAAGGGAAAAAAGAGGGGTACCTGGGTGGCTCAGTCGGTTAAGCGTCTAACTCTTGATTTGGGCTCAGGTCATGATCTCAGGGTCTGAGATAGAGCCCCGTGCCCCCATATCATATCAGACTGAGCCTCCATGCTCAGTCTGCCAGTCCCTCTCCCTCCTCCTCTGCCCCTGCCCGGCTCGTGTGCGTGTGTGTTCTCTCTCTCAAATAAATAAATAAACAAAATCTTAAAAAAAAAAAAAAGAAAGAAAGGAAAGGAAAGGAAAGAAAGAGAGCAAGAGAGAGCACAGATACCAATGATAAAGGAAAAGAAATAAAATATGAACAATAGGGGCATCTGGATAAAGGGTCTCTGGGTATTCTTTATATTATTCTTACATGAAAATATTCTATTTATACTCTGCTATATTACTCTATCTGTACTAATCTTATTTGAAATCATTTCCAAGTAAAATTCTTTTTTTCTTTTTTATTATTATTTTTATTATATGATGTTAGTCATCATACAGTACATCATTAGTTTTTGATGTAGCGTTCCAAGATTCATTGTTGACATATTAACACCCAGTGCTCCATGAAAGTAAAATTCTTAAAATTAAAAGGAATATATTCCTTAAAGGAATAGTTTTTTCAGAACGGTGGATAATATTGAAGCTGGGTGACGGAGATATAAAAGGTTCAATATTCCATTCTGTTACTTTGTCTGTGCTTGAAATTTTCCACAATAGAGAGCTTTTCATTTTTCAGAAATGGTTTGACTCATTTTTGGTTTTTGTTTAAGTGGCTGATTTCATGTGTTGGTCATGGGCTATTTAGAAGGGTAACACTTGTGAGATCGACATCTCTGCACAGGACATGTAAGTGCCCATACCACACCCAACATGGTCTCCAAACTGCAGCATGCTCAGTCCCCCATGATCGTCTAGTCCAACACTGGGACTCTTATCTTTGTTTTTGTCTCATTGAGCCCATTTGAACTTCCTCTCCCTCTCTCTCATCCTGCCTTCATCTCTGTCTCTCTCTGAAATTTAAAGACATTTGTTCTTCTGCATGGTGCATGGTGATGTCATAAATTAAGACACCTTCTGACTTTCTCTTTTTCATGTTGCTTTCTCACTTTCTTCTAGGCTTTTCCATCCTTTTTTATCATTTGTTTACTATTACCTTACACCTCGACAGCATAACTATGCTTTTCAAAACACCTTCACATACAGAATTTCACATCATTTGTAATCATGCATTACATACATGTATGTATGTATATATGTATGTATATATATATATATGTATGTGTGTGTGTGTGTATATATATATGTATGTATATATGTAAACATGTCAACTTGACCAACAAAGAACCTGAAGAGGTAAATGGTAAGTCCAACGTCACCAGGAGAAGCAATTAAAAACCATCTTGTTTTCCTCTATACTATACACTGGCCCAAGTAAGCTACATCATGGAGTCTGAGACAAATAACAAAATTATTCTTGGTCTATGACTATTAATAGTTCCTGATAAGCTTTTAAATAACAACACAAGCCTTGTTTTTAGTTATGGTCCACTCTGACAACCGTGTCTTTTTCTGCTGTGACTATGCATAGCCTAGCTTTCCTAGTCCTGGAGCTACATCTTTTGCATTTGTCCATATTGACTTCAATTCCATATAAAATATTTACATATGTTTATCACTTTGTCATCATTTAGCATGGCATCTGTTTGCCGAAAATGAGTCAGGTCTCAGACACAGCAGCTTGTCAGAGTGGCATATGTAAAGGGAAGGGAAAACTGCCTTTTTGGTGGGTTTCCTTAAAAGTGGGTTGTTTTATTAATTATAATCTGATATTTCATTATTTCACAGTCTCAAGTATGTTTTTGCATGTTTCTCTTCATTTCAGACTTATCACAACCCTGGAAAACATCTTTTATATCCTATTTGGTTAATTTGGTGGTTGTGAATTCAAAATCTTGGAAGGCGAAATGGTTTGGAAAAGGTCACATGGCTGAGGGCACAATGACCCAGGTCTCCTGATTCTTAGATTCATGGTCTTTTTTTCAAACATGCTGAGTCACATCATTAAAATAAACACTATGATATAATGGCTTTTCAAAAATGCTAAAAACTGATTTTATAATTGAAATAAGAACTACTATTTAGTGAATGTTTAAGTAATAATTTAAATATATAAAAGAATATTGCGTAGAATGTTTTCTGGGGCTTCCAGAAATCAGCTAAGTGACTAAGTGTCAAAGTCCCAGGAGGCAGTAGATAACCCCTTATTCAAAAAAAAGGTGACTGAACCGGTTCTCTGACACTCACCCCCATCACCCATCCAGCTTATCCAGGCAGGAGACAAGGGTTAAGAGAGATTGATTAAAATAGAATGATTATTGGTCTGGTAGCCAATAATGGCTACCAGTGGCTTATCCCACAAGCCAAGTGAGGGGGTATCCAAGGAGAGACTGAAAGCAAATTATAAGATGAGAAGACTGTCTCATTTCCTGGCAGATTCCTTTCAGGTCTACAGAATCTTAGTGCTCCCCACCTATTCCTGCCTCTACTTCCCAGTACAGGGCTCGGTGACAGGATTTTTAAAGGAGTTTTACATATGCCCCCTAAATTTGGGGGCATATACGAAACAAGAAGCTGATACTCAATTCTTGCTTGAAGTTTTCCGAAGTTGGGAGGGGAAGCTGGCTGGACCCAATCACACAATAGGGAAAGGAGAGAGCAGCAGTGGGAACAGCCTACTCACAGTATAGCAAAGTTCCCACGCAGCAAGTAACTTGATGACCTGGCTCAAACCATTCTTACAGGGCCATGCCCAAGATCTCTCCATTAGTGGAACAGGAGAACCCATCAGAAATAGGCTGTATGTGGGCCCCAGAAAGCAGTACCTCATCAGTGTCACCAAATCTTCAACCAATGGGAACTGAGCATTTTGATTAATTGTGCTGAATGTGCATGTCTTAAACCCTAGGGAACCCAAGTTCCCTAGAAGCAGATATTGAGACAAAGATTCAGATACAGGGATGGAGAGGTCTCAAGAGAAACCTATAAAGGAGGAAACGAAACAGAAAAGCAATGGGAAAAGAGTCAAGCTAGTCAAGACAGGTAAGTCTAACCTTGACATAAGCCATGAATGGAGGTGGGCTCTGTAGCATAAACCACCCAGCAGAATTGTTCTCTCATGAGGCAGAGGGCTGGCCTTCTCTTACCTCAATTAGTCAACGGCTATTGGCAAATGGAATGAGAAGGTGGGCTTAATCAAGGACAGTTCTCAAGAGAAGCAGCGATGGGGGTGTGGCAGCAGCTCTGAGCCATCCAATGGTCAAAGTAACTAGAAGGTATGTTCACTGCACCAGTGAAGGGATCCAGGTGGGGAGGCAGCAGCATCCACTATACTCAGCCCCCTTCTTCTAAAGAGAATGTTCTCAGTATGTTCCAGGAGGTATTTCAGAGACTTTGAGCCACAGTTACTCATTGGAGCCACCTGTTGTTTTGCTTTGTTTTGTTTTGTTTTTGGCTTTTCTTTCTTCTCTCTTTCCCCATTTTTTTCACTTGTACTACCTGGAACCACCTTCCAGATAGACTGACTGTACCCAAATTCTTGTGTCAAGGTCACTTTGTGAGGGAAACTCAAACTCAGACAATTACCAAAACGAAATTATTCTTATCACTGAGTGTTACCTAAGGTCATAAGCTCCAACTCAATAGACTTTAAGCAGCAAGGAATTGAAAACTGTAGTTGGGGAAAAAAAAGAATAAAGCACTTTCCTGCTTGTACCTCCCTGAAATTTAAGTTGGTTAATAAATCAATACCCCTATATTATCTCATGTAATCCTCACAGCAACTTTCTGAGGGGTGTGTAATTATCTCCACTTTATAGATGAGAAAACAGATTCACAGGAGGTAAGTGTGTGCTCCAAAGTCTGTTAGTTGAGATTCAAATCCAAATAATCTGATTCTAAAGCCAACATTCTTACCAGCTAAACCACATCACCTTCCTTAAGGTTTTAGAATCATGACACAGATACTCGTATGTTCATTTCTAAAATTAAATATAGTGCAAAAATAAATTAATTAAATCAAATATAGTGCTCCTAAAACAACTCTTAAGACAATGGTGGTGGGAAGTACACTTTTTTTAATATGATGAAGGGGCACATTTTTCCTTTTCTAACGTAGCCAGGAAGATGAAAAGGCCAGATAGTATGTTCTGTTTTTAAACTGACAACATTATTGATATTTTTCAAATTATTACAAGAAAGACTCAGCATTCACATGTTTTATTTAAGGCACTTCCTGTATTGTTTGGACATTACATTATTTATGTCAAAAATGGTATATTGAACGAACATTTATTCACCCAATAACATTTATTAGTTACAACCAAGCCATTTTAAGACCAGAATAAAAGATTGGAAAAAAGCAGGGAAATAAACCAATGTCTTATTTCCCTGGTACTTGCTCTGACATGTAAAGATTTCATTCAAGTTATAAACTACATGCTCCACGTTTTCTCTATAGGGTCAACACAACCCCCTAGGTGGCAGGCTACTAGGAATGGCTATTAAATCTGCTAGGTAAGTAAGCAGGTGCCAAGCACAGTTTCCAAACAAGACAGCATGATATGGTAACAAGGTACAATCTCTGGTATCAGTCTTTGGTTTAAATGAGGCCTCAAGACTTATTAGTTATGCAATCTTAAACTATTTATGTTCTTTAAGATGCAGTTTTCCCCAAATGAAAATTGGAGACAATAATAGTTGTTCCCTAATATTGTCTGGGAGGAATTTAAATGTGTCATGAAGACAAAGGGGCTTTATGTATTTGACCACAAAGCGAGTACTCACTAAATGTTTTTCTGATTAGAAGAGAGTAGAATGAGGGTACCTTGATGAAAACAAATACGGTTCATTTTGCAAACTTTGGGCCTATGCAGTTCCAATCCCAGGCATGTCATACTTTCCTGGAGGCCATAAATGGCATGCACAAATTCACCGTACACTACACATTGGGTTGACTGCATTACTGACATTGATTATGTGGAACGATGTTACTTATAACTTTCCCCTATGGGGTGCCTTTTGGGGATTAACCCTTTCCCCTGGGAAAGCAGCAATGTAGAAAGGAATTGCGAACAGTGGAGAAAGAATATATGTCGATACAGAATGCTGTAAACTTCCATTACCGTGGTTGTGGGATGACAGCATAAGTCACGGGAAGGAAGCGTCAAATGAATTACACATGCCTTCCCCAAGAAGTGGTAATAAAACAGAAGAGTACCATTTGCCATCCCATATTTCATGTGTGTCCGATAAATTCAACTCGAGAATTTTATCTTCATTTTTCCCCATTTTAAGTCTCTTCCTTATTGCCCCTGCCATGTTACTCTGGGGTTTATTTTTCCATTTAACATATAATTATCAAGGGCCTTTGTTGTTCTATAGAAGGGCATTGTCACCCTTAAGTTCAAGCTATGGTGGTTATTTCCATGGATACCTCACAAAATTATATTGTTTTCCTGTTATAAAGGAGGGATAAGAGAAAGCCAGGTTAAAAAAAAAAATGTTTATTAAGCACCGTTGGCACTCACTAGCCAACACCATTATTTTATGTAAATTAAGAGTAAATGTTAACTGATTTCATGGTTGCACTTATACAATGCTAATACTATAACAAGGAAAGACATACGGCAGGACCTCAATAAATGATAGCATAATAAGAATATTATTATAACTGATGATTATCTTTGTGTACCCTATGCCACCGTACCTTACCACCCATTCCCCAACTCTTCTCCTGCCCCCTGCAGTCAGTAATAAGTCCCCATGATAGAAAGGTCTTTAAGAGTAGGTGAAAAATGGCAATTGAGGGTCTCTTAGAATAATGGCAACATGGAAATTAATAGTATCTCTTGGATCAGTTTCATCCAGTAGCCTAATAAATGCATGTGATTAACTCCTGATGACCTAAGCTCCCTCATTTATAAATTAGAAATAAAATAATTCCTTTGCAGGTTTATTTTGAACTTTGCATATAATGTATATGATTTATGTAGCATAGCTTCTGGCACATAGTAGACACTCAAAAATCATGGCTGTAAATCTAAGTATTATAACTAATAATATATGCTCATTGTTTCCAGGATGAAAAATAGGAAAATTTATTTTTAATCCCCCAAAGTTCCTCCAATAGGATGTGATGGAGGTGTGATACTTTCTATCTCAACATCCTCATCTCCCTTTGCAGCCCATTTCATTCTGTTCACACTAGCTGTTCTAGGACATCAAGGCAGGTCCAGGAAAGCTAACAACCTCAAAGAGAGCATCTAGTAACTCTAGGTGGAGTATGCGATAAGCTGCTGTAAGTACACAAGAATCCAGGCATAAAGTGGGCTATTCTACTCATAGTCAATTAGACCTCTGATTCTTTATATTGCTCCCTTAATCCCCATGGCTTTGGTTTTAAGCAGAGCTGGGTCACGTGGAATTTTAACAAAGCCTTCAGAAAATCGAAAAGAACTATACTCTCTGTGTTATTATGTAGCCTCTTTTATGACCTTATTATATAAGGGGTTTAGTTAAACAGGATTTTCTTTTCTCCAAATTAGTACAGAACATACCTTACTCAGCAAGGTTTCTAAAATCGTTCCCACATTATGGTTCATTTAGCCCAATTAGAATTCCATGAACAATAGATAAACCATAATTTAAAAGAGAATGAGAGAGAGAGAGAGAGAGAGAGAGACCGGGAATGTAAAAGGTACTGCTGCTCTGGAAAACAGCTCGGCAGTTTCTTTAAAAAACTATACATGCAACTACCATAGATCCAGCAGCTGTACTCCTCTAGAAGTTTCCTAGGGAAATGAAAATTCGTGTTTAGCAAAAAACCTGTACATGAACATTCACAGCAGTTCTGTTTGTAATAGCTAAGAACTGGAATCAGCCCAGCTGGCCCTCAGCAGGTGAATGGTTAAACAAACTGTGGCACATCCACGCCATGGAATACAACTCAGCAATAAAAGAGACAAACCATTGATACAAGCAACAATCCAAATGATTCTCTGAGAATTATGTTGAATAAAGAAGGACACATACAGGTGATTCCATTTTTGTAACATGGTTGGAATGACAGAATTCTTAAGTGGTGGGAGAGAGTGGTGTGGTAGGATCACAAGAGGGAGCAGGTGTGGTTAGAGCAGAGCAACATAAGAGATTCTTGTGCTGTTGGAACCTTCAGTATGGTTACTGTGATGGTGGACATAAGAACCTAAACCCAGGACAAAATTGCATAGAACACACAAATGAACATAAATAAAGCTGGGGAAATCTGAATAAGGTTACTAAATTTTATCAGTGCCAACATCTTAGTTATCATCCCATACTATAATTTTGCAAATTGTTATTGGTATATGGAATTTGCATGGAATCTTTCTGTATTATTTCTTACAACCGCATCTTAGTCTATAATATCACACAAAATATTTTTTTCAATTAGAAAAAAAACTAAGTGAAAGAAAAAGAAAAGAAATTAAATGAAGCCGCTAAGAAAAAGAAAAAAAAAAACTGTACACAATGTCAGCGTTGAAAGGAAATTATACAGTTCAAACCCCTAGAAAAATCTTAAATTATTAGCTAGTGTTGGCTTACCCTCTATTTACTTGAGCCTAGAGAGGACTGGTCGCCTCCTGAGGTAATCAGTACCAAAGTTCCTCAATCTGAAATATCCTTCCGAAAATTGAAAATGGAATCTCTTTTAAAGAAGCTACATCCTTTGGTCCAACAGAACAACCCTAAACCCCAAACACATGGTAACCCTTTAAAATTTCAAAAAGAGCTCAATTTTGGGGGGTCTGAGTTTGATTTTCTTTATGATAAATATTCTCAGTCATTTTTCTCATATATCATGTTTCTATGGGTCTTCCCATTCTAAATAGATCTCCTCTAAGCACATTCTAATGTCAAGGGGTTTTTCTTACAGTGATTGTAGTGTTCTGAGTGTGGTATAAACAGTAGACAGTAGAGAGGTTATGAATGCCAACGTAGAGGATAGAGAGCAGGGGAAGGGAAATAGTAGTTTAAAAAGGTCACCAAAACTATACCTTTATGGTGCTGGAACTGTTTTGTAGCTTAACTGAATCAAGGTTAATATCTTAGTTGTGATACTGCATCGTTTTACAAAGCTTTACCATTTGGAGAAACTGAGTGAAGGGTATACAATATCTCTCTGTATCGTTTCTTAAAACCATATGTAAATCTAAGGTTATCTAAAAATAAAAGTTTAACTAAAATGAGATGGTGGGTGGGACAGACTTCAATTTCTAAGCTGTCATAAAAGGCTGAGTACTCATAAAAATGAAATGAAGCAAACCTAAAATACCGAGGTTCCAACCAACTCTGGGTGGGTCACACCAAGATGTTAATATCTGTGAGTAAACACGCATGACGTATTTTCTGCATACCAGAAAACAATTAGTATGTGATCTCCGGTATCTGAATATTTGGAGAAGTATGGATATTTATAGTATACATTTGGAGAAGAATTGCACTGTCCTCGTGCTTTGGCTTTCCAAAATTTATCCATACATGCCAAAAATCTTGGAGTTCCCTTGATTATTCTTTTACATCTCGTGCCCAATCTATCAGTAAATTCTGTTATCTTTGCCTTCAAAAATATCTCCACAACATGACCACTCTTTCATCAACTCTACTGCAACCACCATCTCTTACCTGGAAATGTTTATGACCTCATAAATGCCTTCTACAACCTCCCTGTTCCTCCACAGTCTATTTTTAACACAGAAGCTTGAGTGATCCCTTAAGACATAAGTCATATTATAATACCGCTCTCTTCAAAATTTCTCAACAGCTTCCAAACACAAAGAAATACAATCATGGAAGAAGTCAAAATTCTCAACAGCGATTTCCATGTCCTGCATGATCCATTGTACCTCTCTGACCTTGTGTCTTCTACTTCGTCTTCCCCCATCCATCAACTCCAGCCTCACTGGTCTCTTTGCTACTATTCAAATATGCCATTCAAACCCATGCCTCGTGGTCTCCACACTGGCTTTTCCTCTATCTTGGATGCTCTTCCCTAAGATATCCATATGACTAACTCCCACGCCACCTAGGGGTTTGCTTAAATACCATCTTATCACAAATTGCTTGTTCCATCCCCATACTTATGTTTTTAGTAGAAGTTAATGCCATCTGCAAATTATTTATCTTATTTAATTTATCAGTCTCCTCCATTAAGTGTGAATTCTGTTCACAGTGCAATAGGAATATTACTTATGATATAGAAGGCACTCTGTATTTATTGAATAAACTAATTACAAATCTGCAATGAATGAATACAGCATTTCCATAACAAGAAATATTGGTTAAAATTTTGATAAAATTCTCCTCCTTCGGGTCTAAACCACAGCCTGCCTGTTCTTTTCTGCAATGTACAACTCCTTCACCAAATTCATAAACTCCTCCACAACACCCACTGCTTCATTTTTGTCCTAATTGTTCCATATATGGTTTGTGTTCTCAAGTAAATTAGAAGCTCAAGGGTAAGAGCTGTGTTCTAGTTTTTCAGTCCTCCCCCATTACTGGCAGAGAACAAAGCACACTGCAGGTATTCTAGA
Organism: Potos flavus; assembly: GCA_028534135.1. NCBI lineage: Eukaryota > Metazoa > Chordata > Mammalia > Carnivora > Procyonidae > Potos > Potos flavus. The sequence continues at coordinate 29,597,018 of CM052898.1, read as the reverse complement.
GATAAATACTTCTCACTCATTTCCATCCCTGGATTTTATGATCCTTCCTGTACTGTTCTCAATTTGATATCTATTTTGTAATGCATTTTAATCTTCCAATGATTATGTCTTTTTTTTTTTTCAGGTGTAACTGAGTGCCCATAGCCCTCTTGCTGCTCTAGGTTTTCCACTGATATGATTGACCATATGGCCTTGTACATGCACCCCACTCACGTTCCCCAGCAGAAGGCTCTGTCACCTCGTCCTTGCCATTAGTTGACTTGGAAGGTAAAGAATGTCACCAAGAATATTTAAGTCACAAATGAAAGAGATTTCAGGGGCAAGTTCATCATCAAAGAAGGGGAAACTATTTTGTAGCTCACAGAAACAAGGAAAGGTTTCAGAGAAATCCTCCTCGCTGTGGGGATTTACCTCGCCACGCATAATGACTGAAACAACCATTTCCACTAGACTTAGAAATGCAGATTCAGAGAATTCATTTTAGAGCATATCAGAAACTTAGCTTTTTATATGACTGTTTCTATCCTTAAATGTCTCTGTGAGTTTAAAGCCCTTGAATATTGTTTTATGTAGAGTCCTTAGAGACAACTCTGTATATTGCAGATTGGGTTTGTATAGCATCAAGTTTGAAGAAAGGATCAGGGCAGCAAGAACAACTATAGGGAATGAAAATTCATAGAAGAGACTGTACTGATAGAAAAGCAGCCAGGGAGGCAAAACAAGCCACATTTTTGTAAAATATAATAAAATACAATAAGTGCTGGGAGTGCGGGAACCCTAAAAATCATTTATTTCACCGTCTTCAAGTAATGCAGGCAAGGAGGTCCACCCAAAACAGCGAAATAAGTCACTCGAGGTTGCACAGTGGTTCAGGACAGAAATGTGATTAGAACACAGCTCCCCTATCTCTCTCCCAATTTATTTTCTTTAACACAGGGTTTCTCAGCCAAGGCTGAGATAATTGGGCCAGATAATTCTTTGTCATATGGGGCTGGCTTCTGCATTTTAAGATATGTAGCAACATCCTTGGTCTCTTTCCATTCATGTCTGTCTCCCAAGTTGTAACAACCAGAAATGCCCCCACACTTGCCAAACATTCCCTAGGGGCAAGATCTCCTCCCCACTAATGATCAGCGGTGTCAAACCACTATTGGACATGATCAATGAGTGAGAACCACTGAGAGGTTTCCACTTCCAGCCAACGATCTAATCTTCCACGGCCAGTACCTGTACTTGTGCGGGTCAGGATTCTGGCAGAAGTGACAGAACGTCATCTGAAACTAATTTAAACAAGGTGGTAATACATGAATGAAGCACAGAAGGTAGGTACTAGGCTGGCTGGCACGAGATGGCAACTAGGATCTCCCCGTGACTCCCTTTCTTGTTTCTCTCTTGCTGGCCTTATTTTCTCAGGCCACTCATCTGGGAGTGCACGTAACTCCACAGAGCTGGAGTCACTGCTTATAACTCAGTGTCCATGGGTAAGGAAGAATGATCCAGCCACCTCCAGTCAAGAAAGTCCTGGAAAGACAATGACTGGTCCAGAGTGAGTCATGTAGCTAATCTATGGGTTTCGCCAGAATGGGAGGTGTGGGGGAGGAGGTGAGGGATATTGATCAGCCCTGTTTTCACCAGAATGAGAAATGTGGGGGAGGAGGTGAGAGATATTGATCACCAGGATAATAACTGCAAAGTTAATAAAATGCCCTGGACAGTGCTGTGAAAATCACTGGAAATAACTATTCTAATTTATATTACCATTTCCTTTAAATCCATTATACACTACTAGCTAGGTTGGAGGCTCATTCAAATCAGATGGAAAGTTCATGTCTCTGGTGCCCAATTTCCTAGCATGGGTACTTTTGCTATTAACAAGGCCCACCCCCAATCCTGACAGGGTCCAGAGTAAGATTACAAGTGGAGGCCCACAGATCATATAGTTAAATATTTAAATCTCACATAGCACACTAAATATTAAATACATTCTTTCTTCTTACATTGGCAAATATATCCTCATAAAGACACAGAAGGTCAGGTTTGACTTTAGAATTCTCATAGTCCTCGGTATTCTGAAGAAGAAAGTGGTAGCATGGGGAGAGCCATACTCCATCCCTCAAGCCCTGGTCTCTTCACCCTTCTCCCACCCGCAGTTGCATTTCACACCCTGAGGACCTGTGGACCCATGCTCCAACAACACTGCCTGTCCTCATAAGTGTCCTCAAATACCCTGCAGGTGTAGATCTACCCCACAGGCAGTATGGTCTATCCCAGGCAAGAGAGCTTCAGGTAGGAGCTCATGCAGGCTCTGTAAGTACAAGCAAGACCACCTGGGCAGGGAATTCTAGGTCCAGGTAACAACAGCTTGTTCTAGACGAGCATCCATTAGCTCCATGGAGACACAACCCACTAGCCACATGAACCCTCATGCTATAGAGAGCAAGAGGTGGGCCTCTAAAGCCTGGGGCCCAGAGGTTTCCTCTTACCAAGACCTAAAGGTGGTATTAGGTAGAATGTGATATATGAGTTCTGAACAAAACTTCTGTCTTCTATAAAATAGAAATTATGGGGAGGAGAAAGATGGCAGAGAAGTAGGAGACCAAAATATCATCAGGTCCCAGGAGTTCAGCTAGATAGTTATCAAACCATTGTGAATACCTAAAAACTCAACAGGAGGTAGAAGAGAAGAATAGCATCAATTCTAAGAATAGAAAATCGACCACTTTCTGGAAGGCAGGAAGTGTGGAGAACTGAATCCCAAACGACGGGAAGAGAGACCTTGGGAGGGGCCAGCTCCTGGCAAGTGAGAGAGTAGTGGAACACAAAATTGGAACTTTTAGAAGTCTGCTCCACTGAGGGACATCGCTTCAGAGGCTAAGCAGCGGGTGGAGCCCTCACAGGGACAGTGTAGTCTCAGGACCCATGGGGACACAAAAAGACCAGGGGTGTCTGAGTGTGGCAGAGGTCCCAGGTGTTGGAGTAGGGAAGCTGGATGAAGACACAGAGCCAAGCAGTGGGCTCTTAGCTCGGGGTAACCTTAAACCATGATCCAAAGCATAGTCAGGCCACTACTCATCGAGCAGGGACCCTACTACAAGTGGCAGATCTGGAAAGACCTCTCCTTTCATCTCCAGGAGGAACAGCATGGGAGTACACTGCAGGAATCTGCTGGGTTTGGAGACTCCAAATGGGGCTGTGCACCAGAGATACAAATGCTCAGTCACAGGCTGGGTGAGCTTGGAGTGTAGCGGAGACCAGGGAGATGGGAGGGATTGACTGCTTTTCTCTGAGAGCAAACTGAGGAGTGGGGCCCTGAGCTCTTGGCTCGTATGGGGCCAGAGATTGGGAGGCCACCATCTTCATTCTCATCCTTCAAAGCTGTATGGAAAGCCTTCAGGGAACAAAAGCTACCGAGAGTGAACCCGAGCAGATTACTTAGCCTGGCCACTGGCGAGTGCAGTGGAATTCCACCTTGGGCAAAGACATTTGAGAATCCCTGCAACAGGCCCCTCCCCTAGAAGATCAGCAAGAACATCCAGACAAGACCAAGTTGACCAATCAATGAGAACTGCAGAATATCAGAGCTAGGGGAATGCAACACATAGAATTAATAGCTTTTTTCCAATGATTCTTTAGTCTTTCAAAGTTAAATTTTTTTAATTTTATCTTTTTTCTTATTCTATTTTTTTAATTTTTCTCTTTCCTATTATAACCTTTTTTAACTATTTTATCCTATCAATACCTTTTTAAAAATCTTTTTAAATTTTCATTGTTATAGTCATATTTTACCCCTTCATTGTATTTAAACTTATTTTTTATATACTTAGAGGTTTGTTTTTCTTTAAAATTTTGGGATACAATTTCTTCTAATAGATCAAAATATACCCTAAATCTAGCACATAGCTTTGTTCTAGTCTCCAGCCTGATCACGCTATTCTTATCTGGATAAAATGACAAGAGGGAAAAACTCACCACAAAAAAAAGAACAAGAGGCAGTACCAATGGCTAGGGACCTAATCAACACGGCCATTAGTAATACGTCAGAACTAGAGTTCAGAATGATGATTATCAAGGTTCTAGCTGGGCTCAAAAAAAGTATGGAGGACATAGAGAATCCCATTCTGGGGAAATAAAATCCCTTTCTGGAGAAATAAAACAACTAAAATCTAACCAAGTTGAAATAAAAAAAGCTATTAATGAGGTGCAATCAAAAATGGAGGCTCTTACAGCTAGGATAAATGAGGCAGAAGAGAGAATTAGTGATATAGAAGACCAAATGATGGAGAATAAAGAAGCTGAGCAAAAGAGAGACAAGCAACTACTAGACCATGAGGGGAGAATTTAAGAGCTAAGTGATACCACAAGACAAAACAATATTAGAATAATTGGGATCCCAGAGGAAGGAGAGAGAGGGGCAGAAGGTATATTGGAGCAAATTATACCAGAGAATTTCCCTAATTTGGGGGAAGGAACAAGTATCAAAATCCAGGAGGCACAGAGAACCCCCCTCAAAATCAGTAAAAATAGATCCACACCCTGTCATCTAGTAGTAAAACTTACGAGTCTCAGTGATAAAGAGAAAATCCTGAAAGCAGTTCAGGACAAGAAATTTGTAACATACAATGGAAGAAATATTAGATTGGCAGCAGACCTATCCACAGAGACCTGGCAGGCCAGAATGGGCTGGCATGATATATTCAGACCACTAAATGAGAAAAATATGCAGCCAAGAATACTATATCCGGCTAAGCTGTCATTGAATAAAGAATAAGAGATAAAAAGCTTCCAGGACAGACAAAAACTAAAAGAATTTGCAAACACCAAACCAGCCCTACAGGAAATATTGAAAGGGGTCCTCTAAGCAAAGAGATAGCCTAAAAGTAGCAGACCAGAAAGGAACAGAGACAATATACAGTAACAGTCACCCTACAGACAATACAATGGCACTAAATTCATATCTTTCAATAGTTGCCCTGAATGTAAATAGGCTAAATGCCCCATCAAAAGACACAGGGTATCAAATGGATAAAAAAAAACAAGACCCATCGATATGCTGTCTACAAGAAACTCATTTTAGACCCAATGACACCTCCGGATTTAAAGTGAGGGGGTGGAAAACAATTTATCATGCTAATGGACATCAAAAAAAAGCTGGGGTGGCAATCCTTTATATCACATAAATTATATATTAAGCCCAAGACTATAATAAGAGATGAGGAAGGACACTGTATCATACTTAAAGGGTCTGTCCAACAAGAAGATCTAACAATTTTAAATATCTATGCCCCTAACATGGGAGCAGCTAATTATATAAACCAATTAATAACAAAATCAAAGAAACCATCGACAATAACACAAAAATAGTAGGGGACTTTAACACCCCCTTACTAAAATGGACAGATCATCTAAGCAAAAGATCAACAAGGAAATAAAGGCTTTAAATGGCACACTGGACCAGATGGACATCACAGATATATTTAGAATTCCATCCCAAAACAACAGAATAACATTCTTCTCTAGTGCACATGGAACATTCTCCAGAACAGATCACATCCTCAATCACAAATCAGGTCTCAGCTGGTACCAAAAGATTGGGATCATTCCCTGCGTATTTTCAGACCACGATGCTTTGAAACTAGAACTCAATCACAAAAGGAAAGTTGGAAAGAACTCAAATACATGGAGGCTAAAGAGCATCCTACTAAAGAATGAATGGGACAACCAGGAAATTAAAGAAGAATTTAAAAAATTCATGGAAACAAGTGAAAATGAAAACACAACTATTCAAAATCTTTGGAATGTAGCAAAGGCAGTCCTGAGAGGAAAGTATATAGATTGCAATACAAGCCTTTCTCAAGAAACAAGAAAGGCCCCAGATACACAACCTAACCTTACACTTAAAGTAGCTGGATAAAGAATAGCAGATAATTCTAAACCTAGCAGGAGAAGAGAAATGATAAAGATCAGAGCAGAAACCAATGAAATAGAAACCAAAAGAACAGTAGAACAGATAAACAAAACTAGGAGCTGTTTCTTTGAAAGAATTAATAAGATTGATAAACCCCTGGCCACACTTACCAAAAAGAAAAAAGAAAGGACCCAAATTAGTAAAATCATGAATGAAAGAGTAGAGATCACAACCAACACAAAAGAAATATAAACAATTATAAGAACATATTATGAGCAACTATACACCAGCAAATTAGACAATCTGGAAGAAATGGATGCATTCCTAGAGATGTATAAACCACCAAAACTGAACCAGGAAGAAATCGAAAACCTGAACAGTCCCATAACCAATAGGGAGATTGAAGCAGTCATCAAAAATCTCCCAAAAAACAAGAGCCTAGGACCAGATGGCTTCCCAGGGGAATTCTACCAAACATTTAAAGAAGAAATAATACCTATTCTCCTGAAACTGTTCCAAAAAATATAAATGGAAGGAAAACTTCCAAACTCATTTTATGAGGCCAGTATTACCTTGATCCCAAAATCAGACAAAGACGCCCATCACAAAGGAGAATAACAGACCAATATCCTTGATGAACATGAATGCAAAAATTCTCACCAAAATACTAGCCAATAGGATCCAACAGTACATTAAAAGGATTATTCACCACAACAAAGTGGAATTTATTCCTGGGATGCAAGGTTGGTTCAACATCTGCAAATCAATCAATGTGATACAATACTTTAAATAAAGAAAGAACAAGGACCATATGATACTCTCAATGGATGCTGAAAAAGCATTTGACAAAGTACAGCATTCTTTGTCAGCACAAAGAATACAGCACTCAGCATCAGGGAAATACAAATCAAAACCACAGTGAGATACCACCTCACACCAGTCAGAATGGCTAAAATTAACAAGTCAGGAAATGACAGATGTTTTCAAGGATGTGGAGAAAGGAGAACCCTCCTACACTGTTGGTGGGAATGCAAGCTGGTGCAGCCACTCTGGAAAACAGTATGGAAGTTCCTCAAAAAGTTGAAAATAGGGCTACCCTACAACCCAGCAATCGCACTTCTGGGTATTTACCCTAAAGATACAAATGTGATGCGAAGGGCCATGTGCCCCCAAATGTTTATAGCAACAATGTCCACAATAGCCAAACTACGGAAAGAACCTAGATGTCCATCAACAGATGAATGGATAAAGAAGAAGTGGTATATATATACAGTGGAATTCTATGCAGCCATCAAAAAACTGAAATCTTGCCGTTTGCAATGACCTGGGTGGAATTAGAGGGTATTATGCTAAGTGAAATAAGTCAATTAGAGAAAGACAATTATCATATGATCTCTCTGTTATGAGGAATTTGAGAGGCAGGGTAGGGGGTCCTGGCAGGTAGGGAGGGAAAAAATGAAACAAGATGGAATCAGGAGGGAGACAAACCATAAGAGACTCTTAATCTCACAAAACAAACTGAGGGTTGCTGGGGGTGGGGGTGTAGGCATAGGGTAGCTAGCTTATGGACACTGAGGAGAGTATGTGCTACGGTGAGTGCTGTGAAATGTGTAAGCCTGATGATTCACAGACCTGTACTCCTGGGGCAAATAATACATTATATGTTAATAAATAAAATAAAATATAAATTCAAAATAATGCACTTGTGGAAATAAAAAACAGTTAAGGGTACTTCCAATCTATTCAACCTCATAACCAAATTAATAAAAAACAACAACAAGTGGCACCTTGGAAGAGAGTTTGAACAACTGAAGAAGGCAACTCAGTGAGACTGATCCTGGCTTGTGGGCAGAGTCAGTGCCCATGGAAAGCAGGGCTGTTGCTAAGGTGGGCACAGAAGGAAGGGCAACCTGTTACAGGACAAGAGCTCAGCAAGGTTGAAGGGGAGGATGTTGGATGTAGGCATTCATTTTTAATTTTCTTTAAAATGAAATTGAACAAATAAAAAAAAAAGAAAAGAAAAAGAAAGAAAGGAAGGAAGGAAAGGAAACAAAACAGAATGGAATTGAAATCTCCCATATGCAGAGCACAGAACTGAAGGCTTTTCCTTTTCCTCTTGGAGGTTATAGTTGTTCCCATTGTTCCAGCTCCCCTTACCTAAGAAAAAGCACCTATGACTCCAACATCGCTTTCGTGTTTAAACTGACCTCATTCACTGTTTACAACTGCATTTGAACTAATTAACATTGTGGGAACACAGGTAGTGGCAGGACAGACTCTATAGCTCATTTATCTTTATTATTAAAATAATGATTTCTTTGATAATTATTGGAAGAATGAAATACAGTCTGTCACCCAATTGGAATCACAATTTCATGCCGCACTAGTTTTATTCCTTATTCAAAGCCCCATTCAAAGGCCACCTATTCCAGCATGCTTTCTTACCTGGTACAGGTATGAAGTGATCCTGTCTGCTCCTACAACCTTGTTACATCCTCTCCCTAAATGTCCTTTAAGTTATTTATTAGTTGTGTTATCTCATTGAGAGCAAAATTTAGGTTGTATTCATCTTTCCATAGGTCACTGTACCTCATCCAGAGCTTGGCTATGGAAGGTGTTCACTAGAATGCTATAGCAAATAAATAAAACCTGAGATCCACATGATGCGATGAGCACTGGGTGTTATACACAACCAATAAATTATTCAACATTATATCTGAAACTAATGATGTACTATATGTTGGCTAATTGAATTTAAAAAAAATTTTTTTTAAATAAAAGTAAATAAAATCTGAGCTCTAGAAGCCACAATTCTCTGCTCAAATTCAATCTTGAATGATGAAAATTAGATGGTGATCCTGTCTCTATTATCCACCCACTCTTGCCTGCCCTTGAGAGACAACTGGTTGTAGAAAAACACACAACAAAAATATAACACAATAATAATTATTATTTTTACATATAATAAATATTAATATATGAGCGAGCTAATGCACATTAAGCACTTAGATTCATGCCTTATTTCTAAAATTGCTGTAACAATTATATATAATAAATATTATTTTTTTTAGATTTTATTTATTTATTTGTCTCAGAGAGAGAGAGAGCACAAGCAGGCAGAGTGGCAGGCAGAGGCAGAGAGAGAAGCAGGCTCCCTGCTGAGCAAGGATCCCAATGTGGGACTCAATCCCAGGACCCAGGGATCATGACCTGAGCCGAAGGCAGCCGCTTAACTGACTGAGCCATCCACGCATCCCTATATATAATAAAAATTATTTACATATTATGTAATAATTATATAATAATTATTAGTAATAATTATTATTACAGCAATCTTAGAAAATAAGTCATGAATCTAAGTGCGTAATGTGCATTAGCTCACTCAATAACCATGCCAAATGTAAATGGCAATACCTCTGTTTTATAACTGAAGAAACTGATGCTCAGAGAGGCTAAGTGACTAGTCCAAGATGACAGAGTCTAGGTGAGGGATGGAGCTGGCAAATCATGTGAATGTCAATGCCTCATCTATAAAATCAAGACAAATATTTTCCCTGCAGATCTTACAGAACCATTGTGAAGTTGATGTAAGCTGAAAAAAGCCTAAGAAAATATTAATTTCTTACATTTGCAAAGAACATTAGAGGCTTTTAAGGTGCTTTGCCGTGCATCGAGCATTTAGAAAGCCCAAGGGGTCTCTGCAAATGTAAAGTATTATAAATCTCCTATGCTGTTTTTAATCCCTTACATGTTTTAGGAACTACAAGGTAATAATAGTACCAACAGCTAATATTAAAAAATGCTAAGATCGGTGCTAAGAGCTTTACACTGATTGTCTTAATTTATACAGAAAAAAAGAGGTTAGTATCTTAATAATCTACTTTATAAGAAAATATATGAAAATTAAGCAATTTGTATAATTCATTTTTAATACATTAGCATGTCAGGATTTAAACTCATAACACTATTTAAAATAACTTATTTCATAACAGAAGTTATCCAAGATGTTTTGATTATAACACTGTGTAGAATTCAATGTATGTGTACTTATCACTGATTATGATAACCTACAAGTATAGAATTTGGGGAGGAGATGCTTAAATTTTGAATAAATTGTGTCCTCTAAAGCATCACACACAAGAAATACTTAGCTAGATTCTCTTGAAAAATTCTGTGTACGTCAAACATTTTTGTTCAGGAATGCCTCAATTTGCCCAACAGCTATGATACTGTAGAATTATGTATTTGCAAGTAAAATATTTGTAAATCAAATCACACTGTGAATGGGCTGGGTAGAGCAGTTCATCTTTAAAGCAGTACTTAAATTAAGAATTTTATCAAATAACAACAAAAATGTAAATTACTCTTCTAAGCTGTACCATAAGTTAATGTCATTATGTAACAAATTTTCTCAAAGATAATAAATGGTTTTTTACTAGTAGATTTTTTAACCAGTGTCAGATTTACAGGAACGCTGAGCAGACAGTACAGAAAATTCCCATGTCTTCTCCCCAGCCAGCCCTGTCACAGTTACCCCTACTATTCATACTTTACATTAGTATGGTACATTTGTCATAATTATAAAACAAATATTGATGTGTTATTATTAACTAAATCCTATATTTCATTCAGATTTCCTTTTTACCTAACGTCCTTTTCTGTTTGAGGAATCCCATCCAGGCTACCACATTACACTTAGTTCTCTTATCTCTTTGGGCTCCTCTTGGTTGGGATGGTGTCTCAGACATTCTTTGTTCTCATGATCGTAATAGTTTGAAGAGTACTAGCAATGTATTTTGCAGAATATTTCTCTACTGGGTTTGTCAGATATGTTACAATTCCACTGAGGTTACAAATTTTGGGGAGAAAGGCCACAGAGACAAAGTGGTGTTTCCATTACATTATACCGAGTGTACATATGATCCACATGATTTATGGCTATTGATATTGATCTCGATAACCTGGATGAAGCAGTGTTTGTCAGATTTCTACACTGTAAACTTACTTCTTTTTCCCCACCTTTTCATACTGTACTTTTGGAAGGAAATCACTATGCACAGATCACAAGGAATAGGGAGTTTGGGTTCCCTTTCTTCAAGGTATAATACCTACATAATCTAGTTGAAATTCTTCTGCATAGGAGATTTATCGATTCTCTCTGCACTTATTAATTTATTTAACTATCATTTATATTACGTATATTCTCATGAATATTTATTTTATACTCTGAGTTATAATCTAATGCTATTTTATGCATTTTCTTGCTCGAATTTTTCCAGCATTGGTCATTGAGAGCTCTTATAGGAAGCTCCTGTTTTCCTTTGACATACCACCATCAATATGGTATGTATTTTTCTGACCCTTGCTTACTTTCTGGGGTACAAGATGCTTCAGGCTCATCTTGTATATTTTCCCTTCCTGGCTTATACTCAGCTAAATTACCAAGGAGCCCTTGTTACTTTTACAATAAAATGGCATTAGAAGCCAAGATCTGCCTGCTAAGTGTGCCCATGGCTACTGAGGTGTCATTTCTTTTAGGCCCTCTCAGTTTACAGAGAAAAGAAATATATGTACCTACACTAACCCATGTATATACACATATCTATAAAGATTTCCATATGTAACAATTTGTATCTACATTAAGTTAAACACTCTGATGTCTCCAACTTTAATGCATTATCGCATTGATCATTCTAGGCTCCTCACCTAGTGATCTGTAAATCCCCACTCCAACCGTGAAAAATCTGGCTCCCATTATTTACCATCTTTGACTTAATAGTTCATCTTCAATATACATGTATAATGGTATCAGAATTATTAACCAGAATCTCATGATACAATGGTATCAACTGGAGTATAGTGCTTTTGTGCAGTTCCCTTTGTGCGATTTCTTTGCCTTTAGTCGTCCAAACTCTATTCATTTCCAAAGTTACTTAGAATAGCATCTTTTACTCTCTCCACCTCAATAAGGTCACTTCACACTTTGTAATACATTTAGATTTTCTTGTCAAATCTTCAGTGTTCCTGGGATCCCCTGACTTCCTAAATTATATTTTAAATTTATATATATTACAGTCATTCTTTATGTTGTAAAGTTCTATGGCTTTCAACAAATGCATAATATCATGTATCCAGAACTACAGTATTTTACAGAATGATTTCATACCCCCAAATCCCCTGTGCTTTACCTGTTCTTCCCTTTTCCCCAAACCCTGTCAACCACTGATCTTTTGTCTCTATAGTTTAATTGTATCTCAGGATGTCATAATTGGAATCATACAATATATAGCTTTTTCAGACACTTCTTTCATGTATCAAAAATGCATGTAAGTTTCCTTCATATCTTTCCATGACTCATTTCTTATTTATTGCCAAATAATATTTCATTGTATGAATGCACATTCACATGGTTTATTCATTCATCTACTGAAGCACATTTGGTTGCTTTCAGTTTTCGATACTAGGAATAAACCTCCTATAAACATTTGTACGCTGGTTTTTGTGTATACATATATTTTTAAGTTAACTAGGTTTCAACTTAATTAGGAACACAACTACAGATTAAATGGTAAGATTGTGTTTAGCTTTGTAAGAAACTGACAAAGTATCTTACAAATTGGCTGTATCATTTTACCTTCTTACCAGTAATGCATGAGAGTTCCTACTGGTCTGAATTCTTAAAAGTATTCAGTATTGCCAGTCTTTTGGAATTTAACCATTATGATATGTATATAGGAGAGGGATCTCATTGTTGTTTTAGTTTACTATTCCTTAATAACATATGATGCTGAGCATTTTTCATATGCTTATTTACCATTTGTATATCTTATTTGGTGAGCTGCCTGTTCAGATCTTTTGCCTATTACATAGAGTTCTTTCTGTATTTTTTACATACATATGTTTTAGGTATGTAACATGTAATATTACATACATATTACATACACACATTATGTATGTAATACATAAATACGTAATATAAAAAACATATGTTTTAAAAATATCTTATACCAATCTGTGGCTTTTCATTAACTTAAAAAATAGTCTTTTACAGAGAAGTAGCTTTTAAATTGAATAAGATACAAGATACAAATTTGTCTTTCATAGATCATGATTTTGATGCTATATCTAAAACCTCATTGCCAAATCCATGGCCAACTAGATTTTCTCCTATGTTATCCTCTAAAATTCTTAGTGTTTTAGTATTATATGTAGACTTCTGATCCATTTTGAGTTAATTTTTGTGAGAAATGTAAGGTTTGTGTCTAAATTCATTTTTTTTACATAAAGTTGCCCAATTTTTCAATGAACATTTATTTAAAAAACTATCCTTTCTCAGTTTAATTTTGCATATTGCACAGGTTCAGTTAACTATATTTGCTTGGGTCTATGTCTGGGTTCTTCTGTCCCATTGATCTGTATGTCTACTCTTTTACCAATATCACACTCTCTTTATTACTGTAGCTTTATAGAACTACTTGAAGTCAGATATTATCATTCCCCAAACTATACTCTTTTTTGTTTCAGTGTTGTGTTGGCTATTCTAGGTCTTTTACATTTCCATATAAACTGTAGAATTGGTTTCCCAATATCCACAAAATTGCTTGCTAGGAATTAATTGGGATTACTTTGAATCTACAAACAACTTTGGAACAATTGATTTCTTGGCAATATTAAGTCTTCCTATCCAGGAACATAAACTCTCTCTCCATTTATATAGATCTCTTTTGATTTCCTGTATTAGAGTTTTATAGTTTTCCGTATATAGCATAGACCTCATATTTTGTTCAGTTTCTATCTACTATTTCTTTTCTCTTTTGCTGCAAATATATAATGTATAATTTTTAAATTTTGATAATTTTTTAAATTTCATAATGTTTTCAATTTCAATTTTCAATTGTTCATTGCTGGTATATACAATAGTAACGGACTTATGTATACTAACCTTGTATCTTACACCTTTGCTCTAATCACTTATTAGTTCCAGGGGCGGTTTTGTTGGTGGTGAATCTTGGAAATTTTCTAAACAGACATGTTCACGTGTTATCTGCAAATTTATTTTATAAAGACAAAGTTATTTTTTTTTTCTCAACCTTTATGCCTTTTATTTCCTTTTCTTGTGTTATTGCACTAGCTAGGATTACCAGCAGGCTGTAGAATAAAAGTGGCAGGAGGGAACATTTTTGCATTGCTTCTCGCAATTAAGTTTGATGATAGCTGTATTTTTTTGTATGTTCTACATCAAGTGGAGGATGCTCCTCTCTATTCTTAATTTTCTAAAAGTTTTTATCAAAAATGGATGTTGAATTTTGTCAAATGCTTTTTCTGCATCAATTAATATAATTATGGTTTTTCATTAACTGGTTAATGTGATGAAACACATTAGTTGATTTTGAATTTTGAATGATGGGCCAGTCTTGCATACCCAAAATAAATGCCACTTATCATGATAAATAATTATTTTTATACATTGTTGGACTTAATTTACTAATATATTGTTGAGAATTTTTGCACCTAAAAATTGTTCATAATGTTCATAATGTATAGTTGGCTGTAATTTTCATTACTTGTAACATCTTTCTCTGGTCTTGGTATTAGGATATCAAGGATATGCTTAGAATAGGCTTGCCTCATCAAATAAATTAGAAAGTGTATTCTGTGCTTGTTTTTTTGGAGGATATTATAGAGAACTGGCATCATTTCTTCCTTAATTGTTTGGCAGAATTGACTAGAAAGCCATCTGAGCCTAGTGCTTTCTTTTTTGGAACATTACTAATTACTTATAAATTTCTTCAATAAATACAGATTTAGATAATCTGTCATTCTTTCCATGAATGTTGATGGTTGTGTCTTCCAAGGAATTAGTTTGTTTTATTTAAACTATCAAATTTGTCAGCATAGATTTGTTTGCAATATTCCTTTATTATCCTTTTAACGCCCATGGTATCAATAGTGATGACCCATCTTTCCTTTCTGATATTAGTAATTTGTGTCTTCCTTCTTTTTTTCTTGGTTAGCCTGGCAATGGGTTTATCAATTTTATTGATCATTTCAAAGACCAGATTTTTGTTTCATTTATTTTCCCTTACTTCCTGTTTTTAACTATATTGATTGCTTATATCCTTTTATCTGCTTATTTTAAGCTTAACTGCTCTTCTTTCTCTACTTTCTTAAGGTATAAGTTCAGATGATTGATTTTTTCCTTCCTAACATACACATTTGATGCTGTAATTTTTGCTCTAAGCACTGATTTCACAGTATCCCACAAATTTGGTAAGTTGTATATTACATTTCACTTTCTTTAAAATATTCATATACCTTTCTTGAAACTTCTTCTTTGATCTATGTGTTATTTAAAAGTATGTCGTTTACACATGAAAAAATGTTCATCATCATTAGCCATCAGGGAGATTCAAATCAAAACCACATTGAGATACCACCTTACACCAGTTAGAATGGCCAAAATCAACAAGACAGTAAACAACAAATGTTGGAGAGGATGTGGA
>CM052898.1:29540145-29581510 GCA_028534135.1 Potos flavus | reverse complement strand
TCAGAAAGGATGAATACCCAGCTTTGGATGGGACTGGAAGAGATTATGCTGAGTGAAATAAGTCAAGCAGAGAGAGTCAATTATCATATGGTTTCACTTACGTGTGAAGCATAAGGAAAAACATGGAGGACATTGGGAAAAAGGAATGGTGAATTGGGGGAAATCAGAGGGGGAGATGAAATATGAAAGACTGTAGACTCTGAGAAACAAACTGAAGGTCTTGGAGGGGAGGGGAGTGGGAGGTTGGGTGAGCCTGGTGGTGGGTATTGAGGAAGGCACGTATTGCATGGAGCACTGGGTGTGATGCATGAACAATGAACCTTGGAACACTGAAAAAATTAAATTAAATTGAAAAAATAAAAGTATGTCATTTAGGTTCTTTTCTGATTTGTTTTGTTCTTGTTTGTTTATTTTATTTTTATTTATTTAAATTCAATTAATTAACATATAATGTATTATTGGTTTCAGAGATAGAGGTCAGTGATTCATCAGTCTTATCCCCAGTGCTCACATCACGTGCCCTCCTCCATGTGTATCACCCAGTTACTCTATCCCCCCACCTCCTTCCCCTCCAGCAACCCTCAGTTTGTTTCCTATGACTAAGAGTCTCTTAGGGTTTGTCTCTCTCTCTGGTTTCATCTTATTTTATTTTGTGGTTTAGGTTCTAAATATTTTAGGATTTTCCAGCTTTCTTTCTTTTACTGATTTATAGTTCATACCTTTGTGGTCTAATCCCACTCCCACCAGGTCAAATAATGTTCTTGTAAAGTTGGAGATTAAGCCTTTCTTATGGAGAATACCCTGGGGTATTTCAAAAAGAGTTCTTTTCCCCTTCCACCTGAGCAAAATATGAGAGTTTTTTCCTAGGATCATCAGCACAAAAATCTGGTGAGATTCCTCAAAGTAAAATCCATGAGAGTGTGAGAATTTCCTTATGATTGGGGCCCCTAAAGTTTCAATTTAGTCCACACTCAGCTTTCAGCAATTAATCTCTACCAGTCTTCACTCCAGTGTCTTCTGCTCCAGGTAAATTGATCTTGGTTGTGATTCTCTGTATTCCCTTGTCTCTCCAGATTTTGAGAATATGATTTGCATTCAACTCAATACTCTGATGACTCTAAGAAGTTATTGATTTTCATTTTGTTTATCTTTTTGTTGTTGTAAGGATGGGAGTGGTTGACAAGTGACTGTCGAGCACTTGGCATATTAGAGCTGAAACTAGAACTTCATACATTACTTTCTTAAAGCATCCATTTTTTATTCTTTTTGGAATTTTTTTTTGGGGGGGGCATATTTCTGATCCCACCTCACATAGCTCTTGATAGTAAGATTTCATGAGAATGCCCTGGAATTATACTCAGATTTGTTTTAATGCCATTATTCTAAAATTCAATCATTCACAAGTCTATGAAAAATTTACTACAAATGAGAATGTTGAAGTTGAAGAAACTAAGTATCTTTCCTTCAGTCACACAACTAGTTAACCCCAGAGAAAAAGCTAGAATCTCTAGGGTCCTCTGTGCTCATTGTTTCTGCATACTTAAATGTATAATTTCACTCTATAATATCCTTTCAAAACAATATAATTTAATAAGACTGCAAACCTAGTGTAGTCTGTGTTTATACTTTATCTTGCTCCCCCCCCAAAATATTTATAAATCTACATGATCTAATATCATACACATTTATTTGGTCCTCTTCCTTGTAGATGCTCTCAACTTATAATTAATGGGAAAATCATTTTAAGGCATTAAAAAGTAAAACTTTGCTACAGTAAAAGTGAATATGATTAACAATATAAAATCCAATTTTTCCATTAAAGGATTTTCTCTTTAAATACTCAGGGAGTCTGATTTTACTTCATTGGATTTTAAATAATAGGCACTTCCTAAAATCCAATTGACTATTTGTTTAGTCTGTCACTAAAGAAAATAGCTAAAATGATAAAAGTTCATGGTGTAAGTGTCCATGTTGGATCCGTATGTAGTGCTTAGACAGAACACCAAAAAAAAAGTTATGGAAAATAATGTGAATTAAGCTAGTAGTGTGTCTTTGAAAAGGAACATGTTGATTTGGAGCCTCTCATCTGTGCGTTACCCCACTTCCCTACTGACAGTAAAGATGTTCTTTTTAAGGCACCTAAAAGTCTGAACACTTAAGAAGCTGTACTCCAGAATCAATGTCGGTTTTGTCTCCCACCCCTTCATAGACAGCCTTTCTTTGAAATCAATTCCTCTTTGGGGCTAATTGTTTAAAAGCCATGACTTCATTTCCAGGTTAAGTACATGTCTGTACCTCTCTGAGAATTCAAAGAAAAATACTAAACAGAAAGAAAAGAAAATCATCTTATGAGAACTATTCTCAATTTATTGAAAAATGTCTAGAATACTAAGGTAGTACCAAAGGCAAATCTTTAGTGTGACAGATGCATAACAACATCCACAGGCTGAAGGCTCTTTCTTAGAAAAGCATCCTGTAGCTACTTTAACAAGAGTACTGGGTATCATCTATAATTCATGCAAGTATATTGAAGCTTTCTACTGCCATCCAAGAAAGATGGTTTTCAAAGCTACAGAGTGCAATAATCCAATATTCCTTGTAGAGAGTTCCATACATCTCATACAGATTTTACACTAGAGATCATTTCCATGCTGAGGTCCTCAAGAACACAATGTGATATTTTCAAAAAACACAGATTTATGTTACATGGTTTTTCTGCAGGCTTGGAGAACAGCCATTAGATCATCAAGCTGAGGATGTATTTCTAGTTTTCCCTTATCAACATTACAGTGGTCACTACCAAATAAATGGGTGTCTAAATGCTTCAAGAACTTTATTTTTGTGTTGAATGTATTTTTCAGTGGTAAAGTGAGTTTGATGATCAGAATATACTTTTGGTGGAAAGCAAAATGACCGTGAGAATAATTCAATCATTTCTTTTAAAGTATAGGACTTGGGAAATGAGATCAACTTCTGTTGAATTATTTTGCAGGCCAAAACAGGTGAGCTTCCTAAAGTGGTTAAACTATTTGCCACTATCAGAAAGTGACAATGTCACAGTCAACCAGTAATAGGTAGTCATTGTAAGTTTTGAGTAATATTACAGTGCATTGGAAGACCTGTAGTCAAAAAATAATATTAATAATTAAAGCCATTTTTCAATGGACCCGTCTATGTAATTTAACCTTTAATCAAATTCAATTATAGGAAATTCTCCAACCACAGCAATCTTCAAGTAGCCAGCTACCTCCAATACTTCTCTCTTTTCTTTTATGAATTCTCCAGATGGCATCAGTCTTCTGCACAGCTACCACTTAACATGGTATAAAATTTATTCCCAAAATAGTGCCAGTAACTGGAGAGAGAAGATGCCCACTGTAAAACTGAGAAGTCTTTATAACCTAGGGCTACACTGCCAGAAAGTATACATGAAAGAATATTTGTTGAATAATGAAGAATATCAATAAATGAACAAACCAATCAACAGAATAATTAACTAGTGAGTAAGCGAATTTTCCTCTGACTGGTTTGCTTTTCTCATTTTTTTTTATTCCAAGGCTATAGGTTTTCTTGAAATAAACTTTTTTATTATAGAATAGATTTAGATATAAAGAAAAGTTACAACGATGGTACAGCCATTTCTATGCATTTCATATTCTTCCTCTATGGCTAATATCTTACATAGGATGGTACATTTGTCACAATTAATAAAGCAATAATGATGTGCTATTATTGACTAAATACCATCCTTCATTCAGATTTCCTTAGTTTTTACTTAGTATCCTTTTTCTGTTCTAGGATTTCATCTCAGATGTCACATTCCATGAAATTATTGTCTCTTTAGATTCCTTTTGGTTGGGACAACTTCTCAACTAAATTTGTAATGACCTTGAGTATTTCAAGGAGCACTGGTCAGGTATTTTGTAGACTGTTCCTTCGTTGGGTTTTGCCCAAAGTTTCTCTCATAATTAGACTGGGGCTACAAGTGTTTGGAAGAAAGACCACAGAGGTAAAAAGCCATTCTCATCACATTATACCAAGGGTGCATGCCAGCGACATGACTTATTATTGATGATGTCAAGCTTGATCACTTGGCTAAGGTAGTGCTTGTCAGGTTTCTCCACTGTAGAATTACTTCCTTTCTTTCCACACTGTCCTCTTTAGAATGAAATCATTGTGCCTGGCCCACACTTAAGGAATGGTGAGTTATGATCTACTTCTCTGAGAACAAAGTATCTATGTAAAATATTTAGAGTCTTCTGCGAGGAGATTTATCTATTCCCTCCAATTTATTTATTTATTCAATCAGTAATTTATATCAGTAAAGACTCATGAACATTTGTTTTGTACTTTGGGTTATAATCTGATATTACTTTATTTTGTTGTTCAAATTGTTCATTTTTGGCCATGGGGAACTCTTTTAATTGATCTCTGTATCCCTTTGACATACCCCTATCATTAAGGGTTTATTTTCTTTTTTTTTTTTTAGGGCACTTACTTCCTGATTCTACAAAATGCTCCAAGTTTATCTCATTTATTTCCTATCCTTGCCCTTGAATCAGCCATTTTCAAAAAAAAAGAAAAAATGCTTGTTCTTTTGTTTGGAGAATGGTATTAGAAACCAAGATCTTGTCACTAGGCTCTACAGGAGTTTCTATTGCTTTTAGTTTATGTGTTTGTTCATAGGATATTGATAATATTTCCTCTGGTGGTCACCATATGTAACTTCTGGCAAATTACCTGAAAAGTGGGAATAATTCCTACTTCATAGAGAGTCACTAGCCAGTGCATGGTATAAAAACAAAGCAAGCTATAGCTCTATATTACTATCAATTGACTAGAAATTAAGCAAATAATAATAAGTTTGTTTCTCAGTTTATTTTAATTTTCCAGAGGTTTGTTTTTGTTTTGTTGCACTTTCATTACCTGTTCAGGGATGCCTGGGTGGCTCAGTTGTTTAAGTGTTGGCCTTCAGCTCAGGTCATGATCCCAGGGACCTGGGATAGAGGCCCCTGTTGGGTTCCTTGCTCACCAAGGAGCCCACTTCTTCCTCTCCCTGCCGTTCCCCCTGCTTGTGCTCTCTCTCTCTCTCTCTCTGACAAATAAATAAATAAATAAAATCTTTGATGTATTTTAATTGCCTATTCAAAGAAACAAGCTAGAGGTTTCGATTCTAGGCCTAGCTCTGTTACTAAAAAGAATCTAGTCAAATCACCTAATGTCCCTTTTCTATAATGGGTATAAAACTGTTTGCTTAATCTAATGCCACAGGATTAGTCTGTAGGTAAATCGATGTTTATACAAATGTATAGGTGACAGTATTACTATCCTTTTGGTCAGTATTATTAACCTTTTACTCTTTTGTTGCTCTTCGTCACTTCATTTTCTTCCCATTCCTTCAAAAAGTATTAACAATGTCATCTTGAATCCTTCCCTTAATATAAATATGAGCGATAACAAGTTTTTAAAAACTAGTACCTTAATTTAGATGTGACGATTGCTTTCAAATTTTATTACAATGAATCCAAATTAGGCAACTATTTTTAGATGCTTAAAATTTAATTAACATTTGTCGAATTTGCCCACAGATAGTATTTTAAGCTGATGAGCCCTCTTGGTTCCTTCTTGAGAAACTTTAATTAAACAAGTATAACTAAGCCCACTGAGTTACCAGGTCATAATGAATATGGAAAGATAGATGTTTGACACAGCAAGGGATGACAGGAAAGTGTAGCATCTCAAAAATTCCCCCATATCAAATTACTGATATAAAGCAGTTGACTACGATCCTAAATGGCAAGACCATCCACTGTCAAGACATGATCACATAACAAGTCAACAGGTTTTGCAATCTGATCATCTTATTTCCCTTTACCAAGGTAAAGGCAAGGCACCTCACCATGCCTATAAACTACAGGCAGTATCAGTATAACCACATGAGGGAAGTTGATCTCCTTAGAATGCATCAACCCTAAAAGGCTGATGTAATTTTTTACTGGCCTGTGTTGGGGAATATGGGTAAGGAAGAGTGAGTATTTATCTCTAAATCCTTTGTGCCTCACTTCCTCTAAGATACCCGTCATATCCCATATGAAAACCCACTCCAACTGATCTTAAGACTTAATGGCAACATGTTGAAAAGGAGAATTGAACTAGGTCCCCATGCTTGATGTGTTGAAAATCACTGTTGTCTCACTACTTACTTTTATAAACAAAAAATTCAAGTTTAACTATCTTTCGGCACTCACTAATTTTTTTTATGATTGGTATAAAATCTACTTGCAAGTCAGCAAAGTGTTAATAAAATATTTCCTGTGCATTATCTAATCTCTTAGACTTTTAGTATATCTGAATTCTAAAAAGCCAAATATATTAATAATCCTGGGATGGATGTGGTCTTATTTATCAATGAATGTTTATTTTAGATTTGCCATTTTAACTGATTTGTTAATTTCTGTTTCTTTCCAGTCTCCTAGCTACTTTTTTTTTTTAGTTGATAATGGACTCCTCTATCAGCATGAACTTGAAAGGTGAATTAATAGAAAGGCTGTGTAGAGAGAGAAAGCCTTAAAAATCCACACATACATGATACCTGAAGATGAAGAAAAATTTTAGAAAAGAGTGGAAAAGATATTTTTTCCCACTGCTTATAAGTGTTGTGCTTGAGTTACATCTTGCTGCTCATAGCATGAAAGAAAGGAAAAATTTGAGAGTTTCTGACAAGATCAGGCAACTCCCTGAAAAATCTTAAGGCTAGAAATTCCATTGCCTACTCCATCCGAAATGCATTGCTGTCTTCATATGGGCTTCTGAAGGATCATTAAGAACCAACCTGAGGGTCATCAGAGACACTGGTAGACAAGGGAGCAAGAAGCAATAAAGCAGTGAATTCTAGTGCAAATTACTTTAAAAGGCAAAGAGAGAAGATAGAAAATGCAGGGAATTCACCCTTGCAGTTCATCTTAAATTAAATATCCCTTCCTCTCTGACTTTCCCCATTTTAGCAGAGAAAGGGACATGGGCTGCCACTCTATGCTTGTGCCTGATGAAGTTGTAGTTAATGATAAAAATCTACCCAGGGAAGTCAGAAGAATTCTTAACGATCGTACAACCAAGTCATCATGTCTGGTCCTTTCCTTTCATGGAATATCAAAGGGACTATTGCTCTGGTATGCAAACGATGTTTCAGCCAAGCAAACGATGTTTCAGCCAAGCCACATTCTATAACTAGCCAGTTTTAAGTGATGATGTCTCAATTCAAACACACACTTTAAAATGTACTGGCATATCCATATTTCCTCAAAAAGAATGTACACTTGGAATATACAAAGAGCTCTTATAAATCAATAAGAAAAAGAGATAACACAATAGAGAAATGGGCAAAAGCTTTGAACACTTCATCAGAGAAGACATTGAGATGGTCAATAAACATAAATTAAAGGTGCCCAACTTCATGAGGCATCTGGGAAATGTAAGTTAAAACCACGATGCAATAGTACACCACCCCAACAGAATAATAAAAATAAGTAAGTTGGAAAATGCTCAGTGCTGACAAGAAAGTGGAGTAATCAGAACTCTCACACATTGCTAGAAGAACATCCATTTAGGACAACCATTTGGCAGTTTCCAATAAAGCCTAACATATGCATTTCCTATAAGCCAGTGGTTTCATTGCAACATACATTCGCAGTAGAAATATGTACAAATGTTCCCTGAAAGTCATGTTTGAAGACATTCATAGCATCACTATTCATGATAGACAAAACCTGGAAATGTCCACCAACCACAGACTGGATAAATAAGTTGTGTTAATATTCACACAATTTAAAATTATACACCAATTCAAATGAATAATCTAAATCTACACACAACAGCATGGAGAAATCTCATAAGCAGAATGTTGGATAAAAGAACTCAGATGAAAAAGAGTACATAGTATCTGATTACATTTCTACGAAGCACTAAAAAAGGAAAAACTATATATGTTGTCAAAATTCAAGATAGTGATTACCTCCAGGGACTAGTTGAAAATAGGCAAGAGTCAGAGGGTTGGGAGATTTTTGGTTTCCTGACCTTGTTCCTAGTTACATGGTTGTGTCCATTTCTTTAAATATTCATCAATCTATACACTTATGATTTATAAATATATATGTAACAATTGGCTCTTTTTATTGAGGTATAAATGACATGTACCATTATATTATTTTCAGGTGTACAACATAATGATTTGATATGTGTATATATTGTGAAATGATCACCACATCCATTACCCTGTAGATTACAGAATTTTTTTCTTGTGACAAGAGCTTTTGAGATCTACTATTTTAGCAACTTTTATTTTTTTAGCAACCTTTAAATATACAATATAGTATTTTTAACTATAGTGGCCATGTTGTATATTGCATTCCCACAAATTATTTATTCTGTAACTGGAAGTTGTACCTTTTGCCCCCCTTCACCCATTTCACTCATCTTCTACCCCTCATCTCTGATAATCACAACCAAAAATTGGGTCTTATAACTGAAATACCCAGGGTTAACCCTCAAGATTAGTTCCATACAGGTACCCAAATTATGCCATTAGTGATTCTGTCTCTCTCCCCTGCTGTCTTTTTCATTGGTTATTGTCTTGGACAGGCTCTTCCTGTATGGTATCAGAATGTGCACTAATAGGCTAACATGCTCTCCAGTTAGAAAAAAAGCAAAAAGAGAGCTCTTCCACTCTTTCCCACTGTGAAGATCAAGAAATTGAGTCTTACTGGATCAAAGTGAGATGTGCATGCATCCCTGCACAAAGCATATGAGCAGGGTGTTGAAACATAGTGAAAGACTAGAATTAGCTCATATGCCCATTTCATCGTCTCTCAATTCTTGACTGCACTCACTTACATAGATCTCACTGTGTGTCTTACAATCTTGTTGCAGTCAGATAGATTTTGGCTAGGCTGGATTCATCTTGAAGAGTTCCTCCTTATATATCTGTGAGGAAAGTCTTGGGCAACTAGGTCTCCATGAACATCTCTTTCTATTTCTATATAGTCTTTCTTCAAGACCTTTCCTGGATGGTGGCTTCAGGGTGCCTAGAAATGGTGACTTGAAGAGTGGGATGCCAAAAAAAGATATACAGATGGCAAATAAGTACATGAAAATTATATGATACGTATATATGTTGTTCCAAGTCACATGTCATCAGGAAAATGCAAATTAAAACAACAATGAGATACACTACCCATGTATTAGAATGACCAAAATCCAGAACACTGACAATTCCACATGCTGGCAAAGATGTGGAGGAATAGGAACTCTCATTTATTGCTGGTGGGAATGCAAAATGGCACAGCCACTGTGAAAGACAGTTTAGTAGTTTTCTCTCAAAACTAGACATGTTATGATCCAGCAATCATGCTCATTGGTATTTACCTAAATGAACTGAAAGCTATGTCTATGTAAATACCTGCACACAAATGTTTATAACAGCTTTGTTCATAATTGCCCAAACTTATCCTTCAGTAGGTGAATGTATAAACTTTGGTATGTCTATACAATAGAATATTATATAGCACTAAAAAGAAATGAGCTATCAAGCCATAAAAAGACAATGAGTAACCTTAAATATGTATTGCTAATGAAAAAAGCCAATATGAAAATGCTACATAATTTTTAATTCCAACTATATGACATTCTGGGAGAAAAAATAAAACAAAACTGTGGAGATGGTAAAAAGATCAGTGTTTGCCAGAGTTTGGGAGGAGGAAGGGAGAAAAAGGTGAAGCACAGAGGATTTTCAGGACAGTGAAACTATTTTGTATGATACACAGTGGTGGATACATGTCACTACACATTTATCCAAATCCACAGAATGTACAACACCGAAAGGGAACTCCAGTGTAAACTATGGATTTTGAGTGATAATGATATGTCAATAAAGGTTCATCAATTATAATAAATGTCCCACTCTGGTGGGGGATTTTGACAATGGGGAAGGATCTGGTTGTGTGGGGATAGAGGATATATGGGAAATCTCTGTACCTTCTGTTTGGTTTTGCTCTGAACTTAAAACTTCTTTTTTAAAATGTTTAGTTGGTAAGAGAGAAAGTTAAACAGAAGCCACATCATCTTCTATAGCCTAACCCATGGATTGGCAAATTACAGCCTGTGGATCAAATCTGACCCTCCACCTAATTTTATAACATTTCGTCACAACACAACCAAGCCCATTTGTGCTCCATGTTCCAGAGACAAAGCTGTTTAGCTGTGACAGAGACAATATGGGTATGGCCTGAAAAGCCAAAAATATTTACTATCTGGCTCTTTATAGAAAAAGTTGGCTGACTTCTGACCTGGTCTCAAACGTTACACAGTGTCATTTCTGTTGCATTCTATTCATGAAAGGTCAACCTCTAAGGCCTGCCCATGCTTGGGCAGGGTATCTTTGTGGATATCTTCTAAAGCACCCAGAGGTACAGCCATCTAATACATATGCATTGAGAACACAATGAGGGTGCTGTTGGCTCAAGAAAGGTACAAGGATGCTGAGCTGACCCAAGAAGAGACCCCGCTCTAGGTGAGATAGTATGTTTCTAAGTCTCTGGACAGGTTAACTGAGTTGAGAAGATTCAGATGGTACATTCTTTTTCCAAATTAATTAATACCAGTGCCCACACCAGGGTGATAAGAGGAGAACTTGTTCCTCTCCAAAATTATACCTATTGCTCAGGGGCACTTATGTTGAAGTCATTCTGACAACTTTTACAATGCTCTAATTGAACTGCCTGGGAACAGAAGAATTGCTTTTTGCTACAGGAAAATAGTGGGGGGAATTACAAAAATGGCATATCAGAAAAAATGCAACATATTCTCAGGCTTTTGAAATGTCAGACTTCCGGGCACCAATTTATCTGACTTACATTACAGGGCTACAAATAGCCAACAACTCTTATTTGGGCATTTTTCACAATAAAAATACATTTCTAAGTGCTATTTTAGCTCAATAATGATTGTAGAGATCTATTTATTTTGCATTAAGTGTGTATATGTTGGGGGGAGGTGCTGGTTCCCTAAGTAATACCTTGCCTTTGGCAATGTTGGGCAACAGAGGAGAATATATTATACTAATCAGATTGGATCACTTTCTTAGTGAGAAGAATGTAATCTGGATTTTAACAAAATACAGAGCATTCGAAATTCACATGAAAAATTAAGTAGTCCCTGAGTTCCTTCTGAAACAGAAATATGTCACCATCATCTCTTCAGCTCTAGGGTAATGGAGAAAGCTGAGAGCCATTATCATAATTTTGAAGAGATTCCTTTTGATTATATTATGCCCAGAGAAGCAGCTTAAAAGGTGGGTTGGAAATGGTGGAGAGTCTTCCACTGCAGGAGAACAGCAGACTCCTTTTGACCAACCATGTTTCCCACATTAGAGGACGCATATGTAGTATCTTCTGAGAGAAATACTGGACGGCAGAACTTTCTGAAACACAGGCAGATGTTGACAGAAATGGTATTTTTATCACCTATATTTCAAGTGTTGGTGTGAAGAGAAGATTTTTTTAAACTACTTTTTTAAAACAAGCTCTTTATCTAATGAGAGATTCGGACACATGTACCACTCAGAATGCAGGCACAATGTGATGAGGACCTATCACAGAGTAGATGCTCAACAAATACAAGCCAGGGGGCCGCTAACACTTATTTAGGGCTTGTACTAGATACTCTACCCATATTCAGTCCTCACAATACTTTTATCAATTGTATAATGCTATTCTACTTATTTAAGAGGCAAGGAGATTAAGGCTTCATAAAGCCAATTAAATTGTTCAAAGTTACATGAATTTGATTTTGGAACCTGGTTCTGAACTAAGGAAATCTGATTCCAGAGCTTGTTATCTTAACTACTGTGTGTTACAACCAATGAATGGATGGACGAATCTTCAACAGTCTCTTGTTTTTTTTTTAAAGATTTTATTTATTTATTTGACAGAGAGAGAGAGAGAGAGAGAGAGAGAGAACACAATTAGGCAGAGCACCAGGCAGAGGGAGAGGGAGAAGCAGGCTCCCCCCTGAGCAAGGAGCCCGATGCGGGGCTCGATCCCAGGACCTGAGCCGAAGGCAGCCACTTAACCGACTGAGCCACCCAGGCACCCTCAACAGTCTCTTTCTTAATGATGGATAACATTTATTGAGGACTTACCTAGAGTTAGCAATGAAATGTTGATATCCTCACAAGAACCCTATCAAATTTAGGAGTAGTTATTATTCCCTTATTTTATAGATAATGGAGTTGAAATTCAGAGAGGTTAAATCACTTTCCTGAAGTCACACAATCTAGAACTGTTTGAATCTATATTTGGACGTGGACAGTCCTCTAAAGCTACAGAGCTAAACACAGCAAGAGCTGGCACAATCTTACCTGCATTTAAAGAGATAACCACGGCAGCAGTGTGGATGAGAATGAAACTTAAGATAGAGAAACTAATTAGGAGGCTGTTTATGTTGAGATAAGAGAGGCTGCAGAAATGAGCTAAGGCAGGACTTCTCAACCTTGGTACTATTAACATCTTGGCTGGATAATTCTTTGCTGTGGGAGCCTGGGTGTTTTAGGATATTTAACAACACCCCTGGCCTCTACTCAGTAGATGTCAGTAGTATCACCCTTCAAGCTACTACAACAACCAAAGTCCCCACACATTGCCAAATGTCTCCCTGGAGGGCAAACTGTCCCTCATTGAAAACCAGTGAGTTAAGACGCTGGTGGATAAATGGAAATGGAAATATGATCAATATAAATGGAAATATGATCAAGAAGACTAAGTGATCAAAAGGTAGAAGGGCTCAAACATGTGTCCAGATGTGTAATACCATCATGGTAAAGTCAGTATTAAGCTTAAGGGTTCAGAGCTAGGGTCTGGATTTCACAGTCTTGGGTTTGAAACCCAGTTGTGCCACCTACTGCTGGGTGAACTTGGGCAAATTACTTACATTCTCTAGGTTTTAAACAGAAGAATCTAAGCAAATTACATAACTGACAAGCAGTTAATACTCGAAATATATAAAGAATTCATAAAACAACCCAATTAAAAAATGGGCAGAGGACCTGAATAAATATTTTCCCAAAGAAGACATATACCAATGGAAACATGAAAAGATGTTCAACATCACTAATATTTAGGAAAATGCAAATCAAAACCACAACGAGTTATCTCATACCAGATGGATTGGCTATCATCAAAAAGACAAGAAATAACAAGTGTTGGCAAGGATGTGGAGAAAAGAGAACTTATGTACACTGCTGGTAAGAATGTAAATTGATGCAGACACAATGGAAAACAATATGGAGATTCACCAAAAAGTTAAGAATAGAACTATCATATGATCCAGCTATTCTATATCTGGGTATTTATCTCAAGAACATGAAAACACTAATTTGGAAAGATATATGCACCCCTATATTCATAGCAGTATTATTTACATTAGCTAAGATATGGAAATAATCTAAATCCCCATCTATGGATGAACAGATAAAGCAGAAATAGTATAGAAGCACAATGGAATACTATGCAGCCATAAAAAGAATGAAACCTTGTCATTTGTGACTACATGGATGGGCACTGAGGCTACTATGGTAAGTTAAATAAATCAGAAGGAGAAAAATACGAGCAGTATGACTTCATTCATATGTGGAATCTGAACAAAACAAGTGAACAAGCAAAACAACAATGGCAAATTTATAGACATGAGGAACAGATTGGTGGGTACCAGAAGTGTAGGGGATGGAGGATGGTGAAATGTGTGATAGATGGTAATTCGACTTTTCAGGTGGTCATTTTGTAATGAATAAAGATGTTGAATTGTAACATTGTATATCTGAAGCTTATATAATGCTATATACCAATTTTATCTCAAAAAATAAATACGAAACATAGATAAATGATAGATGATTGGTGACAGATAGATAGATGAGAGATAGATAGATAGATAGATAGATAGATAGAACATCCAAATAATATTTACTTCAAAAAATTGTTGGGAATATTGAAACAGGATACTATTAGTCAAAGGCTTAGCAGACTTTCTGGCTCTTAGTAAGTGCTCAGTAAATGTTATTACCAGTCAGTAAGAGAAAAATAGGGAAGCTTCTTTAACCCCAGTTTGAGAAATTCATGTTTTGAGAGTTGAGTGAGTGGGTCCTATGAACTCTATAAACAATTTTATAATAGATGATATATTTCCCAACTCATTAAAGTTAAATTGAAAAGAGAATATGTAACTGAATATTTGGTTCAATACTAATTTGAGTGCCTGGTATATATGTATGTATATATGTAGTGATTCTGTGTTTCTAAGTGTATTTGTGTGTGTACATGTATACATATATTAATTAGGTAATTGGAATCACACCAAAATATTAATACCAATTAATCCAAATTAGATGGTAAGATTATGGGTGACTACTTTTTTCTATTTTTCTATTACCTTTTAACTTTTTCTATAACGATTAACTACAACTTTTGTAAACAGGGCACAAAAGTAAGTTGTCTAAAATGTCTTCCCTTAAGTTATATTGATTAAGAGGCTACTGTGTACCAGGCATTGTGCTAGAAACTGAGAATAATTAGAACTTCCCACATACACAGACATACACATACATAAACACAGGAACAACAAAAACCTCAATAAACCAAATATGCCTACCAGAAAGCTAGAATTTGACAAAACAATTTCAAATATAACTGTGCTACTACAAAAGCAACAAAGATGGTGGCTTTTGCCAATGTCATCCTAATTATGTTCTTAAGTCTGACAGAAGATCCAAAGGAATTTTCTAATTTTCCTATTTTGCAAGTGGTTCAGTGGAAAACACCATCGTCCTCTTGTGTTTAAGATTTTGCTTCCCTTATTCAGTAATTCCTATCCTCAGGGAATATAATGCAATTTTGCAATGTCCAAACCAGGCTTGAGTCTGATTAGTAGGGATAGCTCCCCCGAAAACTATAATTTTCCACAGAGAGACTGATTTCAGTAACAAACGCTTTCTTTAAACAGTGTATAAGGGGTTTTCTATTTAACAATAAAAACCTTGCCTCCCTGCACATTTAGGGAAATTCAAAACATCATACACTTTTCTGAGCTACCACAGACTTATGAAAACAACAATTTGGGCCTCAGGAAAATTCTTCAACATTCTGACTATTTAAGATGAAGTGCCTGCATTCCACTCACTGTGACAAGATTCTTGCTTAAAGTTGTCACTCTCAGTTTCAACTGGTGTCTGTGTGAAGAGTAATGGAGATGATCAATTAAGAGTGCGCACTCTACCTTCTGTATCCTGTTTAATTAAGTACATACAGAAATGATGGACGTTATACAGTTCACAGGATAGGCACTCCATGTCTGCCCCTCGTCATTCTTTCTCACTGCTGTTTTTTCTGGAATTAGGCTTCGTGTTCAGTCATCTCAAATATTTTAATACTTTACTGATCTTTAACATGTTTAGCCATAGGAGGACAGCAGTAAAATAAAACTTTATAGCCAACAAAGTCCTTTATACCTAAAGTTTATTGCACATTTTATATTTTGTCTAACAACACATGGCTCCTTGAGACTCTGAAATAAACATAGCTTTCTCAGGTTGCAGTTTGTTTGCATTCTTTTATTCCTGGAGAGTTGATTCCATTATCAGGATAGAAAGAATTCCTGATAATTGGCCAGACTGGCTAAAATTTTATGGGGCAGGTGCTTCTTTCTCCAAAAGTGTTAAGACAACCTTAACGCTGAGAAAAATGGCCCACTTTCATCTTTGGTACCAAAATACGTGCATTTTCCATTATTCTGAGTAACCATGGACTCCCAATCTTTCTCAATATGGTGACGTTTTCATTCCATTTCAACCAAGTCAGGAAACACTCAACTGATAAAATTGAAGGACCCTACTGACTCGTGGAGTAGTTATGTATTTCCAGCAACAGATTTTCTTGTTAGCCATAGTCTGTGAAAGTGTTACAACAGTGACAAAACTATTTTCTGTAGTGAAAAATTTTTTAAGTAATTAACACAATCTTAATTACTTCATTTGCCAAGTTGGCATGGGTGGCCCCAGAAATAATGGAAGAATTTTTAATATGAGGTAAAATGTTAGTTTCTATTTTTCCCAGATTGAGCTAAATAACTGGCTTAGGGTTTTGGCTGTTGTTGTTGTATATAGGAATGAAAAACAAACAAACAAAAAACCTCTAGATTTTTCCAGAAGATAAGTTGCAGAGAGAATTGACATCCCAAAAGAGTATAATGTAATGGAAACACCTTTGTACTGGCTTTACTTCCCATTTCTGATACTATTATTCAGAAGGCCACAAAAGCCAAGCTATTCAGTTACCTCATTACTTTTTTAGAATGGATTAAATTTCATTTCTGAGGTCCTTCCTTACTCTGATTTTCTATATAAAATTTTCTCAGTAAAATACATTAACCTGATTTGATCCCAACCATACCATTATCAAAATTTCATTTATCATTCTCTCATTCATATCTCCTACTCAGATTTATTAAAAAACCAACACTCATTTAGATCTTAATACCCTTTGTCTTCACTACTAATATTTCCTCACAGGATATATTTCAGGATATTCTTGGGAGAAAGGGTTAAGGAGACTGCTAACTGCCATACAGAAATAAACCACTGATCTCCTTGGTCTTACTGAGCTCTTGACCTATTTTCTTGCCTGAATAGCCAGGAAAGAAATTCAAAAGCCTTTAACCCTCTTCATACTTAGAAACAGAATCTAAAAATACCACATCTGATAGAAGATCCTCACCACCTCTTCATATCTCCAAGGATGAGCTCACTGAGTCTTAGAATGGGAGCAGTGTTAGAGAGGTCACCATTTCTAGATGCTGACTTCACATTTGCAGGACTCTTGGGCCATTGCTGTCAGATGCTGCATCTTCTATAAGGCCATCTTAAGAATTGAAATGTATCAGAAAGAGGGGACTTTAGTTCTGGATTTTTTAATGACTTGGATTTTTTTAATATCCCCCAGATAACCTTGTGGTCAGGAAGATCATTCCATTGTCTACCTTTCTTGGCTTCAATTTAAATGTATTTTTTTTCCAGTTTGTTTTCTATGGAGATAGAAATGTCTCATGTACCCCTTTGAACAGCCTTTTTTCCCCTTGAATATGGCTGTTAGGGTGCCCTTCAACTATCATTACTGTAAGCCGTGTATCCTCTGTGATAAACATAATTAAAAACTGCTCCAGGGTCTTCTTAAAGTAATGTGAGATTTTTACATTTTTATGCCTGGTGTGGGTGATGTTAAAGTACAGGGATGGGAAGCAGGAGGGATGTCAAAAGAGACCCTCCATCCTTAGCACTCCCTTGATGGATATGACAGCCTTATTTGTTTTGTTAACCAGTGCATAATTAAAAGTCAATATTCAAGATCATAATAAAAATCTGTACAACTACTCATGTTATGAGACTGAGTCTTGGAAGGAAAATCCATTAAAACACAGCCATGTGTAATTTACAAGAAATCAGTAATAAAATGTTTGCTCTCGACATTATCTGCAAAATGGTCTGTATATTACCAGAATAAATCCATATTACTTGGAGGCTGCAGATAAACATCCATAGGCAAAGTTCACATTGAGGTTATCTGCCTCATGCTCTGAAATGGGGAGTGCTATTTAGAGGAGATAAATTGTGGTTTACTTCTCCAAGTCTCAAGTACATCGTGCAGAAATGAGTTTAGTTCCTGAGAGGGTATCTGTCATATCCAAATAGGAGAGAATGCCATTACAGGGTTGTGCCCATTGCAAAAAGGCTATAGCTTTTGTCCTCAGTGGGAAACAAAAGGAAGATTGTTAACAATTAAAAGCCTTGATACACCTTCTGTTCACCAAAAAAAAAAAAAAAAAAAGTAGTGGGAAGGTACTTGGTGATTTGAAAAACACTGATTCAATAAGCAATAGAATGATATTTTATTTAAAGTCTCCAGTAAATTCACTGCCCATGTATGCAGATCTGTTCATGAGGCTGTACCTTAGATTCTCAAGTTAGACTATTTTTGCATAGGAAACATCTAAAAGCGATAGGATGAAACCCTGAAACACCCTAGCAGAGTTTTTATGAGCAGTCTGACATCTCTCAAGGCAAGAAAATGGGCACCATCTTTGGATAATACTCAATTTCCCCACATTAACTAATGATTGTTATTTCATGCTATTTAAATTAGACTCTATAAAGTGGTGTTACGGAAAGGGGGTGAGAACATTCTGTCTCTTTATTGTCATTTTGTCTCCTTTCCAATTCTTTGTCACTTTTCTGCATTAGCAGAAGGGACTTCTCATCTTGTCTAGTGATTCCTACTAACATCTGTGATAAAACTCCAGGTTTAGAACTCTAGGCTTTGCTTTTGATATAGAAATGAAAGCTCTGAAATTTACAAATCCCCTATCTTTCTCAGTACATTTCACTTTCAAGAACTATTGTCACTCTAGGGCAGTGGTTCTCAAAGTGTGGTCTGAAAATCAGCAACATCAACATCCCCTGGGAGCTTATTAGAAATGCAAATTCTGGTGGCCCACCCAATATCTACTGAGCCAGAAACTCTGAATGTGTTTCTGTAATAAGGCCCAGTAATCTCTCTCTTAGCAATCCTTCAATTGCTTCTGATACTTACTAAAGATAATCATCGCTGTTTGGACTCCAAAATATTCTCTCTGAAGTTCAGAGCCCAGCAATGATGTCTTTATTCTGGACGGTACCTGTCCTTCCCCCTCAACCAACAAATGCTATGGATTTCACGGATGGGGAACCACACAGCAAAATTTACTTAAACGAGAAAAGGAACATCAATCCCTTTATATGCAACCTGTCCTGAAACACACACACACACACACACACACACACACACACACACACACACACCCCAAACAAAAAGACTGGCAAATCTATTGGGTCTCCATTTTCATAAAGATTTCTTGCTCCCACAAACCTACGTCTCATTCTTTTTCACTGCTACCAGAAAACATAGTTATTCCAAAGTCATCTGCAGCTCTAGACCAATTTGACATTACTGGAATTAGAGAAATAATATATTGCATAGCACAGCTAATATAAAACTGGCATTCTGATAACATAAATCTATAAACTGGGCCCCAGTGAACTCACTAGAACCATGTTAATGAATAATCACGATGAGGACCTCAAGATTTGGAAGTGCTTCTGAATCATGAAAAATAAAAATACATCAAGCTACACCGACTCTAAATTTAAGTAATAAGCGTACTCTGTTATCCTCTCTATTTGATAGTTCATCTCCATGGGTGTAGTTCAAGTCAACATAACTGATGTTTAATGTCCATATTTTTGACTCAGCAGAAAGCTCCCTGTCCAAACATGAATATAAGTCTTGGGGATTGGAGGACATGGATATCACCAGGAGAAACAGAGAAAGGAGAGCTAAGGTCTGAGTTCTCAGACTGTACATGGGACACCAGAGCAAACACAAGAGCACTGCACGGTGTTTCATGTTTGTAAAAGAAACACAGAGATCCTCAAGATCTGTCACCATGGCATGAATTTGTAGCTGTGGTAGTTCACAGCTTCGGCATTAACTCCATCTTCTTTTGATGACACCCTAGCTTTGCAAAATTGAGTTTTCAGCAGCTGCTCTGATACAAAGCCAGTGTCAGGAAAAACTCACCATAGAACAGGAAATAAGGGTGGCAGTGTTCTATTAGACACCAAGGTTTCAGAAGTGGCGTAGTACGGAATAGGCACACCCAACTATCAGTAAATAACCGTGGTTATTTAAAAATAAAATAAATAAATTTTTTTGTTCAGTGTACATGCATTTTTTCAAACAGCTACTAGTTGTTTCAAACAGCTACATAAATGTTATACATTTGAAATTGTTTGGACCTAACTACTTAATAAAACTCTTGGGCATTTTTTATTTACCTAATGGTGTTCCATTAACCACTTTGTGAGTCTCTGGGCTAAGGGGGCTCTCCTTGTTTAGAATCCTACAGAAGAAGATACTCACCACAGAGGTGGTAGGAGCCAAAGGCTGTCCAGCTTACAGACAAGGTCAAGAATGCAGGGCATAGCTCTCATGAATCCTTCTTCGCCCAAAGCTTGTAGTTTCAGCATAGCAAATGTTTTTCTCTGTCTGATATTATAATGAATTTTTCCACATCAATATCCCCCATCAGACTGTAGATTTCTGAGACTCATCTTTATTTATTTCCATGTTTTCCCACCAAAACATCTATACCACTTTCTGAGATCTTCCCTTGGAATCAAGCAACTTACAGATTCAGAATGAGGACACACTTTCAACCTCCTACTTAGCTATTACAGGATCCCTCAGATCCCTCAGATCCCTCAGATCCCTCAGATCCCTCAGAGAGGATTATTCGCATGGCCCCTGGGCAAGCATGACATACAAAATCCTAAAACAAAAGTGATGTGATAAATGAAAATTTTAGGAAGATTCTAAAGCAGATTTGGGGAGAAATCTGAATCTTTAGGATCTTATCCCCAACTCAGAAGAGATACTTAAACCAGGGGTCACAAGGAAAGTTTTGGTATTCATGGGATTAATTCTCCCTGACCTCATTCTCTAGTCATAATATGACCTTCTCCATGGGCAACAGATATATGTTGATCTACTCTCCTGGCATCTTTCCCTTCTTTTTTTGGCTATAGCATCTCAATATACCTTTAAGACAAATATTTCTACCCTTCTCTCAATTTATGTGGTTTCTTAGAACTGACTCCATTTCTGGAGTTAAGAAATGTAACCAGGAATTTAGGCCAGGCTGAGCATTCCAGTCCCCAACTGATTGATTGGTCTAGAGATGAGCATGTGACCTTAAACACTCCAGTCAGAAAATGTGCATGACTCTTACTAGGACTATTGGGAAAAAAGACCTTCATACCCCTGGAGTGTCTAAGCTTTTAAGATGCAAGCCTGGTGCTGTTTATAAAAAATAAAAATAAATAATAAAAATTTAAAAAGTCAAGCCTACTTGGAAATTAAGCCAACACAGGAAGGCAGAGCCAAGGGATATACAAAGATAAATTCCTGGCCACAACTTTTAAACACCTGTGCCTCAAACCTATTTCTTAGATACATGAGCCAGTGATTTTTCCTTTGTCTCAGGTATTTTTCAGTTGGCTTTCTGTCACTTTCAAGCAAAGTTGGTTTATTTTACAACAAATGTCAACTAGTAGCGTATGTTTTAGACTACTTCTATGGGAATACCAAGGAAGACCCATCCAATCTTTTTCCAGATTCTGACACCAGGTGAATTGGCTTCTAGATAATTCCAAGAGAAATTGAATTACAGGACACAAGTTATTTTGTCATATTTTGTTCATCTATGTATGACTTTCCTTTTCTTGATTTGGATTAATTCTTACCACTGATCACCCATTGTTAGTGATATTTTATTCTTCCCTTCTCTGCCCCCAGCAAGATTATAGAAATTTAACAAAAAGAGAAAGAGGGAATTATAGAAATGTAATGAAGATAGAAATTTTTTTTTATTAGATAATGGGAGTTCTTATCCTCCGTTTCACTATTAATATGCATGTCTTAGCAAAACCACTGTAGTCTCTTGAGGTTTTTTTCCCCCCATATTTGTGAATAAGCAATTGTGATTCTGGGACTTTTGAAGTAATTGGAGGTGGAAGGGAAAAGGATGGTACATCAGGGCTAAACAAAGGCATGGGTACAGCTAAGAAAGGGATTTCCTGAGATAAACTGAGGTGAGAGCAGCAGAAGACAGGAAAAGCGGGCATGCCTTGGACATAATACCAGCCAAAGGAAAGACAGTGGTTGGGAACAGACAGAGTCAAACAATTCCCTGGTGGAAGCCTCTGGCAGTGGCCCCAGACAGGGGCTAATAGATCAGGCTTTGCAGATCCGTAAGGAGTTGTCTATTGACTTAAGGCTGTAAACTTCACTTTTCCTGCTTGCTTTCAAGAAGTCTATGCTTAATAAATCTGATCATTTATGTGACTCCTATAGTAAAACCCAGATGAGGAAACACTTAACTTTTTATAACAAGGAAGTGGGAGGGGAAGAGAGAGATTTTATGACATAGGATTTTTTTCTCTGAAAATGAACATAACTCTGGTTAATACAAGCAAGAATTTTCAACTTACTGGAGTAATTAGTTCACATTTGGTTATAAAATAAACCAATTTTAAAGTGCTGATTTCTGCTTTTTCTATAGCTACTTAATGTTCACAGAAAGGTTTTAATTCCAAATGGAATGGATTGCTGGTAGTATGTTAACAAGCTATTTAAGATATAAAAACCGCATAATATGCACAGATTTAAATGCAACGGTACAAAGCCAGCCTTGAATTGTATGTATTATATATTTGTCAACCTATTCCTTTTAGGAGACTGTGATGCTAACTTTATTGCCAAAGGTTACTTGATACATGTTCTAGGGGTCTTTCCTGACTGGGTGATGAACACGTGAAAAGAAAATTTGTGTTTGTCTTGTATCTACTCTGAAAAAAACAAAATGTGCATTATAATGAATTAAAAATCACTAACCATTAAAATGACAGAGTTCAAGGGACTTCCATGACAGGAAAAAATGGACTAGAAATATTTTTTCTTATTCTTCCTGCTAAGTATAACTAAAAACCCTGTTCATTACATACAGAGGAAACATAAGGAAATTCTGAAAGGTGGAGAGAAGACAGATGACCTGGGGGAATTGGAACCTAAGTAACGCACAGTGATAAGTTTTCTGGGTTTGTTTGGTTTGAGTATTTTCAAGTTTTGTGTGTATAAATATATCTATATAATTGGGGGGGGGGTTGTTTTACTTCATATATTCTAGACAGAAGAAACCAGCAATCCAGAAATTCTAATAGGCACAGACAAAAGAAATTCCAACTAAATTCTGCTCTCTCCAGCCAAAGGCCAGCAAAAGGGCAGCCTAGCAAGACAGAAACCTTTCAGAAAATAACATTTCTATTCCAGCCACACACCACAAAAAACAACATGGCTCCTTCTCAGCCTGTAACAGCAAAGGCTGATGGGGGAACCTAGATGTCACCTCTGCCAGGCTGAACAAAGTACCCCAAACACTCTGCTAAAGTAGTAACAATAGGCAGAGCAGGTAGCCAAGATTTCATCCCCATAAGAACAGTAACAAGCCTCTCTGTTCCACAATAAAAGATTAGTGGGGAGCAGGAACTCCCACTTTGCCTGGTAGTGACAGGGAAAGCCAGCTAAAACAGAAGGCTTAAATAAGATTCAGAAATACCCAAATATTTATAAAACCCCAATGTCCAGGTTTTAAGAACCAGAAATATTGTGAATTTAATAAAATAATAATAATAATAATAAAATAATAAAATAATAAATAAATAAATAAATAAATAAATAAATAAATAAAAAACATTAATAGGGGTGCCTGGGTGGCTCAGTGGGTTAAAGCCTCTGCCTTCGGCTCAGGTCATGATCTCAGGGTCCTGAGATCGAGCCCCACATCGGGCTCTCTGCTCGGCAGGAAGCCTGTTTCCTCCTCTCTCTCTGTCTGTCTCTCTGCCTACTTGTGATCTTTCTCTTTCAAATAAATAAATAAAATCTTTTTAAAAAAAATCAATAAATGCCAACACAATGCTGACATAGATGTAAAAATCACATGACAAAATGTTTAAAGCAGCCACCATAAAAATGCTTTGATGAGCAAGTAAGAATACACTTAAAACAAATGGGGGAGAAAAGCATACTGTTTCATCAAAGGAATAAAAAGTCTTTCTGAAGAAATAGAAGATATAAGAAAAACAAAATGGAAATTTTAAACCTGAATACAATAACAACAAATGGAATTTTAAACCTAAAATAAAATAACTAAAATTTAAAAGCTCCATGAAGGGGCTGAAAATCAGAATGGAGAGGATAGATGAAAGAATATTGAACTTGAAAATGAAACAATATAAATTACCCAACCTTAACAGGAAGAAAGCAGATTTAAAACATAAATAAACAGAGCCTCAGGAATCCATGAGACTACAACAAAACATCTAGCCATTGGATCATGTCATATGAGTCACAGAAGGATAGGAAAAGGATGCAGGACTAAAAAAAATATTTGAGAAAATAATGGCTGAATTCTTCTTGATTTGGCGAAAGACACAAACGTATAGACTCAAAAATCTAAGTGAATCCCGAACAGCATAAACTAAAAAACATTCACACTAAATGTATTAGTCGGTTGAGGCTGTCATAACAGAAGAAAACATAGCACACTAGGTGGCTTAAACAACAGAAATTAATTTCCTCACAGTTCTGGACGTTAGAAGTCTAAGATCAAAGTCTCAGCAAATCAATGTCTGGTGAGGACTTTCCTCCTGGCTTATAGGTGACTATTTTTTCACCCCGTCCTCATATGGTTATTCTCTGTGCATGCACGGAGAGAGATGGAGAGAGAGAGAGAGAAAGAAAGAGATCTGGTATCTCTTTCTCATAAGAACACCAGTTCCATCCAATTAGCAATTTACCCTTGTGACCTCATTTAACATTATTTACCTCCTTAAAGTCCCCATCTTCAAATGCAGTTACATTGGACATTAGGGTTTCAAAGTATGAATTTGGGAGAGACACAATTCAGTCCCTAACACCAGGACAAATTGTGGTCAAACTTCTTAAAAGTAAACACAAAGAAAATATCGTGAATGCAGTGAGGGAAATGACACCTAGTGGAAAACAATTTGGATGATAATGAATTTCTCATCAACAACATTGGAGACCAGAAGGAATTCCCACATTTTTCAAGGGAAAGAAGAAGAAGGAGGAGGAGAAGGAGAAGAAGAAAGAAGGAAGAAGAAGAAGGAGAAGGAGAAGAAGAAGGAGAAGAAGAAGAGGAAGAGAAAGAAGGAGAAGAAGAAGAAGGAGGAGAAGATGGAGGAGAAGGAGGAGGAGGAGGAGAGGAGGAAGAAAAGAAAGAAATGCCAAGCCAGGACCTTCTATCCAGAGAAATCATCCTTCATAAATTAAGGAGAAATAAAGACATTTCTCTAATAAAGGGAAACTAAGAGAATTTGTCTCCAGCAGTCCTACTCTAAAATAATGACTAAAGGATATTTTCTAAATAGAAAAGAAATAATGAAAGAAGGAATTTTGAAATATCAGGAAAGAAGAAAGAACATGGTAAGCAAAAATATGGATATATGTAATAGACTTTCCTTCTCCTCAATTCTCTAATTTATATTTGATGGTTGAAGCCAAAATTATAATGCCATTGGATGTGATTTTAAATGTATGAACAGGAAATAATTAAGACAATTATATTATACATGAGGGAAAATAAAAGAACATAAAGGAAGGCAAATTTTCTATACTTCGCTCAAGCTAGCAAAATGACAATTCAATAGGCTGTGCTATGTCATGTATATATAATGTAATACTTAGAGTAACTGCTAAAACTGCTATACAAAGATACTCAAAAACAGTACAGATGAAAGCAAGTTGAATTCTAGAAAATGTACAAATAGAGAGTCAGAAAAAAAAAAAACAGAGAAAACAAAAACAAAAACAAAAACCAGAGAGAACAAGCAGCAAACAAAAATAAAATGACAGGTTTAAGCACTAACATAACAGTAATTTCATTAAGTATAAATGGCCTAAATACACTAATTAAAGGATAGAAATTACACTGTATACAAGAAACTCACTTTAAATTTAACACTGCAGACAGACTGAAATTAATATTATGGAAAAATGTATACCCTGGAAACATTAATCAAAAGAATGGTAATTACAAGCAGAAAAATGAAATTGAACATGGTTACTCACACCAGTCACAAGAAACTACTCAAATGGATTAAGATGTAAATGTAAGAGCTGAAACTATAAAAGTCTTAGAAAAAAAAACTTAAGTGTATATCTTCATGACTTTAAATTGTATAGTGGTTTCTTAGAAATGATACTTAACACACAATTAAGCAAAAAAACACGTAGTTGGAATTCACCAAAATTGAAAACTTTTGTGCTTCAAAAGTCAATATCAAGAAAATGAAAAGACGACCCACAGAATGGAAGAATACATCTGAAAATCACATATCTGATAATAACGACAAGTAAGAGAGAAGGCACAAATTCCCAATAGCAGGAACAGGGGATAGCACTACAGACCCTGCAGACAGCAAAAGCAAAATAAGGGAATACTATGAATAACTCTGCACACATAAATTTAACCGTTTGTATGAAATGGACGAATTCTTCAAAAAAAAAAAAAAACACAAGCTGCCGCAGCACACTCAGCATAAAGTAGACCATTTGAATAGCGCTATAGCTGTTGAGGAAATTAAATTCATAATTTTAAAACTCCCAGAAAAGAAATCTCCAGGCCCAGATTGTTTCACTGGAGAATTCTAACAAACATTTAAAGAAGTAACACTGACTGTATACAGTCTCTTCCAGAAAATGGAAGAGAAGGGAACAATTCCCAACTCACTGGGATACTAAGCTTTGCTGAGTGAAAAAGTCAATTCCAAAAGTTACATGCTATATAATGCCATCCGTATAACATCCTAGAAATGACAAAATCATAGAAACGGAGAGCAGTTAGTGTTTGCCAGGCATTAGGGAGGGAATAGGGACTGGAGGGAGGTTGGTATGTCTATAAAAGGGTGACATGAAGAAACTTGTGGTCATGCAAATGTTTCGTTTTTGATTGTATCAAAATCAATATCCTGGCTGTGATACTGTACTAAAGCTTCGCAATATTTTGCCTTTGGGAGAAACTGGGTAAAAGGTATATGATACTTCTTACAACTGCTTGTGAATCTACCTACATTTTGAAATAGTCACAATTGTCTCAAAATAAAAAGTTTAATTTTAAAAGACTCTTCATTGGTGTGAATGCAGCCATCTGCTGACAATGATAAGAGTGTCTACAAAACACTTAGCTCTAGTTAAAACTGAAATAAAGGACGATGTAAATCTAAAATATACATATCTATCTGTGAATTAAATCCTGATGGTTCTGGGTGTATTTTCAGCTGTTTTCAGCACAGATTTGAAATATTTGGAGCCATAAGTTTTCAGTCAAACTAGCACTTAAAATGATTTCATTACTCAATTAGACCACCCCTCTCTTCCTTTGTTAAATTATTAGAAACTAAGCCTGTTTTCTAAATGACCTGCCATAAAAATATATGCAGAATATATATTATCTGATTTTCCAGTTATTAGAACAACAATAACAAGGCTGTTCCTTTGACACAAATCTCAAAATTACACATCCTGGTAATAAGTCAGATGGGTTGATTGATGAGCCCTTGCAAGTCGGAACCCCTGGGGAATGATAGACAGCAGCTTTCTCAAATATCCCCACTGCCTGATTCCTGGAAACAGGTATAGGGAGAAGCCAGGTTAGGAGGGAAGCTACATTTCCCTCCACCCCACGCTGTCTTGGTTCCTAAGTATGCCTCCCCTCTGACCACGAGCAAGCCTCCTTCTAATACTGAAACTCTGGTAGTAGCAATACTAGCTAATATCTTCTGAGTACATATTATGTGCTAAGCACTGTGCTAAGCATATATTTAATGTTCATAATAGTTGTATGTGCCAGGTGTTATTATTATCTCTAGTTTACAAATGAAAAAGGAAGGAAGAAAGAGAAAAAGAAAGAAAACCAAAGCTAAGAGAGGTCATAACTATCTCAAAGTCATATAGTCTCAGAGTAAAATGGGAAGTTGAACTAAGATCAGTCTGAATTTAAAGCTTAAGCCTTTAGCCACTACTCTGGTGGTTCTCAAATTTTGCTACACGCTAGAATTGATGATTTTTTTTTTTTTTTTAATCTTGTTGCCAGGTTACACTCCACACAGCGGAGTC
Source organism: Potos flavus (assembly GCA_028534135.1). Taxonomy (NCBI): domain Eukaryota; kingdom Metazoa; phylum Chordata; class Mammalia; order Carnivora; family Procyonidae; genus Potos; species Potos flavus. The sequence goes on along the minus strand of CM052898.1, from coordinate 29,553,626 downwards.
AAAATGTTTGGAGTAGAAGTCAGCTTCAGTCTTTTTAAAAAGATCTTTAGGTAATTTCAATGTGCAACTGATTTGGGAACCAGGGCACTAAAATCTTGCATTTTAATTACAACTCTGGCTGCCCAGGTGCCTACCATGACCAACTTTCATTCACAAAGTGCTGTCTCTGTCTATTCCACACCGAAATTTCTAAATACATCCTGTCCCTGTGAATTCATCCTGAATCTGGCCCCTAAAAACCTGGTTAGAATTTCTGGATTATTCAGGAGACTCTTAAACACTAGCATTTAAGCTAATGAAGGCTCAACACCTTTCCCCTTTGATATAATGATTCATACTGACGCTTTGATGCCTGAGCCCCAGAGCAATATGGGAATACAGACATTTGGGGGCCTGAAGCTTTTCTGAAGCCAATTTAATAAGACATGTAGTAATAGCACACCTGAGTAGATATGAGGCCCATTGATGAAAAAAGAATATAACAAATTAAAAACATGAACAAGGTCCCCAACATATGAACCATTGTCTTCCTTGCAAAGGCTCTCAGTGTCAATAATATATATCAGTTAAGCTCCCTGTGTTCGCAGAAGACTCTGCAGTTAAGGAAAACAAGGCCCAGAAAGTAGAAAAAGCAAGGCTACCCAGCTAGTAAGGAGTAACAACCAGATTATATTGTCCGTCAGGTCTTATGAGGACCAATGGGCTAATGCATGGCAAAGTTACTTGCATAGTACCTGCTCTGTACATACTTATCCATGGACACTCACCCAATGTCACTTGGGCTATTAGCTTCTTTTTCCTTGTTCAACATGTTCATAGACATTGCAAATTCATGGGAACAGATGGGTAATCGATGAGCATAAATGTTGGTAGACAGAGTAAAGAGAAGTAAAGATGAAAAGAGCTTATAAATTCCACAAACTCAAAAGCAAACAATCAAAGTAAATGTGTATGGACCAAGTAAGTTGAATATTTGGAAGAGATGGGATTTAGCTACTGCTCTGTCTAAATCCAAATTTAAGACCAAAGTCAACCGAGAAACATGCAGAACCCAAACACATTCCAACTGCTCTTGCCTGCCTCTCACCCCCACCAGGAATAGTCGAATTCACTAGTCTGTTAAAAGTGCTGAGGAGAAACTTGATATCTTGAAATCTTTCAGCACAATATTGGCAACTGTCCCTTTACAAAGTACCCTAGAAGGCCTATATTGTCTGTGTTTGTACTCCAGTTTTCCTTGTCTCAGCTTGTGATCACATGTCCCTTTGTAAGTTTCTCAAAAGAACACCCTTGACATGTTTTTCTTTTAAATTTAAAGAATGATAAAGTTCTGAAAAGGTGTCTGCCTCCCAAGACCTGAATTTCCCTGGGCAGAGGAGAAAGGTGTTCCCTACGAGCATCTAGTCTGTGGATGGTGTGCAGGGCAATCGCAGACGGTGGGAGGGGTCAGGACTCACTGAAATGCTGCTTTGAAGCCAAGGCTAGCCAACTCTGCATCTGAAGCAGGTCCCGAGCATACACCTGCTTTTCTCAAGTAGACTTGAGATTTCAGAGACAAGTAGACTTCAGAGACAAGGGTGACATAGAAACTTCAAGACTCTTTTGAAAGCACTAACCCAGTGTGCTCCTCAAGGAAGCATTAATCCCCTCAGCTGCCCCTCCATAGGGTAGTTACTATCTACTTCAAATGTGGCTGGTTGCTAAAGAGCAGAATGAAGAAAAGCTTGTAATGAACATAATACATGATGCATCTCTCTCAAGTCTCGATATCACTCTAGAATATAATTAGTGAAGTTAACCAACATTTGAGCTAATAAATCTGCTTACTTTGAAATAAGTGGAAATTTCAGGTGAAAGTATACTCCTGCATCCTGAAAAGTGAAACCAACATGTATTAGTTATCTATTGCTGCATAACAAATTTCCCCTGGACATAGTAAACAAGACTAGCAAATATTCATTATTATGGCTTCTGAAGGTCAGGAATCTGGCCACAGACGCCTCCATCTGAGGGTCTCTCACAGGCTGTAGTAATCTCACACCTTAATTGGGGAAGGATCCATGGCTAAGCTCATGCACACTGCTGGCAGGACTCCTATCCTTTATACCTGTTGGCTGGAGTCATCACTTCCTTACCACATGGATTTCTCCTTGGGGTTATTTGTAACGCATCAGGTTGTTTCCCCCAGAGCAAGGCTGCAAGAGGGAGTGTGAGAATGAGTAGCAGTATGGACGTCATGGGGTTTGGTAACCTAATCTCAGAGGCGACAACCTATCATTTTTCTTCTATTCTATTCGTTGGAAGCCATTAAGTCCAGACCACACTCAAAGGGAGAGAATTACATACGGCCATGAATAGTAATAGGCAGAAATCATTGGGGCCATCTTAGAGGTTGCCTTTCACACAACATATTCCTTCTTCCCAGGTTAAATAATACTGACCCTATGTTCTTTCCTGACCCCATGTTAAACAATTCTGGGATAGGCATACTTTTCCTACATTAAAAAAGACTAAGAACGAATATTAGAGGCTTGCTCCAGGAAACACCTACTCCTGGAAGATAAGAGTGTAAAAACTATGATACTTTACTTAGAGAGACTAACATCTTGCTCATTTAGTCTGCTTCAAGACCCCCAGTTCACTGTGCCCATTCATCCAAAGCTATTACATCATAGCTTCTGCCCTGTCACAACCAAGATTCACCTTAAAATCACCTGTCCCATATGCTAAAACCCTATACAAGTCCTTCCTGCCACTTCACAGTTTCAGACAATACAAAGACTTTGCAAAGGTGCTATTCTCTTTTACTGCAATCGTTTTGATAATAGCTTTGCATGATCAACAGATTTTTCAGTGGGTCTTTTCAGAGGTCAGGATTTGATGATATCAAGTATAATTATTGCCATTTTTCATTACCAACGAAATCTTGACCTGCTGTCACTATAGAATGACAAATTATTTTAGTCAAACACCCCCTGAAATATAAAGGAAATAAAATGATAATTAACCTTCTCAAGAAAAGATACTGTGCATTGTTACATATTCAACTAAATGTGTATACTATTTACTATTTATACTATATCATCTTACTTAAAAGTATACATTGAATTAAATTTATGGATTGCAAAAGATCCAAATTAATGTCCATACTTTCTTCACATAGTTCTGCTATTTTTCTTTTCTTTTCTTTTCTTTTCTTTTCTTTTTTTTTAAGATTTACTTATTTATTCTAGAGGGAGACAGAGAGAGAGAAGAGGGGAACAGAGAGAAAGGGAGAGAGAATCCACAAGCAGACTTTCCAGTGGGGGCCTCAATCCCAGGACCCTGAGATCATGACCTGAGCTGAAGTGAAGAGTCGGCGGCTTAACCCACTGAGCCACCCAGGTGCCCCCATTCTGTTATTTCTTATTCTTTATTGGTGGGTCGGGGCTTTTGCTGCCTTTCCCTACTATCTTATCAATAGAAAAAGGGTAGAAGTGCTAAATTCTCTTTTTCCTACATAGGCAAAAATTTCACTAAATCCATTACTCACAAGATAAAATTCTCTCATATCACAAAATGTTAACTTAGTGTTTCAATGTTTTTAAGCTATTCTTTAATATATTTTGAATCTTAATTTTTTATGAAAATTAAAGGATCAAGCTCTCTTTCTGTATCCATTATTGAAAGCAAATTCCACTGTGATCCACAGCACTTATCACTATGGTGCTTAATTAAAATAAAAGTGTTTTGTGAGGTGGGATGTTTTGTTAGCTCATGAAAATTAATGATGTTACTTGTGTGAAAATTATAGCTAATGCTTAGAATTTTAACATGATCCTGGCATCCAAAACATAAAATACTCTGCCTTCCTTCAGATTGCATCTTATTTTTTAAATTTGTTTCAGAACATTTACCTTACTTAGCAAGTTTTCCTCTACCTAATGTCTATCCTCACTCCGAGCTACAGTGTTCAGTTGTAATGATGGAGAAAATACTTTTAATATGTAAGAAAGTCATTCTTACACACACTATTTGTCTTCTAATGATGATTAATGCTGTTAATTTGATGCTCAATTGAATTTATGAATTTCAAAGTTTGGTTATTGCTTAAATAGCCAAATAGGCCACCATTATAAAACAGCACCCATACAAGTAAAGTGAATGGGGAATGAAGAAACATTTATCAATAGATGATCAAGCATTCAATAGGTTAAAAAACATACACATTCCAAAGTTTTAACTTTTAAAATGTATATAAACAAATATGAACTTGTTATTTATCTCAAATAACATATGAGATATATATGTCATATGTATTGAGATACGAATGTCAAATAAACATACACAAAAGAAAGATTGCATGTTATTGTTAATTTATTGTCAATTTAGACCTTTCTAAGATAATTGGTCTTTCATTCTAGATCAAAACCCTGTCCTTTCAGCTCAGAACAGGAGCCCATTGAGACTTTGGGACCTAGCCAACACTTTTAATGAAAATCACTATATTTTTTCAAGTCCTAGGATATTTTAGTCCTAGCATTCTAATGAGTAATTAGTACCACTACCAACCCATTAATCACACATATGGCTGCTTTAATAAGTAATTTTTCTGTGAACATGGCTTAAAGATTTTGATTGAAATGAAAATGCCCCTGCTTTATCAGCTTATTGATATTCTTGATGAATTGATTCAAGCCCCATGTTTTCATGTATTTGGAATTGGTTTCACAAAATAAATTATGTCATTTTTCATAAATGCTCATACTCTTTCTAATGTTCAATATTTAATCTGATCAAGCATTACAATGTGAAATATTAAGATCCAGTAAAAAGTCTGGATGTCAACATGTAAGAATATAAATCATTTTAAAAGCATTTATCTTTATCTTCACAGGGAATCACTTGTTGATTTACAACTGTGTCCCTAGATACTATGTTATATAGATATTAAATGCCTGCATGGGTGTAATTCCCTCAACTACAGAAATTCTGACCCCCTAGCCTTTACTCATCCTGGCTTTCAGCTGAGGAATTTGACAGTCAAAAGAACAGAATTAAGTTTGAAGTTTTGTTTCTTTCTAAAACGGAGGTTCTAAAGGACAAAAACTTTTTTTTCTCTGTGTGCTAATATGTATCTACCTACCTAACCACCACCCCAGGAGGAGGAGGAATTGGTTTGGAAATGAAGGACTTGACAATTTCTTTCCAGTGCCAACTTCCCAAAAGAATTTGTGTAGGGATGCCTGGGTGGCTCAGCTGGTTGAGGATGTGACTCTTGATTTCAGTTCAGGTCATGATCTCAGGGTGGTATCTAGCCCTGCGTTGGCTCTGTGCTGGTCATAGAGCCTGCTTAAGAATCTCTCTCTGGGGCCGCCTGGGTGGCTCAGTTACTTAAGCAGCTGCCTTTGGCTTAGGTCATGATCTCAGCTTCCTGGGATCCAGCCCCAAGCTGGGCTCCCCTCTCAGCAGGGAGTCTGCATCTCCCTCTGCTCCTCCCCCACCCCCACTAGTTTTTTTTCTCTCTCTCTCAAATAAATAAAATCTTTAAAAAAAAGATTCTCTCTCTCCCTCTGTCCCTCCCCTCCCCGTTTCTCAACAAAATTAAAAAACTTTTTAAAAAATTTTTAAAAAAGAATGTCTATCCAAATCATGATTCTGGGTCTAAGTCACCACTTTTAATCCAATGATTTTTAAATTCATCTTAAAACCCAAAGTAGTAAAACAGAGAAAAGAAATGAGGCCATCAGAAAAGTCCATGAAATGAGCAGTAAAATCTTCCCTGGCACACTCCTTTCCTACTCCCTCTCCACGGCAATAGTCCTAATTTGTTTTAAAGCTTCCAGACAGGGGCACCTGGCTGGCTCAGTGGGTTAAAGCCTCTGCCTTCGGCTCAGGTCATGATCTCAGGGTCCTGGGAACGAGCCCCATGATCAAACCCCACATCAGGCTCTCTGCTCAGTGAGGATCCTGCTTCCCCCTCTCTCTCTGCCTGCCTCTCTGCCTACTTGTGATCTCTCTCTCTGTCAAATAAATAAATAAAAAATCTTTAAAAAAATAAATAAAGCTTCGAGACATTTCAATCCATTTTGAAATTTTATAAATAAATATATAAAAATCTATATTATATTATATATTATATACTATTTTATATATGTTATATATTACATATCACATATATAAATATAAATATATATACATACAGTATATGTACAGCTTTTTTAATACTAGCAAAAGATTAGGAAAAAAACTTAATATCTATTACTAGGAGACAAGATCTGGAATATATACCAAAACATTAAATAGCAATCTTTGCCAAAAATTGGAAGTGTGGGTGAACTTTATCCCTTTCCTAGTAAGTATTTAAAATTTTCCTAAAATTAGCACATGTCACTTGTGTTATAAAGAAGTAACACAAGGTGTGGCATTGGGATAGTACAGTCAGTTGAGCATCAGACTCTTGTTTTCAGCTCAGGTCATGATCCAGGGGTTGTGGGATAGGGCCCCATGTCCAGCTCTGCACTCAGTGGGGAGTCTGCTTGAGATTGTCTCCCTCTTCCTCTTCCTTTGCGCTTCCCTACCCTCTCTCAAATAAATAAATAATCTTTTTTTAAAAAGAGAGATCAACAATTACTAAACCATGTGTTATTGTTTTGTTTTGTTTTGTTCTGTTTTGTTTTAGTTTTGTAACCGAAACCTAAAAAGAATGTGGGAAATATTGAATGAAAACCCTACGTCCAGGGGTGCCTGGGTGGCTTAGTCGTTAAGCGTCTGCCTTCGGCTCAGGTCATGATCCCAGGGTTCTGGGATCAAGCCCCACATCAGGCTCCCCACTGGGCAGGAAGCCTGCTTCTCCCTCTCCAACTCCTCCTGCTTCTATTCCCTCTCTTGCTGTGTCTCTCTCTGTCAAATAAATAAAAAATTTAAAAAATTTAAAAAATCTTTAAAAAAAGAAAGAAAGAAAGAAAACCCTATGTCTGAAGGTTGCCCCTAAGTAGGTGGAATGACATTTTATTTATTTATTTTTAAGATTTTATTTATTTATTTGAGAGAGAGAGAGAAAGCAAGAGACAGAGCACAAGCAGGGGAAGAGGCAGAGGGAGAGGGAGAAGCAGACTCCCCGCTGAGCAGGGAGCCAGATGCGGGGTTCGATCCCAGGACCCTGAGATCATGACCCAAGCCGAAAGCAGATGCTTAACCAACTGAGCCACCCAGGCGCCCCAGTGATATGACATTTTTTGCTGCTCTGTGAAGCCTTTATAGGAACTCCCTGAACCCCAAACTCACCCTAATAGTGCTCAGAACAAAATATTTATGACGCCATGGTTTTTGCTGGCATACACACATTTCTCTCCATGGACTGCACGTGAAGTTTGTAAAGAGACCATGTGACATGGTTTTGTGCTACATATTCTCCAAGGGCTTTAGTTTTGCTGCCTAATCGTTTTGTGTTTATGGGGGGGGTGGGGTTAGACGGATAAATCATGCTCCCCGCTAGAATCTTCCTTTCCCAATATATTCTTCAGTGAAAAAAAAGTAACTTGTAAGCAGTATAGACCATGCAATCAGTAGGATACCAATTTCTTTAGAGCATAGATAACCTCTATACAAGTATATCTCCTCTCCAGATCTGTTCTTGGTCACTGGGAGTCCACAGCAAATTCAGATATCACGGGATTCTCTGTTATCCAAAATCAATTTGGTGACTGTAGTTTGGACAGTGAAGGGATTGTCATAATATGTATCCAAATCTATTTCTCTCCTGAATTCAAAAAGGGAAGTTCAATATTTAATTAAATGTTGGATATTATAGCTTAAACAGTCAAGATGAGACTTCAGGAGATCGGGTGATTTTGATTTTCTTCTCCATTCTCTTCTGAACTATAGAATTTTCTAAAGTAAACTTGAGTGTTTTGTTATGTTTTGTTTTAGCAACTTGAGCAATGATTTACATTTCAACATTTCTTTCAAAAGATAAAGATCTAAGTCAATATCAACGTTAATTGCCTAGGCACTGGACTGTTGCTCAGTCAACATAAAAATCGTTACATAATGTGACACACTTTCTTGATCAAAATAAGCCTTGCAATCCTCTGAATAAGAAAGCAATATTCTAAGAAATGTGTTTCTTAACAAGCCATTCTGCACAGTGCTAAATAAATTTCAGTATCTCCTTTAGGTACTGTATTAACCCAAAAAAATCTTTGAAAGAAAAAAATAATCTGTAGTGAAATAGGAAGTAAAATTATTTTTCTCATAACAACTATGTCTTTTAATCAGGTCACTATGAATTCAATAATACTGATCTACTTTTGCTCTCTCTGTCTTGCTGAGATCAATTCTTCAATTGCAAAAGGAATTTAAAAATATTTAATGTAAGAATTAAAATGAATATAATTTATCCCAGGACCCACGCTCATGTTCTTGAAACGATGTACCTAAGGTCTTTGGAGAATCCCTCCTCACCCACAGATGTGAATGTCAAGGTGAAGCTTACCCTAAATACGGCAGTGACATCAAAAACAGTAAAGCACTGATGGAAGGTCTGTGGTTTGTGGGGTATCGTAAGCAGCTGTGGAAATGCATGTGTCTGAGGTAAGAATGCGTACGGCATGAATTCTATGTCCCCCAAAATTATAATCCTATATAGGTCAGATGGAGTGTTTGCAAAATAACATCCTTTGGGGTTTGGGGCAGCTCACTGTCATAATGGTCCTATAATGATGATCCCTGTTCCCATGCTCCATCATCACTCCGATCCCAAGACCAAGCCTATCTCTCCACTCTCTTAAATTTTGGCTGGCCTCGCAACTTCCTTTAACCGAGAGAATCTGGCAAAAGCGTGTGTGTTCTGCACCCTTTGTGCGTGTTCTATAGCCTGGGCCTCAAGAGACTTTGAAGCTCCTGCTCTCATCTTTTTAATACCTTGAGACCATCATTCCTGAAGAAATGAAAGAAAAGGAGATAAAAGAATATGTGGAGAGAACTCCTATTCTAGCCAAAACTACCCAAAGCAGAAAGCCCAGCTGCCTGACCTCCCAGGGGATCCCTAGATTTTGGATTCAGCTGCTTAGTTTGGGGGTAGTTGGTTCTGCAGCAATGAGCAAGTACGGCTTTAGCTATTTCTTCATCCAAGAACAATTAGCTGAGTGCACACTGTGGAAAGCCAGAGATGGATACCAAATGGTCCCCTTTCCCATGGAGTTTATGTTCTAGTGTTTGAAGGTGGAGAAGGGAGAGACTGAAAATTAGAAACAGTGAAACAAATAATAATTTCCCATGCAGGGAAGTGAGGGCTCCCTGTGATAAAAGAAAAGCATGATAAAGGGATGAAGAGGGATTGAAGTGGGCAGAGGTGGGAGAAGATGGGCAGAGAGGGCTTGTCTGGTTTGGTGACATTTAAGCTGAATGTTAAGAGAAAAGGAGCTAGGCAAACAACATAAGGGAACAACATGCTATGGGTAAATGTAAATGGGGGATCAGGCTGCCATGTTTGTGAGGCAGGAGGGCAATGAACGAGGGGTGGATACCTGAAATGGACATCCACCAAGCAGGTGCCCAAAAGAGCTTGCAGGACCTGGTGTTCCACAGTAAGAAGGTCGGTTATATTTCAGTTAGTGAGGGATTTACTTCACTTATAACATGTAGTGATCCAGAAACACAAAAAACTCATTGCTGTAAATAATTCAAGTGGTATGGCAATAAACTCTTCCTTCTGCCCACCTCCTGTAAAGCCAGCCTGCTGTAACAGCACTGTGTCCCTTTATTTAAAAATAAAATCTAGGGCACCTGGGTGGCTCAGTGGGTTAAAGCCTCTGCCTTCGGCTCAGTCATGATCTCAGGGTCCTGGGATCGAGCTCCGCATCGGGCTCTCTGCTTAGCAGAGAGCCTGCTTCCTCCTCTCTCTCCACCTGCCTCTCTGCCGAATTGTGATCTCTCTCTGTCAAATAAATAAATAAAATCTTTAAAAAAAGTAAATAAAATAAAAAAATCAAATCAAATCTAGGGGCTCCTGGGTGGCTCAGTTGTTAACTGTCTGCCTTCAGCTCAGGTCATGATCCCAGGGTCCTGGGACTGAGCCCCACATCGGGCTCTCCTGCTCTGCAGGAAGCCTGCTTCTTCCTCTCCCACTTCCCCTGCTTGTAATGTCTCTCTCACTGTCTCTCTCTCTCTCTGTCAAATAAATAAATAAATAAAATTCTGCATCATTATGAGATTTAGAAGCTTTCCGTTGCATGGATCCACACTTGAGGACCAAACATTCTCTTTTGGGAGTAATATCTTCAAATTGGCTTGTTTTTACCCCAGGTATCGCTGATACTGGAGGGAAATGTAATTTGAATTTGGGTCCAGTGATTAGGAGCTTAGAAAGCAGGTACTAATGGGACAGCTTTGCCATTGAAGATGCTGTCGTGGTCACCAATTCAGAAGGAAACTTAGCCAGGCCACAGAGGCCTTTTCACTGCTGCTCCTACCGTGCAGTGGAAACAGTGGTTGATTTTACAGCTAATAAGGCATTAAACTGAATCTCTTAAGCTTTTTATATTGAAAGTAATTGTAAATTGAATTTGCTAAAACAATAACTTAAAGAGGCAAGACTTGAATGTTGTCAGAGCAAATCAAATGATGATGCGGAATGTAGAAACAAGTGTCAGAAACAAGTGTCTTAGAGGACTTGATCGATCTGCCCCAAGCAGCTCCTGTGGACCACGCTTTGCTGGGCAAGTGGAATCATTGCCCATTGATTATTCATCATGGAGTCAGACTCCGCGGCTCTGGCTCCAGCAGCCAGTCACGTACATTTCAACACTTAGATTCTTAATGAAGATAACCGACCTACGTGGAAAGAGAAGACACAACACGTGTATCCTGCCTGGGTTCAGAGGCTGGAGCTGGCCCATTTTCAGGAGGGAAAAGGAAGGAAAGGCAACCATAATATTTTAAGTTAGCTCCGAAAAAACCCTGCAGTTACCAAGATGATGATTGTGTTTGTTTGTGAGGGCTGCCGTCGCAATGTACCAGAGATTGGGAGCTTAAACAACAGACATGTAATATCTCACAGCTCTGGAGGCTAAAAGCCCAAGTCAAAGCATCATCAGGGTTGGTTCCCTCTGAGGCTGTGAGGGAGAATCTGTCTCATGCATTTGCCCCGGCTTCTGGTGGGTTGCTGGCCATCCTTGGCATCCTATGGCTTATGAAAGCATCACCCCCAATCTCTGCCTTCCTTTCACTTGGTGTTCCCCTATGTGGGTGTATGTCTGTAAATATCTCCTTTTTGTAAGGACAGTGGCCTTCGCAAATGAGAGCCCGTCCTAATCTCATTTTAACTTGATTGTCTTTAAAGACCCTCTCTCCGAATGAGATCACATTTTGGAGTACTAGGAGTTAGGACTCCGACACGTGAATTTGGGAGGAGAAGGGAGACAATTTAACCTTTAACAGTGATAGCCCAAAAGGGTAGGGAATCACTTAAGTATTCTCAATTTGGGCTGTGTGACACAGTCTCCTGGGAAGCTTTGAAGAGCAGCTAAGCATGGATCCCACCCTCACTGATTTTGATTTAATTGGCCTGGGTTAGGGCCCAGGCATGCATATCTTAAAGAAGCATCTCAGGTGGTTCTAAAGTGCAACGAGGATTGAAAACTACTCGTTAAATGCCTCATTCACTAGAATGTTTAAGAACAGGGACAACTATCATTCAGAAGGGAGCCTATAAAATAGATCAATTATTTTAAGCACCATGAGGGCAAAGACTATCTACATTGGTCACCAATATATTCCTGGGACTTAACAGTGTCTGCCCTGAGGTGACTGTGCCATAAACATTAACGCAAGAGTGAATACATGAATAAATTCACTTCAAGTCATATTCACCGAATATCCACTATACATTAAGTACTGAAGAAATGTAAATATATTTTCACTAAATAAATGAGTGAATGAAGGAATGAACTCATACTCAACATTCCCTTCTGGTCTACTTATAACAGATCACGGGGTATGACAATATAGAAATGAGCATTTTCAGTATGCTTGAACAAATCTACTCTAACTAAAATACTTATTTCGAATCAACTAAACACTAAACAGCCTGCATTTTGCCTAGAATTTTTTTTTTTGGTAGTGGCTCTTATGTAACTAGACCTTAGGGCCATCCTCTTTTACTGAGACTGTAGCTACTTAGATAACATCCAATGGACTCTTGGTTAACATATCTCAGCATCCTTGCAGAATGTCCAAGAGTTGCCACCAATCTATAGGAGAGAGATGGGCAGTATACACAGAATCACCATTAACAATGCCTGTGTTCAAAATAACATCACTCAGATGTCAATGCAAGTGGAATAATACAGCCTAAGACATAGACATCAGGACTAAACCTTCACAGACGTAGTCAGAGATCGACAGAATAAAGAGATGAGCAGTCACCTATTGAATCTGATCAGTTTTCATAAGCAGACTAGATAGTTTTAGCCCAGTGAAAAAGCTTCTTTGGTGACTTCTTCTTCTGTTTCTGGTTTGTCTGCTTCCTCTTTTTAAATAGCTCTAGAGGTGGGGCACCTGGGTGGCTCAGTCAGTTAAACGGCTGCCTTCAGCTCAGGTCATGATCCCAGGGTCTTGGGATCGAGCCTCGCATCGGGCTCCCTGCTCAGCGGAGAGCCTGCTTCTCCCTCGCCCTCTGCCTGCTGCTCTGCCTACTTGTGCTCTCTCTGTATCTCTTTGTCAAATAAATATCTAAAAAATACATACATAGCTCTAGAGGATTATGGGAAATTTCATTTACTTGTTAGTTTATCCATCTATCCAACCAGTTCTGCTATTAGCACATATTACGCCCCTACAGAAAGTGCAAAAATGGAACTCCTTAGTAAATAAATCGCAAAAATAGATGTTCCTCCTTAGGCCTGTCACAGGTGTCTGCCAGGGTACATACCATCTCAAGCTGGATTTTAGTGCACTGCCTCTTGGCTAGACATCTCTGCCTGGGGTGCTAATCACCATAAAAAGAAGCCTTGCATCCAGCAAACTTTGATGAGGTATCCACTATGTGCCAGGACTGTGCTGGGTTTTGGAGATACAAAAAATGAATGAGATATGGTCCTGTCCCTTGTGGAGTCCACAGTCCACTTGGGTGACCCAAACCAAATGAATAACCACAGGATAATGTAAACAGGACATGTAACTGTGGAACACAGGCCAGGTCTCAGAGAGGAGGGAATATTAGAAATGGATCTTAGAGGATGACTTTATCACATACCAAAACAAACAGCAAACAATGAACAAAAACAGAAAGTGAATAGAGAATGCCAAATTGTGATCACAGTAAGGTATGATTAGGGGAAAGCAAGGAGTCTTAGAGAGCCAGAGAGAAGAATGAGTGCAATGGGGATAGCTGCAAAATTAGTCTGGAAGGTATATTGGCGCTAGACTACTCAGATTAGCTAGATAACAGATAAAGATGGGATTAATTCATTTAAAGCGGGGGGGGGGGGGGGGGGGGG
>CM052898.1:29476989-29540045 GCA_028534135.1 Potos flavus | reverse complement strand
AATTTATGTGTTCACTAAAAGGAAACTGAGACATCAATCCAGATTGGCCAAGCCATTTTGGTAGATGTTGAAATCAAAGGTACAGAATAATTTTCTAATATTCTCTCTTATGCAAATAAAGAAACAAAAACCATGTGGCTTCTTCTACCAACATTGCTAATCAGGTAAAGATGCTATTAATCCTGGGGTAGGCACTGCTTTGCCCTGAAGCCAGCAAATATTTTTTAGTAAAGTTGACATACACCCCTCTGAGTCTTTGGTTTATGACCATCTTCTTTTTCTTCCCTGTTTGATCTCTGCACAGCAGTAAGAGATTGTAGTAATTAACAAACCCAGTTTATGGTCAGTATCGATTTGAAATTATGTGGTATCATAACACTTTGTGACGGCCCAGTTTCCATGAAATTTCATATTAGATCACTTTTTGGTGAAGCTGTCAGTCTACAGTCTTTCTCTTTTTTCAGTTGCTTACGTTTTCCTAGCGCCTTGGGACTCTGTAAGTTCCTACTCAGCTTAAATAACATGGAATCTAATTTGAAAAATCCAGTGGAGTTTAACCATAAATTATTCTGTGTTATATTCAAAGGCTAGAGGTTTTGAAATTGATCACGTCAGCAACGATTGGCTCTAATTGCATCAAGTTATTTGATAATGTTCTAACATACAATTTGCACAGTGTTGCTTGAAAGATAATCCTTCAGGATGAATGAAAGCATCAGAATCCGAATGTCAAAGGAAACTGTCAGATCTGAAACCAGTTACACTTATACAGAAGACCAAATTAAATGCCTTGTCAAACTACACAATTGACATGTATCAGTACAACTCTGTGGATGGGGAATTTTGAGCAATAGCAATTTTTCCATAATTCTGCCTTGCTATCTAAAAATATTTTTATAGTCTTTTGTGAACTCCTTGAGGGTAAATTAAACAGAGCTTGCCTTTGCATCTCCACTGGGACTATATCTAGTACATACTAGGTTTTCAAAAAATATTTAACAAATAAATGAATAATAACAACTTTTTCCTGTACACCAAACTCTGCACAAAATACTTTATGGGAATTTCCTCATTAATTCTTTACAATCACACCATGAAGTCATTACCATTGTTAATTTTACAGATGATAAACAAGGGCTTTGAAAGGTCACACAGCTAGTAAAAGATAAAGAATGGGTCTTGGTAGCTCTAAGCTCCCCATTCTTAACTGCTGTGTTATATTAGATTAATGCATAAAAAGTGTATAAGCAAGTAGTGACTCGTGTGTATGAATCTTTATTTGAGCAGTGTGACCACAGTGTGGACGTGGCCATGGGAGCCTGTGTAGGAAAACAGTCTAGGTGCTTCTCTTCTACTGACACTCACTATACTTCTGATACCAGATGTGTGGAGGTTTTCCCCTCCAGAAGCAATTGCTTCTGACTCCAACAGGGTGTGTCCTACTGTTCAATTCAATTCAATTCAATTCTGACACTAACCAGAGTTCAGTCCCTACAGGTTAAGGGCTCAGTGCCAAAATGTCGCCCCTGCCCACCACCTCAGATGCCAATCATAAATCCCAGGATGTCACCTGTACTTCTGACCAATCAGCTATGACCTCCTTCTTGGGTTTGGTTATTTGCTAGAAAAGCTGAAAGAACTTGGAAATATTTACTTACTTTTACTGATATATTACACAATAAAGGATATGAAAAAGGATACAGATGAATAGCCAGATGCAGAGATACATAGGGTGAAGTCCAGAAGGGTCCTGAACACAGGAGCTTCTGTCCCCATGGAGTTGGAGTGTGCCCCACTCCAGCATGTGGTGATATTCACCAACCCAGATATTCTTTGAACCTAGTACTATTGGGATTTTTATGGAGAGATTTCTCATGTAGGCCCGAGCAATTCTGACACTAACCAGAGTGCAGACTCTACAGGTTAAGGGCTCAGTCTCACAACACTACGCCTGCCTCCCACCTCAGATGCCAATCATAAATCCCAGGATGCTTGAGATTCTCTCTTCCACTCCCTCAGCTCTCTCTCTCACTCTCTCTCATATAAAAATAAATAAATCTTTTAAAAAAGTAAACAACCAGGTCTAAATTTGAACCCTGGCTCTGCCATTTACTAGCTGCATGTTTCAGTTTTCTCAATAGCTTCATGATAAACACCATGGATGTGGCAATCACATGGGTCACAGTCACTGCTACATTTAAAGAGAGTAATAAGTAACAGTGATAACAATAATAGACAACAGTTTTGATTACATTCCATCAGCTAGAGGCTGAGCCCAGTAAACAAACATTTACCTCACTGCTAAAGTGCAGTTATTATGCCCATTTTATGAATGAGCAAATTTAGGCTTAGAGCTCATGTAACTTACCCAAGGTCCCACAGACAGGACTTGATTAAAGTGGGATTTGAACTCAAGCTATCAAATTTGTAAGCTAATCGACCAAAAAAAAAAAAAAAAAATTGCAACTAAGAAAGGTCGGTGGGGGAAAATGAAGGGAAGAGGTAGAGAGGATTAATAAAGGGAAACCTCACTAAAATGAAGTTGAGGGGCTGGCAGGGAGAGCTCTCATGCCCTACCACTCCCTGTCAATTGCAGATCAAACCAGAAGAGATGGACTTTCTCAGGATACTACTTGAGGTACTACTTTACTACTCCAGCAGGAGGAAGAAAGGCTGTTCTCTGCTCCTGGCAACAGCCCAGCCAATGAGAGGCAGTCACAACTCAGCCAATGAGAAGCCACTAGACTTCTAACACCCAGTTTACTTCAATGGGCTTTTTGTTTATAATAGTCTCCCATGTCCTTCCCTCTATAAAAGAGTGCTCTTCACTTTTGTTTGGTGGATTGCTTATGATTTTTGCTCTAGCGCCATTGTCCTGGATTACAACTCTCTGCTATTCCCAAATAAACCCATTTTTTTGCTAGTAAACTAACTGGCAGCTTTATCTTTAAAGTTAAAAGATGAAAGCAAAGGAAAGGGAGGGGAGGAAAGGGGCAACCAGGAAAAGGATGGGAGGAAGGGAATAATGAGAAAAAAAAAGTAAACGAAAAAGGAAAGAAAGAAAGAAAACATCACAGGGTTGTGGCGAGGTCTAATTGAGACAGAAAAAGCAAGTTCAGTGTGCAAGGTACTATGACATCATAGTATTGATACATATCAGTACACCTTGGCAATTAAGTGTCAGTATCAATGGAAGAACCTACTATAAATAAGCCAGTATAAAGCAAAGCAAATTAAAAAGAATGACTTGGCCTGTTATTTATTGAAATTACAGGAAAAATGCATTCTCCAACTCAGAGACACAGCACTGAAATCCTCCTTTGTCTGTTGAGCAAAGAGGATGGATGTGCTCTAACAGGGGAAATGTTTCTCCCTGCAGCTTCATTCACAAGCACAAAATGACAGCAGAGAGGACCTGGCTTGATTCGCGGGCATCAAATAGATCTAAGTGTTTCAATGACAAAAATAGCCAAGGAAGGCAGTTGTTCACTCAGCTTTACCAGGCACTTCATTCCACATCGGACCATTCTAAAATAGCCCTCCCATTTGCTCTCCACCATTCGCAACAAAGAAAAGAAACAATCATATCTCAAAGAATCACTTACAGATGCAGTGGGTGGCCACAGGTGAATGAATATATTTCACACGAAATGATTTACCACCTACAGCAGAGATTCAACACAGGGGAAATGGGCCATTTGGAAGCACTAAGTGCTAAAAAGGAAGGCAGGCCTACAAGGACATGGGTGGCAGGCTTTGTATCCAATGTGATAAGCAAAATTCCAGAAGTCATCCTGGGACTGTGGGAAGGTACACCCATGTACCTTAAGTGCCTTGAGACAAAGGGTCTGAAAGATTCATTTTGTCCTTTAAGCCACAGCTTAAAAGCCACTCCATCAGAAAAGTCTTTTTGATCCTCTGCCTATGTCAAGTTCTCTGCATAAACTCTCAGAAGACTCCATTCTTCTGCGCCACAGCCCTTGCAAAAATGTTCATATTTTAACTTTTTATTCTAATATTTAAAAATACACAAGAATATTCTCCTATAGACATGACACTCACTTTCAGCAATCTAATAATTTCACCACATTTGCTTCACTTACCCCTTTCCTTCTCTTTCTATGTTTATGTTATTGAAATAAAACCTGGGCATCATTACATTTCACCTCTAAATACTTCAATATGCATGTCTTTTAAATGATCAATTTCTGTCATAACCACAGTCTCAGCCTAGGGTCCCCCCAAAAGGAAAGCCTAAAACAAAGACTTGCATGTAAGTTGTTATTTTTGGAAATGATCCCAAGAAACAACGTGGAACTGAGAAGAGTAGAACCAGGGAGGAGGCAAAGCCAATCCAAGGATGTGCCTGTGGGCCCCTAGGCTTGATTCTGTCAAGAACCCTCTGAGGAACTGTAGAATTTCATTCAAATTGTGTATTAAGTGACTGAAATGGGGAGTGTTTATCCCCGAGCTCCCATGCCTTGGTCAGGGATGCCCACATGAGATGGGTGTTAATACTCTTACACTCCCAGGTTTGTAATGGAATGTTTGAGAACAAGACAGAATGGGTGGAGATTAGAGGAGGAAGATGGTAGAGGAGTTGGGGACCCTAGTTTTGTCTGGTCCCTGGAATTCAGCTAGATGGCTATCAAATTATTTTGAACACCTGCAAACTCAACCAGAGACCTAAGAAAAGAATTGCTGTAATTCTAAAATGGAAAAGTGACCACTTTTTGCAAGGTAGGAGGTGCACAGAAGTGAATTTGAGGTGGTATATCAGAAGATAAACAGTGCGGGGAGGGAGCCTCTGGAAGCCGGCTACTGGAAAGTGATATAGGAGCAGAGCACAAAATTGGAACTTTTAGAAATTTCCTCCAGGGGGAGATGTCCCTGTCTGAAAGGCACGCAGGTGGTAAAGTGGGGCAGAATCCTAGGTGGGACAGTGTGGTCTTAGGATCCCCAGGGTCACAGAAAGAATGGGGGTGCCTGAGTGCCGCAGAGCTCGCAGGCATCGGAGCAGGTAAGCTGGCTGTGATCAGCGAGCCCAGGAGTGGGCTTTCAGCATGGTGGTGCCATAAACCATGAACTGCAGCACAATCATGCAACCACTCTCAGAGCAGCGCCCAGTGAGTGACAGAACCCTGGTGAGAACCTCTCCCTGCCCTGGAAGGAGTGACATAGGTGCATGCTGCAGTCGTCTGCAAAGTTTAGAGACGAAACGGGGTCACATGCCTGAATAAAAATGCTTGGCCACAGGGCGGGTGAACACAGAGTGCAGATGGAAACCAGGGAGACAAGAGTAATTGATTGCTCTTTTGTGTTGGCTAACTGAAGAATGGGGGTGCAAATTTTCAGCTCTGGAGCTGGAGATCAGACACAGCCATTTTCATTCTCATCCTCTAATGTGGTAGGGAAAGTCCTCAGGGAACAAAAGCCACATAGAGCAATCCTGAGCTGCTCACTTAGTGGTGGTACAGTTCCACCGGGGGCAGATACACCTGAGAATCAGCACAACTGGCCCATTCCCCAGAAGATCAGCAAGAACGTCTGGCTACAACCAAGTTTACTGATAACACAGAACTGCAAAACTTCAGTGTTAGGAGAAAATACCAGATAAAATTTGGGGTTTTGTTCTCATGATTCCTTAGTCTATCAGTTTACAATTTCTTTTCATTTTACTTTATTTCATTTTCAACTAGTTTCTTATTTTGTCAACTCTTTAAGTTTTTTAATTTTCATTTTTACATTTACATTTTACATATATATTCTTCATTTTTAGCTTCCTTCCATTTGATTCAAATTTATTTTTGTGTATATGTGTGTGATAGATAGATAGATAGATAGATAGGTAGATAGATTTTTTTTTTCTTTCTTTATAATTTTGGGATCTAATTTCTTCTAACAAACAGACCAAAATACACACAGGCCCTAGGTGTTCTGTTAACCTCTGTGATAATATTCTCTCTTCTTCCCCCCCCTTTTTTTTTTTAGTTTTAGTTTTTTTTAGTTTCTGATCTCTTCTGATTTGCTTAGTGTAAAGTTTCCTGGAGTCATGGTGGTTGCTATTTTTGTATTTTGTTCTTTTGTTCCTCTATTCTTCTCTGGAGAGAGTGACAAGACAGAAAAACTCACCCCAGAAAAGAGAACACGAGGCAGTACTAACTGCCAAGAACTTAATCAATATGGATATAAGTAAGATGTCAGAGCTAGAATTCAGAATAATGATTACAAAGATACTAGCTGGGCTTGAAAACATAGAAAACATAGAAAACACTAGAGCATCCCTTTCTAGAGAAATGAAAGAAATAAAATCTAAAAAACAGGTCAAAATCACAAAGGGTATTTCTAACTGCAAGGATAAATGAGGCAGAAGAGAGAATTAATGATAATGACAATAAAAGGATGGAGAATAAAGAACTGAGAAAAAGAGAGCTAACTACTGGATCACAAGGGGAGAATTCAAGAGGTAAGCGATACCCTAAAGTGAAATAATATTAGAATAATTGGGATCCCAGTAGAAGAGGAAAGAGAGGAAGGAGGCAAGAAAGTATATTAGAGCAAATTATAGTAAGGTACTTCCCTACCCTGGGGAAGTAAAGAGGCATTCAAATGCAGGAGGCACAGAAAATCCCCCTCAAAATCAATAAAAATAGGTCAACATCTCGACATATAATAGTGAACCCTGCAAATTTCACAGACAAAGAGAAAACCCTGAAAGCAGCTCAGGACAAGAGGTCCTTAACGTACAGAGGTAGAAATATAAGTCTGGCAGCAGACCTATTCACAGAGACTTGGCAGGCCAGAAAGAACTGATATGATATATTCAGGGTGCTAAATGAGAAAAATATGCAGCCAATACTTTTTCTAACAAGGCTGTCATTCAGAATAGAAGGAGAGATAAAGAGCTTCCAGGAGAAACAGAAACTAAGAGAATTTGTGATCACTAAACCAACCCTGCACGAAATACTAAAGGGGATCTTTTAAGTGAAGAGAGAGCCCAAAATTAATATACACTAGAAAGGAACAGAAAAAATATACAGAAACGGTGACCTAACAGGTAATACAATGGCACTAAATTCATACCTTTCAATAGTTACTTTGAATGTAAATGGGCTAAACACTCCAACACAGGGTATCAGACTGGATGAAAAAGCAAGACCCATTGATATGCTGTCTACAAGTGACTCATTTTAGACCCAAAGACACCTCCAGATTGAAAGTGAGAGGGTAGAAAAATATTTATCATACTAATGGACATCAAAAGAAAGCTGGGGTAGCTATCCTTATATCAGACAAATTAGATTTTAAACCAAAGACTTTAATGAGAGATGAAGAAGGTCACTATATCATAATTAAAGGGTCTATCCAACAAGAAGATTTAACAATTGTAAATATTTGTGTCCCTAACACAGGAGCAGCCAATTATATAAAACAATAAGAAAATGAAAGAAACACATTGATAATAATACAATAATAGTACGGGACTTTAATATCCCACTCACAGCAATGGACAGATCATCTAAGGAAATTGACAAGGAAACAAGGGTTTTGAATGACACACTGAACCAGATCAACTTCACAGATATATTAAGAGCATTCCATTGTAAAGCAACAAAATACACATTCTTCTCCAGTGCATATGGAACATTCTCCAGAATAGATTATATACGGGATCACAAATCAGGTCTCAACTGGTACCAAAAGACTGGAATTATTCCTTGCATATTATCAGACCACAATGCTTTAAAACTTGAACTCAATCACAATAAGAAATTTGGAAAGAACACAAATACATGGAGGTTAAAAAGCATCCTATTAAAGAATGAATGGGTCAACCAAGAAATTAAAGAAGAATTTAAAAAAAGTCATGGAAGCACATGAAAATGAAAACACAACTGTTCAAAACCTTTGGGATGCAGCACACACAGTTCTAAGAGCAAAGTGTATAGCAACACAAGTCTTTCTCAAGAAACAAGAAAGGTCTCAAATACACAACCTAACCTGACACGTAAAGGAGCTGGAGAAAGAAGAATAAATAAAACCTAAACCCAACAGAAGAGAATTAATAAAATTAGAGCAGAAATCAATGAAATAGAAACCAAAAGAACAGAACAGATCAATGAAACAAAGAGCTGGTTCTTTGAAAGAATTAATAAGATCAATAAACCGCTAGCCAGACTTATCAAAAAGGAAAGAGAAAGAGCCCAAAATTAATGAAATCATGCATGGAAGAGGAGAGATCACACCCAACACCAAAGAAATACAAACAAGTGTAAGAATATATTATGAGCAACTATATGCCAACAAATTAGGCAAACTGGAAGAAATGGACACATTCCTAGAGACATATAAGTTAACCAAAACTGAAACAGGAAGAAATAGAAAACCTGAATAGACCCATAACCAACAATGAAATTGAAGCAGTAATCGAAAATCTCCCAATAAACAAGAGACCAGGGCCAGATGGCTTCCCAGGGGAATTCTACCAACATTTAAAGAAGAATTAATACCTATTCTTCTGAAGGTGTTTCAAAAAATAGAAATGGAAAAAAAAAAAAAAAAACAAAAAAAACTTCCAAACTGTTTCTATGAAGCCAGCATAATCTTGATTCCAAAACCAGACAAAGATCCCACCAAAAAGGAGAATTACAAACCACTATCCTTGAAGAATATGGATGCAAAAATTCTCACCAAAATACTAGCCTATAGGATCCAACAGTACATTAAAAGGATTATTGGGACATCTGGGTGGCTCAGTCAGTTAAGCATCGGCCTTTGGTTCCAGTCACAGTCTCAGGGTCCTGAGATTGAGTGCTACATTGGGCTCCTTGCTCAGCAGGGAGCTAACATCTCCCTCTGCTTACCACTCCCCCTGCTTGTGCACACGCTCGCTCACTCTCTCTGATAAATAAATAAATAATAAAATATTTAAAAATAGAACAGAATAAAATAAAATAAAATAAAAGGATTATTCACCATGACCAAGCCCACAGAAAATGTCATTCTCAATGTCTAAAAACTGAGAGCTTTTCCCCTAAGGTCAGGAACACAAAGGGGATGTCCACTCTCACCACTGCTGTTCCACATAGTACTAGAGTCTTAGTCTCAGCAATCAGACAACAAAAAATAATAAAAGGCATCTGAATCAGCAAAGAAGAAGTCAAACTCCCATTCTTCACAGATGCCATGATACTCTCTAAGGGAAACTCAAAGGACTCCACTGCAGAATTGTTAGAACTCATATAGCAATTCAGCAAAATGGCAGGATATAAAATTAATTTACAGAAATCAATTTCATATTTATACACTAACAATGAGACAGAAGAAAGAAAAATTAAAGGATCAACTCCATTCACAATTGCACCAAAAACCATAAGATAATTAGGAATAAACCTAACCAAAGAAGTAAAGGATCTGTACTCTAAAAACTATAGAACACTTATGAAAGAAATTGAGGAAGAAACAAAGAAATGGAAAAACGTTCCATACTCATGGATTGGAAAAACAAATTTTGTTAAAATGTCTATGCTTCCCAGAGCAATATATACATTCAAAGCAACCCCTATCAAAATACCATCAATACTTTTCATAGAACTAGAACAAATAATCCTAAAATTTGTATGGCACCAGAAAAGACCCTGAACAGCCAAAGGAAAGTTAAAAAAGAAAACCAAAGTTGGTAGCATCAAAATTCCAGACTTCAAGCTATATTATAAAGCTGTAATCATTAAGACAGTCAGTATGGTACTGACCCAAAAACAGACACACAGATCAATGAAACAGAATAGAGAGCCCAGAAATGGACCCTCAACTCTATGGTCAACTAATCTTCAACAAAGCAGGAAAGCATGTCCAGCGGAAAAAAGACAGTGGTTTCAACAAATGGTGTTGGGAAAATTGGACAGCCACACACAGAAGAATGAAACTAGACAATTTTTCTTACACCATACATAAAAGCAGACTCAAAATGGATGAAAAACCCCAATGTGAGACAGGAATCCAGCCAAATCCTACAGGAGGACACAGGCAGCAATCTCTTTGACCTTGGCTGCAGAAAGTTCTGGTTAGAAACGTCTTCAAAGGCAAGGGAAAGAAAGGCAACAATGAACTAGTAGGACTTCATCAAGATAAAAATCTTTTGCATAGTAAAGGAAACAGTAAACAAAACCAAAAGACAACTGACAGAATGAAAGAAGATATTTGCAAATGTTTTATCAGATAATGGGTTAGTATCCAAAATATATAAAGAACTTATCACACTCAACACCCAAAGAACAAATAATCCAGTCAAGAAATAGGCAGAAGACATGAACAGACATTTCTGAAAGAAGACATCCAAATGGCCAACAGACACATGAAAAAATGCTCAGCATCATTCGGCATCAGGGAAATACAAATCAAAACCACAATGAGATACCACCTCAAACCAGTCTGAATGGCTAAAATTAACAAGTCAGGAAACAACAGATATTGGCGAGGACGTGGAGAAAGGGGAACCTTTTTACTGCTATATGGGAGTGCAAGCTGGTATAGCCACTCTGGAAAACCGTATGGAGTTTCCTCAAAAACTTAAAAATAGAGCTACACTACCACTTAGCAATTACGCTATGAGGATTTATCCCAAAGATACAAATGTAGTGATCTGAAGGGGCCCTGCACCCCAGTATTTGTAGCAGCAATGTCCACAATAGCCAAACTATGGAAAGAACTCAGATGTCCATCAACAGATGAATGGATAAAGAAGATGTGGTGTATATATACAATGGAATATTACTCAGCCATCAAAAAAGAAAAGAAATGTGCCATTTGAAATGAGGTGGATGGAACTAGAGGGTATTACACTGAGCAGAAAATAAGCCAATGAGAGGAAGAAAATTATATGATTTCACTCATATGTGGAATTTAAGAAAAAAAAAACAAAAAACAAGAGTACAGAGGAAGGGAGAGAAAAATAAAACAAGACGATATCAGAGAGGGAGATAAACCATAAAAGACTCTTAACCAAGGGAAACAAACTAAAGGTTGCTGGAGGCGAGGGGGTGGGGGCATGGGGTAACTGGGTGACGGACATCAAGAAGGGCAAGTGATGTAATGAGCACTGGGTGCTATACGCAACTGATGAATCACTGAACTCTATCTCTGAATCTAATAATACGCTATATTAAGACATGCCTGACACAACTATAATGCCATTGCCATAGCTAATCACATTCATTCTAATGCCATAAGATCATCTGAAAGCAGTCCAAAATCAGATTCTCCCAATTGACCCAAAGAGGTCTTTTTAGAGTCGCTTTGATCTAATTAAAATCCAAACAAGCACCACAAATTATGTCCTTAATTAGTTAAGCTTATGTCCTTAAATCTCTTTTACTTTAGAATGGTCCTCCCTCACCTTTTCAAATGCCATTGATTTACACACACAAAAACCATATCTGTTGTCCTAAGACTATTCCACATTTTGGGTTTGCCTCATCAGAGAGTCCTTTCACATTATTTCTCTATCCCCAATATTCCTGTAAATGATCATAAACTCGACAGTCTTTATTAAACTCAAATACCTTTAATGGCAAGAAAACATCGTAAGTGATGCCATGTGCTTCAAAGTGCATTCCAGCTGAAGACACATGCAGTGGAATGAATGGTGGCCACCCCCCCCCAAAGTTATGTCCACCTCCAAATGTCAGAACCTGTGACTATCACTTTATATGGCAAAAGATGTGATTAATTGAAGGATCTGAAGAAGAACATACCCTAGGTTACTGGAGTGGACTCTAAATGCAAGCCTATATATAGTTAGGCAGAGGAAGTTTGGGGACAGCCCCACAGATTCTAGAATGTGAAGATGGAGCAGAGATTGGAGTGATGTGGCCACTAGCCCAGGAACCCCAGGGCAGCATCCAGAAGCTGGAAGAGGCCTGCAATGGATTCTTCCCTAGGGTCCCTGGAGGGAGAGCAGCAGTGCTGGATTTCAGACTTCTAGCCTCGAGAATTCTGAGATGGTAAATTTTAGGGATGTAACAGCCTGATCCCCTTGTTGCCAAGTTCCCCACAAACTTTCCTTTGAATAGGTGCACTCACTAATGATGTGACCTGTATTAATTACTATTTAAGAGTAATAGAATGGCAATTTCTGGACTCTTTCTCTCCTTCCTGCTTTATTATGAGTTCTTTATAGAGATGGACTTTTCATTAGCATCTTGGGTTCTTTGCTTATTCTAAACTGCAACTCATGCAGGAAACACTGAGGATAAATATTTCATTCCAACCTTTTAATTGCTATACTCCCAAGCATGGAATTGGCCATGATAATAGTTTTTTTTAAGTTAAAAAAAATTTTTTTTAAGAACATCTTTAGGTTCACCAGCCAAATTGAGCAGAGGGTACAGAGACTTCCCTTATTATCCTCCCTTCGCAACAAATGCCTAGTCTCTCCACTGATTAATAGCCTCCACCAGACTGGTTTATTTGTTACAATTGGCACATTTATACATTGTATATCATATTTGTGCATTGACACATTATAATTTAAAGTCTGTAGTTTACATTAAGATAGTTTACATTAGTAGTTTACATTAAGATTTATATTAAGATTCACTCAAGGTATTGTATATTCTGTAGGTTTAGATGAATGTATAGTATCCACCATTATAGTATCATAAAGAGTAGTTTCACTGCCCTAAAAATCCTCTGTGTTTTGCCTATTCATGATAGTAATTTAAATCCTTATTTGCATCATTGTTTAATATCTATCCCCTCCATTAGACTCCAACTCTGTGAGCACAGAAAATCTGTCAACCTTCTTCACTGCCAAATCCTTAGTGGCTGCCACAGTGAAGGAGCACCTCTAAGGTGTTTTAATAAATTCTTTCTATCCTTAAGAGATCCCAGAGCCCCAAGAGGAATGTAGAGCCATCCCATTCACTTCTGCCTGCCTTTGTCTTTCAACACAAAGCAGTGAAATAACTTCAGGTTTTTTGCTTTTCGGTTTTTTTGTTTGTTTGTTTGTTTGTTTGTTTGTTTGTTTGTTTTGGGGTGTGTGTGTGTGTCTGTGTGTGTGTGTGTTTTGTCATCCCTAAAGCAAGAAAACCAAATCCTGTTAGGCAGTATCAGCAAGAACTTGGGAAAAGCACCAGACTTTGATGGAAACGGATCTCAAAGCTGCTCAACTGGAATTGTGGCATGATTTTTTTCTCAAAGGAACCATCTTCTAGGATGTGGAGGAAAGGGAAGGAGGGTACTTTAGCAATCATCTCTTCAAGTGCTTTTATTTATTATCCTTTTTAAGAAAGGGAGAGTGGGAGAAAAGACAAAAGGAGAGGGAGAGAAACAGGAACTTAAACAGGATCCACGCCCACCATGGAGCCTAATGCCAGGCTAGATCTTAAGACCCTGTGATCATGACCTGAGCAGAATCAAGAAAGGGATGCTTAACGGGGCACCTGGGTGGCTCAGTGGGTTAAAGCCTCTACCTTCAGCTCAGGGTGTGATCTCAGGGTCCTGGGATCAAGCTCCGCATCCGGCTTTCTGCTCGGCGGGGAGCCTACTTCCCTCTCTCTCTCTGCCTGCCTACCTACTTGTGGTCTCTCTCTCTCTGTCAAATAAATAAATAAAATCTTAAAAAAAAAAAAAAAAAGAATGGGATGCTTAACAACTGAACCACCCAGGCACCCCTAGTCGAGTGCTTATAAACAATGCAATTCGAAACAGCCATCACTATAATAATAACAATAACAATAATAATAATGGTAATAAAACTAAATACACCCTACAAATCCCTAGGCTAATTAAATCCACATCTTCAGGATCAAGTTCAGGAAGGCATGGAGTTTCAGGGGCAGGGGCCTCTCTGAAGCACCCTCTAGTCGAGCATTTGCATACTGAAGCCATGTTACCTAAAGAGTCTTTTCAAATCACTGAACCCTAGAATTTTTTTCCTGTATATTCTCATTCAATGGGATGGGAATAAAGCCTGGGAATAAGTATTTTCATGAATCTCTTTTGGTGTAAGCAACAAAAACCAACTCTAGTTTACTTAAGGAAAAATAAATATTTTGGACAATTATGGCGTGGGTTACAGAATCAAAGGAAAAGCTGAAAATAGGCCTCTCAACCCAGAAGAACTGGGACATTTCCAAGGGCCTCGGTAGCAACAACTCAAGGGTGGTTTCTCCACAGGACTCAGTCAGAACAAATTGGGCCCTACTGTCATCCATGCATGTGTCACCCTGCTGGAGATTAAATTCCAATGGGAAAGTGTGTGACTCACCTAACCTGAGTCACATTCATACTTCTTGGTCAGGGAAGGACAGACCAATTGTGAATTGTCAATCCCATCAAAACTGCAAATAGTAGACTGGTAATTTATCAAAGACAAGAAACAAGGTACTGGGGCACCTGGTGGCTCAGTCAGTTAAGCATCTGCCTTCAGCCCAGGTCATGATCCCAGGGTTCTAGGATCAAGCCCCATGTCAGGCTCCCTGAACCTGCTTCTCCCTCTCCATCTGCCCCCCCACCCCTCTCACGCTCTCTCGCTTTCTCTCTGTGTGTTGAATAAATAAAGTATTGAAAGAAAGAAAGAAAGAAAGAAAGAAAGAAAGAAAGAAAGAAAGAAAGAAAGAAAGAAAGAAAAGTAAAGAAAGAAAGAGAAACAGGATACTAAGAGAAGAGGGCAAGGAATAGAAAACTATCTCCTTCCCCTAAAAGCTGAGAATGACCCCTGGCTGAGAGCCACCAAGGAAACAAGATCCTTCATCCCATAACCACATGGAACTGAATTCTCCCAACGATCTGAGTGAGTCTAGAAGGAGGTTTCCCACCCACCCACTGCCACACCCACGCACCACTCCATCCCTTCAGAGACTTCAGCTATTAGGCCAAACCAGCCCACACCTTATTTTCAACCTTGTGAGTCCCTAAGCAGAGTACCCAGCTCAACCCATGGAACTTCTGACCGGGAGCACTTTTGAAAGAGCTATGAGATAATAAATAGATGGTGTCTCAAACCATGAAGTTTGTGGCCATTTGTTACAGCAGCAATGGTAAACTAATACAGCAGGTGATCCTGTTTTGGAGGGGCACATCATGGGAGCAGGGTCCAGTGAACCGACTTTTAGAAACAATGCTGTAAAGAAATGTACCCATATATTTGCAGTGCTAATCTATCCGAGAGCTTTCAAGAAGGTTAATTTTTTTCCTTCTTTGTACTTTTCCATATTTTCTAATTATCTGTAACGCACATTTATTACTTCTGTAATCATGAAGTCTTATTTTAAATGAAGATTTATAGTGGGAAATTCTGTAGGACAGAGGTTTACCAAGTTTATTCAATGAACAAATTTTAAGAAAAAAAATGGAAGAAAACCTAAAGATCAAAAGAGATTTAAGAGATATCGATTGACTACAATTTATGGACCTTACTTAAACCCCAAATCAAACAAATTCAAATTAATTAATTATGTACAGTTTATGAAGTTATATGTTATATATAATTATATATAGTTATATGATATGTAGTTATATATAATGTTATCTATAGTGTTATGTAGTTATATAGCTATATGATATGTACCCAATAATTGGAAACTGAATTATTAATAAACTTAATATGATCAAGTTATGATTATGGTATTATATATATATTTTAATATATTCTTATCACATGAAGATAGATATATAAATATTTTCTATTTTATATAAATATTTATTTTATTTTATTTTTTAAAGATTTTATTTATTTATTTGATAGAGAGAAAGAGATTACAAGTAGGCAGAGAGGCAGGCAGCGAGAGGGGGGAGCAGGGTCTCTGCCGAACAGAGAGCCTGATGCGGGGCTCGATCCCAGGACCCTGAGATCATGACCTGAGCCGAAGGCAGAGGCTTTAACCCACTGAGCCACCCAGTGGCTTTTTGTTTTTGTTTTCGTTTTTTTGAATCATCCATTTTATTTTATTTTATTTTGTCATGTGCTCACAGCATCTCTTTCTCTCTCTCCTCTCCCTGGCAGGTCAGAGATAAATTAAAAATAAAATCTATAAGGAAAATAATTTATAAAAGCACTTTCCAGGCTCATGCCTCCTATCCCTACTGCTCAGTTAGAACAGCCCCCTTCCCCCTGCCCCCAGTGGGGAGGAGAATCGGCACTTCTCTCCCCACAACTCACCCCTGCTGGTCTGGGGCTGACTGTACTCCTATTTATTTTATTTTTATGGAAAAAATACATTGGAAAGATATTTAGTGGAGACTGTGATGTGCTTCCCAGACATAAAACTGAAGTATTCATTCCCTCTGCTGCTGAGAAGTTTGGCTACTGACAGCTCACCCCTCAAGCCCCTCTAGAAATTATTCTCTTACCAATCCTATTTCTTTCACTACCCAACAGGTATCGATCCCATGGGCAGCACCCAATAAACTTCTTGCATACTAATCTCTGTCTCAGAGTTTGCTTACCCAGGAAACCAACCAGCAATGATGTCAATCATAACAACAAAGTCAAAGTAATAGAGTCTGTCTTTCAGAGCATACCACAAGGGGTTCCAAGCAGGATTTTGTGTTTTTCGATAATCTTTGCAGAAACTGATGCAACCAAAGGTAAAGACTTGGAACCAAGCTTCTCACCCATTAGACATGATTCACAATGAGGCATCTGTTTTTGCTGGACTCTACAATGTGCTTCCAGGACACTGAGGGGAGTGGGTGGGAGAGGGGCTAATATGGATGTGTGAACAGCGTGAGCATATGCACCCAGGCACAGGCAGGCTCCAAGGAGGGCTGACACACTGGGCATAATGGCTTCTGGGGGGCACCAGGCAGCTTTCTCAATGATGCCAGGCTATATTTGTGATATTTGTGATAATGAGTAAAGAGTGAATTTTCTTCATACATACTTTGAAACAGAGCTCTTTGTTGTATCAGATTACTTAGACCAGTAACTGAGATAATGAGCTCAACTGAGTTAAACTAGAAAGTGGCTACGTAATGTTGTTCATCGCAGCACTGAACAACCAGATGCCTGTGTCTACGGCAGGTCTGAGGAGAAGGATAAAATGGGTTTCTATTTAGGTTTTGCTTTTCTGACTTCTTTTTCCTACCCTTCAGACACTTTCTCCACCCCAATCTCCCTCCTATCTTCTTTTATGTCTAACTCAAGGACTGACAAAGTATAGCCCCTGGGGCCAAATCCAGCCAGCTGCCCATCTTTCAACAGTCCTCAAACTAAGAATAGTTTTAAAGGATTGCACTTTAAATTGTTGTATAAGTACGTATATAATGGTCTCAGTTTTGCCTCTTTGCCTGCAAAGCCTGAAATACTTATGATCTGGTCCTTCAATAAAAAGTTTGTTGACCCCATGGTCTAGCTCACAAAGCAGATTTCATGGAGAGGAAAATTGCAAGTGAGTACTCACTTTTATTTCCAATAGATTTTTTTCATATATCTGTGAAGGACTTGGGGATACATACCAGATGAGTGTCCAGATGTAATCCAGGTGAAATTCTGTCTTGTGCTGACATCTCAACAAGGCTCTATCTTCTGAGGTTTGTGTTGGATATCCTTTCTCAAGATTCATCAGGTCCTAATGGTTGTAGAGTGGGTAGTAGCTTTTTATTCATCCATTTGACAAATATGTATTGAGCGCTGAGTAAAGATGAGCCAGGCCCTGTGACAGAGGATGAATAAACTTCAGTGAATAAAATGCATATATCCAGGGCCTTGTAGAGACTGCAATCCAATCAACCTGTGCACAATCCATGTGTGTAGTCCCTAAATTGTGGTTTGCAAACCAGCAGCATGGACATCACCTGGGGACTTGGTAGAAATGCAAATTCTCAGGTCCCACACTAGATCCATTGAATCAGAAGTCAGGAGGTGGTGGGGGAAGGACCAAGATGGCGGAGGAATAAGGAACCGAAATATCATCAGGTCCCAGGGGTTCAGCTAGATAGTTATCAAACCATTCTGAACACCTACAAACTCAACAGGAGATTGAAGAGAAGAAGAGCAGCAATTCTTTGAACAGAAAAGTGACCACTTTCTGGAAGGTAGGACGTGAGGGGAAGTGAATTCGAGGCGATATACGGGAAGAGAGAGACCGCGGGAGGGGGAAGGGGTGGCTCCCGGCAAGCAGTGGAGGAGCAGAGCACAAAATCGTAACTTTTATAAGTCTGCTCCACTGAGGGACGTCACTTCAGAGGCTATGCAGGCGGTGGAGCCCTCCTGGGGACAGTGTGGTCTCAGGACCGGCGTGGACACAAAAAGACCAGGGGTGCCTGAGTGCAGCAGAGCTCCCAGGTATTGCAGCGTGGAAGCTGGCTGTAGAGACGGAGCCGAGGAGTGAACTCTCAGCTCAGGCTTACCTTAAACCGTGATCCAAGCCACAGTCGGGCCACTGCTTCTTGAGCAGGGACCCCACAAGTGGAAGATCCGGGAAGACCCCCTCCTTCCTCCTCCGGGACGAGTGGCGCGGGAGCGCGCTGCAGGAATCTGCTGGGTTTGGAGACTCCAAACGGGGCCGCGCACCAGAGATAGAAACGCTCGGTCACAGGCCAGGTGAGCTCGGAGTGCGGCCGGAGACCAGGGAGACGGGAGGGATTTTTTCTCTGAGGGCGCACTGAGGGTCCCTGAGCTCTCGGCTCCTCTGGGCTGGAGACTGGGAGGCCGCCATCTTCATTCTCCTCCTCCAAAGCTGTACGGAAAGCGTTCAGGGAACAAAAGCTCCGAGAGCGAACCCGAGCAGATTACTTAGCCCGGCCCCTGGCAAGGGCGGTGCAATTCTGCCTCAGGCAAAGACATTTGAGAATCACTGCTGGAGTGATTCTCCCCCAGAAGATCAGCAGGAACATCCAGATAAGACCAAGTTCACTGATCAATGAGAACTGCGAACTCAAGAGCTAGGGAAAAGCAACACATGGAATTCATGGCTTTCTTCCCATGATCCTTTAGTCTTTCAAAGTTAAATTTTTTAATTTCATTTTTTTCTTATTCTTTTTTTTTTAATTTTTCCTCTTTCCTATTTTAATGTTTCTTTAACTATTTTATCTTATGAAAACCTTTTTAAAAATCTTTTTTTAATTTTCATTGATATAGTCGTATTTTATCCCCTCATTGTATTTAACCTTAATTTTTGTATACATCTAGGGGTTTTTTTCTTTAAAAGTTTGACATAGAATTTCTTCTAATAGATCAAAATATACCCTAAATCTAGCGCATGACTTTGTTCTAGTCTCCAGCCTGATCACATTCTTCCCTCTTTTTTTTTTCTTTTTTCAACCAACTTCTTATCTTATTAATTCCTTTTTTAGAATCTTTTTTAATTTCCATTTTTATAGTAATAGTCCATCCCTTCATTGTGTTTACCCTTATTTTTGTATATATATGTTTTTCTCTCTTTAAAATTTGGGAGGTAGTTTCTTCTAACAGACTAAAATACACCCCGAATCAAGTGTCTGTCTCTGTTCTATTCACCAGTCTAATATATATATATATTTTTTTCATTTTTTTTCTTTTTTTCCCTCTTTATTCTCCCCCCGATTTTGGGTCTCTTCTGATTTGGTTAGTGTATATTTTTCTGGAGTCGTTGCTTCCCTTTTAGTATTTTGTTCTCTCATTCATCTAATCTTATCTGGATAAAATGACAAGGTGGAAAAACTCACCACAAAAAAAAGAACAAGAGGCAGTACCAATGGCTAGGGACCTAATCAAAATGGACATTAGTAATATGTCAGAACTAGAGTTCAGAATGATGATTATCAAGATGCTAGCTGGGCTTGAAAAAAGCATGGAGGATATTAGAGAATCCCATTCTGGAGAAATAAAATCCCTTTCTGGAGAAATAAAATCCTTTTCTGGAGAAATAAAAGAACTAAAATCCAACCAAGTCGAAATAAAAAAAGCTACTAATGAGGGGCAATCAAAAATGGAGGTTCCCACTGCTAGGATAAATGAAGCAGAAGAGAGAAGTAGTGATATAGAAGACAAAATGATGGAGAATAAAGAAGCTGACCAAAAGAGAGACAAACAACTACTGGACCATGAGGGGAGAATTTGAGAGATAAGTGATACCATAAGACAAAACAATATTAGAATATTAGAATAATTGATATATTAAGAACAACTAAACGAGAAAAATATGCAACCAAGAATACTATATACAGCTAGGCTGTCATTGAAAATAGAAGGAGAGATAAAAAGCTTCCAGGACAAACAAAAATAAAGAGAATTTGCAGACACCAAGCCAGCCCTACAGGAAATATTGAAAGGGGTCCTCTAAACAAAGAGCCTAAAAGTAACAGACTAGAAAGGAACAGAGACAATATACAGTAATAGTCACCTTACAGGCAATATAATGGCACTAAATTCATATCTTTCAATAGTTATCCTGAATGTAAATGGGCTAAATGCCCCAATCAAAAGACACGGGATATCAGAATGGATTAAAAAAAAAAAAAAAAAAAGATCTATCGATGTGCTGTCTATGAGAAACTCATTTTAGACCCCAAAACACCTCCAGATTTAAAGTGAGGGTGCAGAAAACAATTTACCATGCTAATGGACATCAAAAGAAAGCTGGGGTGGCAATCCTTATATCACATAAATTAGATTTTAAACCAAAGGCTATAATAGATGAGGAAGAGCACTGTATCATACTTAACGGGTCCGTCCAACAAGAAGTTTATAGCAGCAATGTCCACAATAACCAAACTATAGAAAGAACCTAGATGTCCATCAACAGATGAATGGATAAAGAAGATGTGGTATACACACACACACACACACACACACACCACACACACACACACCACACACACAATGGAATACTATGCAGCCATCAAGAGAAACGAAATCTTGCCATTTGCAACGACGTGGATGGAACTAGAGGGTATTATGCTAAGCGAAATAAGTCAATCAGAGAAAGACAATGATCATATGATCTCTCTGATATGAGGAATTTGAGAGGCAGGGCGGGGGTTCATGGGGGGTAGGGAGAGAAAAAAATGAAACAAGATGGGATTGTGAGGAAGACAAACCATAAGAGATCTTAATCTCAGGAAACAAACAGGGTTGCTGGGGAGTTGGGAGGGTGGGGATAGGGTGGCTGGGTTATGGACATTGGGGAGGGTATGTGCTATGGTAAGTGCTGTGAAATGTGTAAGCGGGATGATTCACAGACCTGTCCCCTGGGGCAAATAATACATTATATGTTAATTAAAAAAAAAAAGAAAAGGAGTCTGGAGGTGGTGGGGTCCATCCATCTCAAGTTTGAGAACCACTGAGCTAAGACAGTAAGGTTTGTGCTGGGAAAGAGGTTTCACAAATCAGGTTTTACGAATGCAATAAGTTCTTTACAAAACCCATGTTAGAGGGTACCTTGGGCACCTTATTATTCTCTGTATTTGTGCTGAAGTTTAAGGAAATTGATAGTAAAAACACACTATGCAGTGGATAGTTTGCTTAATACATGCAGAACACTGAGCTGGGCACGGCACTTTATGCCTTTAAGGACATAAAGGCTGCTTGTTGCCTTGCTGCCTTCCCAGTAAATAAGAAAGTGAACCTGTGCCATCAGCATCATTATATACCAGAGATTGGCAAACATTTTTTGTAAATGTCCAAATAGTAAATGTTTTAGGTTTTGTGGGTCATATTGTCTCTGTCATGAGTATTCAACTCTGCCTTTGTAACACAAAAGCAGCATAACTATAGATGATATGTAAATAAGTGGACATAGCTATGTCCCAATAAAACTTTATTTACAAAGGGGCACCTGGGTAGCTCAGTCAGGTAAGCATCTGACTCTTGATTTTGGCTCAGGTCGTGACCTCAGGGTCATGAGACTGAATCCTGTGTTGAACTCCATGATCAGCATGGAGTCTGTTAGAGATTCTCTCTCTCCTTCTCTCTCTGCCCCCCACCCAACTCTCTGTCTCTCTGTCTCTCTCTCAAATGAATACATAAATCTAAAAAAACCCTTTATTTACAAAAAACAGGCAGCACACCCATGGGTTATAGTTTGCCACACTCTGTTATATATCATCCTATACCATATGCCATTACATATGATGCCATAAACTATCCTGTATGGTTCCACTACATAGTTTAACGTGTTCACACTTTTTACACAGTTCTCCCTATAATTTTGTCATATCTGATCACCTAATGTTGATTTTACAAAGCTCTGTTAGTATCCCGTTTGTGCAAAAATTTCTTAGAACAGTAGCCTTTTAGATACAGCCTTACTCCAATAAGTATTCAAATTCTACTTGTTTATTATGACAATATTAATTGTGGTGACACCTTGAAGTTAATATTGTTATTTCAGAGATTGGAAACTGAGGCTTAAAGAGATTAAATAAATTCTTAAAATTCATACAAATAATAACTTTTGGAGCCAAGGGTCTAACTGTTTTTTCTAGCACCAAAGTTCAGACCTTTAATCATTACCAGATACTGCCTCCCCTGTGCACTAAATAGCCAGTACATGCTTAATGTTTAACCAGAAACTGGATTCAGGGTGTAAATGCAATATTTATGTTTGATGGGCTAGTTCTCTTCTTGACTCTGTTCTGTGACTCTGATCCCAGTTTCATGTCAATCCTTAAGTCTCAGGATAATCACACTTATATTGTAGATGGGCCATAACCCAAAACTGTAAGTACAATGCTAGTTAAATAATTCTAAAACAGTAAAAATTCTTTAATGGCCCAATCACTAACATAATATCCTTTGCAACATGGTTCTGAGTCTTTTTTCCGAGGTCTAACTCTCTATGTGACCAATGGTAGATCTTTCCCCTCTTTGGATATTAATTTTCCTACCTGACACCAAGAGTCTTAGTCTATATATTATCAAGAAGGCTATCTTTTAGTACAGAATTCTAATTCTATAACAATATGACAGTCTTCCTCCAAATATTCCACTTTTAAGGAGACAACCCCGTGTGTTTTTCCATGGTTACAAAATGCACACTTCCTCTGTGGATGCATATGTTAAACCAATTGTGCAACTTTGTAGCATTTATCACATAAACAATAAAGCAAAGAATCATTGCAAAACAAGGAGAAGAAATTAATACAGGTGGCCATCATCATTTCTAAAAAAAAATCATAAACAGAGCCAAAGATGATAACATTTTCAGGGAGTTCACGTGCAATATTCTGAAAACGGGAAGAGAAAATAAAAGTTGATAAAATAGAGTGTGTTGCATCTGAGAATATAAGCAGATCTGTACAGATGGGAACATCAGTGAACAAGCAACCATATGTGTGTTTTCAGGTCAGATGGAGAGCCACTGAAAATAGATCAGAAAGCACCAAAGCCTGACAGGCACGCATTTGAGAGGGGAATTTAAATTCAACCTCCATAGAGGAAGAAAAAGCCTCACCGTCATCTTATTTCCCTAATAAGAGTGACAGGTTGATCATTCAGAAAACAAGAGGAGCCCAGTCACAGGAGAGAAACATGGCTTATGACAATGAACCAAGAAAGGGGGTCCAGGCTTCCCTGAAGATTCATCAGCTCAAACGGTACCTGCTTCAGATGAATTTGTTTACCATTCAAAGTGAAATGAAAAGTGAAGACTTTTTTCATGAAGCTGCATTCATTTAATTTAAAGGATAGTGTTGTTTCTTAGATTATGCTCTTCCTTTTTTATTGTTGCAAAATTTACTACTTCTGAAAGAAATGATGGGAGTTACTGATGGTTGGCTTGGCGTTCTTCTTCATTGCCTTGACTTAACAAGATAAAAGTTTGCCAGCTTGCTTTCAGCTCCATCAAAACAAAATTGGAAATTTTTTTAGTTCATGAAATCCAAAACACCGTGGGACCTGGCTTGTGGGGCACTCGGATACTGTCGTTTTGTGGATCCTCACAATAGCTTCATTGTTGAAAGACTGTTTGATTGATATGCTTTAGATTTGTTATTTATGGCTGCTCGCCAAATCCAGCAAGACATGTGCTGTCATTTTTAAAAATTTTATTTATTTATTTACTTATTATTTCAAGAGCACAATTTAGTAATTTATCACTTACATATAACACCCAGTACTCATCATAACAAGCACCCTCCTTAATACCCATCCCCCATTTTGCCCATCCCCCTCCCACCTCCTTTTATCAACTCTCAATTTGTTCTCTATGGTTGAGTCTCTTATGGTTTGCTTCCCTCTCTCTTTTTTTTCCTTCGCTTATGTTCATCTATTTTGTTTCTGAAATTCCACATTCGAGAAAAATCATACGGGTATTTGTCTTTCTCTGACTTATTTCACTTAGCATAACACTCTCTGGCTCTATCCGTGTCCTTGCAAATGGCAAGAATTCATTCTTTTTATGGATGAATAATATTCCATTATACACACACACACACACACACACACACACACACACACACATCACCTCTTCTTTATCCATTCATCAGCTGATGGACATTTGGGCTCTTTTCCATAGTTTGGCTATTGTTGACAATGGTGCTATAAACATCAGGGTGTATGTACCCCTTCGAATCTGTGGTTTTGTATCCTTTGGGTAAATAACTAGTAGTGCAATTGCTGGGTTGTAGGGTATTTTTAACTTTTTGAGGAACCTCCATACCGTTTTCAGAGTGGCTGCACCAGTTTGCATTCCCGCCAACAGTGTCAGAGGGTTTCCCTTTCTCCACATCCTCACCAACATCTGTTGTTTCCTGTGTAGTTCATTTTAGCCATTCTGACAGGTGTGAGGTGGTATTTCATTGTGGTTTTGATTTGTATTTCCCTGATGATGAGTGATGTTGAGCATCTTTTCATGTGTCTGTTGGCCATCTGGATGTCTTCTTTGGAAAAATGTCTATTCATGTTTTCTGTCCATTTCTTAACTGGGTCATTTGTTTCTTGGGTATTGAATTTGATAAGTTCTTTATAGATTTTGGATACTAACCCTTCATCAGATATAACATTTACAAATATCTTCTCCCATTCCATAGGCTTTTAGTTCTGTTGATTGTTTCCTTCACCGTGCAGAAGATTTTTATTGTGATGAATTACCAATAGTTCATTTTTGCTTTGGTTTCCCTGGCCTCCAGAGACATGCCTAGTAAGAAGTTATTACAGCCATGGTCAAAGACGTTGCTGCCTGTGTTCTCTAGATTTTGATGGTTTCCTGTCTCATGCTTAGGTCTTTCACCATTTTGAATTTATTTTTGTGTATGGTATAAGAAAATGGTCCACTTTCATTCTTCTGCACATGTATTGTCATTTGTAATTTACAAGCAAGGATGCTGAAGTTCAAAAAAGCACAAGATTGAATGGCTATTAAAATGACTTTTTCACTTCATACATCATCAGGGAAATGCAATTTAAAACAATGGGGTACTATTCTACACCTGTTCGAATGGCCAAACGCTGAAAACACCAAACGCTGATGAGGATGTGGAGCCCCAGGAATTCTTTTACATTGTTAATGGAAATGCAGAATGGTACCACCCCTTTGGGCAACAGTTTAGTGGTTCATTCTCAAAGTGAACATACTCTCACTATACAATCTAGTAATCGTGCTTCTTGATATTTATCCAAAGGAGTTGAAAATTTATGTCTGTACAAAAACTGCACAGTGATGTTTATACACCTTTTTTTTAATATAGTTGCCTAAACTGGAAGTGATCAAGATGTCCTTCACTACCTGAAGGGATAATAAACTGTGAAACATCCAGACAATGGATTCTACGTGATAAATACAAAACAAAATGAAAACAAAAACAAACCCTGAACTATCAAGCCATCAACAACAACAACAAAACATGGAGGAACTTTAAATGCATAGCACTAAGTAAAAGAAGCCAGTTAGAAAAGGCTACACATTGTAGGATTCTAACTACATGACATTCTGGAAAAAGCAAAACTATGGAGACAGTAAAAAGAGCTATGGTTATCAGCATCCGGAAGGGAGAGTGTGGTAGGAGGATGAATAGGCAGAGCACAGAGGATTTTCAGGGCAGTAAAACTACCCTGTATAATATCATAAGGATGCATATGTATCATTATACATTTGCCCAAACCCACAGAGTGTACAACGCCAAGAATGAGCCCTGATATAAACTATGGACTTTGGGTGATTCCGATGTGCCAGTGTAGGCTCACCAAAGGTAACACATCTATCATTCTGGTAGGGGATGTTGATCATGGGAGAGGCTGTACACATGTGGGGACAGGGAGTATATGGGAAATTTCAGTGTTTTCTTCTCTATTTTGCTCTGAATAAAACTGATCTAAGAAAATAAACCATTA
Source organism: Potos flavus (assembly GCA_028534135.1). NCBI lineage: Eukaryota > Metazoa > Chordata > Mammalia > Carnivora > Procyonidae > Potos > Potos flavus. The sequence goes on along the minus strand of CM052898.1, from coordinate 29,513,791 downwards.
ATATGTTTAAATGGCTATTCCTAACACCTCTGCCTTCTCTCACAGGCAATGAAGCATCTGGTACCTGATCACAAATAACAGAAATCTCAGTGATGTACTATTGAAAATTGGCAAAACCCATCCTCGCCTTCAAAGGAATACAAACAGCCATCAACAGATAGATGCTCATCTTCACCCACCACCTCCATGACTCGATGTGAAAGTTTCCCCCCCACAGCAAAGAAGATGTAAGTGATTTGAAATGTTTATGTCTCTTAATGTGGTGTAATCTATCAGAATGCTCCATAGCATTTTGGATATATTCCATTTTGGAAGAGTTGGAAAAACAGTTGGCAGCATTTTATGAATTTCATTTTAATTTTAGAGGGGGGACATTTGAGTTCTGCAATCAAGAAGAGGTTTGGCTGTGATGAACTGATGTAATTCACAATTTAAACTCATTTAAGGAAAATAACAGCAGTCACATTTGCCAGGGAGGCAAATGGAATAAACAACAATGGAGAGTTGGGGGGGGGCAGCTTATTGATAGTATTTTGCATTAGGAATTAAAAGGGCAGGGCAAGCATCCATGGGCAATCATTTGACATTTTATGAAATATAGTAAAGATTTTTTTAAGCAATATTTTCAAAAGGATTCACTCAAGAAGCTATAATAATGACAGCCTGTGTGCAGTACATCCTAATGATGAGTGGAGTATTGAAGGAAGGAAATATTTGGTTTCGAATTATGTTTTGTTTGTTTTTCTTTTTTAAAACATTTAAAAATGTATCTGTGTCCTCTTTATGCATTTCTCCCACCACCGACCCCCTTCCTCTGGCAACTATCAATCTGTTCTCTGCTCTCTATGAGTTTGGTTTCTGTTTTTGTTTTGTTTGTTTTGTTTTATTTTCAGATTCCACATATAAGAGAGATGATATATTTCTCTTCGGCTTCTTTCATTAGGAAAATATCTTCAAATTCCATGTTGTTGCATGTGGCAAAATTTCATTCTTTTTTATGGCTGAACGATATTGTTTATATATACAATATTTTCTTTATTCATTCATCCACTGATGGACACTTAGGTTGTTTCCATATCTTGGCTATTATAAATAATTGTGCAATGAACACAGGGGTGCCTGTATCTTTTAGAATTATATTTTCATTTTATTTGGATAAATACTCAGAAGTTGGAAGAGCTGGATCACATGGTATTTCCATTTTTAATTTTTTGAGGAACCTCCATACTGTTTTCCACAGTGGCTGCACCAATTTGCATTCCCACCAGCAGTGCACCAGGGTTCTCTTTTCTCCACATCCTGGCCAACACTTGTTATTTCTTTTCTTTTGATACTAGCCATTCTGACTAGTGATATCTCATTGTAGTTGTGATTTGCATTTCCCTGATGATTAATGATGTTGAGCATCTTTTCATGTGTCTGTTAGCCACCTGTATGTCTTCTTTGGGAAAATATCTGTTCAGATCTGCCCATTTTTTTGTCAGATTTTTTGTTTTTTTGCTATTGCATTATGTAAGTTCTTTATAGTTTTTGGATATTAGCCCCTTACAAGATATATGATTTGCAAATATTATCTTCCATTCAGTAGATTGCCTTTTCATTTTGTCGGTGGTTTCCTTTGCTGTACAGAGGCTTTTCAGTAATGTTCAGTTTCACTTATTTATTTTTCCTTTTGTTGCTTCTGTTTTTGGTGTCCGATTCAAAAAAAATTGCCAAGACCTAAGTCAAGGAGATTACCACTGTTTTCTTCTGGGAGTTTTATAATTTCAGGTCTTACATTTAAGTCCTCAATCTATTTTGAATTAATATTTGTGTATAATGTAAGATAATGGTCCAGGTTCTTTCTTTTGCTATTATTGCTTTCTTTTTCTCTCGCTCTCTTACTTCATGGTTTGATGATTTTCTTTAATACTATACTGATACTCCTTTTTCTTTATTGTTTGTGCATTTGCTATAGGTTTTGTATGTGTGTGTGTGGTTACCATGAAGTTTACTTATAACAATTTATATCTCTAATAGTTTAATTTATAACTTATAGTTGACCCAATTGTAGAGCTCAATATTTTTGCTTCCTATCCCCTGCTTTGTGCTTTGTATTTTCGATGTCCCATTTGCTTGTATACCCATTAACTAATCATTGTTTTCATAATTATTTGTGCCACTTTTGCCTTTTAATCTTCATTCTAGTTTTATAAGAGATTAATTTACTACCTTTACTATATATTTACCTTTCCAGTAACATTTATTCCTTCATGTATTTTCTTCTTACCAATGAGTAGGCTTTCTTTTCTGCTTAAAGAAGACCCTTTAACATTTCTTGTAAGAATGATTTAGCAGTGATGAATTCCTTCAGATTTTGCTTGTCTGGAAAACTCTCTCTCCTTTGATTTTGGACAATAACTTTGCGAGGTATTCTTGGTTTGGAGTTTTCCTTTAAGCACTTTGAATATATCATGCCACTTTCTCCTGACTTGTAAAGTTTCTTCCAGAAAATCTAGTCTAATGGAGGGTTCCCTTGTACATAACAAGCAGTTTGTCTCTTGCTTCTTTTAGTTTTCTCTCCTTGCCTTTAACTTTTGACATTTTAACTATTATGTGTCATATATACATATATATAGCAAAATGATCACACAAGTTTTTTCTTTTTTTGTGATAAGAATTTTTAACATCTACTCTCTTAACAATTTTCAAATATGTAATACAGCGTTATTAATTTTAGGCCCTGTGTTACTCATTATAGCCCTAGGACTTAATTTATTTTATAAATCAAAGTTTGTACCTTTTGACCACCCATTTCACTATTAGAATAGACTAGAACAGGAAGGCTATTCTTTTTATTTGTTTTGTTGTAATGTAATGTAATATGATATATATATATATATATGCATAAATATATATATAAATAAAATCTTTCCTTACTTTTTACTCTCCAACTCTTACTCATGCTTTAAATTTTAGAGTCAGCATTAAATAACAATTGGCAGTCATCCTCTCAAAAAAAATTATAATGTCTCTTTGTGTGGGTCTCTTTAATTTCATCTTATTTGGAACTCTCTGGGATTCCTGGATCTGGATGTCTGTTTCCTTCTGCAGATCAGGGAAGTTTTCATCCATTATGCCTACAAACAAGATTTCTGACACCCCTTCCCTTCTGGGATCCCTATAATGTGAACATTAATGTGTTTGAGTTTGTCCCATAAGCTGCTTAAGCTCTTTACCTTTTAAAAATCTTTCTTTTCTTTTTGGTACTCTGATTGGTTGAGTTCTAGTGCTTTGTCTTCAAGTCAACAGATTCCTTCTTCTGCTTCATCTAGTCTGATGTTGAACATTTCCAGTATATTTTTAAGTTGATTTACTGTATTCTTTAGCTCTGTGACTTCTACTTTGTACTTTTTTTTAAAAGATGTTATTTATTTATTTGAGAGAGAGAGAGAGATAGTGACAGAGAGGAGGAATGGGTAGGAGAGGGAAAAGCAGGCTTCGCAAGAACAGGAACAGAGCTTGATCCCAGAATCCTGGGATCATGACCTGAGTTGAAGGCAGACACTTAACAGACTGAGCCACCCAGGTGCCCCTACTTGGTACTTTCTTATATTTTCCATCTCTTTGTTGAAGTTGTTACTATGTTCACCCATTCTTCTCCCCCGTTCAGTGAGCATCTTGATGATTATTATTTTGAATTCTTTATCAGATAAATTACTTATCTCCATTCCATTAAAGTCTTTTTCTAAATTTTTCTTTTGTTCTTTCATTTGGAACATAACACTCCATTTCTTCATTTTGCTTGACTCTCTGTAGGTCTCTATACGGTAGATAAAACAACCACCTCTCTCAGTCTTGAAGGAGTGGCCTTGCATACGAGATGACCCTTGTCATTTAACCCTGTCTCACTCATTGTCATCTCTCAAAACTTTGTGTTTGTCCAAATGGCCTATTATATTCTTAATAGCTTCCGGTAGTTGAGGATGTGCCAAGAACTGTTAGTGTCTCTCAGGGAAGAATCTTAGCACCTAGATTTAGACTATTTGGAAGCCAGACCCTCAGGTAGCAACTTTAAGAAGTATGCTAATATACACATTCCTGTAAGACCATAGGCATAAGTTCCATTGGTCAGGTGATCTGGCAGTATCCCTTGGGCAGCAGTTACAAAAACTAGGTACCAGATAAGTATATATTCTCCTTTTGGGGAGATACTGGTGAGCTGGAGAAGAGCAGAGGATGAGTGCCAAGATGGACAATGCCAGTCTCTGTCCCTGGAGAGTGTTGAGTAAGGCTCTTAGATATGTGTGTTAAATTGGATGCCTGCCCTTCTGCTGGGACTTTAATAGAATTAGGTAAACTTCCTTCACTTTAAGTCTTTAAGGGTGCAACCTGTTTTCTCTGATCTGGGTCCTTAGGAAGGTAAGTCCAAGAGCATGGACCCTTTGGGAGCTCTCTCCCAGATTGCTACAATCCTAGAGGTCTTAAGACACAAATTCTGTTCATTTCCAATGGTAGATGTTTTGAGGATCATATCTCAAGCACAGGTCCTAAAAGATGAGGTTCTCCATGTGGAATTCATATCCTTTGGTCCTTGGGGAGGAGCTCCAGGTTTTGAGCTTTCTCCTTGTCATGGGTTGCTGTACTCGGAAGATCTATAACAGTGAAATTGTGTCCCAGCTTCTCCTACCTGCTTCAGCGTGGTTTTCTACTCATTGGTCCAATGAATATTCATCACTCAGCCAGGCTTAGGTTTTCTTAAGAGGACATTGTCCCATGTGTAGCTGTAGACTCAATGTATCTGTGGGAGGAGGTGAGTTCAGGATCTTCTTATGTCATTGTCTTAAGTTGGAACCCCCTGAGAGATATGAAATGCGAGTAATAAGTAATCTTACAGGAGATCCCTTCATTCCATCCTTTTGCAGGAGAAAAGTCAGAATTCTCAAGGCTTAAGATTTTAAATCCTGGGAAAATTATGAATGGTTGGGCTTATTGGTTGAGTCACTCTGGGCCCTCAAAACTAATATTTATCCACTGAGTAGACTTGTATGGACAATTGTGTTTCCTTATTTTTCAAGAAAGCTTGTGTCCTTGTGGGGCTTACTGCAACATTCTGTCTCTGAAAAATCCTGTAGCCCTGCAAGAGAAAGAGACAGTAACAAAACATGGTTTCCTTCCATGCCTTAGGGCCATGAGAAGGAGGATAAAATCAAGTTTCATTTCCTATAATACGGACTCTAATATGGTTCAGGATTTTAAATTTTTCATTTACTCAATCAATAAACATGGAGGAAATACTTGATTCAAATATCAAATTGTATTTTCCTTCCTGTGAGGGAGCTGGTTTCCCACATCTGCAGCTCTTCTGCTATTAAGGTTAGGTGAAGAAGGGAAAGAGACAGATGTCATATAAGACCAGATATTTCCAAGAAGAGAACTGAGAAGCCCTTGCAGTGCTGACAGGAGATGTCTTGGGGAAAACAAAGGCAAGAATCCAGACCCTTGTGTTTTGCCAGGCCTAGATAGTATAACACTTTAGGACACCAAGGCACTGGGTAAACACCAGATATAAAAAAAATGCCAGCATGAAGGACTTTCACCCCAAATGCCAGGAGGAGATGGGAGTTCCCCTAAAGGAGTCATTCCAGGTCAGAACACTGGGAGGGCAAGAATCTAGAACAGCATGACCAGTAGAAATATGTAACAATAGAAGTATATTGCCAGCCACCTATGCAATTAAAAATTTTCCAATAGCCACATTAAAAAAAGTAAAAAGAGGTAAAATTAATTTTAATAATATAGTTTCTTTAATCCAATATGATCAAAACATTATCACTTTGATATGTAATAAATACAAAAGTATTTATCAGATATGCATTGGATTTCATTGACAGCACATCTCAACTCAGACTAGCCATACTTCAGGTGTTCAACAACTATATTTATTGGATAGCACAGATCCAGAATGTAATAAGGTTAAATCCTGGGGTGGTTAAAACGAGAAGAAACCATGTGCTCTTGTAGGGACAATCCTGTCTCTTTGTTTTTCTACTACAAATCTGGAACAATGGTTGGAGAGAAGGGAGAGATTGGTATCAAGATATTACTTAAAGCCAGAGGAGTCTTTTATTCATTTACTGGGTTTTTCTGAGGTATCACGTAGAAAATCTGACTTTGCTACACGCAAGTTGATTGAGTGTCTCATGTGTGGGAAGGACTGGATGTGACTGTGAGAACAAAAAGATGAATAAGATGTTAAATTGCCCATAATTAAAAATAAACACATAATAGAATACATGTAGAGACAGAAAAGCAAAAGAGTAGGAATCCAAGAAAGGCAGTGATTAATTTTTCCTGGATTCACCTAAGCTGTAAACTCCACTAGGGCTGGAACCATCTCTGTGTTATTTGCTACTTTCTCAATAGTACCTGATACAGAGCTCAGGAAAACTTGGTTGAGTGAGTGAGTGAGTGAGTGAGTGAATGAATAAATGAATGAGGGCTAGTCAGAGAGAATCAGCTGAGGAGAAACCTCACATGTGACATGAGGTTTGAGTTTGGTTTTGAAGAACTAACTGGTCTTCACCTAGGAGAGCAGAATACTTGAGACCAACAGATCTGAATATCCTATCAGGTGAATATTTAGGGCACATTCAGTCAATAATATTTGGTATTATGAGATAGGAGTGCAGATGGGGACAAAAGATCAGATGGGAAAGGTAGTTTTGGGCCAGGTGGTGGTAAATGTGGGAGGTTTTTTTTAATGAATTGTTTGCAGGATTAGTCTATTCTAGCCACCTGCTGATAGCACTAGAGTGTGGTAAAAGTTCCCACAATGCTAAAACAGACTTTTGCAGCATATTGATCTCCTGTTCTTAGAGCTTCCAGAAAGCAATCAACCATCAGACAGCCAAATGGTGGTAAGTGACGGTATACATTCTTCAGAGTCTACTGTACATTGCTATTGAATTTTCCCCATCTCAGTTAGCTTTTTTTTCCTTCCTGAAAAAAAGTTACCGAGAGAACAATATAAGCAGGGAATGAAATGAAAATGTGCTGGTTTACATTTCACCCCCAAATAATAGAATGGATTTTTTTTAAATGGGGAGAGGAGTGGCAATCTTTGCTCACTGTTATCATCAAGCCTCCCTTTAAGGATTTCTTATCTACCGAAATAATATGAAACGCACCATCCAACTGGTGATATTAATGCATAAATCCCAGGAATGCATCAGGAAATGTTTGCACTATGAAAAAATAGAATGTTCCTGACTAATATGGTACTTTATAAATTCAATGTGCATATAGCAGTAGCAAGCTTAGAGAGCGGCAATAAACAAAACAAAAAAAGTGGGGGAGGGTAGTTTATGAAGCTTATAAAGACATTTATTCCAGCATTTGGGTAATTGGAAATTTGATTACGGCCAACACAATTTGGGTCCATGTTAAAAGAGATATGGTGCCATGTGATGGAAAATAAAACAAAAATTAGAGTCGGATATGTAAGGCTCCCAGTACTGGCTCTTTTTCTTTCTAGAAAGTGACTTTCCTCTCCAATCTTCTTATTTTCATCTGTAAAATGAAGTGATAAAAATAGTATCTAATTTTGAGTTATTATGAAGTCAGGTATTAAAGTAGTGCCTGACACATGGTAAGAGCTCAGTAAATACTAGCTATGGTTTCATCTTTTGTTCATTGAGTATTTATTGAGCATCTAAGATGTGCTGAGTTCTAGAAATTCGGAGGTAAAAAACAATTGACTTGGAAAAGTTCCCTGTCCATGGGGTGCCTGGGTGGCTCAGAGGGTTAAAGCCTCTGCCTTCGGCTCGGGTCATGATCTCAGGGTCCTGGGATCCAGCCCCGCATCGGGCTCTCTGCTCAGCGGGGAGCCTGCTTCCCCGTCTCTCTCTGCCTGCCTCTCTGCCTACTTGTGATCTCTCTCTCTGTTAAATAAATAAATAAAATCTTTAAAAAAAAAGAAGTTCACTGTCCAATCTAACAAACATTTTATAGAAAAGTATGCATCATTACACAGACTTAGGATATATATTTCATATAGTGATGGGAATGTTTTTCTCAGGCTGTTCCACAAAGCCCGGGGTTTCTCAACCTCAGGACAGCTGACATTTAGGCTGGATAATTCTTTGTGGTGGAGAGCTATCCAAGCACACAGAATGTTTAGCCACATCTTTGGCCTCTGCACAAGATGCCAGTAGCATCCCCCAGCTGTGATAACCAGACATCGCCGATTGTCCCTTGGGAGACAAAATCATCCTTGGTTGAAACTACTGGCATAGACGGATGGCAGATATTCCCAAGTCTTCATAAATTGGTAGGGGTAAACTGACAGGACTGAAAATAGGTATTATTTTATCATCCAAGTTAGGGTTTTAAATTCCTATTGGTTAAGGCGCCATTGCCTAAGTCAGCCAGCAGACTGAAGGTTTTATTTAATTACCAAACCTAACCCTGCATCCCCCAGTTTGGTGGTTTGCCACAGTGTCCTCTAAGACATAACCCTCCTCTGTACTTCAAAGGCTTCTTTCCTAATTCAAGCCCCTTCCATCTTTCATCAGAGTCACTGTGCCCCTGAAACGATCTCAGAGCCCCTTTTCTCTTCCCACCCAACCTCTACAGGTAAATAGACACATCTTCCCCAAACACAGCTCTGATTATATATTCTCCTCCTCAAAAACCTACTCTGGTTCTGGGGGATAATTTGTTACTATTTCGTTGGCCGTGCTAGAGTGGTCACCTGTTTTGCTCAGAACTTCCCCAGTTTTAGTATTTTAGCACTGAAAGACTGGGAAAACCATGTGCGCTGGCCAGACTAGGGGGACTGGTTACCTGCAGCAGGGAGCCCAGACAATTCTTCTGTGAGACTCTGGGATGTACAAGACAGGTATGAATCTTGGGCTCAGACTCAGGTGGGTGAAATTTGTCATAACTATTCTTATAATTTAAAAAAATTTAGCTCGATTTCTGACCGTTCTTCACCTTTTTTTTTTTAAGGTTTTATTTATTGATTTGACACAGAGAGAGAGAGAGAGAGAGAGAGAGAGAGAGAGTGCATGAGCAGGGGGAGGGATAAAGGGAGAGGGAGAAGCACACTCCTGGCTGAGCACAGAGCCTGACTTGGGGCTCAATCCCAGGACTCCGATATCATGACCTGAGTCAAAAGCAGACACTTAACTGACTGAGCCACCCAGGCGCCCCAGTCCCTCATTTTTCTAGGAGCAAGAAAACCACTTCAGCCTAAAATGTGACCTCCCCCGTATTTCCAGGGCTGAACACAGAGCCAAGAGTTTGAGGATAGAGGGAGTTCTCTGGTCTGTAGTCATGTGTGGGTCCCAAGAGTTGCTGCTGAGTGCTCCACTGTCCCTGTCCACCTGACCCCTTCTAGGGCAAAGGCTCTCTGCTGCTTCCACATGGTGTCTGCCCATGCAGAGCCATTGCCTTGAGGTCTCATTACCCCCTTGGCAGCCCAGACAGGAGGAATTCAGGAATCTTCTAAACCCTTCTTTTGGGGCCTGCCCCCAATCTGGAGGAATCCCACCCATCTTAGGGTGTGGAAAGTGGCAGCTGTTAACTCTCCTTTGCTTCTTTAACATATTCTAGAATACCTGCAAATTTTGTACCTTTTAAAATTTTTTTATTCTTTTTTTATTATTAAATTTTTGGTTTTATTTATTTTTTTAATTTAATTTTATTTTTTCAGTGTTCCAAAATTCATTGTTTATGCACCATACCCAGTTCTCCATGCAGTACGTGCCCTCCTTAATACCCACCACCAGGCTCACCCATCCCCCCACCCGACTCCCCTCCAAAACCCTCAGTTTGTTTTTCAGAGTCCACAATCTCTCATGTTTCATCTCCCCCTCCAATTTACCCCAATTCATTTTTCCTTTCCTTCTCCTAATGTCCTCCATGCTATTCCTTATGCTCCATAAATGAGTGAAAAATAGAGCTAACCTATGACTCTGCAATTGCACTACTGGGTATTTACCCCAACGATACAGATGTAGTGAAAAGAAGGGCCAGGGGCGCCTGGGTGGCTCGGTGGGTTAAAGCCTCTGCCTTCAGCTCAGGTCATGGTCTCAGGGTCCTGGGATTGAGCCCCGCATCGGGCTCTCTGCTCAGCAGGGAGCCTGCTTCCCCCTCTCTCTCTGCCTGCCTTTCTGCCTACTTGTGATCACTCTCTCTGTCAAATGAATAAATAAAATCTTAAAAAAAAAAAAAAAGAAAAGAAGGGCCATATGTACCCCTATGTTCATAGCAACAATGTACCTTTTAAATTTTTGCCACCTTTTTTACCTGTTTCTTCCAAAGTTCAGTCCTGATGTCATAAACAGGTAATACTTGGGCTAACTATAGCCCCAGACACGCTTTGTGTGGCTTTCACAGTATTTCTGTTTGTTTAAGCATAAATCTGAATTCTTTAAAGGAGGCATAACTTATCATTCCTTGATTTTCCTGCACCCAATCCATTCACCTGTTTGCATTACCTGCCTGGTGCTTCTAGGCAATTTATATTTCCAACCCCTGGCCTCTACGAATGGAAAAACAAAACAGGCAATTGAGCACAGAGCAAATCTCTATTTGAATGGAGCAAAATACAGAGGAGAAATAACACTGATTTAGATCTCAAAATACTGTCTTAGCCACATCTAAAAAGAAAAAGCAAAGGTGCTGCAGTTGAGGTGTAGACAGGATGTCCAGAGCCCTGACACTCAGCCTCCCAAGTTTAATTCAAAGGCATGTCTGCTAAATGAATGCAAGCCTTAACAATGACATTGGAGACTGCTCATCATATGGCAGCTCTTTCCTTTGTCATCTGGTCTCCCTCTCAGGCTCAACAATCAAACTGTATAACTTGCTCTTCCGTACATCTGCCCTGCTCACATTGTCCTGAGTGATTCAGCTCATTATGTCCCCTCCATCCCTGGAATGTCTGTCCTACTATTTCTAGTAGAAGCTTAATTATCCTTCGAGTAGGTGCTCAAACATCATTGTCTTATGCTTTCCCAAAAGGTTCTTGTCACCTTTTCAGGTTTATCCTCCTCTATCAGCCGATCAGCTATAGGAATTCCTCGGGAACCTTAGGGCTTCTTTTTTACCCCCTCCCTGGACAATCTCCTCCATGGTCACAGCTTCAGTGATGACTTTTCTGCAGGCGGCCCACATATGTATACTTCTAGCCTAGTAGTGACGACATATTTCATCGCCTTTTTGACATCTCCTTTTCGGATATCTCAAAGGCATCTCAAGATCAATGTGACTTAACCAATGACCTTTGTCTACTAAACCTGTGTCCCCTTTTCAGTGATGGCCACCACCAACTAGCCATCTGGTTTACAATCAGAAACCTAGGAATCATCTAGGATATGCCCCTATCTCCTTAATTTCATATGCAAACCACCGCAAATGGGGCTTTTTTACAAGAGGGGGATGTCCTGATTGGGCCCACTCAAAATGGTCTTTCTGAGTCTTGTGCTTCTCGTTGTACATTATTGGTATTTTGGATTCCTCCAGTGTTTTTGGAAGGTATCACTCGTCAACCCTGGGGCAATGAGGGTTTAAATTTCAGAACTGGACGGGGCTCCTGAGTGGCTCAGGGGGCCTCTGCCTTTGGCTCAGGTCATGATCCCAGGGTCCTGGGATCGAGCCCCGCATCGGGCTCTCTGCTCGGCAGGGAACCTGCTTCTGCCTCTCTGCCTACTTGTGATGTCTCTCCTCTCTGTCAAATAAATAAATAAAATCTTAAATATATATATATATATTTCAGAATTGGCCAGGCTGAGAAGGGGAGTGCCTCAAACTGTAATGATTTCCCAGGTTAAATGTCACCATATAACGAACTGTACAAGTAGCCCACTCATTGCTCTAGGTCCTTCTACTTTCTGCCACTATGAACCCAGCCACATCAGTCTAGTCTCTCTGGAGAAACAGAACCAACAGGATGGTTATATTTATACATTATATTTATAAATATAAATATATATGTATGTACATATGTATTATGAGGAATTGGTTCCCATGAGTATGGAGGCTAAGAAGTCCAAGATCTGCAGTTAGCCAGTTGGCCATCCAGGAGAACTGATGGTATAATTACAGTCCAAGTTCAAGGAAGGGCCTGAGAACCAGGAGAGCCAATGGTATAAGATCCAGTGTGAGTTCAAATTCAAAGGCAGAAGACTAATGTCCCAGCTTAAAGACCATCAAGTAGAGGCAGACAATTCTTTCTTACTCAGCCTTTTGTTTTATTCAGCCCTTCAGTGGATTGAATGAGGCCCACCCATGTTGGGGAGGACAATCTGCTCTACTCAGTCTACGGATTCAACTGTTAATCTCATCTAGAAACATCTCTGCAGACACACTCAGAAATAATGTCTAAACAAATTCAAATCCCTGTGACCCAGCCAACTTGATGCATAAAATTAACTATCACAGAAGTTAAACTTTGCCATTTTCCTTTGTACCTGTTGTTATTTCATCAGCTTCAACACTCATCCCACACCAAGTCTGGTTCCCTAAAGGGGCACATCTCCCTTCTCTTAATTGGAAAAAAGTCTGCCTGTTTCTGGCAGCAAGTGTTGTATGCTGACCATTACTCTTATTTCAAGAGAGAGACAAATGTCATTTAAAATGCAGCATTTCCTAGAAGTGAATTTTACAAAACACCAGTCTTTTAAATTTATTTTTATTTTCTTTAGGGGGGGTAGGGGAGGGGCAGAGGGAAAGGGAGACCAAGAATCTCAAGCAGACTCCCCTTGTCAGGGTGGAGCCTGGTACGGGGCTTTATCTCATGACCCTCAGATCACGACCTGAGATGAAATCCCGAGTTGGATGCTTAACAGACTCAGCCACTCAGGCACCCCAACTAAACACCGGTCTTAACGAGATACGCTGGGAAAAAAGAAAGAAAAGATTTTTGACAATTAAGTATTATTTCTCCACATTAGTTTTCAATGCTGCATGATACATTACCACAAACTTAGCAGCATAAAACAATACCTGCAGCTTCCATGGCCCAGAAATCCAGGCTTAGCCTTGTTGGGTTTTCTGCACAGATTCTCACAGGAGTGAAATCACAGCGTTGGTTGAGCTGTGTTCTTTCTGGAACTCAGGCCCTCTTCCAAGCTCATGTGGTAATTGCCAGAATTCAGTTCCTTGTGGAGTTTGGATTCAGGCCCTCAGCAACTATGGAAAGCCCTCGCTGTAGGCAATCATACATGCTTGCTTGTTTTTCACCATCAGCAGGATGACCCCAGTCTCTCTTTTAAGGGCTTTCACCTGATTAAGTCAGGCCCACCCAGGAAAATTTCCTGTTTGATTAACATCGAATCAACTGATTTGGGACTCTTCATATTTGTCCTATAGTGTAGCCTAATTACAGAAGAAGTGGCCCATCAATTTCACAAATCCCACCCTTGCTCAAGGGGAGGAGTTTATATAGGACCCAGGGATTGTAATCTTAGAGGCGATCTTAGAATTTTGCCTGCCACCATCCAGATTGAGTTTGTGAATTAACATGGTATGGGCTCTGAAAAAAATCCTAGAGTGAAGAACTCTGTTAACTCTGTTGTTCCCCAAATTAATTTGGCTTGTATGAAAACCTTATTTTCACATAATACCTACCATCATTTTTGAAATTAGTTTTCTGGGCCATCCATGTTTTGGGATACACTGGAATGGAAAATCCCTGAGCCATGAAGTTGGACAGTTCAGGATTCAGTCCCCACCCTGCCTCTTCCCAATGGCTTCAGCTTGGGCAACTTCCGTGACCTTGCAGAGCCTTGGTGAAATGTCTGGGGTACATTAGAACCCGCTTCTCATGGCTGTCACAACAACACAATGAAAGTAAGTAACACCTCAGAACATGCCTGGCACAGGTTAGAGAGCCAGCAAGGTAAAAAAGCATGATGGCTTCCTCCCTCTCCTTTTTCATATGAAATTTTAGAAACAATTACAAAAAGGATACTCTATCGATGTTAGAGTTGTATGAAGTTTCCGGATATCAGACATGAAGCTTCAAACATCCTTAGGCTAAAAAAATCTAAAATTAAAATTTAAGAGGAAAAATAGTTCTTTAGTCTATGCATGATAATTACCTTGTGTTTTAAACAGTCTTCCACGAATGCTCTCAGATCACAGTAAAGCCAGAAATGAATCACAAGCATACTTAGGTAGATTCTGTGTTCTTCTTAGCCACCCAAACAACAAAAACATGGAAAATTTGATGTTATTATTTGTTTAATAGGTTAAAATTAATTGAGATATCTCAGAAATATTAGTAACACTCCTTATATCCAGGAAAGTGATATGAAAAGCCTTCAGCCACATAATGTAAAAAATAAACTACTTAATACCTTTGAAACAAGCACCAAGTTTTAGAGACAAAATATTTGATGTTTAGACTAACCTGCAGAGCAGTGACTATATGATAAGTAAGTAGAATGGATTATAAAGGTACAAAATGACAAAACTTATGGATAACATTAAAACATTGTGATAATTGTGTGACCTTTAATAAAGTACTTACCCTTTCTAAGTTTCAGTTATAGCCTAAGAAGTGGATATAATACTTGTGTCATAGACATATTGTAAAGGTACAACAGATAAAAACTAAGTGTAATGGTGTCACTTCTTAAGTATAAAGTTAATCCTTGAACAAGTTTAAGGTCTCATTTGGTCTCAACGTTGTTGTGTTGTGCTTTTAAATCCTTGAATGAAAAGTTTGTGCTAAATTCTGAAAAATTCAAGAAAAACTTTGGAGGGAAGTTCATGCTGGACCTCTTATTAAAAGGAAAAGAAAAACAGCATGCTTGTATTATTCAATGTCGTTAGCCATTAACAGAGGGGAGACAAGTGCAGAGAATATATTGCTCATAAAATTCTTTCTAAATGGAATCCTTTGCAGCATATCCCATGAGGCATCTGTAGGTCTTTAGGGACACAGAACAATTTATTGAAACTTCTGTGCAAATTGAAACTCATATTTGGAGCAATGCATTAAGAATCTATAGATCATTTATTCCTGCTCTTCGCTGAAGGAATTGCAGAGATCACTTTTATTATACAAATGTTCCTTCAGTGATTAAAATTCCTTCTCTCTGTCATATGTATGAAAAATAAGAATAAGAATGAATAAGAAATGGAAGCTGCTCTGATAGATAAATTGCATATATTCAGGAACAAGGAAAATAGTGTGTGTGTGTGTTATCATATTAAAAAAATATATATATATATATATATATATATATATATATAGGGAACTCCTTGAGTTTCCTTCCTCAATAATGAGAAGCACAGAATGAGAATGTTCACTTATAGTAATTTCACCAGCACACCAGTGAGGCCAGAATGACTGGTAGGCAGAAATGTGAATAGGGTATCATTTTGATATTACTTCTGCAAACACAGCTAGGAGAGCTAATGCTCATTTTAAACTACATGTCAAAGCTTCAAAAGAGTCACAACAAATAAAAAAATTTTTTCTTTTTTTTTAAAGATTTTATTTATTTATTTGACAGAGAGAGAGAGAAAACAAGTAGGCAGAGAGACAGGCAGAGAGAGAGGGGAAAGCAGGCTCCCTGCTGAGCAGAGAGCCCAATGCGGGGCTCGATCCCAGGACCCTGAGATCATGACCCGAGCCGAAGGCAGAGGCTTAACCCACTGAGCCACCCAGGCGCCCCATTAAAAAATATTTTCGATTTCACTGGTTTCTGCTGGAAGCTACAACATACTCAGTCCTTTCCTGGGCACGATCAGTCATGTAAGAAAAAGATGTTTATATTTCCCAGGACCACTAGGTAAGCTTACATTAATTGTGCCCTCCATGACTCCAAGGGTGCTGGCCTGAGAGTTTTGATAGTGAATAAAACAGAGTTGGGAGTCACTCAGACCTGGGAAGACCTGACCCTGCTGCTTAATGCATGAACTTGAGCAAGTCTTGACTTTTCAAAGGCTTGATCTCCTCATTAGTCAAAGGGGAATAAAAACACCTACCTTTTACATTCTCTATGGGTACTGAATGGGTAAATGTATTTGAAGCACTGAACTCAATATGCTGTGTACTTGTTACAGTGGTTGCTGTTACTACTCTAGTTAATGTCTGCCTTTGTTTGGCTTTCCCCAGTAGCAGCCTTTTAGACAAGGATTTTAGTGCAAGAAGTTTATTTGGGAAGTGATTCCAGGAAGCACAGATGGAAGTGTTGGAAGTGAGACAGAGAAGGGAAGGAAGACAATAATGGGTGATTTACTGAGCAGGAGACTGTTACATTAAGTGGGGTTCAATCCCACAGAGAAACTCTATGAGACTAAGTAGAACACCTTCACAATTATCCCATCCAAGAGGTGAGGGGGTTGGAGTATTTATCCACCAATAATCTGTTAACGGTTGAGGATTGCTTCTAAAGGAATTAACCTTTCTGCACTTTTGGCTTGTCCTGCATGCTGGCCAAGCCTGTTCCCAAAGGCAGACAAATGACCTCAGCCAGAGAGAACTAAAGGGATTTCAGCAAATAGCCTTTTGAGTACAGAGGTGAGGACATAAGGGATAGAGGTGAGGACATAGGAGATATGGGCAGAACTCCAACAAAATGTGCTGCATTCTTAATAACCTAGACTTTGCTCATCTACCCTCTGGCTCCTTGTCTGATGAGCTCTTCAGCTCCCACTGCTTTATGAGGTTATTATAACACAGGTAAAATCTCTCAAACTGTATTCTTAAGCATCTCCTTGTCTAAAGACTTTAGGCTGGCAACTTAGAGTGTATACACTCTGGGTTGAGTGAATTTAAAACTTTGAGCTTGGACATCCAGATTTTATACAGAGTTGGTCTGGTGGATGATTTCAAAGAGTTTACAACTGAACTGGGGGGATTGGACATACACAAGTCCAAGATGTAAATTTATAAATTGAAGGTGCCAGTGTGGGCACAGTGGTGTTTTCTAAGAAGTGAGATGTGAGGTTTTGTCATGGAGAAATCTGCTGAAATTCCCATTGCTTTTATCTAGTACCATTTCCCATTTTACCCTGAAACCTCAAGGCATCTGAATAGGGCACATACTTAGTGCTGCCTTGGTTTACATCAGCTGTTTAGCTCAATAGTGAAATGGACAAATGACTTTGTAAAGTGCAGTAAAAATGACCAATCGTTGCACAATCTCTAGGAAGCATCCTACTGAATTACTTTGTCTTATTAATTTTAAGAGGAAAGAAAGAAGAGAATTAGTTATTTCCCAGTTATGGCATAAGGAAAGCATCAAAGCTAAAGGTAAGTCTTTTAAGTAAGAGCATAAAATTGGAAAACTCCTGAATATATACATTTTACCAATTAAAGTGAATAACAATCAGTTGCTGTCTATTTATATCCTTAGAAGGGTGGGAAGAGTAGAAAAAAGTATAGGCTTTGCTGAGGGAAAAAAACTGAGATCTAAGCTCCATTACTCAGGAACTGATTTATCAGGTAACTTAGTTCATCTCTCTGAGCATAAATGCCTGTTTTGTAAAATGGGCATTAAACCTAACTTACAGCACCAATGAAAGAATATGACATGTAAATGTAATATATATGATATATGAAAGGGCTAGTTTCCATCAATAGGTGAACAGATTAACAAATTGTATCTTTACAAGGAATGCTTCTCAGCAATAAACGGAATAAACTATTGATGCACAGAACAACGTGATTGATCTCAAAATAATTATGCTGAACTAAGAGCAAACAGTACATACTGTAGGGCTCTATTTATGTTAAATTCTAGAAAATACAAAATAATCTATTGTGACAGCAAGCCCACGCGGGATTGCTTGAGGATGGAGGAATCAGGAGAGGCAGCACTGACGGACAAGAAAGGGAAGCTTCTGGGGAGATGGAGATACTCATTATCTTGATGACTGAGATAGTTTCATTGGTATACACATATGTCAGATTTTATCACACTTACACTTTAAATATGTGCCATTTATTGTATTTAATTATACCTTGATAAAGCTGTTAACAAAAATAGTGTTAGTGACACAGTAGATTCTCAGCAAATGTAATAATTCCTTCTCTACACATGTGTTTATATGAACTTGACTCAACTTGCTTGGGGTTGCTGGGTGAGGGACACTGGGGAGGGTATGTGCTATGGTGAGTGCTGTGAATTGTGTAAGACTGATGATTCAGACCTGTGCCCCTGAAACAAATAATACATTATATGTTAATTAAAGAAAAAGAAAAAATCTTGCTTGGGGTTAAGTTTGTTGAGTCCAAATGAGTTGAGGCTCTACAGAATTGACATTCATTACTCTGTCTGCTTATCAACACTTTCTCCTTCATGTAACAGGATCTTCCCTCTTTCAGTAAACTGCTTTTTCTTGGCTCAAAAACATGGATCTCCTTGGAGCTGCCAATCACAGAGAAGCAACATTTTGGCCGCTCAGGGATGCATATACAGCTGACACCAGTCGAAGCTGTGTGCCCAGTCCCCAACTTCCCTGGGCTATGCTGCAAATAGCTGGTACCTGCAACCTTCTTCAGAGGTTTGCCCTTGGGCTACTAGAGCAGTCTCACCTCTAGGGAGGCAGAGCTTAAAATATCTAGGAAATTACTTTCCCTCAGGGCAACCTGTGGTCAATGACTAGTATGCAGTGGTAAAAGCCCAGCACCCCTCCTTCAAGATGGGAACAAACTCTGGTACGTGAATATGCTCCAGAGCTCCCGGTGAGATTAGAAGTTGGCCAGCACTTCATCTGAAATTAGTTTTGATTGACTGTTTTCTTCTTCTTTTTTCCTCTATTCCCTTTACATTTCCTACTGGGAGAACTTCATTAATAAAACCACTTGTACTTGAACCCAACCTAAAGCAGCATGCCAAGTCTCTTTGTCCCCAGAGATTTGTTCAGGAATGGAACTGGGACCCCAGTGGCCTGTCTTATCAGAATCTTAGGTATTTTTAGAATTCGAGCTGGGAGATGAAGATTCTCTTTCATCTAATCAAGAGAAGTTAAGGATGTGATACTAGAGCTCCGAGTACCTAAATTCCTCATCTTATAAAAAAAATAAAATAAAAAGTGTTTTGAAAGGAGTCAAGCTGAGAGAAACTCAGACCAGCGATGAAGAGATAGACAGACTCTTCATGATGTTTGGGTCAATGATGCCAGTTATCTTTAAGAATGGGCACTCTTTCCTTCTGGGGCATTTTATGTTGGCCAATGATTACTGTGGACTTGGCTTCAGTTTCTATCTCTTACAACAAAAAGAGTCCTGACTGAAGCCCGCAGTACACGGTCAAATCAAGCCTTTCTGCCCTTGCTATGTGAAATTAGACAGATGGACAAGTTAGGATGAATTGGATCAAACAAGTGAATTGCTTTTATCTAATTAGGCGACAGAAAATACCTCATGTCGAACTTGCAAAATTTTGCCTTTCAGAACTGGGGCTCAAGTAGGTTTCACTCTTTTCTTTTTCTGGCTTAGAAACACAACTTGTATTTTGACTTATAATCAAATACTTTATAATAAATCCATACTTTCATGTCTGTTGTTTTTAGTAATTTGATCTCATTTTCTTTAGAATACCGAACTCTCCCTTTGAACTGACTGAGGTTTTCCCCACACCAGGCAATTCTTTCTGACACCAGCTGGGTGTGTCCCACCAATTCGATTCAATTCAATTCAATTCAATTCAGTTCAATTCTGACACTAACCAGAGTGCAGTCCCTACAGGTTAAGGGCTCAGTCCCACAACACTGCCCCTGCCCACCACCTCATGCCTTATGCCAAGCATAAATCCCAGGATGTCTCCTGTACTTTTGACCAACCAGCTATAAATCAGAGGTTCCCATGACCCCTTTTCTTGGGTTTAGTTATTTGCTAGAACAGCTCACAGAACTTGGAAATATTTACTTACATCTTCAATATATTATGCAATAAAGGATGTGAAAAAGGATACAGAGGAATAGCCAGATGCAGAGATACATAGGGTGAGGTCCAGAAGGGTCCTGAACATAGGAGCTTCTGTCCCCATGGAGTTGGGGTGTGCCCCACTCCAGCATGTGGTGATGTTCACCAACCTAGACATTCTTTGAACCTAGTACTATTGGGATTTTTACGGAGGGATTTATCATGTAGACCTGATCAGTTGTTCACTCAACCTCCAGCACTCTCCCCTTTCCAGAAGATGGGAGGTGGGCTGAAAGTTCCAAGCTTCCAATCATGGCTAAGTCTTTCCAGTGACCTGCCCCCATTCTGAAGCTATTCAGGAGCCCACCAAGAGTTGCCTCATTGGAACAAAAGATGCTCCTATAACCCAGGAAATTCCAAAAGTTTTGGAGCTCTGTCCCAGGAATTGAGGTGGAGACCAATATGTATGTGTGTGTATATATATATATATATATTTTATTGTTTCACAGACCCACATACCATACACCCCCACAACCTACTGATCAGTAAAAGATGCTGCAGGTGGAAATACCTGTTATTGAGCAAAAAGAGATTTGGGCCAGAATCATGCAAAATAGTTGCTATTATTCATGAAATCATTAGGACATTCTGCAATTCCTAATTGTCTCATTGACTTTTCCTGTCAAAGGCATGAAGAATTCACCTATCTGCCAGGCCAGTAGCACATGTGAAATTATGGACTTTTCCCAGCACATTAAATAATCAAGGTCTTGGAAAAACATTATGTTGAGTCAGACTTTCCAGAAAAGAAGCATGTAGCTAAGAGCAGACTGAATTATATTCAATTATTGAAGTATAACTGATAGGAATCAGACTCTTGGAGGACAAGAATATGACCTATGTCATAAATTGGGACACTTTTTAGATAGATACAGATATAGATAAGACAATACACAATTAATTATTGGGAATTCTGAGACCACTTTCAAAAGAAATCCTGATTGATAGTTTGGACTAAAACATTAAAGTAATGAAGAAGGTTGTTACCTTGTGATAAGTTAATTTGTATATTGGGACCCACAAAATAGAGGCTACCCCAGCGGCCCAGCCCACATCACAAATCTAAACTGAAGTCAGCCTGCTCTTGGGAGAAATATCTCTCTGTTGGAGAAATCTAACACATACCAAACACAACCCTCCAACTCAACTTTAGCTAGCTTATGTTACCCAAGAAAACAAGACCCGCTAGCCTTATAAGAGAATCCCAACCTCCTAGCCAACCAAGCCCAATTTCCACATTGCCTCTGCTAATGCTCTGTAAAACTCACTCTTGCCCTAAACCCTTCCAGAAAAATGTGCCACTGCTTGTGATGTGCTATTCCTCTAATCCATGGATGGTTTTCCCTTGACTAAAGTAAATCAAACACTTTACTAAATTTAGTTTTGTCATTTGACTTAAAAACAGTCAGATCTAGGGGTGTCTGGTTGGCTCAGTCAGTAGGCATGTGACTTAATATTGGCCTGGGTCATGATCTCAGGGTTGTGAGATTGAGCCCATTGCTGGGCTCTGTGCTAGGCGTGGAGACTGCCTGAGATCCCTCTCCCTCTTCCTCCCCGCCCCCAAATAAAAATAAATAAATCTTAAAAAATAAATAAACAACCAGGTCTACATTTAAGCCCTAGCTCTGCCATTTACTCGCTGTATGTTTCAGTTTTCTCAATAGCTTCATGATAAACACCATGGTTGTGGCAATCACATGGGTCACAGTCACTGCTACATTTAAAAAGAGTAGTAAGTACAGTGACAACAATAATAGACAACAGTTTCGGTTACTTTCTATCTGCCAGAGGCTGAGCCCAGTAAACAAATAAGCACTTACCTCACTGCTAAAGTACAGTTATTATGCCTATCTTATGAATGGGCAAATTTAGGCTTAGAGATCAAGTAATTTACTTGAGTCACACAGACAGGATGTGATTGAACTGGGACTTGAACTCAAACTATCAAATTTGTAAGCTAATCAGCAAAAAAAAAAAAAAAAGAATGTTGCAATTAAGAGTGGTGGTGGGGAAGGGAAGAGAACAGGGAGAGAGGATTAATAAAGGGAAACCTCTCTAAAATAAAGTTGAGAGGCTGGCAGGGAGAGCTCTCATGCCCTACCACTCCCTGTCAATTGCAGATCAAACCAGAAGAGATGGACTTTCTCAGGATACTACTTGAGGTACTACTTTACTACTCCAGCAGGAGGAAGAAAGGCTGTTCTCTGCTCCTGGCAACAGCCCAGCCAATGAGAGGCAGTCAGAACTCAGCCAATGAGAAGCCACTAGACTTCTAACACCCAGTTTACTTCAATGGGCTTTTTGTTTATAATAGTCTCCCATGTCCTTCCCTCTATAAAAGAGTGCTCTTCTCTTTTGTTTGGTGGATTGCTTATGATTTTTGTTCCAGCTCCATTGTCCTGGATTGCAACTCTCAGCTATTCATGAAAAAAATCTCCCCCTCTTTTTTTTGTTGGTAAACTAGCAGTTTTATTTTTAAAGTTAAAGGATGAAAGCAAAGAAAAGGGAGGGGAGGAAAGGGGCAACCAGGAGGAAGGACGAGAGAGAGGGAATAATGAGAAAAAAAAGTAAATGAAAAAGGAAAGGAAGAAAGAAGACATCACAGGGTTGTGGTGAATTCTATTTGAGACAGGTAAAGCAAGTTCAATGTGCAAGGTATTATCACTTCATAGTACTGGTACATATCAGTACTCCTTGGGAATTAAATGTTAGTATCAGTGGAAGAACCTACTGTAAATAAGGTAGTATAAAGCAAAGCAAATTAAAAATAATGACGTAGTCTGTTATTTATTGAAATTGTAGGCAAATGCATTCTCCTAACTTAGTCAGAGACACAGCACTGAGATCCTCCTTTGTTGAGCAAAGAGGATGGATGTACTCTAACAGGGGAAATGTCACAAGAATGTTCTCCTATAGATGTGACACTCACTTTCAGCAATCTAATAATTTCACCACATTTGCTTCATCTACCCCTTTCCTTCTCTTTCTGCTTTTCTGTTGTTGAAATAAAACCTGGGCATCATGATATTTCACCTTTGAATACTTCAATATGCATGTCTTTTAAATGATCAGTTTCTGTCATAACCACAGTCTCAGCCTAGGGTCGCCCCAAAAGGAAAGCAAGGACTTTTAAAACTTTTAAAACAAGGACTTGCATGTAAGTTGTTATTTTGGGAAATGATCCCAAGAAACAATGTGAAACTGAGAAGAGTAGAACCAAAGAGGAGGCAAAGCCAATCCAAGGATGTACCTGTGGGCCCCTGGGCTTGATTCTGTCGAGAACCCTCTGAGGAACTGTAGAATTTCATTCAAATTGTGTATTAAGTGACTGAAATGCGGAGTGTTTGTCCCCTGGCTCCCATGCCTTGGTCAGGGATGCCCCATGGGGTGGGTGTTAACACTCTTACACTCCCAGATGTGCAATGGAATACTTCAGACACAGATAGAATGGGTGGAACGTTTCCCACAGGTGTCCTTCAGGAGGCAACAGAGCAGACCAGAAAGTGAGAGATCTGTGGTGCAGTTTAAGGGAGATGCCACAGCAGAGGTGCAGAGTTTCACCTGCACAACCCTGCACACAACAGCAAGGGCTAGCGTGAACACGGAGCTGGGGAGGCCACAGCCAGGACCTAGAGAAGACATGCCTGACACAACTATAATGCCATTGCCACAGCTAATCACATTCATTCTAATGCCGTAAGATCATCTAATACTAGTCCAAAATCAGATTCTCCCAATTGACCCGAAGAGATCTTTTTTTAGGGTTGCTTTGATCTAATCAGGATCCAAACAAGCATCACAAATTTGTCCTTAATTAGTTAAGCTTATGTCCTTAAATCTCTTTTACTCTAGAACAGTCCTTCCTCACCTTTTCAAATGCCATTGATTTACACACACAAAAACCATATCTGTTGTCCTAAGACTATTCCACATTTTGAGTTTGCCTCATTAGAGAGTCCTTTCACATTATTTCTCTATCCCCAATATTCCTGTAAATGATCATAAACTCGACAGTCTTTATTAAACTCAGATATCTTTAATGGCAAGAAAACATCGTAAGTGATGCCATGTGCTTCAAGGTGCATTCCAGCTGAAGACACATGCAGTGGAATGAATGGTGGCCCCCCCAAAGTTATGTCCACCTCCAAATGTCAGAACCTGTGACTATCACTTTATGTGGCAAAAGACGTGATTAATTGAAGGATCTGAAGAAGAACATACCCTAGGTTACTGGAGTGGACTCTAAATGCAAGCCTATATATAGTTAGGCAGAGGAAGTTTGGGGACAGCCCCACAGATTCTAGAATGTGAAGATGGAGCAGAGATTGGAGTGATGTGGCCATAGCCCAGGAACCCCAGGGCAGCATCCAGAATCTGGAAGAGGCCTGCAATGGATTCTTCCCTAGAGTCCCTGGAGGGAGAGCAGCAGTGCTGGATTTCAGACTTCTAGCCTTGAGAATTCTGAGAGGGTAAATTTTAGGGATGTAGGGATGTAACAGCCTGATCCCCTTGTTGCCAAGTTCCCCACAAACTTTTCTTTGAATAGGTGCACTCACTAATGAGTGTGGCCTACATTAATTACTATTTAAGGGTAATAGAATGGCGATTTCTGGCTCTTTCTCTCCTTCCTGCTTTATTATGAATTCTTCATAGAGATGGACTTTTCATTAGCATCTTGGGTTCTTTGCTTATTTTAAAGATGCAACTCATGCAGAAAACACTAAGGGTAAATATTTCATTCTCTCCTTTTATTTATTTATTTATTTTGGTAGATTTTATTTACTTCCTTGAGAGAGAGAGAGTGGGCACAAGTGGGTGGAGGGGCAGAGGGAGAAGCAGACTTTCTGTTGAACAGGCAGCAGGATCCCGGACTTGATCCTAGCACCCTGGGATCATGACCTGAGTGGAAGGCATAGGCTTAACTGACTGAGCCACCCAGGTGCCTCACATTCCTCCCTTTTAATTGCTATACTCCCAAGTAAGGAATTGTCCATGATAGCATTTTTTTTTTTTAATTTTTATTTTAAGACTTTATTTTTTAAAGAACAGCTTTAGGTTCACAGCAGAATTCAAGCAGAAGGCACAGTGATTTCCCTTATTACCCCCCCCCCCCCCAACACACACACACTCAAAGGCCTAGCCTCTCTCCACTGTCAATATTCTCCACCAGAGTGGTGTATTTGTTACAGTGGACACATCAATACATTGTCTATCATATTTGTACATTGACACATCATTATCATTGAAAGTCCTCAGTTTAAATTAAGATTCACTGTAGCTGTTGGATATTCTATAGGTTTGGATGAATATATACCGACATGTATTCACCCTTAGAGTATCATAAAGAGCAGTTTCAATCCTCTAAAAATCCTGTTTTGCCTCTTCGTGATAGTAACTTAAATCCTTATTTGCATCATTGTTAATATCTACTTCTCCCACTAGACTCTAAACTTTGTGAGTGCAGAAAATCTGTGAACCTTCTTCACTGCCTACTCTGCAGTGCCTGCCACAGGGAAGGAGCACCCCTAACGTGCTTTCAATCAATTCTTACTATCCCTAAGAAATCCCAGAGCCCCAAGAGGAATGTAGAGCCAGGGACACCACTTTTGCCTGTCTTTCGGTCTGATCACAAAGAGGGGCGGAGCCGGGTGCAGGGGGCCGGGCGCTGGGGCGCAGGGAGGCGGGGGGCCGGAGTGCCCGGGGCGGGCGGGCGGGCGGGGGGGGGGGAGGGGGACGGGCGGGCGGGGGGGGGGAGGGGGACGGGCGGGCGGGGGGGGGGGAGGGGGACGGTCGGGCCCGCCCCTCTCCTCGGTCGCACCTCCTCCGTCTCCGACCTCCTCTGCCCGCGCGCACTTGGCTCCCCCGCGCCGGGTTTTCCTGTTTAAGATGGCGTCCCCCGCAGCAGCGCAGGCCCGGAAACTTCTGCGAGAGCTGGTGCTCCGGCCCCCGCTGCTGGCGGCCAGGTCCCAGGTGAGCGCGCCCCGCGGCAGGAGCCCCGCGGCCCTCCTCGCCGCCGCCTCTTCCCTCCTGGCGGCGAGGGCGCGGCGGCGCGGGCGCTGCACCCCTGGAAGCGACGCGCGGAGCGGCGCCCGGGCGCACGGGGGACCCCCTAGCCCCCGCTTGGGTGTGGCCCGGGGGTCGAGGGGGGCGACGCCTAGTCCTCAGCAGGGCTGGCGTCGGTTTCCCGGGCTCACGTGGAGAGCGCCGGCACCGCACCTGGCGCTGCGTGGCCAGTCAAGAAGTTTCTTGGGCCGGGTTTTGGAGTCCTGAGGTGTTATTATCCGCTTTGTACATTTGAGCTTTGGAAACGTCTTGAAGCTTGAGCGCGTTTATTAGGCCACGTGATGAACATTCCTAGAAATGAACCCAGCCTGGTTGGTATTAGTAACTCACCTCCCTGAGGAACTTTCTACAGGGTGACTGCTTTTGCAGACTTCTGGGCGCTTGAGTTAGTGAAATGTGGAGGTCGAGGAGAAAAGTGAGAAACGCGCCTCCTTTCAAGGAGCAGTCCGTCCCATCACAAACACGACTTCGCATTGGCCCTGTCCACCTTCTCCTTTATGGAGAGTAGAAACCTAGGGAGGTCTGGGTGGATGCTGAATAGCTGTTCGAGCTTGGCTTCCAGTAGATTCTACCTTCTGCAGAGCGGCGAGAGTCGAGGTATTCAGAAGCCCTTTGGGGAGTTTTGAGTTGGTGATGACTCTTGGAGAAATCAGTCAACTGCTCAATTTCTGATTCTCCGTAAATAACCTCTTTCCCCTTTTACGAAAGGGCAGTGTGGGGCTCTGCAACAGAGAGCAATGTCCTTGTTCATTTTCCCATTTTTAATTTATGAGAGGCAAATTATCACTCATGCAAATTTAACCAGGATATGCATAGTACAGTTTTTAGAAAAAAGGAAAAGGTAGCTACTAATGATTTTTTTGAGTTACTCTAAGCTTTGGCTAATTATAACACATGCAATGTTTTTTCCCCCCTTCTCTTTTTATTTCCTGACTTCTCATTTCTCTGTTTTTGTTAATGTGAATTTAAAAGGTGCTAATACCTATTACTGTAATATCCTTAACAGGCACTTGACAGTATGGTAGAATAGCAAAAGGAATGTCAGTTTTGTCTAATTAAAATCACTAGTAACTATTATAATAGAGTAAGGAGAATACCTCCAGGTGATCAAGTCCTATTCATTATTTAAGTGTTACAAAAAACAAGAACTATGGTGCTAACTATGAGTGTAGACTTGAATTGATGAGAAACATGGGGCCCAGGGCAGTGAAAACTCGAGCAAAGCAAGTAATTGTGCAGAGAAACCAACGTGTTTAGCTGAGGTGTGATCGGGCTTCCTGCCTAACCAAGAAATGAAAGCCTGAACACAACAGTAGAAATGAAAGCCTGAATACAACCAACGGTGGTTGGGGGTAGATAGCTTTGGTTTGGTAAGAAGACTAAGTGAAAGGATCCATTACCTCACTCCATCTAGTAGGCATGATTTACATTACTTGTGGATGATATGTTATCCTGTAAATACAAGGTTTCAAAGATGAGGAGTTTTTTTAAGTTGGGAAGAGTAGGTAGTGTCCAAGACACTATCTTGCAAGCTGGACATTAGCAAGTATCTAGTCTGACCAGCTCATTTCACTGGTGGAAAAATCTAGGCCTAAAGAAGTTTAATGACTTGTTCAAGGTTATAGTTTGTGGCAGGGCTGATTCCAGAGTAGTTTAAGTTTCTTTTTCTTTTTTTAAAAAATATTTTATTTATTTATTTGACAGAGAGAAAGATCACAAGTAGGCAGAGAGGCAGGCAGAGGGGAAAGCAGGCTCCCTGCTTGAGAAGAGAGCCCAATGTGGGGCTCTATCCCAGGACCCTGAGATCATGACCTGAGCTGAAGGCAGAGGCCTAACCCACTGAGCCACCCAGGTGCCCTAATTTAAGTTTCTATTACACCAAGCTGTTGCTTGGTGAGTGTAGACTTCCTCATGAAAAGGCATTATGTCAGTATTTAGGTTAGTCTGGACACCAGGTAGGAACTATATCACATCCAAGTCCTAGAACTACTGACACACTTCTATTACTTCTTTTTAAACATCTTAGAATTGACAATAATAGGTGAGCATTGCTCATGACTTGTAAGGAACTCTTCAAATTCTTGGATACTTCTTAGTATCTACTCCATCTGAGTCTCCTTTGATGTTGTGCCTACCTATTCCCTTGACTGTACAAACGTTACAATTGAACATGGCCCCTCCTTTTTCCCATAAAATCTAAAAATCCTAAGTGTCTCAGAAATCTGTTGCCATTCTTGACTCAGACCTACTTCGTACTGAACCTTGGGCAAAGCTGTTGGGTGTACAGAGGTAAAAGGGCCTGTTTCTGCTTTAGAGAGGTAACTTTAACCACTCCCAAAGGTAACCCTAGAATGATACTTTACCCACCCCCATAGTTAAATTTAACATTTGACACCTATTCCCATGGCTTAATGTCATTGACATTTCCTATTTCCTCTGCTCTTGGCTTCAGTGTTTTGACTTATGACTGACGTTATATTTTTAGAGAGCATCCTTTAGCCACTTATTTTACATATATTTTTTATTCAGTCTATATGGAGGACAGGATTCTTCTAGGTGCTGATATTTGGGTTTAGTGAATAAAGCAGGCAGAGGACATGGCCACATCATACTTTATTTTCATAGGGGTGGGGAAGGGCTTGACTGTTCATACACAAATAATAAGATGATTTCAGCCAGGGACAAAGGCTATGAAGAGAATAAAACAGGATCACGGGATGGAGAATGACTAGCTTAGCCACGAAGGTGAGTGTAGATGAGATGGTCAAGGGAAACTCAGTTTGACAAAGTGGGGTTTTAGTTTTGTTTTGGCCTAATTTTTTTTATTGTGATATAACGTATGTACTAAAAATGTACATATAATAAGTCAACAGCTTGATGAGTTCTCACGAATTGAACATGCCCAGGTCACCAGATCCAGATAAAAAAACTCATCATTTAGCAGTAACCCAGAGGGCTTCCACAAGGTCCTAGTTGTTACTCCCTCCACCCTGGAAAGGGTAACCAGTGCCCAGACTTACACCACCATTCCACGGTCTTGTTCCTTTTTGTACTTTCTGTAAATGGAATTGTACAATGTGGACTCACATTCTTAACATTATGTTTATGAGATCCTGGAGGTGACTTTTTGACATTTGAGCTGAGAAATGAGTAACGAAAAGTAGCCAGCCAGGTGAAACTCTGGGGAAGAGTGTGTTGGGCAGAGAAGACAGCAAATGCAAAGACCCTGAGGTAAGTGTGAGCTCAGCGTGTTCAAGGAGTTAAAGAGGGGAAAGTGGTGGTACTAATTGGAGTCTGAGGTAGGTAGGGGCTAGATCGTATGGGGATTTGCATTGTCTGAATAGGAGCTTGTAAGAGCCTAGAGTGGTTAAGTGACTTGCCCAAAATTATTTGGTTTGTGAAAGATAGTTGGGTCTGAACCCCAGTCCTGGTTGTTGAAGACAAGGCATTTAATCACTGTACTGTGTACTTCTTGTTATAGACCTAGGCTGGCTTTGAAACTTTTAGAGAGAATGTTCTGTGAACTCAGTACCCCAGTCAAGATCTAACCACTGTTGGGGCTCTTTTCACAGATAGAGGCCATGTTGCCATGTCCAAACAGCCAGCTAGGAGAACAGGGTGCTGCGTTACATGGCGGTGTGATACAGCAAGACACGGCCACGGTGGACCCAGAGATGGTGACACAGAGCCCACTGCATCGGTGATGTCTTAGGGGAAATCTTGGTTGAAGGCATAGAGTTTAAATAGCTAACAATAATTCTAAACCTGGTATTGTTGCCTCTTTCGTCCATTTTCCCTCTCATAATGGCAGGGTGAAGTCCACAAAGCTGCTCAGTTGTAAGAGAAGCATAGACACTGTGGGAAACACTACTGTCAGGTCTGCACGTGTAGAATCCTCGTGTGGTTCTTTGGGAAGCCCAGAGCTGCTGTCCAGGAACTGAGAGAGGAGCGCATACTGTTGGAGGAGTCTGGTTAGATGCACACCCCTGCTGTTGTATACTTCAAAATGAATGGCTCTAGCTTAATTTTCCCCTCTTTCAGGAAGTAGGAGGAGAAAGATGGATGCGTGGCTCTTAGAAGTGAAGGCCTAAAGGTTCTGGGCAAATCCTTATCAGCCAAATGAGGCTGTGGAGGCTGCGTTGGAAGTTGTGACTCGCCTATACCTGCCTTCTTGCCTAAAAGAATAAGTTTTTTTTTTTTTTTTTTTTTTTACGATGAAGTACAGCTGCAATTTCTGCTGTTAGAAAAGGAAATCTATCTCAGATAATTTGAAAGCTAAACTATTGACCTTCTGTGTGGGAAGACCTTTTAAGTGTCCCAAATCGGTTTTGTTTACTGTAAATGAAACTTATCTTTTATGGGGAGTGATGGAGTGCACAGACCCAGGGTAGTGAGAATTTTGCTGCCCCGTATCCTAGCCTAGTTCCGCAGGCACAATGCCCAGAAAGTCCCTGAAATAATATCTTGTATTTTGAGGAGAAAGAGATTATGTAAGTAGCCTCAGATCAGTTGGCCTTCAGTTCTCTTTACTACTCAGTGTGGAATTGTCACTTGACTTATTGCTTTCTGTTACTCGATGGGAATGTTTTGCCTGGAGAACTTGAGAGACTTGTACACGTTTGAGCAAATGGTAAAATCAATGTTCTAATGAAATTTTGGGAAACAATACTCAAGTTAGTCTGGTGAAGAAGATGTAAGTGGGGAGGGTATTCCAGGTGGAGGGGGCTGCATGCAAAGACAGAGGGCAGAGAGAAGGTGGGGAGATTAGAGGACTCATTGCCATCAGTTTGTTACAGAGAAGGGAGTCAGGTGAGTAACCGAAGAGGAGGGCTGATGGTCATCTTTTAGGTGAGGACTGAGGAAGGAGGATGGGCTATAGAAAGCCTAGAACTGAGCACGCATAGAACTCCATAACCAAAAAACCTGCCATTTAGTTCATTTTCTGAGCACTTAGTTTGTGCCCAGTGCTATTTGGTGTAAGCTCCCTAAAGGTGGAAACTGTATTGACTTAGTTCTTCCCTGTAAATCCAGCGCTTAAGAGAATGCTGGGCATATAGGAGCACCTCATTAATGAATGCTGTATGACCGAGCGAATGCAAAAAGGAGATGCAGGGGCATGCCCTTAGGGGGGTTAGAGTTTGGTGGCAAAATTGGCATGTAAACCAGTAATTATACTAGGCACGTAGCTGCAGTAGAGCTCTGTTGCTGGTCTTCTAAGGCACTGCTTTTTCCTGCACTGGGACACCTGCCGTGCCCTCCCTCTGAAACACCGTTCTCTCTGATCTCAGGCAGCATTCCCTTCTTTCATTCATCTCTCCAACTCCATGTTAAATCTTCAGACCGGGCTTTCTCTGATTTTATCTTATTCTCCCTCACCCTGGGGATTATCCTCTGCCCCTTTCTTGCTTTACTTAGTAGTTTATAACACTTTACCTGGCAGTTTACTCTGTGTTGTTTATGTGTTTACTTATGGTCGGTCTTCCTCCCTCTCCTGCAAATAAAGATTGTAAGCTCTGTGAGGCCAGAGATTTTCTTACACACCACAGTTTCCCCAGCCGGCCTGACTAGGTATTCAGTAAGATTTATGATCTCAGTGAGTGGGTGGGGTACTCAGAGAAGAGCCAGAGGCAGGTAAAGTAACAGAAGTGGAGCAGTGATGCAGATAATTGAGTCAAGAGAGGAAGGAAGGGGCTGTAGAAAGTCTGCTTGGGAAAGGGCTTTTGTAATAGGACTGTTCGTTCCGCTTGTGCCAGAGACCTGTGCAGAGTGATCTCTACGCATTATTTCTTTAAACCTTGCAACATTACTGCAGAGAAGTTTGTACTGTCTTCATGATACATGTAAGAGAACGGGCGTCCAGGGGTCACAGAGTCATCTGCTTTAAATCACAGTGCCCAGGAGTCACCTGCCTCATGCTGACAAGCCACTTAGGCTGTTTAAACATTATGCTGTATTTCTAAAGGATCCTGTTGGGGCCAGACCAGCCGGTTGCACTGATTGCTTACATTTCCCCATCTCTCTGCCCTGAGTGGCAGGCACCTTTGGTCCTTTGGGTTCATGCTGACTCAGGTGTCCTAATCAGTGCTGCACGGTTGTCCTCTCCAGGCTCTTACCTGATTCTGTCCTCCCCTGCTTCAGAGTCTGGGAAACAGAGAAACAGGAGGAAAGGGTATGAATTCGGCATTCAAATAGAAGTAAGTTGAAATCCTGGGTCTGCAAGGTTCTTGCTTTGCAAGTTACTGAACCTGGCTGAACCTCTATTTATTGTTCTCTGAGAAGGGATAATTCTCATAGATGGTTACAAAAGTACGTTTGACATTGTAATGACATAGTTGGCTAACAATGATTAATTTTCTTGCAATGAATTTGAAGCTAAATTTACTTTCATTTTTCTTAGGCTTTATTAAGCTAGAAACATTTTCCTTTCTCAGATCTGATAAACATGTATTGTTTGCTGCCATCTCAGGGTTAGGCACTAGCTTGGTGTTTCCATATGTTTTATTTCACTTAATCCTTGCAACAACCACGTGAGACAGAGGTGATTTTTTTTTTTTTTTTTTTTCTGTTTGCATCTGGAGAGCTTGAAGCTCAGAGAATCCAAGGCCTGCCTCCTGGGCCCCAGCTGTTCATTATTGCACAGATGGCATGAAGTGAAATTCTGTAGAGGCCCAAGGGTAGCAGTGGGGAAGGTCACATGGGGAACTCAGTTGCACCATCCTGGATGTGGCTCATTCCAGAAACGTTTGTACATCTTGGTGTTGACTTAGTAGTGATGGCTTCTGGACCCAATGTGCATCAAAAATTTGGGGTGGGAGACCACTTAAAGAAAAGACCATAGTCAAAATATGTACCAAAGAGCAAGCAGACACGCGCTTCTCTGTCTGCCCAAATGCAAAGCACTGCCCCGAGGGTTTCAGAAATGCTGGAGAAGCTGTGAAATTGCATTGCCTTTGCAGGTGGGCTTTGGGGAATGCTAATAGAGGATGAACTGGTGTTCTGAGTTCAGACTTTGATCAGGGTACTGATGTCATGGCCAGCTTTTACCTCTTTCTAGAAATGGTTCCAAAAGAATAGCACTTCAGCACCAGTCTTGAAGGTGGC
Organism: Potos flavus; assembly: GCA_028534135.1. Lineage (NCBI taxonomy): Eukaryota > Metazoa > Chordata > Mammalia > Carnivora > Procyonidae > Potos > Potos flavus. The sequence goes on along the minus strand of CM052898.1, from coordinate 29,480,694 downwards.
ATACATTCTTCATGTTTAACTCTAAAATTTATTTTTATTTTAAAATTGGAGCGATATGATGTAACTGATGTAATTGGTCCTGGATACCTGGCAAAGCATTAGGAGTGGATCTGTATAAGTGCAGGACCTATGAGTGGGGGTGGGATTTGGGTCTGGAATCTCTTCCCACCGCTATCCACTTCTCCATGTGCTTGATCCGTTTCCGTTTTTGGGCTGTCTGAGTCCCAGGGTTGTGACTTGTGGGCACAGAGGAATTTTAGGAGGGATTTTGAGCTGTCTTTTGGATTTTGAGATGGGGGAGCAGTTGGAGATGAAGCTGGGGACATAAGCAGGGGCAGACACCATTCTGCTGATCCTGTTGAGTCTTGTAGTGGAATTAAGGTTTATTCTTGAGGGCAATGGGGAGTCATTGAAGAGTTAGATAGTGAGGCGACAGGGGGCAGTTTTTGCTTTAGAGTACCCTTTCTGCATAGAGAATGAAAAGGGTTAGAGGAATCCAAGCACAGAGATCATATGGAGGACTGTTTAACTGATTTATGCCAGTAGTGATTATGTCAGGAGAATATGCATAAATCAGAACTGGGATCAGACTGCCTAGGTCTAAGTCTTGCCTTCAACACTGATAATTTTTGTCATCTGTAACAATAATAAATTTTTAAAAAGATTTTATTTATTTATTTTAGAAAGAGAGAGAGTGTGTGTGTGCATGTGCAAGCAGAGGGAGGGGCAGAGGGAAAGGGAGAGAGAGAGAATCTCAAGCAGGTTCCGTGCTGAGCGCAGAGCCTGATTCCAAGACCCTGAGATTCTGACATGAGTCCAGATCAAGAGTTGGATGCTTAACTGACTTCACCACCCAAGTGCCCCAACGATTACGTATTTTATTATAAGATTAACTTTTTCTCATTTCAGTATCTCTGAAAACTAGACTTTTTTGCACACTTGTGATTGACAGGATTCCTTCTTTTTTTTTTCCCCTGCAGTGATACATAAAATGGGCAAAGATGGGGGCTTGGACCAAAATTAGGGTGACTGCATAATTTATTGCCAAATTGGTATACCTTGAGAGAGAATGTGAGCACTGTGAGTAATTACACTAGGGCAGCAGATATAACAGAAACCAAGACTGTCTCTGGAAAACCCTAGCTGAATTGGACTAAATGTTGGTAATGGGGATAGGAGAGAAAGATGGGCATTAAAAAGGCAATAGACTGGACAGGGGCCACAGTTTCCATGCCAGGTCCCCATTGCTGGCTTCTCTTTATCCTGTGGTGAAGCACAATGGTGATAAAAGGCTGTTTGGAGTGTGTGAGTGGAGAGGGTGTGTGGAACCACTCTAGTTAAAAAATATCTTGCTTATCTTTGCTCCTAGAACCATGTACTTTGTCCCTGTGCCCAAGTGTTCTCTGGATACCTCGTTATGGCCTCAGAAAAGGAACATGCAAATAAAAGAAGAGAAATAGAAAGCCCCTAAATATGCCTGCCTTACCAGCCACTCTAAACCTGAGTGCATTGAGAGTGACACTTTCCCAAGCCCCAAGCCCCAGTCCTTTTCTGATGTTAATGACATCTGTGGCCCTGTTGAAATGGTGCAGTGTGGCTTAGTTATTCCCTTCTATGCTCTCAGGCTTGTGTGGGTGGTGCTATTGCATCTTAAGTCTGCTTTGGTTAAAGAGATCTGCTTGGATGTATCTCAAGGAAAATAAAAGGTTTATTGAAAGGGACATGGACTAGAACTCAAGACCAATCTTCCTGGGTGTTGGCTGTTCTGTGCCTTTTCCACTATTCATGGTTACATCTCTTTATAACTTCTACCTGCACATGATTTTTCAGAATTTTATTTAAATTCAACTAATTAATATATAATATATTATTAGTTTCAGAGGTAGAGTTCCGTGATTCATCAGTTGCATGTAACACCCAGTGCTCATTGCATCATGTGTCCTCCTGAATGCCCATCACCCAGTTACCCCATGTCCCCCACCCACACTCACCTCCCCTTCTGCAACCCTCCATTTGTTTCCTATAGTTAAGAGTCTCTTATGGTTTGTCTCCCTCTCTGCTTTTGTCTTATTTTATTTTTCCCTCCCTTCCCCTATGTTCCTCTGTTTTGTTTCTTAAATTCCACATGAGTGAAATTATATGATAATTGTCTTTCTTTGGTTGACTTACTTCGCTTAGCATAATATCCTCTAGTTTTAGCCACGTCATTGCAAATGGTAAGATTTCATTTTTTGATGGCTGAATATATTCCGTTACACACACACACACACACACACACACACACACACACTGTCTCTCTCTCTCTCTCTCTCTCTCTCCATCTTTATCTATTCATCTGCCAATGGACATCTGGGCTCTTTCCATATTTGGGCTATTGTGAACATTGCTGCTATAAACATTGGGGTACCTGTACATGATTTTGATTGGCCATTTCCATGCCTGCTATAACCCCCTGTCTCCCAAACATCATCCAGCTTCTGTCTCCCAAAATGTTATACTTCTAATAAGAAAATCTCATTTGTCTAGCTCATCCTTTTGTATCCAGGTTTAGATCACTGACCAGCTGGAAGATTGACTATTTTGTATAATGTGTCTTCCTCCATCCTATAGCACATGGCTGAGGTGGGGAGGTCTTAGGAACAGCACCATGGCTCCCCCACGGAGCAGAGCTCAAGGTGTAGTATTGGTGGGGAGACCTGATCTCCATTTAGAGCATCATGATATTTTCCATCCTTCATGCGCTGCTGCTAACCCATCTTGTTTTCTCCAAGATCACATGTTCATGGTTGCTTTTTTTTCCTTTTTCACATTTCCAACTTTCTAAAGATTTTCTTACTATTCACCTTTTTTCGATCTGTGTTGGACTAGTTTACCAGACTTGAAGGTGATGGCAGTGAGCCTTGATTTAGACTATTTTCTTATGACTAAAATGAAAAGTATTTCTCAGGAAGGAATTATTAAATGGGAAAATGGGGTGTCATGAGAAGTCAGCTCATTTATCCACATAGCTAAACGAATATTTCTAAGATTCATGTAGACAGTGGGCTTCATATAGGCCCGGAACACTCCCTCAGCTGTGCTTGAAACAATATTCTGAGTTGAAGTAACTCAGCTTCTCTTGGTTCACCTCCACTTTATGCTTCCCAAAGAGGATTTGTTTGGGTCTTTTTGCCACCACTCAATAATGAGCTCCTTCCTGGGCAGGGCTTCCTTTAAGCCACCTGCACAGGCTACTGGTTCCCACATCAGTCCCTGGTGCAGTCAGCTGGGACTCAGGAGGCAGGGTTCATTTCATTCAAACCCATGGTCTTGTGAAAATTATTTACATATTTTATTTGTAAGACACACTTTTCTCCCCCCACATTTCAACATCTCTGAATTCCAGATATGTTTTATACTTGTGTCATAGATTGATCGGTAGATTTTTCCCAATGGTACATAAAAGTGGTACAAAAAAGTTGTTGGTTGTTAAATTTGATGAAATTACCCTGTGCCTGAGTTTCCTCAACTGCAAAATGGGGAGAGTTACAGTATCACCTCCCAGAGTTGCACTGAGCATTAACTGCAAAATGGGGAGAGTTACAGTATCACCTCCCAGAGTTGTACTGAGCATTAACTGCAAAATGGGGAGAGTTACAGTATCACCTCCCAGAGTTGTACTGAGCATTAACCGCAAAATGGGGAGAGTTACAGTATCACCTCCCA
>CM052898.1:29444375-29476489 GCA_028534135.1 Potos flavus | reverse complement strand
GCAAAATGGGGAGAGTTACAGTATCACCTCCCAGAGTTGTACTGAGCATTAACTGCAAAATGGGGAGAGTTACAGTATCACCTCCCAGAGTTGTACTGAGCATTAACTGCAAAATGGGGAGAGTTACAGTATCACCTCCCACAGTTGCACTGAGCATTAACTGAGCTCATGCACACTATCTTAGCACTGTGCCTTAAATTATCAATAAATATTAGCGATTGGTTTTCGGATTATTATTGCAGACTAGAATCAGAAAGGCTTTATTTTCATAGATCTTTTCCTACCTTTCCTCTAAATCCCCTCGGTGCCTCAGTTTGCAATGAAGATGAGCAATGGAAGCCCAGAGTAGAGAATCTGAAGAGTCAAGGTAGGCAATGACATGAAAGGAGAGAGAGAGGCTTCTTGTGGTGCCTTGGGTGTGCTCAGGAATAGAGGAATAAAATGAAACCTCTTGGGGAAAGGACTTTCTTGCCCTCAGCACTGATTGAGAGATTTTTAGCCTCATCAGAAAATATTAGTTTTTGCTAGATCAATGGGGATCTCGTCACATTTGTATAATGAAACTCTGGTATCTTTTGCTTGTTGCCCCCATCTTCTGATTCTGCTTTCCTTATTGCTGTCAAGATGCTGTAGTTACAACTGCTGGACTTTGAAGGACTTATTTGGTTACCTTACCTTTGGAAAGGGGAGGAAAACCACATTTAATATGCACTCTCATTCCAGCCTTAGGGCTTACAAAAGGCCTTAAATAAGTAATATAAAGAAAGCTGAAAGTTATTAATTATTTTTGATTAAGGGGATAAACTATTAATGGGGAATGTTTCTTTGTTATGATTCAGAACTCTTTTTAAAGCAATGTGTCATTAAACCTGAAAACCAACAATACAGGGAAAAGAAGAATGAATTTTTCAGTTGTTAACTTTTTAATAATTAGCATGAAAAAATAAGTGTACTATTTGGCTAATTAGGAAAGCTAGATAAATTTGAGATAGTGAAGTTATAAATTAGTTATCCTCGCTAATTTAAAAATGAAGAAGAAGGGTTGAATGACTAAGTGTTGAGTAGTCTCCTTTGAAATGGAGGCAGATGTCTTATGATTGGTCCTTTGGGGAGCTGAGCCTAAGGGTGTGGATTCTGACACCATTTCAGATGGGTTTTCTAATACCACCAAGTGATTCTCCGACACCAGTTGGGTGTCCTATAATTCAACTCCATTCTGACACTGTTTACCGGAGATAACATCAGATCCCACATGTTAAGGACTCAGTCCTAAAACTGCTGGCTCCCGCCTCCCCCTGCCAATCTCAAGTCCAGATTTTCACCTGTGCTTCTGACCAACCATAGGTTGGAGGTTCCCTTGGTTTCCCTCGCCTCAGATTCAGTTTGCTAGAGCAGCTGACAGAACTTAGACATTTTACTTATGAGATTACTCCTGGTTTATTATAGGATATAACTCAAGAACAGCCAGGTGAAAGAGATGACTAGGGCAAGGTATGTGAGTAGGGTCGAACAGCTTCCGTGCTCTCTGAGTGCACCACTCTCCCCAAAACTCCATGTGTTCACCAACTCCAAAGCTCTCAGAAGCCCATAGGTCAGGAATTTTTCTGGAGACCTTATACATAGGTATGATTGATAAATCTCTGGCCACTGGTGATTGAACTCAATCTCCAGATCCTCACACCTCCCCTAAGAGGGATGGGACTGAAATCTCTAACTCTCTGATCACTTGCTTGGTTTCCCTAGCAACCAGCCCCCATCCTTAGGTGGGGTCCAAAAGTCACCTTGTGCACATAACAAGAAGACACCTTTATCACTCTCATCACTTAGGAATTTCCAGGAGTTTTAGGAGCTCCACACCAGGACCATGGATAAAGTCCGAATACGCATTTCTTATCACAAATCACGATAACAGGTACTTTTAGGATTGGAGTACCAGATCCAAAACTCCTAGCAGGGCATATTGTGAATATAATGGAAGCTTTCTTTTCTGTCTGGTAAAGGTTTATGGTGAGACTTTTATGAGTGGTATAAAATTGATTTTATAACTATATTTTATATAAAATATAATTTTAATGTGGGGGAAAACATACAGAGTTAAGCTTCAGATAGAGATGAGAGATATTAAGTTTCCTTTTCCATTAAAGGACCACAAGTGACTATGACATTTCATTTATCTTAATATTGGCAGTATATCAATAATGTTACATCTACAGTAATCCATGAGTTCCAGTATTTCTTTCTTGAAGATATTTTGTTCGCTGCTACAGGATGAATCTATTTCCCCACACATACTTCAAAGGCTTTTTTAATAGGTCAGAAAAGAATCCCTTTACTGGAACTTTGAAGTTCTAAATAAGCAACATTGTTGCAATTTAAGTAAAATTAATTATGAATGCAAAGCAGTGTTTTTGTGATTGAATTTAGGATGTTAAGGGAAGTACCAAAGGAACTGCATTTTTGATTCAAAATTGACCCTGCAAATGCCTTTTGTGTCTCTGAAAACTTGCTTTTGCTTCTCAAGTTTCTAAAGGTCCTAAAAATATGAATGTGTATATATTTTTAAAATTTTTATTACTTACTTTTTTATTGTGGTAAAATATGCATAACATAAAATTGTCATTTGAGCCATTTTGAAGTGTACGTCTTTGTGGCTTTAAGTACATTCACATCAAGTAGAGTGTTGCGTAGTCATCGCCACCATCCATCTCCCAAGAATTTTTTCATCTTCCTTAACTGAAATTTGGTACCCATTACACACTAGCTCCCCATTTCCCTCTTCACCAGCCCCCTGCACACTACCATTCTGCTTTCTGTGTCTGTGAATTTCACCACTCTAGGGACCTCACGTAAGAGAAATCATACCACATTTGTCCTTTGTGACTGGCTTATTCCATTTAGCATTATGCCCTTAAATCTCATCCATGCGATAGCAAGTACCAGAATTTCCTTCCTTTTTAAGGCTGGATTATATTCAATTTTATGTATAAACATAGTATGTTTATACATATGTGTAACATTTTGTTGCTCCGTTCATTCGTCAGTCTACACTTAGGTTGCTTTCACCTTCTGGCTATTGCTAACAATGCTGCAATGAGCATGAGCGTACAATGAATATATATTTTATGTAAATGTTCTCCTAAGTAGAAATGTTGTCTGGTGTATAGTTTGAGCTACACTTCCTGTTTCTCATGTCTAGCTAAAATGTTTAAGAAATACCTTTACCATTAATATTCTATTAAATATTCATATTCTTTGATTCTTCCAGTGAGTATTTGTTAAATGCATAATAGGCACACTTATTAGGCCCCGTAGATGGTGGGTTGTAGGAAGCTTGGGCTTATGAGGTCGTTGCTGCCTTTAAGGAATGTGTATAGTCCAGTGTGATGGAGACCACTGAGAAATGGGCATTTATAGGGAGAGGTGCGTGGCGCTCTTGAGAACTTCGCAGGGCTCTCTGGAATGTAGCTGTAGCGTTTCTCTGGAACTCACCTACACAGGGCCTGTTGATGGTGTCTGTTTGGATAACCTGAAGTTGAGTACACGTGGGAATAGACTCCAGACATTTCCCAGGCACATCTCATGGGCGAGCCTGGTGTTGTGCACTTGAACAGGATTGTCTCATTGAGTTCTTACAGGGACCCTGAGAGGTAGGCATTCTCATTGCCATCACCGAGCCCATTTTAAAAAGCAGACTGGTTCAGAGACTTTACACAGAGCTGTTGTCACAACTATTGTCCCACAGAACTCCTTGGGTTGCCACTCACATTGGTCTGTTCAGTTGTTCCTGTCATGGGTTGAATGGTGTCCCTTCCAAAAACAAATTTCTCCCTTCACAGCCTAACCCCCAGTACCTCAGAATGTGATCTTATTTCAAGATAGAATCTTTACAGAGATTCTCAAGTTAACTGAGATTACTGTGGTGGGCCCCAATCCAGTAAGACTGGTGCCCTTAAAGTTTAGACTCAGAAATGCTGGTAGGGAGAACACTCATCTGAACATGAAGAATGAGATCATGGTGATGCTTCTACAAGCCATGGAACACCAAAGAAGGCCAACAAACCACCAGAAGCTGGGGGAGAGGCATGGAACAGATTCTCCCTCACTGCCTCAGAGGGAGCCAGCCCTGATGATGCCTTGTTCTCAGAATTTTGAGACAAAACATTTCTTTTAAGCTCCACTGTCTGTGGTACTTTGTTCTGGTAGCCATAGGAAGTGAATATAATAATGCCTTTTGGTGTTGTGTGGTATGCAAGTTTCTTAACTCACCTTGAGCTTTTCCACCTGGACCCTTTTGGCATCTCTGAGCTTTCTGAGAGATGCACATCTTTTATAGCCGCTTGGAAAGCCAGCTCATGGACCATGAATACAAGTTGTCTTGCTTTATGCTTCATGTATTTATTTTTGAACCAAATTATTTTTTTTGATCTCACCCAGCTCTTAACCATTCTCTATTCAGACAGCTCATCCAAGGTTAAACAAAAAAACTGCATTTTAAAACTTAGGTACAGGCCTTTTCAAAAACAGTTACATAACTTAATCCAGCTGATTTTTTAATCAGAAGCATAACACCAAGCACTGTTTTTCTTCAGTCCTATCAAGTTGAAATTTAAGAATAATCAGCATGCAATCAAAAGCTGATTATAAGTGAACAATAATGAACATAAAAGTGAAATCAATTCTGAGGGTTATAATGAAAGAAGAAAAAGGAGTAATAGCAGTAGTTGAAAAGGGAAAGTAATAAAAAGAGGTTATGCTAACAGGCAGATAGTGGATGAAAATCAATCAGCAGCAGCGTTCCATGGAATTCTCAGAGAGTTTGGGGGAGAATAGGAGAAACAGAGATTATAAGAGAGTAAAAATGTATATACTTGTATAGACTTACTGCCATAGATGAAGTCATCTAGGAAAAGTCATTGTGAGTTCTAGGAATGAATCACATCTGGTTCTAGATGCTGGCAGGTGGCATGGAGAGAAAGGGTTCAGTTGTATCCAATCCTAGCCCGCTGATCAACCATGTGGCTTCAGGTAAGATACTCAGCTTCTCTGAGACTCAGCTTGCTCCTTAAGCAGTTTAGCATTTATTGTACATTGGCTGTGTACCAGAAATTATACCACGTGCAAGGTGCATCCACAACATGGCTACTAAAGTGAGGCATCCCAGAGTGCATAGAGCATACCATTGGCACTGGCAAGACTAGGTGATACAGGGAGGCAGCATCAGATACCAGTGAATCACCGAGTGAGGAAGTCACTCTTTTAAATATCTTTGAAACATTAAGATTTCATCAAGGAGAATTTTCTGTCTGGTGCCAGTGTGCTTTTGAGATCTTCAGCTCAGGACTTTTTACCTGGACTAGCCAGACCTGAATCCCTTTTATTTGTAGACTGTATTGATATTACCTTCTTCTTAGGCAAACAACATAGGTAGTTGTTTAAAGTAAAGTTCCTTAATAAGCTATGTGGTTGGTTAACCACATAAGGAAATAGCGTTTTGTGGATATAGCAGGAATTGTGTGTAAGCAGTGGTCCTTTGGAAATCTTTGTACTAGAGTCACCTTTAAATTTCTCAGTTTGTGTTCCCTGGTAGCAGATAGGGAGAGAAGGATTCATGTGAAAGTAAGTTTTGAGGGGAGGTATTTCCAGGAAAATCTGGAAGGGGGTCAGGGAAGTTGAACCAGTAGGAGAAGGAGGATAAGGAGGGTGTGCTATTCAGCTGAGACTCAAGGAGGGCAAGTTTGCTTTTATTCGACAGAGCAGAGTGGACATGGTGTATGTATGTGACACCCTGGAGTTGTCCCCAGTAGGGGCAAGGGAGTTGGGATATTTATACATCCTCATCCCTCCCATCAGGATATAAATTCCCAGGCACTTGTGGTTCTTCATGCTCAAGGGAAGTTGGCATCAGGACCCCATGACAAAGGGCCACGGGGGCTAGCTGCTGGGGATGGGGGACACAGGGACTATGTGGAGGGATCTGAGGTCCTGTGGGTGGAGCCCCAGTAGCACCTGCTGCAGGTCTGTTCCAGCTGACACGAAAGCCACATGTTAGCCTTGTGCATTGGACATTTAGTTTAATCCTTCGTGTCTTGGTTTCCTCATCTAGGTTACAAGAGCAGTAGGAAAACTTTGAATTCTTCTGATGAAATTCTAGAATGTGAGAATGGTTAGGCATCTTTGACATTATCTCTTACATGATAAAGCAACTGAATTGTAGAGAAGTTAAACGTGGAAGACCATTTGTGCTGCCTGGGTCATAGCAGGAACTTGAACCCTGGTCTTCTGGCTCCTATTCCAGGGCATTTACAGCTTCTAAATCAGGTGACGTAAATGTATTTGGGTCTTCGGATATATTTTGTTTTCGATGTAAACTCAATGGTTTGTCTCTATGTGGCCTTGCTTGGTTTTTTTTTTTTTTGTTTTTTTGTTTTTTTTGTTTTTTTTTGGCCTTGCTTGGTTTTTAAGCTTTTCTGAATTAGGGAACATTTGTGATTCTGCAGAGATATTGAACATTTGGTTAAATAGTCCCATGAACTTCGGCCTAATAAATCCTGGCTGAGCTTTTCTATCTATCTGTATTAAAAAGATATTTCTCTCAAAACTTGGTATTTTGGTGAAATAAGTTTATGTATCTTTTTGTTCAGAGGCTTTCCTCTTACCAGTCTGAAGCGTAACGGACCACGGGAACCTGGAGAGTGTACGAATCGGTGATAGTCTCCATAACATTTATAGCATGTTGGTCAAATAAAAGTTGCTGAAATGGTTTCAGGTGGTTGATGATAACAGATATGCTTCTCTCAGCTTCCTTTCTGTAGTTCTTTTAGGAAAAAAAAAATTGATGCTCAAGTTTCCTTTGACTGTTTAAAGAATCCCACGTAGAGATTGTACTTCTACTTTACCAGTGGTTAATAGAATCTTATGAAGAATTTTTTTTTTTTAAGATTTTATTTATTTATTTGACAGAGAGAGAGAGATCACAAGTAGGCAGAGAGGCAGGCGGAGAGAGAGAGGAAGCAGGCTCCCTGCTGAGCAGAGAGCCTGATGTGGGGCTCAATCCCAGGATCCTGAAATCATGACCTGAGCCGAAGGCAGGGGCTTTAACCCACTGAGCCACCCAGGTGCCCCTCTTATGAGGAATTTTGAAAAGAATTCAGACCTAATGCAGAAGGCAGGGCCATTTTGTACGGGCAGTGAAAACTTGTTTATGGTCACTGGGACAGAAATCTGTGGGTTTTCTTTTACACTAGATTATGGCTGTTACGTGGCATCAAATGGGTGTTTTAAAGACAATTTGCATTCACCTTTAGTAACAAATACCATAACTAAGATCACAAAGCAGTATGTGTGGTTTGGCGGGTGTAGAACACAGGCCGTGGGTCGTGGGATGGGAGAAATAGGGAGAGATTGATAAAAGGGTATAAACTTTAAGATTTAAACATGAAAAAGGTCTGAGGGTCTAATTATAACATGGTGATTATAGTTGATAACCAGTGTATTGTATAATTGAAATTTGCTAGGAGATAGTATTTAAATTTTGCCACCCCACCCCCTAAAATAAAAAAAAAAGTATGTACGAGACGAGATGGAGAGTGATGTGGTAACTCATTTGATGGGGGGAATCCTTCCACAGTATTTCCATGTATCAGGTCATTCCATTGTATACTCTAAGTATCTTAACAGTTTTGTTAGATCTCAATAAAGCTAGGGAAAAAATAAAAATTAAGCAACAGAAAGGCGAACAATACCACAAAGAAAATACAGGCACGGACACCTGGGTTCTAATCCTGATCCTGATCTTAGTAGCTCTTGTGTTCTTAGGCAGAGAGCTTAAACTCTCAAAACTTTATTTTCCACCGGTGTCAACAGAGGAACCATAATGGGGCAGGGGCGGGGAGCTGTGTAAAGACTTAGGGAGGTAAAGACTGATGGGCATATAGTAAGCACTCAGGAAATGGTGGTGATGGTGATGGTATTTGGGGGACTAGTTGTTTTGTTAGGAATGATAATAATACATTTTGTCTTTTTGTTTAATTGAACATATTCTTAATAAATCATTTTACATATGGGCATGCTGTGAGGGTGGATTAAATGATATGCTTTCCTCAAATAGCAAGCTGACTAGTTTACGATAAATACCACATACATACAAGTTTGGCAAGGAAGAATCATTTTGATGGTATTCTCTCTGGATCATCAAAAGCGTGTCTTAGAGAGTGAACTAGGTACCATACTGTATACGAACAACCATCACGTTTTCTCTCCACTTCACTCTGGGCTCATTCTCTTTTTTCCTCCTGTGCGTGGACTCAGCATGCAAACCCAAGCTCCTGTGTTTGTACTGCACCGACCTAGGATATCCCCTCAAACATTGGACTTGCACGTTCATGTACTTTTACACATTATGTTTCCTCTGTTGGAAATGGGCTTTTCCTGACATCTCTCCTTGTTATCATCAAGATTTAGCCCAAATGGTACTTCTTATAATGCTTTCTGTGTTTTCTACTATTATCGCTCTCCTACCGTCTCTAGTGGCGAGTGTCTTTCATCTTTGTATCTCTAGCATCTAACACATGAAAATTCTATAGAGTATGTCCAGTTGCTGTTTAGTGGACCTTCAGTTAACTGAGGGTAAGGAGTTTGCTGCTTTTTTTTTTTTTTTTTTTTTGAGTTTGCTGCTTTTGATGGATAATTGTTAACTTTAAATATCCGTGGAGCAGGGTGCCTGGGTAGCACAGTTGATTATGCATCCTACTCTTGGTTTCAGCTTAGGTCGTAATCTCAAGAGTTGTGGGATCAAACCCTGCGTCGCGTTCCGTGCTCAGCAGGGAGTCTGCTTCAGATTCTCTCTCCCCTTCCTCTGCCCCTCCCACTCATTCTCTCTCTCAAATAAGTAAAAAAATCTTAAAAAAAAAAAAATTGTGGATAACGTCATCAGAACTTGAAAGTTGAGGGGCACCTGGGTGGCTCAGTCAGTTAAGCATCTGTCTTTGGCTGAGGTCATGATTCCAGGGTCCTGGGATCGAGCCCCACTTTGGGCTCCCTGCTTGATGGGGAGCCTGCTTCTCCCGTTCCCCCCTGCTCTCTTTCTGTGTCAAATAAACAAATAAAATGTTGAAAAAAAAAACTCAAAAAGTTGAGAGAATAATTCTCTTTCTCATTTAATAAATAAATGCCCATGAATAGCAGATAAAAATTTGATTGAGGAAAAAAATCAAATACTGCTTGCAGACATTTTTCTCCAGCTTCCCCCTGCCCCCACCATGTGAAAAACCAATTACTTCATCCTTTTACCTGAGGAGCCCTTTGATAAGTGTGATTTAGAATAGATCGTAATGGAGAAGTTAAGTGTTGATGGTTTAATATGTGTTCTTAATTTTCAGGCCTGGGAAACTTCATGCCATACTTCTAGTTGGCACATCTTTTCTATACTATTTACAGCCTGTAGCACGGTTTTCAGTTAGAATTTAGTGTACTAAACGGCAGCCTTGCCGATAAACATGGCCGTAGATGGAAAAGGTTTTGGTTCTAATGTGAGGTCCGCTTCATAGAAAACAGACTATTTGAATCTTTTTTTGGTTCATGTTGTTGTCCTAATCATAATGTCGTGTTTAGTTTTCAGAGTTTACTTGGTGGCTCCTGATGTTTCCATTTATTTTGTGATATGAAATGAAAGAGCGCATGACTCAGTGAGATAAACTGAGGGGGTAGCAGAGCCAAAACCCAGTCTTTTTTAAAATATTTCATTTGTTTGGGTGTGAAAACTATTTTAGGGAGGAACCCTTTTGATTTAAAAAAATGTTTCTTATTTTGTCATTATCTGGATATTTTATGCCTCTTTGCCCACCAAGTCTTGCTTTTCCTGTCACTAATCTAAGTTTTTATTAACTCTCTCAAAATAGGATGTCTTCTAGCTTGACAGGTAGCAATTGGCTTTATACCGAAACTTCAGTTCTGGTGAGAGTTTGAGAACATTTTTTAAGAATTATTTTGACGACAAAAGTAATATTTTGAAGGCATGAAATTGCTGACATACAATGACTGATAGAAAAGAATAATCTTGGATAAAGCCTATGCATATAAATATTTTGGATGTCTGGTCTAAACAGGTAATGTTATACCATTTCTAATTTTATATCTGAATAAGAAAATTTATCTTGTACTTATTATAAAAAACTTTGAAATTACAGAAATATATTAGAAGGCCTTAAAGATTTCCTGCAATCTCCTGTGCCCTAGAGAACAGCATTGTAAAGAGTAGTGTGGACCATTTCATTATTTGGCACACATGTGCATTAGGTGTATGTATGCATTTTCTTTTAAACAAAATTAGAATCACACTAATTAGATAATTTTGTTTGTTATTTCCCTCCCACTTGACATCAAATCAAGAATACTAACCTATGCATTAAAATTTTTTGCAAGTACTATTTCCGATGCCAAATACTTTGGAGAAAAAGGAGGCTGCACTCATGTAGATGTCCTAATTTATTTTGTCAGTTGCTTATTAGAGGGCATTTATGTTATTTCTGATATTGCACTGTTTTAATGTTGTGGTAAGCATTCTTGAACATAAGGTTTTGTTTACTAGTCAAATAAATTTTTGAGATGTTTTTTTCGATTTGCCCTCCAGAAAGGCTGAACGAATTTATACTCCCTGTGGTGATTAACAATAACAAGAATAATAGTGGCTCCTATTTATTGACAATTTATTATATATTATATGCCACATCCTATTCTAAGCACTTTGTGTGGATTAACTCTTTTATTCCTCAAAAAACCTAGCCTCCTTTCAGAGATAAAAGAAATTGACATGCAGTGTATGAAAATGTATGTCGTATAGTACCCTGATCTGCATCAGATATGATTAAAAAAAAGTTTTCCTGTTTATTAGATGGGAAATAGTTTCTCATTATTCCATATTGCATTCCTCTGATACTACAAAGATTGTACATTTTTTTTTCATCTGCCATAAAGCAAACATTATCTTTCTCTGTCTTAGGAAGAAATTTGATCCTGAAAATCTCCTAAGACAAATTCTAATTCTCATGAGTCAAAAATATAGTTACTGGGGCGCCTGCGTGGCTCAGTTGGTTAAGTGACTACCTTCGGCTAAGGTCATGATCCCAGGGTCCTGGGATTGAGCCCCACATCAGACTCCCTGCTCAGTGGGGAGCCTGCTTCTCCCTCTCCCTCTGCTGCTCTGCCTGCTCGTGCTCTCTCACTCTCTCTGTCAAATAAATAAAATCTTAAAAAAAAAAAAAATATATATATATATATATATATATATAGTTACTGTTAGGGGAGGTGGGTGGGGGATGGGTTAAATAGGTGATGGGTATTCAGGAGGGCACTTGCTGGGGCACCTGGGTGGCTCAGTCACTGGAGCATCCAACTCTTGATTTCGGTTCAGATCATGATCTCAGGGTTGTGAGATTGAGCCCCACCTTGGGCTCTATACTCAATGCAGAGTCTGCTTGAGATTCTTTCTCCCTCTGCCATGCGTCCCCCCCCACCCCCCACTTGCAGGCTCTCTTTCTAAATAAGTAAGTAAATAAATAAATACAAATCTTTAAGGAGGGCACTGTGATGAGCACTGGGTATTGTATGTAAGCGATGAATCACTAAATTCTACACTTAAAACTAATATTACACTGTCTGTTAACTAACTGGAATTTAAATACAAATTTGGAGAAAGGAAACAAATACATAGTTAGTGTTAAATTCAATAGGAAGTTTTTGAGTGCATGGCTGACCTCCAAAATTAACAGCAGTTTATGCTAAACAACACTAAATCCTGTTAAAATGGACAGTTCCTACATGAGTTGAAATCAGCCATCATAACATGGCATACATAACAGGAGAGTGTCCTTTTATTATTTACTCAGTAACATGTTTGTTATCTATGTTCCTTTAGCTTTTTTTAGCTTTACATATAGTGCACTTAATGGACTTACCAAATATTCATTGTTACTCAGTGTTTATGTAGTGGAAACTTTAATACAAGTCCTGCTCAAGAAAACCATAAAGCATACAGAAAAAAAAATCAATGCAAGCGATATATGAGATAATCAGTGTTAGGATCTGTCTACCCATGAGTACACACAGAGCAAATGCACACATATAAGGCTACATGCATGATGTGTCTTGTTTCTCAGTTTTCAGCAGTGCACAAGGCATGAGGTATCCAAAAAAAGTCTTGTAAAAAAAAAAAAAAGTCTTGTAAATGCAAATAATGCCATATATGTCAAACTAGGTTTATTAAATGAAACTCCTCATTAAGTTGAATTCTTGTAACCTGATGGATGTATCTCAGGGTCTTAGTGTCTTATAAATAATTGGGACTAGGGAGGAGGACTGAAGCTTATTGCATGCTGTGTTGTTCAGTTAAACCTTTTAATTGAGGTTCACCAAGGGAAGGTTTAGAGCAAAAAGGCCATGTAATTAGATTTCAATTTCCAGAAGACCACTTTGGTTACTGGACAGAGTAGAACATAGCCACAGAAGTAGAGGCAGTGAGACCAGAGTTAGAATCCTGTTTGGAGTTTCTTTGGAAAGATCCAAGATGATTCTTAGACTACGTCCATCAGGATCACCTGGGTATTTGTTCCATGCAGATTCCTGGGGCCCCTTGGTTATAATCTGTGCCTAAAACCCAGGAATCTGCATTTTAACAAAATTTTCCACGTTAGTGTTTGAGAATTACAGATCTAGTGATCTTTAGGATCCATTTTAACTCTGGCATAGGAAAAAAACACTTGGGTCTATGAATTTTTGAATAAAGGAAAAGAAATATTTTAATGCCTTCTCATGAGAACTCATTTGAAACTGTGTTTTGAAAAAATAGGGAACATTTATTGGATGCTTAGTAGGTACTAAGCATTGTCCTAATTGCTTTGGTAATTTTTGTATTTGTTTCAGAGATAGAATTGAGTGATTCATCAGTTGCATATAACACGCAGTGCTCATTACATCAAGTGCCCTCCTTATTGTCCATTACCCAGTTACCCCATCCCCCTACCCACCTCCCCTCCAGTAACCCTCAGTTTGTTCCCTAGAGCTCACACTCTCTTATGGTTTGCCTCTCTCTCCATTTTCATCTTATTTTATTTTTCCTTCATTTGCCCTTTGTTCATTTGTTTTGTTTCTTAAGATAATTTTTTTTTTCTTAAGCCTTCCACAACTGGGCAAGCTCAGTATTAATAACCTAATGTCTAGATGAGGCAACTGAAATCCATAGCATCTTAAGTTATTTTCATTTAGGATGCTTTTGGCTACAAGTTAAAAACTATGACTTAAACTGGCCTAAGTAATGAAGTCTTCATCATTGCATATTTCGGGGACTCCAGAAGTAGGGTGTGTCCCAGGTTAGGTGATTCAGTGGCTCGTGTATGTGATTGAGATTCCAGGATTTTTGCCTCTCTCTGCCATAAGGCTTTGGTATTGGTTCCACCTTCACTCTGGGAAGCAAGATGACCAACATTTCTGGGAGAGAGACAACATCTAGAGGAAGAACAGAGATGATCTCTTTTTTGTTATTCTTCTAGAGGGAAGAAGTTCTCTCCATAAGCCTCTTGTCAGGCTTCCTGTCACTTGGCACTTAGGGAAGATTAAGTCATATGCTCACTGCTGCAATAGTCCTTGGCAAAGAGATAGGATTCTCATCTTTGGCTGAGAATGCATAATGGTTTAGACACAGGCAATCACCTGTGTCTACTACAGCATTGCTGGTGAGTGGCAGAGCTAGAATTTGAACCTCTCTCTGTCAGACCCCAAAGTCTTCATGATTTCTCCTATGCCATATGCCTCCCTAAATGTCTGTCTGTTTGCTGTAAAGGCTTCCACCTGTACCTTTCCTTACTGGTTTCTTGATGGCCAGGAACCCCAAATTATGTTCAGTGTCTCCTTGCTGGCTTCCTTTACAAACCTACCCTGAGCTCCTAGCCACAGTGAAAGGACTACATTTGCATTCAGCAGCGTGCTGCCCCATGGCAGTTTGAACAGTGGCACCCTGTCAGCTAGGAGGGGCAATGTCAAGTGCAACTATGTCATGGAAACGTGGTGATGTGTGTCAGCTTGTAAAGGACGCAGGGGCCAGTTTCTGAACCTTTGCAGGGGCAGCTCAGCCAAACAGAGCCCACTCAATGTCACGTTTTCTTCTTGATACCCACAACAGCCCTGTGAGGTCTTTACCATCATTATCATTATTGACCATCGTTCTCATTTTGCTAAAGAAGAAACTGAAGCTTAGAGAGGTTAAGTAGTTTGCCTAAATTCACCCAATTTGTAAATGAGAGTCTAGATTTAAATTCAGGACCGTGAGTCTTCAAAACAAACATTTTCATTTTAAACTTTTTAAAGTTGTGAAATAGCCCCAAATACTGAAAAAAATCCCTACAACATATGTGTAGTTTCATATGGAATCATAAAGTGAACATTACTCCCCAGAACCCAAAGAGAAAGTTGCCAGTACCCCAGAAAACCCCATCCTCACTTTGTCTGCTGGTAGGTTAATTTTGTGGTACTCATTCAGTTGTGAAACTTAGACTCTTAATTGCCCTTTTAATTATCCTCCTTAGCACATCATGATACGGTGCAGAGGAAAGCTGTATGAACCAGAATTCAGAGGCATAGATGCTCCCTTTCTGTAATTGTATTTATCTGGGGCAAGTCACATTTCTTCGAAATAGACTGGCATAACACCAAATGACTTTTAAAAACCTCAACTACCATTATCCAGATAAAGAGTTGGTTAACTGGAAAATGAAAATCAGATTGGAGGGAAGGTTTTGCTTGCTTCTCTGTTAATTTGTTAGTATGGTTATAGAAACTTTTAATGTTTCCAGTGACAGACTTCACTCATTTTGAACACCAAGTGTTTTGTTCACTTATGTAAGTCAGTAAATTGCCCTTGCACCTTATTGATTAAAATGTCCTAGCTCTTGAAGGACTCAAAGTATAATTTCCCTGAGACAGACTGTACTTTCGTTTTTTAAAATCCACCGTTGAGGTCTGTGCATGATAAAGTGAAACCAAGTGGTTATTAATTTTTCATCGAAATCTTCTGAATAAGTGTTTTCTCTTGCTTGGTTTCAAAAGGAGTCATATTCTTGAATCTAATTAGAGGCAGTTTATGTACTGTGGGCTTATTAAGATTCAAGGCACTTTTTTATTTTAGTCTGTCTGATATCCCTTTTTAATTTCACTTAAATTTGAATTACTCTAAAAATCATCTGGGCATACTAAAGATACTCAGTGTTATTAATAATGATGATGTTGACGAATCTGTCCCATCTTATTCTTCTCAAATTCCATAACCTTATTCTTGATTCTGGATTGTACGTGGGACCATGCTGCCCCTCCCTTCTCTCTTCCTGTGGCAGAGATCAATAATCAATCATGACACTCTTCTAGTGAGCCCAAACAAGGCCTCTGGGACTTTCTTCATGTAGCTGCCAAGCAGCCATTCCCAGTTGGTCCGAGTTATTAGGCTCTTTGCCGTCCCTCATCCTGATGTTGGTTGTCTTAGGTCTAGATTTGCATGTTTCTCCTTTTTGACCTCTTGAATAAGTTACATTATCAGCTGGTTGCTATTTCTAAATCTCCGCCTCAGACTCCCATTTTCCTACCTATTTGAATGAAAATATTTCCCTTTACGGGGCCTATCTATAGTACCTCACTTCCAGTGGGTACTCAGATCTCTCAAGCTGTGTACGTGGTGTGTGCATCTCACAAAAAACAATTAGACTTCTTCCTTGACCAGTCTTTGTTCATTCCTCTGGATTTGTTCTTGGAAGTGACTTCCTGTCTTAAGGTAAGAACTCTTTTTCTCATTTAACAATATTATGCTGTCTCTGGAATGAGTGTTTCCTGGCCATTTGGAATAGAAATAGATCTCTGCTTGAATCCCTCCTGAATTTGTATCAGGCTGTATTTTCAGCATGACTGTGTGAGTTCGTAACAGACTTAACTTTCCATAGCTAGTGATCATATACTTAGGACAAAACCACAGAACTTGACTATTTGAAGGCTTTGGAGAGTGAAGAAAAGCAGGGAGATCCTGGAAGGCAGTCGAAAGTAGAAGGGACAAATATACTGAGTTTCCAGTTTTGTTTTGTTTGAGAGCAGGCCATGGTGGTGTCTAAAATTCCAACAGAAAAACCTAGTCTTTCTGCTCTGAAGCACCAGAGGACAGGGTTCTGGGTAACCATGGCAGCTGGAAGGTGAGGGGTGTACCCCACAAAGGAGGGAGACAGACAGAGTGAGTCCTGGATTCGGCGTGTCAAATCGGCCCAAATCAGAAGGTATCCTTGGAAGGGTATGTGTAAAAGGCTGACTGCAAGCGGCCTAGCCAAAGTGAAAAAGAACAGAACTAAGTTTGGAGGTGCTGCCCGTGAGACGAGTCTGAGTATGCGTCACCCATGAATCACGCCTCACTGAGAACTTAGCTCTTTTCACTTATATCTGATCCGCACAATGTAAATACACGCCTTCCCACTGTTCACTTCCCTGTCTGGATTTTGTACGCTTTGTTCACAGTTGTTGGGTTTAGAAGGCAGGCAAGAGATCTAAAATCTTTAGAACGAACGCAAAGCCTCATCCAAGACAAGAGTTTGAGAGGAGATTTGAACAGAACAGTCACTGGTGTGTGGTGAAGGTTCTTCTTATGCGTTCTGACGTCACGCTTTCCTCGTGTGCTTGCTGCGTTTGCTTTTCAGAGTGGGGTGTTGCGAGCAGTGTTGAATATTGTAATAATCACAGTATTAACAAACATGATAGCTAATATTTTCTGAGCTCTCATTCTATGACAGGCACTGTTCTAAGCATTTTACGTGTAGTAGCTCATTTTATTCTCATGGGAACTCTTTTATGATTCCTGGTTTATGGTTGAAGAAATCAAGGCTCAAAGAGATTGAATGCACAGCTCTAAAGTGGGAAGCCAAGAGCCAAGAGGAAGAGGAAGCCAAGAGTATATAGCATGGTATATACACCTATGCCCATTCTCAATAGCTATTGTCTGCATGGAGTTCCAGAAGATTCCTGAGCAAGATAGATGTGAAGAATACCATTTCAGGCTGCTGTGCCCTATCAAGTTTACTGGCATGAATGTGGTAGGGAAAAGGTTAAGAAATACTAATGTAGGCCCAAAGATTGAATCCTAATTTAGTTAAAGGGATAAAATATGAGTGAGTAGTTAGCCTATCCCAGATGAATAAGATTCTGCTTAGGCCATTGTTGATTGACTGTTGGGGCTAAAATACTGCTGAAATTTTTGTTCATGTTGACGAGAAAATTACTGAGTTTAGTCAATTAGAATGAAAGGTGGCAATAAACTTTGCTTACAAGAGAACTAATGGTTTACTTTGCTGGGACTAGAATTCTCAAATCTGCTCAGAGTCCTACCGGCGCTTGACTAGAAGCTTGATGAAGGTGGTGTCAAGTTCTTAGTCAAGAACTCACAAAGGAAAGAGAAATCACTTCCTGTTGTTGAATCAGAGAACTTTTAATGATACTTTGAGCACTGCAGTGTACTGCTTACACACCACAGGATCTATGTGGGTACACTAGGAAGCCCTTACAGCATTGGGCTTAGGTAATAGATGGAGGGTGTCCAGGCTGGAGATGTGATCTTTCTGCTCTGTTCCATATTCTTCAGACCACATGTGGAAATTTGTCCTCTCCTGAACAGCATGTTATAAAAGAGATGCTTTATTCCAGCAATGGCATAACTTGCATTGGACTAACAGATAACACAAAGCAGGAAGATAACCTCTGGACAAAATATGCAAAATATAACAAAATTTCTACAATGTTAACATACTTGAGGGTGTTGTAGAGTAACCATAATTAGGTAGAAACTGGAGACACGTCTGTCCTTGAAGGAAAGGAACTGCCCTGAATGAGATCCACATTTATACAGCTTTTCATCGGAGAGCCCTTCCCAACCAACGCAATGCATCAAACAGCTCTCCATTGAAATGTTATTTTTCCTCATTTGCCTAATGAAGTTTGAGCCCTAAAATTGCCAGGAACACTTATTGACACTGATAGGAAGCATTGTTCTTTCATTGACATTTACTAAAACTAGATATTTTCTTGGCATTTCATTATGGGATAGTTATTTAATTTCAAGTAGACTTGGGGACTTATAGTATTTGCTAGGTTAAAGAACATGAGGAAATCAAATAACAGAATGAAAGAATCGGTATATTAACCATTAGGGTTTTGATTTAGAACCTGGTTTTTGAAAACGTGAAAAATTCATTTGCTTTTTCTGTGTTTTAAAGGTTTGACCTCTGTGTAAGTGACTTTACTACTGAAACTGATTGCAGTGTATTATAATGTTTTTGAATATTGATATAATAAATATTTAATAGATACATTTTGCTAGTAAGTACTTCATCTAGCATGGAATTAGAGAAGTTTTACCTGAATCAGCCTCTGAAATAGCCAGAAAAACATCATCGTGTCCTTTTGAACAACCTTAAAAACATCTTTTCATTATTAATTTGTTCTTGCTTTTGGTTTCTGGCTTAAGCACATTAATGTAAAAATGCAGTACGTGTACATTCAACCTTCTACACTTGTGGATTCTAGTGAGGAGGGCGGTAGAAAAGCAAAATTTTATAAGCACAGATTTGTACTTATATATGAAGGATCATGACGTATTTTTGTACACATCTGTTAAGTGTGGGAAAAACCAGTAGGGTTCTTTGCCTGGCTGTCTAGGTGATTATGGCGATAGAATAGTTATAATGATGAAAGCATTTAGTGAATAACATTTGTGTTAGCTACTGTGATGCATGCTTCAAAGGGAAGGCCCTCACTGGTGACAGATGATAACCTGGCAGTATAGTGATTAAGATCACAGGGCCCAAAAAGTGGTTTTGAATGCTGGAGATCTTGGAAAAATGTTTTAGTCTCCTTGTACTTCAGTTTGCCATCTACAATCAGGGATAATCCTTTCCCTACCTTGCTATTTCCAAATGAATGCACTGGGATGGAGCTGCCTTCCCTGGTCATCTCTTATGTATGGTCATGGTCATTATCATCCTTGGGCCAGGACCCAAAAGCAGGTCCCTGTCTCCAGAGTCCATGATTGTAACCACCTTACGATACGCTGCCCAACACATAGTAGGTGCTCAGTATATACGCTCCGAAGTGCATCTCTGGAGAGTGTGTTTTGTACTTCCTCGTTGGGCCATTTGTAGATAATATGTGGCACAATGCAGGGAGAAACTTCTCAGCTTTGGAGTCTCAGAGATAAATGATGGGCAGATGGGCCGATACCTGTATAATTCTAGAAACATGACTAGTGAACTGTTAGTCCAGGGAGGTGCCTGGCCTTGTCTAATATATTTTACTGTCATGAGAACCACTGTTATTTATCTGCCATAAAGGCAAGTCAGTGACCCCAGTTTTAGATCGAGGGTCATTTTATCAGTGGTCCTTATATCTAATTAATTAACTATCATTCAGCAGATACTTACAGAACACCTCTTCCATGCCAGGACTGTACAGGCATGGGGATGCATTCGTGAATGTATCAGGCATGGTTTTTTTTTTTTTTTTTTTTTTTTGCCTCGGAGACCATTATAGTCTCGTGGGACGTGCTAGACATTAACGAATTGCATGAATACATAATTGTACTTTGAGAGATGCCATGAGGGCATATGATGGACGATAGTGAGCATAGTGAGCTTGGGAGGGGAGTGCCAATATTGGTTTTGGTAGAGGTCAGCAAACTTTCTGTACAGGAACATATAGTAAATATTTTAGGCATACATTCTTTGTCGTAACCACCTTGTCATTACAGTGTGAAAGTCGCGCTGGACAAAATGTAAATGAATAATAGGTGTGCCTGTGTTCCTGTAAAACTTTCTTTACAAAAATAGGCAGGTGGGCAGATATGCCCAGTTGAGTATAGTTTGCTGACCTCTGATTTAGGGAATCTGGAAAGGTTTTCCAGAGAAAACCATTTATTTGCAAAGGTAATTTATGCTCTTGGTACAGAATTCTAAAAGATACATAGGGTATTATAGTAAAAATGCCATCTCTCCCACCTAGGTGCCCTTCCTACGAAGAAAGCACATCTGCCAGTTTTGGGTGGGTGTATGTAAATATAGTTTATTTTATAAGTCACACCTATAAATGTGAACGACTTTTTAAAGGCCCTTTATCTAGTAAGCTGAGATAGGCAGGTGTTCTATAGGAAAAAGCTGGTGCTGCTGCTGCCGGATCTAATGCCGGTCATTGATGGGACAGGGCTAGGGAAGTCTACTTACAGTCTTTTTTCTCCATCAATAAATGGGACACAGTCTTTTCAGTACTTAAAATAGATGAGGATTTGTGAAAATTAGTGTCTACTGTTCCTGAGATCATCTGATAATAAAAACGATATTAGTGTGAGGAGAAAGAGCACTTCTGGAATTGCCATGGAATAGCTTAGGAAAATGAAATTCACAATCTGGAGCTTCTCATGCTGCTTTCACTTCTGTAATTCAGAGAAAGAACTGTTCTTACATAAGCCATGTGTGTGTGGCAATGTGCTGAGCATGTGCTGAAAACTTGGATTTGATAGTCCCTGGATGAAATTTCCCATCTTTATTTCCTGTCATGGAATCACAGACTGACTTAATCCGTGGGCTATTTGGCATCTTCTCAGTTGGGAAATAAAATAGCATAACCAGCATCTTCCCCTCCCTTCCCTTGTGCCCTGTGCCTCTTGAAGTAGACCAGGTCTTCATCCTGTTCTCCCGTGATCTGGACTGATGAGAAAAGGCGTTGCTGGCAGGCTGATGACAGGCAGAGAGGCTCATCAAAATCCATAGGTTGTTTTAACTTAAAGCAATGTCTTCTTACATCTACACTGGGAAGCCTCTTAGCTTCTCAGGGAGAAATCTCTCCTGTGGGACTCTCAGTGTTGATGTGGGAAGGCATAAGGATGCAGGTTCCTCCTCGGGATTCCCAAGGACTTTTCCCCCATCTCTCAAATATAGGACAGGGGTCTGTAAACGTTTGCTTATAAGACCAGATAGGAGATATTTTAGGTTTTGCAGCCATCTGGTCTCTGTTGTGACTGCTCTGCAGTTGTAACCCCAAAGTAGCTACAGACAATGCATAAATGGGGAGACAGAATATTAAAACCTTTGCATTGTATTTTCAGAAGAGTTGATTTAGACTTAGTGTTCTAAGTGCTATGGACTAAGTGTTTATGTTCCCCCCAAATTCTTATGTTAAAGGCCTAATACCCAGTGTGATGGTATTTGGAGGTGGGGCCTCTGGGAGGAAATTAAGTCATGAAGATAAAGCCCTCATGAATGGGATCACTGCCTTATAAGTAGAGAAAGGATCCCTTTCTCAGCAAGAAGGCGGTTGTCTATAAGCTGGGAAGAGAGTTCTTGCTGGAACCCAACCATGCTGGCAGCCAGGCTCCAGAACTATGAGAAATAAATGTCTCTTGTTTAAGCCTCCCAATCTGTGGTGGTTTGTTATAACAGCAGGAGTTGATGAAGACACTAGGCAAGTAGGTTTTACCTGGCATTTCAGCTTGTATATTGATGGTATCCAATGAAGCACTGTGTGATGAGGATTTTGAGACTAAGGCTATTTTTTGGGTCAGTGAAGGCGATTGATTAGTGATATGTCGTAAGTTCAGATTCAGGGAAGACTGGCACAAGTGCTCTGCATCTTTCATCCTTGCCCCTAGGAATGCCTTGAGAACAAAGACTGCCATTTATCTAATATGTCCGATATTTATAGTAAAATATGTAAAGGTTCAAGAAAGGCTTATCAAGTGAATGGACATTTAGCTTGACACCTTCCTACAAAACCACATTTAAGCTGTTTATCCTGCACAGTCATTGTCACCAAATGCTTGTAGCATTCATGTCAATATCTTTTTATTCTAAGGGTTTTCCAAAGACAGGGAATTGACTGTATTCTGTTAAACGTTTTTGGCTATCAGTATTTGTCCTTTTTAGGTAACAGAATCATCAATGTGTACATTTTACATTGTTAAAAAACTCAAGTCAGTCAAGTAAATTTGAAGATCTAATTGGCTTTATTAATCGATCCATGAATTGGGCAGCCTCTCATCTAGAAAATAGCTGGGTGCTCCTAAGAGATGTCCAAATGGAAGGTTTTTATAGAAGGGGGGCAAGAAAGTTATAAGCAAAAGACAAGAAAGGATTGTTTTAGGCTAGATCACCTTCCCTTAGTAGCAAAGGATTGGAGGTCTTTTTATGCAAAATACCACATCTTCCTTTGGAGGATGGAGATGGTCCATATGACAGATTACGTAATTGGTGCTTTTCAAAAAATGCCTGATTGACAGGTTAAGACTTATTCTGGAGTAGGTTGAAACTGTAGTTAGGTTAGGTATTAAACCCTGGTGTGGTAACTTGGCCTGGCCCAAGTAATGCCATTTTGGAACTGTGGTTTTCTTTTCGACAACATGATTTTCTCTAGCTCTGTTCTTTCTTTCTTTCTTTTCTTTTCTTTTCTTTTCTTTTCTTTTCTTTTCTTTTCTTTTCTTTTCTTTTCTTTCGATTTTATTTATTTGAAAGAGAGAGAGATCACAAGTAGGCAGAGAGGCAGGCAGAGAGAGGGGGAAGCAGGCTCCCCGCTGAGCAGAGAGCCTGATTCGGGGCTCGATCCCAGGACCCTGAGATCATGACCTGAGCCGAAAGCAGAGGCTTTAACCCACTGAGCCACCCAGGCGCCCCTCTAGCTCTGTTCTTAATGCCATTGTAACTAAGGCCTTTATGTTTCTTACAAATAATATAAATACAGTGCAATTAGAATTTATATTAACTTTTTTTTGAAATATGTAGAATAGGTAATTAGTAGTGATTTTTCATGTGTGCTTCATAAAATTGGTTTCACTTCTTTATAGTAAATAGAGCTTTGTGCCTTACATGCTTACAGTACTCTGAATCCTTTTTTAACAAGCACAAGATGTATTTCATGGCTGTATCATAACACTTATCTTTTGTGTCTTTAGGGTTGCAGGATAAGGGACTGCTATAATCCCCATAAAGTTGACTTTTCTATCACGTGATGCATGGCACAATAGAAATATATATATTTGGTCTTTGACACAAAGCCCCTAAAACCTTTGGAATTTCCTGAGTGGTAGGAATGTCTTTTGTTATTTGTAATGAGCCCCTTCAGCCACACCTCTGAGTGTATACTCCCTAAATCCCTTAGATGATTCCTGGGGATTGGCTGGGGGAGCTCAGAAGGTTGGAACTTCAGTCCCCTCCCTCACCCCACCTCTGGGTATGGGCGGGGGCCTGGAGATGATGGAGTTCAGTCAGCAGTGGGCAGTCATTTAATCAGTCATTCCTGTGTAATGAAACCTCAAATTAAACTCTGAAACAAGGAGATTAGGGGAGCTTCAAGGTTGGTGAACTCATCTCAGTCTGCCTGGGAAGGTGGTGTATCCAGAGAGAGCAGAGAAGTTCTGTGCTATACCCTATACTTTGCCCTCTATATCTCTTACATTTGGCTGTTGCTAAATTGTATCTTTGTTAATTGTAAGTGAAATGCTTTCCTGAGTTCTGTAAGTTATCTTAATGAATTACTGAACTTGAGGAGGGGTTCATAGGAACGCCTGCATTTGTAGTTGGCTGGGAAGAAGTGTGAGTAGCCAAAGAATCCCATTTGCAACTGTTGTCTGAAAGTGGAGGTTATCTTGTGGGGCTGAGCTCTTAAACTGTGGGGTCTGCACTAACTCTGGGAGTCAGTGACAGAGTTGAATTGCTGGACATCTAGAGTTGGTGAAGAACGGCCTATGTTTGGTATTAGGAAACATCATAATGTCTGTTCATGCCAATGCATAACTTACTGTAGGGCTCAGTATCTCTTTATATTTGGCAGAAAGAATGCTCTTATGCCAAAGCATCCGTGAAGCAGATTATGCTGAGGGAAAATGTTGAGGCTTGGTAAACCCATGACAGCCTATCTCAGACTTTCTTGTGAAGTGTGTCTCTTGTTCCTTCTTTTCTCTTTCTCTTTCTCTCTCAGCCTCTCCCCTCACACTGAGAAGGATCTCCTGTGTTGTGTGCAACACTTAACTCTGTCCCCAAACTTGTATTTCCGCTCATCAGAAGGTCCTGTAGTCAACTAGACTGCCTTCTCTTCGATGCGAGTTTAGTGACTGTCTGTGACTGATTGACTATGCCCTTCTGGGCTTCTCATCCATTCACCCCAAATAACTTATCTAAATGTCCCTTCCAGCTGTCATCCTGAGAGGCTTTGGGGGCAGATCTACCTTCGTCCATCTTGTACATTCATATGTGCATTCATTTAATAAAAAACTGAATTGAGTACCTACTATGTGTCTTGCAGTGCTCTAGATATTGGGCATTCAGCCTTGAAAAAAAACAAGTGTTTGCTGGATGGAGGTGGTGTCCTAACTCTCTAAGTTTATATTAGTTATAGGTTAGAATGTATGAAACAGGGAGAAGCATTGACTAAATTGCTCTGTATTCTTACATTTCTTTCTACTCCTGCTTTGATCATTTGGAGTCTAGTCAGAAATATGGAAACTACACTAGTTATTTTAACAGGGATAATTTAACCTAGAGAATTGATTAAGGAAGTGCTGGAAGGGCAAAAAGAACTCTGACTCAAGCAGAGATTGTAACTGCAGGAAGCAGCTACCATGCCTGGAAAAAATGGAAGCAATTGGGGCTCTCGTGGAGCTTGGAAACATGGAAGGGGGCATCCTGCAGAGTGGGAACCCAGAGCATTAAGAAAGGAAGCGGCACGGCCTGGCTGGTTCCCATGGCTCTGAGGCTGGTCGGGGAATGCTGGCAGAACCTGTAAACTGCACCTAACTGCTCTTGGAAGCAACTGCTGCTCGTTAGGTTGAAGAGCTGTGGCTGGGGCTCTGATGATAGAATACCAGGCAAACCAGAAGGAGCAGATACTTTCTTTGTCCTCCAGCCCGTTAGTCTCTCAGTGACGCACCATATTAGTGGAACCTAGTGGGAAGCCAACTGGCAAAGGGGAAAGTAATTTGCAAAGTTTCAGCCCACCAAGCGGTGAGCATCTAAAAGAGAGGTTTTGGAACTGATTAAAATAATAATAATAATAATAGCTTAATAACCAGTACATCACTAATAGGCCCCAGTGTGGGAAAACTGTATAAAATATTGTTACATTGATTTTTTTAGGTGGTTAGACTTCTCAGGACCTTTAATAAGACACGTATTGAGAATCTCTAACTAAGGAAAGCAAAATTCTGTATTTCCCAAATAGGTGACCATGAACCTTCCTTCTTTAATTTCTAGCTCACAAATTTGTTTTCTGATTATATTCTCCCTATTTTTAACATTGCCTCTCCCTTCGTTTCAATGATCAATTTAAAATTTTCAAGATTTGTAGTCAATTTTTATTGACTTTTATTGACAATTTTATATTTTATTGATTAATATCTTCTCATATCTCTCTAATTTACTGTACTTTCCAAAGTGGTTTTGTGTTGTATCCTCCATGAACTTTTCTCTTCAGGTGTTAGTTCTTCTGTTTGCTTCTCTTTGATGATGTCGGTGGGCTGCCATTGTTTAGTAATTCTTGATACTCAGCTTAGAGCAGCCCAACGTCAGTGACTGTGGGAGAGGTACAGAGGGTGTGGCCACGTGGTAGGTGCCAGTAACTGGGCTTTCCCCCATGTGTCAGAGGTCACCTGGGGCACAGAGTCATCTCTTGGGCCCCCATACCCCACAGTTACTATTTTTGTGTAGGAGCTTACCCTGTGCTACCCTGGTCTTCCTAATGTTGTGTTGGTGCCTCTTCTGTTCTCTGTGTCTCTAGCTTTCAGGTTTAAAATATAACCAGAGCTATATCCCCTTTTGGTACAGTCCTATCCTGCGCTCTTTTAGCTGTGGGATTCTACTTCAATCTGTTTCTTATTTGCCTGCTGTTCTTCAGGGATTCTTCTCAATTTCTGGTTTCCCAGGCACCCATTGCCTTCTTTATTATTTTCCCCAGTGCTTCCATGAATAATTTGTTTAGACATATTGTTCCAATCTCGTGTTCTTCCTTTCTGTACCCCTTCTCTACTTGGCACCATGTCTGGCCCTGTGAAGTAGGTGATTCTTTGTGTCCAGTGAATTGTTCTTGGTCGTTGGTCACAAGGTGTCAGGTTACTTCTCCAGCCTTCAATGTGGCAGCACGTCCTTGGGGGTGTTTCCTCTTGGGAGGCTCTAGTGCCCCAACAATAGCAGGATCTATAGAATTGAAATTTTAGATGACTGTCTGCCTTCATTGAAACAACGAAGGAAGTCCTCAAGAGAGGAGATATTTGTCCTTGGGTAGCCATTGGATACTGGCTGCATCTGGCTAGCTGGAAAGTAATGGAACACCATATTTCTACTGTGGTAGCATTTCTTGCCTCTGGGGTTGCTTCTTGATCTCAGACCCCATTGAAAAAGGATTTCACGGAAATCTTTTATTTCACTTTCCAACAACCTTGCAAGGTTGTGATGGTTGATACTCTCATTTAACATTAAGTAACCAAGGTTGAAAGGTCACCTGCCATAAGTGCCCCGGGCAGACAGCCTGAGTCTTCACCTCTCCCACTTAGGCCCATTTCTCACTATCGGCTCCTGAACCTGTCATCAGGACATTACCGAGCAAACGTCATATTTTGCTCTTTTGTGTCTCATTTTTTCTGTTAACTTCTGGTTTGGACCAGTTGTTAAATTGTAGTAATGTCATATAGCATTTCACTGTAGGTTCCTAAAAGAAAAACGATGAGGATTAAACATTCTTGAGATTGCTTTGCTTTTATTGAATCTCCCAATTTTAAGAGGATATGCTACGGTTAGAATATTATTTTCTTTGCTGCTTGGATATGAAGTGTCAGATTGTTTTGCAAGGGTCAGACTGTCCTCTTGTCTGTGTGTGCTTTTCGGATTTTTCTATCATTACACTGGACTTTTCAAATGAATGACAGTTCTTTCAAAAGTTTTCTGGAGGATAGTGAATGCCACGTACCCTACACTATATATAAATTCTCTTTTCAAGGATTATTTTGAAGTTTCATTTTCATGTTACCAAGTTTTCTGAAAGCTTGCCTTGAATTTAACTTCTGTGGTTTATTTGCACAGATATAAGTAAGATTTTGTGACTCTCCTCCTCCCCCTCCCCCTCCCCTACTCTGGCTAAAGAAACTCAAATTATTGCCAGAGAAGAGATGACTAATGTGAATTGAAAGATTTGGCATTCCCTTTTCTTTCATAACTAGGACATTAAATGTAGAGTATTGGGGAGGGCGTTGGGATTTAATACTCAAGATTGTAATTTCTTCTGTAAATGGAGATTCTGACAATGGAAATGTGAAAAAAAGGGGTACTCTCTATAATGTTGTCACCTTTCTTAATAGAAAATTGTAAGATCTAGTTTTTTATAGTGACAATATTTTATTCATCAACAAGAATGGAATCAATTTCTAAACACAAATAGTGGACTTGGAACCTTGCAGACAGCAATTACCATTCTGTACAGCAAACCTTCAAAATGTCAAAGAGACAGTCTCAGGAATTTCTCCAGCAAAGGTCACTCATTTACTACTCTTTGAGTCATTTCTTCAGCCTGCCAGGGTGACAGGCGAACCCGTGAGATTGAGTTAGCTAGGTCGCTCAAAACTGCCACCATAAAGAAGCAATGAGAAGTCTATTTCTATCAAGTAAATCCCATTAAACTCAAATGTATCCTGAACTATTAAGCTCTATTAGATTGTTAGAAGAAACATGAGTGGGTTGATTGAAATAAAGTCTGCCCCTTGCAAGGTTTCCCTGAATTTATTGGATGAGACTTTTGGGAGTAATTTAAGGAGGCCTAACAAATTGGGAACTGAAAGGGGTAGAGGAAGGAAGGAGGCAGGGCTTCATGAAGGAGCTAGATCTGATGCACTGAGATGTCATATTTGACTCATTGTCATGGCTATGCTGAACACATGTATGACAAAGCCCCGTCACATACTTTACATGTGTGTTTCCTCCCAGCAACCCTGGAAGGTTGGGTATTCTGTTTTACTAGTAGCTGTGCTAGTAGCTAGTAGCTAGCTTGCTCAATATCACAAGCTCATTCCAGGTGGAGAACTTGAAAAACACCCCTGTAGGTCTTTTCATAACTGATGATGTTTTTATGGAATGTGGTTGAGGAAAAATATGTAGTATTTTTTCTTCTAACCCTCATAAGTAGTGAGAGTAACAGTCTGCTCTGATGCATGTGTAAATGTGTAAAAAAATGGCTGGAGTTAGCTGAGCAATTAATGGCCTCAGATTGATCAAGGTTGAGCTCATGGCTGTTCTGTTATTATATCTTTTGAATTTGATTTCAGGTTAGCACTCTACTTGAGACTATTTTTAGAATCTGAAACCCCCTTTTGCTACAGAGAGACTCTGATAGCAAGACTCACTTGAGTGAGTTGAAGAAATCATGCGCGTGCACACACACACACACACACACACACACACACACACACACACATTTTTATGGGATGAAACAGTGACCTAATTTTTGGTACATAACTTCCAGAGTTATTCACTTAAGTCAGATTTTTGTGAACATAAAAGACCAAGGCATTTGGCTGAAGCCTTAGGTAGTCCATAGATGAAAGCCAGTGTCTACTGTTCCTTCCCTGAGCTCACGTGTTCTACAAAGATGCAGTATTGGTGTGCCGGAAGAGCAGTGCCTAAGCACGTGGATGGACCCTTCACACTGGCTTATTGAGGCAGTGCCAGCTTGGTAGCAGGTGGAGTAACACCTCGAGGCCTCAGGTACACATCATGAGCTGCTGGCCCGCCATGATCGCAGGGTTCTTCTGAATCTAGTTTTTTAATTTTTTCTTATTAAAATTATATTTTATACCTTACCTTTTCATTTTATTGGTTAATAAATCCAATTTATGGAATCGTGTAGCTACTAAATTTATTACATTAAGTGTATGATTATTTTTATTTAGAGAAAATGCAGAATGTTGAGATTAATGTCATAGTCACCCTTGTGTCCAGTATGAAGAAGTTTTAAATATTGCCATTTTCTTGTACTTGCTCAGATCATTTTTAGTAGAAGACGTAAAGTTAACTGATCAAGTCAAAGTCTCTTGGTGCCCCTTCCCCAAACCCAGGGCCTTCTCTGACTCTCTCACAGAGTTACTATCCTTAACTTGACATGTCACCTTCTAAACTTTGGATATGACAACTTGTATATGTAGATGAGGAAAACACTTTTCCGTTTACTCATCTTAGGTTCATTGGCCGAGGTCCTGCAGATTAGTCTACTAAAGGACAGAGTAGCTAGAGAAAAACAAACAAGTTTATTAACAGGTACACATACCCCTGGGAACACTCACCAATTTGTGACTCAAAGGGGTGGTCAGAACTTTGGCTGATGTTGCATCTTAATAAAAGAACAGTAAATCTGCAGAGAAGTGCTAAGACAAAGGAAAAGGACTTTGAGCTTCTAGGGGCAGCAAATTGTAGGAAGGTAAATCTATGGGGATGCTAATAGAAGATAAGGATTAGTAAAGTTTGTTATGGTGACTCCTGTGGTGCTGTCTCTGGACTAAGAGTGTAGATTTATGTCCCATGATTAAGAATCATCCTGCCCTTTTGGGTGGAGGGAGAAGGGGAACAGAGAGTTTTTCTTGTGTCTGCTTTTCAGTTACCCTCAGCTCAAAATAATCTTTATGCCTACCTGCCTTCCCTCCTTCCTTCTTCCCTCTCTCCCTCTCTCCTTCCTGTCCTCCCTCCTATATAGTGTTTCTTAATCAAGGGAGGCCTTGTGTTTTCTCCTTGGAAAGAAGCTGCAGATGGGCCAGTGTAGCAAGCTGGGGCAAAAGCAGGGCAGTTTGCGTGTTGCCCACTGGGATTAATAGTAAATAAGAAAGATGGTTGTAAGATCAAAGACCCAGAAGCTCTGATATGGTGGAATGATGGATGGGACTCTCAAAAATTAAGTGTGATGCAAAGGCCAGTTTGGGCAAAAAATCCAAGGTAAGATAGTTGCAAAAGAAATGTTTCTTTTTTAGTTAGCAGGTATATAAAATTCACTAGGTTTATATGCACTGTGTCAACTGTGTGTCAGTGTGTGTGTTTGCATCTAATACTAGATTCCCCTTTACCTTAAAGCCCACATCTAATTCATGAGTAAGCTTCGCTTTATCACCAAACAGTATCTTGAATCCCTTCATTTCTCTGTTCTACTTCCACTGCCCTTCTCTGTTATTTAGTTGAGGGTCTGAAGACTGGCCTCCCAGCCAAAACTGTTTCTGCAAACAAAGCTTTGCTGGAACACAGCCATGCCTATTCTTTTATATATTATTTCTGCCTGCTTTTGCGACAAAGGTGGAGTTGCAGCAGAGACTCTCTGGCCTCAAAGCCAGATTTACTATTTGACTCTTTACTCTTTACTATTTCTATTCTGCTGTTTATAGAAAAAGGTGGCTGACTCTGGTCTGGTTTAATGCAGCTCTCCTAACGGGTTCCCTTCTCTAAACAGAAAACAGAGTGACTTTTCCAAAATGTGAACTTGATCTCACTCCCCCGCTTAAAACTCTGAGTGAATAACATCTAAACTTTGGACCGCAGCTTCCAAGCACCTTTATGGTCTGGTCCCTGCTCCCTTTTCTCCCCTCCTCTCTGACCTATTCCCTACTAGCTCCTGACCCTGCAGACCCTTTCCTGCCTCAGGGCCTTGGACCATGCCTGCTAGGTTTCTCCTCGACTTCTGTACATGCCTCTCTGCTTTCTGTCTTCAAGTCTTTGTGCAGATGGCCTTTCCTCCCAGGTCTCCACACAGTGTGCCCTTTGCCTCAGTAATTCCTCGTGGTATATATGTTATTTCCTCCAGAGCACTTCCCACTCTGTCAGTACCTTCTCCACTTCTGTGTTCACGTCCTTCCTCTCTGGCTCCCCTCCTAGGACCTGAGCTCTGTGACAGCAAAGACCTTGTTTTTGCTGATGACCAGTAGACCTCATTATATTAGGACTATGTTATAAATGCCCAGTAGAAAACTGTTCAAATAAATGAACAAAGTACAGATTCTGCCGGTTTCCTTAGTAGGAGTTAAATGCACGTATATATTTACTCTAAATTTGTTTTCTTTCTTCATATAAATAAGTCTTACCCACTTCTGTTCACAATATAAAATTAAGGTGATTTTCTTCTGCAACATAGTCGAGGTGGCACACTCTCCACTAGGGGACAGGCAGGCATTTTTGAAATGATGCTATTCAGTATTTTTAGTGCCTTTTATACATTTGTTTCTGCTGTTGTGTTAATATGCTAATGTTTATCAAGGTTGTATTTTTTCCCCTCCCCTTCTTTCTTGGTGCTGGCAGAGCAGCAGTACAGAGTTATGGAATGAACTCTCCTTTGGGCGTTTGTCCTTACTACAAAGAGTTTTACATTTCTTTGCTCCTTAAAAAAAAATGCTGCTTTTCTGCTGAACCTAGGATAAAAAGAACAAGGCTGTATCTTTGAGAATCTTAATTTTTTTGACTTAGTGAAACCCATCCAGGAACCTTTCTCTCATTCAGAGCTTCCCATTTTTTCCTCCAGCCTCATATTCGGGACAGCTCTGTACCTTCCTGCAGTGAAATCTATACACCATCTCCGGTTTCTCCTCCTGCCCCAGTCATTGTTCAGGACCCACTTTTGTGGGCTGGTGGGAGGGGACATTTACCGTTAGTGTTTCACTGAAGAACAGTCTGTGGAGTCAGGCACACCTGCATTTGAAAAATGGCCCTGCCTCTAAGTATCTCTGTTAGTGTTAGCAGCACTTAGCTTCTCTGAGCCTTACTTTGCCCATCTGTAAAATGGGCTCTTGTCAGTTTCTTCCTTGTAGGGTTGTTGTGAGAATTAAATGGGGTAAGTGTATAGTAGAGTTTCCGTAATTTCATGGCACTGCTGCATGTTAGCTAGGATTCCGTTTGGTTTAAAAATAGAAGATTTTGTCAAGAAGCATTAATCCTAATCATGAATGCCATGATCCAGTTTCTGGATGGTCTGGAGGTTGAACTTTCATTTCTTTCCCACTAGGACAGGTTATTAATTTTTTTTTTTTTAACAGATTGTGCCCCCTCCTTACTGTGGGGTCC
>CM052898.1:29386594-29444275 GCA_028534135.1 Potos flavus | reverse complement strand
TCCCCCCCCCCCCCCCCCCCCCGCCAACGCACCTTGTTGGTGCTCTCACTTTGCTGCCTTGTCTTCCCTCCTTTTAAATGGAACACTCTCTTTTTAGGTCAGGAGTGGCAGTATAGTTTTTGTCTGTGGTCCTTCCAAGTCCTTTTTATTGATTTGGATTACAGACTGACCCCTGCGGACCTCCCCTCTCCCCCCCCCCGCACCAAAATAAATAAATAAATAAAAAAGAATCATTTGGAATAATAGAAAGCTCATGGGTTTTTTAGACTGGGATTCAAATCCTGACTCACTCACTTGCTGAGTAGCCTTAGATTATGCATTTGCTCATCTGTGAGGTGGGAGTACCCTGGCTCAAATGAGATAGAAAGTCAAGGTACTTAATTAAGCACAAATGGCACATTTTAATTAGCTTTGTCCGGGCCTTACTTTTTTAAATTACTGTCCTTTCTCTTTCTGTGACTGTTGAGTGACTTAAGTATAGAGATTCCACCACTAGAGTTTAAAAATACTTCTGCAGATGTGTTTAAAGCGAACAGCAGGACACTGTGGGCACTTCTTTATCATTTATGGGATCACCTACTATTTTTATTTTAGGGGTTTTTTCTGTCTCCGTGTTATACTTTTTCTTCCCCTTTGTATTTCTGCATTAAATAATGATAGCAGAGGGGTGCCTGGGTGGCTCAGTGCTTAAGCGTCTGCCTTGGCTCAGGTCGTGATGTCAGTGTCCTGGGGTTGAGCCCCACATCAGGCTCCCTGCTCAGCGGGAAGCCTGCTTCTCCCTCTCCCACTCCCCCTGCTTGTGCTCCCTCTCTTGCTGTGTCTCTCTCTCTCTGTCAAATAAATAAATAAAATCTTAAAAAAAACCGCAATTCTTTTGAGTACTTATGATCTGTTGGGCACTATTCTAGTAGATTTGTACATATTAACTCATTTAACCTTCAGAGCAGCCTATGAGGAGGGGCCTGTTAGTTTCCTCCATTTTGTAAGCGATCACCGTCTCTCTGCACCTGCTAGAGCATACGAACTCAGCCATAGGGCACTAAGTAATTGGTTAGTTCATTTCCTTACGCTGTGCAAAGTGGGGGTAACCCAAACGGTGAAGGGTCAAGAACATTCCAGTTCTAGATAAAAGGGATGCTGTATTTCCCAAGGTGACTCCAGATGAAGGCCCCCACTTTAGCCTGAACATACAGTAAACTGTAACAAAGTATCAGTACCCAGGTTCCTACACTTTCTTCCACATCTGACCTCATTTTTTTCTTTTCAATAGGTTTAGGCTTCTAGCACGATGTTGCTTTTGTTTTTTTTTAGCATGTTGTTTTTCTGAAGGAGGAGTTGATAGAATCACATCCAAGGTTAAACAGGAAAGTAGTACTATTTTTATTATTATTAGTGCTGCAATTATTATCATTTTCCTCTTATAAACAGGATTCCACTGACTCTCTTATATAGGGTGATAGTGAAGTGGCATCTTCATCAGAGGTTGTTTTAAGCAAGCAGATATTTTATTTTGTGATACTCATATTGAGACACATTGAGTTATATCTGGCTTTTCATGTGCACCAACACGTTTATTTGAAGCCTACTATTTCCTAGGTAACGTGACTAAGGTAGATTTATGGGTGCTAATTTACATACAGAATAACACTGGCAAAAACTAAAATATAACAAACACATACCAACTTTTGGCCTGCCACAGCCCACTGAGCATCTGCCTTCCTTGCCATGCTTGCAACGAGAGGGGAATATATTTTCCTCTGCGTTTACAGCTAATTCCTTGTTTGTATTCTACTGTCGTCATTGCTGTTGAGAGCTTGAAATGAGGTTTAAGAGCCTCTTCCTATCTCCCAGCAGGAGTTTATATTAGGGATAGTCGTTCTGTGTAACAGAGAATGTAAGACTTTGCCCTCCCCCACTTGAGTTTATACCACATTTGGAGAATTCTGCTGCACTGAAGTGAGGGTGCAAGCCCTTCATTTCCCAGACAAGTTAAGAGATGCTCCAGGCTGTGCGGTTGGGTTAAAGCCTGGGTTTAATTACTTCCTCTCAACATTGTTTCTGAGTAGATTGATTTTCATGGCACAAATAATAAATGAGTGTTTTTATATGAGAATTGTCTTAAAAATTATAGATTAGGGTAAACCTCTCTTTGATTGCCATCTTTCTGGTCTGCCCTGCTCAAGTTTACTGGCATTAAGTTAGTGAGCTTCATCGGGACCTTTCTCTGTACATGTACTTATGCCTCTCCCTGTTCTTAAAAGATAGAGAATGTTGCTTTGTGTGTGGACACGTGTGTCGGAAATATAAATGTTATTCTACTTTAAATATTGAAAGAAGCTGGCTGTTTTCTTTCAGTAATGTGCCTTGGAGAACAATCAATGTTAAGACGTTCATGCTTATCAGTCTAGGCTAGTCAATGAGGCGATTACAAGTTCTTCCCAAGATCTCAGTGGTAAACACATCAAAGGTTTATTTCTCATTCATGCAAATGTGGGTCTGATGACTCCAAGGCCAAGGCAGCAGTCTGTACAGTAAGTCAATAATCCAGGCTGCTTCACCCCTGTGACCACCCTCTCCACACGTGGCTCCCAGGACCTGGCAGCCAGGGAAAAGGGTCCTGAAGGGCTGTACATGTCTGCTTAAAAGTTTTGGCACCCCACCTACAAAAGAACCGAGGTTGTAGGGGACCACATACTGGATGCTATTGTGTTGCCACAGATGTTTTGAATGGTTCATATTGTTAGAATACGTTGTGGTTTATTCAGCCCATTTCCTATTTGGGAGACCTTCAGATTACCTTCCGACCGTATCCTTTATTATACACTACACTATATACGAGATCCTCATATCCAGTACATGTTTCGCTAGGTTAAGTACCCAAAAGGAGACGTTCCAGTTCAGAGGATGTGGTTGTTTTAGTTTTCATCAGTGCTGTCAGATTGGTTTTGAAGGTGGTCGCACTGATGTCCCCTTTGTCTGGGTAGCGTTCGGGGAGGCGCATTTCACTGGTGACATCACGAAACCTTCGTTTTTGTTTTAATTTCTATTTTCCTGCTCCCTAGTGGGTCTTCAGCTCTTCCTGAGCCTCGACTCTGCTGCTTTCCTGAGTGAAGAAGCATTGCTGTGAGCGTCAGGCTGCACGCAGAAAGCCCCAGGGGGCGCCTGGAGCCAGTGGGCAGATGTGGCTCACCGAGTCTCCCTCTGGGGGGCACCCAGCTCAATGACATTTTCTCTACTCCCTCTATTGATTTTTCTCCTCCTGTGCTGCTATTTCAGTAGTCTCTACACCTCTAATTTTAAAACTATGGGGCGAAGGATGATTTCTCGGTCGTGTCATTTTTTTCTATGTAACTGTCTAATTTTGTGCTTTGAATTTTCTTGGGAATTTTCGCCTGCTTAGTCATTGTCTTTTTATCTCTTGATTCTCTTTGTCTTTCCCCTCATTCTTCATTCTTTTTCTTCTGCCTCTGCTCCCTTGTTCCCAAAGGCTTTTAAATCTTTATGCCATGCTTTTCTTTTAAGTTGTATTTCCCACTTACCTTCCAAGCTTGGAAGTGCTTGCTCTGGTGAAGAAAAATGGGAGGGAAAAGGGAGCCATGGAAGGTCAGCATGAATGTCCAGATGGAACTCACCCCAGGTGCCCACCC
The DNA here is from genome assembly GCA_028534135.1 of Potos flavus. Classification (NCBI taxonomy): domain Eukaryota; kingdom Metazoa; phylum Chordata; class Mammalia; order Carnivora; family Procyonidae; genus Potos; species Potos flavus. Next base: position 29,440,628 of record CM052898.1, on the reverse strand, counting down.
ACCCCAGCTGTTTTGAGAACATGATGCTCTTCCTAATGTGGACACTTTGCCAAAATCTGTATGAAAGAAGGACAAATGGGGATTAGTCTAGTTGTCCTCCTCCCTCTGCCTCACTAGAGGATCCCTAGGCAGGTTACTTCCCACCTTTAGGCCTCAAGTTTTGAAGAGAAGAACACAATGTCACTTATCCCGGTTTTATTCTATATCAGGGGGCCTCTGGGAATGTGGGACCAGAATATAAGCACAGGGAACTAACAGTATGACTCAGTAGATCAGTAGTGTGGATTAGAGAAGTTTTGCTGCTTGATAGCTGCCTCTGATCTTTGGCAAGTGACTTAACCTTCAGCCTGAGTTTCGTTATTTGTAAGATGGTTTTATTAGTCAGGATGCTACAGATAGGCTGGGTTCTGCCACAGTCACAAGTATTCTCCAGAATCACAGTGGCTAGAAATCCACAAAGGTTTATTTTTCATTATACATTCATTGTAGAGTGACCTGGGAATGTGTCTTTCTTTCTTCACTGTGACCTCTAACTGATAGATTAGCTGCTAAAGTAAATATTCCCATTCCCCATGTCAAGAGAGAGAGAACTTAGGGGGGAAGGGTTGGTAATCAGATGTTGGTCCAGATGAGTTACACACCATGTATATTCATGATTTATTGACCAGAACTAGTTACACAGCTGCACCTAACTTCATCTAAGACAAAGAAGTATCTGGAAGGAGGAAGATTAGCTATGGTATTGGTTGGTTTGAGTTAATGATAGCTGCAGGAGAAGTAATAATACTTCACTTTTCACAATGGTTTTGACTATTAGATAACATGTGTGCTTAGTAGAATGCCTAGCACATGGCTAGTACTCCATAATAGGAGAGGAAACTATTCTTATTATTACTTTTATGATTCAGCGTTGAATACATTTCCAGCATACTTTACACCATCCGCTTACTTAGTAAATTTCTCTCCTCTTTTTCTTCCCCCTGAAAATGCAGAGTAGGATTAACCTTTTCCTCTCTAGATGTACCATAGATTTTTAGTAAATGCAGTTGAAGTGATGAAGTTTTAGATCTAGCCACAGATCCTACTCTTCTGAGCTTAGATTTGACAAAGGTAGGTGATTATTCTGTAAGAGGATCACTTTGTGGAGTGATAGCTTGGGTATCTGCAGTGGCTTGGAACTATGTTCACTGTGTTGGTTTTCAGTTTAAGAGCAACAGACTTTAAGCAGGCTTTCATCTGAGTCAATGCCGAAACAGTCAATATGTATTATATGTCTATGAAGCTGGTCTCTGGATCAATTGCAATTAGTTTGGAGCAGATTGCATTAACATATCCAAAATTAATACGGCGGGTGTTCTAATGAAGAGGAACTGACCAGACCACACTGTTTTTAGTGGCTGTTTTTCGTCTCTCATATGCTCTTTTCAACTGTAGTTCTTTTTTTCGTTCTTCTTGTTAATGGCTCTAAGTTGATGTGTCAGCAGAGACTTAATCTATTGACCCTTTTCCATCTGCCTTTTAAAATTGGTCCCAGAATATAGTATATATCTAATGCTTAATCTTTTCTTTCATTAGAAGCTTGTACTAAATGCCTTAAACTTGAATTTTTCTTGGTACATTATATGATGTGTTATTAAGACTCTTAAGCCAATGATATGTTCATCTGTGAAATTTTGTTTTTCAAATTACTAGTGTTTCATCAAGACTCAAAAATTCAGAAATAAGATTAACAAATCATAAAGTTAATAAATCATATGGTATATGATGTGAGCATCGCTTGTCTGATAATTTATTTTGACTCCAATATTATTTATTTCTGAAGAAGCAGCATAGACAACTTCAACATTTAAAACATCATTTCCAGTATTCAGAAGGCTGTAATAGAGAGATTTCTTTAGGCTCAATTCTGTTGAAATTTAAGTTTTTTATGAGCGTGTGTCCTTTTTTTTTTTTTTTTTTTTTTTAAGGTCTGAAGCTCTTTTACTTTTCTATTTTTAGAGAAAGTCACTTTCTGGAAATGAAAAATTACCTGTAGTTGGGAACAAAAGGACAAAAGGCAGGGCTTATTCATTTGGCCATCTAACTAGTATTTCTTGAGTATTTTCCATATGCCAAACACCCATCACATTCTTCTTAAAAATACAAAGAAATTAAAGACACACTCTGCCCTTGAGTAAAACCTGGTTTAGTTGTAAGGTTCTGGAGCCTTCTTGGAATGTCCCTGGTCCAGAACAGATCCATGAGTGCATCATAGCTTGAGATTCCAGAGAAAGTGCCATTTTAAGGACACATTTGAGGTCCTGAAACCTCATGGTTTCATACATGGTTCCATGTTGTAAAGCCCTGTGGACCTGTTAATAGTCTGTGTGATATTGTCTTGGCCATCCACCATGGCCATTGACAGAAGCCAGTAGGAAATGTGTCGAGTGATTTTCCTCCACCAATCTTGTGATTCAGTTGTGTGACTGATTTTTTTTTGGTTTGTGCATTAATGGCATTGTTATCTTACCTATTTTTTGTTTTGTTTTGTTTTTGTTTTTTGTTTTGTCTTGTTTTTTGCATCATGACTCATGGTTGGAAATGAGCTTAAACTAGGTATATTTGTGTTTTTCTTTTTTTCCCTTTTAAAAATGGGGTGTATAGATTTGATCAGGAATACTTTTGATTTTACTGAATAAAGTAAGAATTTATTTGTTCATGTTATTGTGCTCTTTGATTCTTTCAGGACAGATTAGAAACTGATAGTACGTATTGGAAAACCACCTGTACATGATGCTTAAACAGTTACTTTAATACACAAGTTGCAGTTTTTAAGAAGTAGTTTAATTAATGATGATTGTTTCAGGTTATGATCCTCATATTTTGTGTGTGAAAAAGATATCATTAAACACATAATGATTACGCCTAACTTCCATTAAAAACTATGGTAAAGAAGTGGATTACTCTGTGGCCCACTGAGTCTCAAAGTGTTAAAAATTTTTTTTTCTAAGATACCTTACAATGATTAACAATGTGCACAGTTATTAAAATAATGCTATGAACTTTATTTGGGGGTGGGAATGGAGGGAGGCATATTCTATATAATAGAGTTTTTAACATTTTAAAAAAATAACCTTTTATTTTTAAATACTTATTGACTCACAGGGAATGGCAAAAGAAGTGCAACAGTCCTGTGTACCCTTACCCCTCCTGCCCTCATGTTGACATCTTATTTAGTTTTAGTTCAGTGTCAAAACTAGGATATTGGGACATTCTTGTTAACTAGATGATAGACCCTATTCAGTTCTCACCATTTCTTTAAATGTGCATCCATTTGTTGTGTATATAGTTGTCCTTAACATTTTTGATTAGAAAAACAATTAAGCAGGGCCCTTCCGTGGCTCAGTGGGTTAAAGCCTCTGCCTTCGGCTCAGTTCATGATCTCAGGGTCCTGGGATCGAGCCCTGCATCAGGCTCTCTGCTCAGCGGGGAGCCTGCTTCCCTCTCTCTCTGCCTGCCTCTCTGCCTACTTGTGATCTGTTTCTCTCTATCAAATAAATAAATAAAATCTTTAAAAAAAAATTAAAAAAAAAACAAGCATAAAGAATTTATAGTTTTTTTTTCCTTTTAAACAAAACCTGTGTTGCTGATTGTCATTTGAGGGTACCTGTAAGACTGGCTACATGTGTTGACTAGTATTTTTCTTGTTATTTTTAAGTGTTCTTACCTCTCTCTCTCAATTTCTCTAGGCAGTTCAATTAACCCCCCGAAGATGGCTGAACCTGCAGGAATACCAGAGCAAGAAACTGATGTCTGACCACGGAGTTAGAGTTCAAAGATTCTTTGTAGCAGACACTGCAAAGGGAGCTCTGGAGGCTGCTAAGAAACTAAGTAAGTTAATTCACAACAGGCGAAATCACACTTGCCCAAGTTAGTGACCTCACAGGTAAGCAGTGAACCAGTAGGTAAATTTCTTTGTAGTGGGTTATTACTAACGAAGGCAGATACGATGGAGTGCTTTTGAGTTGCAAAGGCTAAAAAAGCCCAATTAGGAGAACTTGATTCTTTTTTACGAGATAGCAGTGTATGGGATGTCACTCTGGTAATTTTTCTGAATTTTTCTGCCACCCTTTCACCTAGTTCTCTTTATCTGTGGGTTAGCGGCTGGGAGAAATAAGGGTGAATGGTGTCGAGTGTCATAGAAGGCCACAGCAGGGTAAGGCAGGAAAGATGATTGGCATCCTTATTGAAGCCTCTAGAACATGGAGAAAGTTGTCTCTCAGCAACTGGAGGAGAAGAAGGAGAAGCACATGCATTTGGAAGCCAGGCTGACTTTGCGTCAGGGTTTTGCCTTCCCATTTACCAGCTCTGTAACTTTGTATTAGTGCCTTTTCCTTTTTGTGCCTCAGTTTCCTTATCTAGAAATCAAAGCTAATGTGTTATCCCTCAAGTGCTGTCGTGAGCCTTTAAGGGAGACAATACATTGATATGTGATAGAAAATCTAATTAATTTCCCAATTATAGATTGAGAAATTAGGAATCTGATCCTGCTGTTTTTCCACGAATTTCCTTCTGGTGGTATATAGACTCTCTTTACTCAGTCTGGTTTAGCACTGTACAGTAGAAATAGAATGTGAGCCACATAAGTGTTTAACAATTTTCCAGGTCACATTAAGAGAACTAAAAATAAATGGGTGAAATTAATTTTAGTAATATGTTTTGTTTACCCCAGTATGTCCAAACTGTTATTTCAACATGTAATTAATGCAAAACAATTATCAGTAGGATGGTGTACATCCAGTTTCTGTCCTACTCTTCAGGAATCTGGTTTGTATTTTACATTTCCAGCCCATCTCATTTCACACTAGCCACATTTCAGGTGCTCGATGGATATGTGGGTCTAGTGGCTACCATACTGGACAGCATAGATCTGGACACTAGAAGGATGTGCATGTGTATTCTTTGCCTGCAGCCTTGGAGAGCGGTTGCTCTCCACTAGAAATAAAGAATGGAGCATCTGCTAACTTCCCTTGCCAGGCAGCTGTAGGAAAAGTTTGAGAGTGCAAGATAGAGATGGGCTCCATATTTCAATCTCCCAATTTTCTATGCTCTTTTAAGAGTGAGCAGTGAGATACTTCAGCTATCTGAAAAATCGTTCTTTTATCTACCTTACAGAGTTCCACCAGATGCTTATATGCCAGTTTTTTCTATGTTGTGTCGCTTGAAATGCATGTTTATTTTTCCCTTCAACAAATATTTATTGATTGTCAGCCACATGTATTAGGCACTGTGGCTACAGCTGTGGAAGATACACCTTTCTCTTTAGAACTTACATTCTAGAAGGAAATTAATTTGTAATTTTCATATGCTAACTGTAGAAATTGAGAGTGACTTACAGTTTAAGAAATGGAAATTGGTTTCATTTTCAAAAGCTATCAAAATTGGTTTTCATGGTGGAAAAAAAAAACAGTAAAATTCAACCTACACGTGGATGAGAGTTCCTCTGTGCAGTGTGGGAATAGACACAGTAAAGGTTAGTATTCCAACCTTTTTACATGAAAGGATCATTTTTGTTTTATACTCCTGTGGTTTAGGGAATGGGTAATGAGAACAAAGAAATGTAAAGTTCAGGTCGGTCTTTGGTCTTCATTTTCCCCATTATTTCCACAAATGTGCTGACATACTAGTATTCCAGGTCCAAGGGTCCCTAAGGGAACTCTGGAAGCCAGTTGATTACTGGCCCCTCCCCACTTAGGCACAGCACAGCACAGAGGGCTTATCTTTCATATTTTCAAGGGAGATTTGGATTTACTGAACTAATTGGCTTCTTAGTCACTGGTTTGGTTTATAAGCATATATTTAGCCACTGCTTTGTGGTTGGGCATTGTATACTGTATTTGTAAGACAGAATTTTTGCTCTGCAGGAATTAACAAGGTGGCATTTATATGCTGGGGCCTGAGTGAAGTCAGGGAAAGACACAAACAATAAAGCAAGTTTAAATACAAGTAAAGTTAAAAAACGTTAAAATAAACTTTTCAAAAAGCCATTTTTGGTTCTGGAGGAGGGGTTTTAAGAAAATGAAAGTGGATGAAGGGATTGAGATTGACCTAGCTGTGTCTGTACCTTGGGCCGTGCATAGCTGTGATACTCCTTTACGTGGTGTGGCCTTGGGAGTGCCTCTCTGATCCTGTTTAGAGCGGGAAAGGGAATTTAGAGAACTAACCCAAGGCCCCCATTTCCTGAATGAATGAGTAATCCTCTTAGTGAGGAGTTTTGGAGGAAGGAAGTTCTCCTCTGGCTTTTGTTGTATAATAGACAGTTTTGATGAGAGAGAATATTTGAAGTATTGGAAGAAGAGACGGTACCAAGTCTAGTTGGCTAAAAATAATAGGAGTAGATTGCAAATGTAAAAGTCACTGAGATTGGCTAGAGAGAGCAAAACAGGAAGAATCTGGCAAAACTTCACAACATTGACCTGCTTGTTGCTACAAGATAGACAAGAACCGGTAGCACAAGTTTTACTAAATAGATTTGAGGTTAAAGTTAAAGCTGGATCACATGTGTATCTGGTTGCCTTGAAAATGGGACATCTGCCCACAATTATATTTTCAAGAAGAAAAATTATAGAGAAGGATAATATGCTTCACGTGTGGTAAGTGTGATATAAACTTTATTGCTATCATCATCATCATTATCAGCAGATGATTCCAAGGGATTCATGGCTGTCATGATTCAAATTTGTAGACAAATCAGAGACATGTGAGAATCAGTACTTTTTGGACCATGTGTTAAGAGAGTTCAATTTTGGGGCGCCTGGGTGGCTCAGTGGTTTAAAGCCTCTGCCTTCAGCTCAGGTCATGATCTCAGGGTCCTTGGATCGAGCCCCGCATCGGGCTCTCTGCTCAGCTGGGGACCTGCTTCCCTCTTTCTGCCTGCCTCTCTGCCTACTTGTGATCTCTCTCTCTGATTTTCTAAATAAAATCTTAAAAAAAAAATAAGAGTTCACTTTTTTAATTTTAAATTTTGTAAATGATTGAAATGTATTTGTTTTCCTTTCTACTTTATTCATATTTGGATATGTTTGAAATATTGAAATACAATCATATATATAAAATATTTTGAAGACAAATGTTAGTATTAGTCATGCCTATGATTTCCAGGATTCTCTGTATGGATTACCTCACAAAGCTCTTCTTTGTGTCTGAACCCACATTCCTGGTTGCCTGTGGGCCACCTGTTTACGGTTGTCTCCATCTCTCTTGGCCCAAACAGAATTTGTCATCTCTCAGTTGCTCCAAACTTTCTCTTCTTATCTCCCCCTACTTGCCCATCTGAGATTCCTCCGATCATCTTTTTTTTCCCCTCTAATTTTCTATTTTAGTTCCAGTTAGTTAATATACAGTGTTATACTAGTTTCAGGTGTATGATATAGTGACTCAACACCTTCATACGTCAACAGCTGCTCATCACAAGTTCACTCCTTTTTTTTTTAAGGATATTTACCTTATTTTTATTTCTCTTTATTTTTTTCCCCCAAATACTTTTATTTTATTTTTTCAGTGTTCCAAGATTCATTGTTCATGTGCCACACCCAGTGCTCCACGCAATAAGTGCCCTCCTTAATACCCACCACCAGGCTCACCCATCCCCCCACCCCCACCCCTCCAAAACCCTCAGTTTGTTTCTCAGAGTCCACAGTCTCTCATGCTTTGCCTCCCCCTCCGATTTCCCCCAATTCACTTTTCCTTCCTTCTCACAATGTCCTCCATGTTTTTCCTTATGCTCCACATGTGAGACCATATGATAATTGACTCTCTTTGCTTGACTTATTTCACTCGGCATAATCTCTTCCAGCCACATGTACCCCAACGTTCATAGTAGCAATGGCCACAATCGCCAGACTATGGAAAGAGCCAAGATGCCCTTCAACAGACAAGTTTACTCCTTAATCCCCATCACCTATTTAGCCCATTCCCCTCTGGTAACCATTAATTTATTCTCTATCATTAAGAGTCTGTTTCTTGACTTGTCTCTCTCTTTTTTTCCCTTTTGCTCATTTGTTTTGTTTCTTAAATTCCACATATGAGTGAGATTATACAGTATTTGCCTTTAACTTACTTCGCTTAGTGTGATGACTCTAGCTCCATTCATGTCCTTGCAAATCACAAGATTTCATTCTTTTTTATGGCTCAGTAATATTCCATTATATATCTATTACCTATACATCTATATCTATCTACACACATACACACACACACCCCTACCCCTATATCTATCTACACACATACACACACACACACACACACACACACACACACACACACATCTTTTTTATCCATTCTTCAATTGATGGACACTTGTGCTGCTTCCATATGTTAGGTATTGTAAGTATTGCTGCAATAAACATAGGAGTGCATGTATCCCTTTGAATTAGTATTTTTGTATTCTTTGGGTAAATACCCAGTACTGCAATTGCTGGAGCAGATGGTAGTTCTATTTTTAACTTTTTGAGAAACCTCCATACTGTTTTCCACAACAGCTGCACCAGTTTGCATTCCCACCCATAGTGCACAAGGATTCCTTTTTCTTCACATCCTCACCAACACCTGTTGTTTCTTGTGTTGTTGATTTTAGCCACTCTGACAAGTGTGAGGTTTTGAGCTCATTGTGTTTTTTATTTGCATTTCCTTGATACTAAGTGATGATGAACATCTTTTCATGTGTCTGTTGGCTGGCTGTTGGTGGTCTGTATGTCTTCTTTGGAAAAATGTGTATCCCGTCTGCCCATTTTTTATTTGGATTATTTGTGTTCCGGTATTTGAGTTGTTTAAGTTCTTTATATATTTTGGATGCTAAACCTTTATCAAGTATGTCATTTGCAAATAACTTCTCCCATTCCATAGATTGCCTTTTAGTTTTGTTGATTGTTCTCTTCCTTGTGCAGAAGCTTTTTATTTTGATGTAGTTCCAAAGGTTTATTTTTTGCCTTTGTGTTTCCCTGGCCTCAGAAGGTATATCTAGAAGTAGGTATGGACAATGTCAGAGAAGTTGCTGCCTATGTTCTCTTCTAAGATTTTTATTGTTTCAGGTCTCACATTTAGGTTTTTAATCCATTTTGGATATATTTTTGTGTATGGTGTAAGATAGTAGTCCAGTTTCATTCTTTTGCATGTTGCTGTCCAGTTTTTCCAACACCATTTGTTGAAGAGGCTGCCTTTTTTTCATTGGATAGCCTTTCCTGCTTTGTCAAAGATGGACCATCTAGCTCTGGGTGCATTTCTGAGTTTTCTACTCAGTTCTGTTAATCTGTGTGTTTTTGTGCCAGTAATATACTATTTTGATCGCCATGGTTTTGTAATATAACTTGAAGTCTCGAATTGTGATGCCTCCAGCTTTGCTATTCTTTTTAGAGATTATTTTGACTGTAAGGGGTCTTTTGTGATTTCATACAGATTTTAGAATTGTTTGTTCTAGTTCTGTGAAAAATGTTGGTATTTTAATGGGGATTGCATTAAATTTATAGATGCTTTGAATAGCATAGACTTTTTTTTAAGTATAGACATTTTAACAATATTTATTCAATCTTTGAGTGTGGAATATCTTTCTAATTCTTGGTGTTATCTCCAATTTCTTTCATCAGCATTTTATAGTTTTCAGAGTATAGGTCTTTGACCTCTTTGATTAGGTTTATTCCTAGGTATGTTATTATTGATACAACTGTAAGTGGGATTGTTTTCTTAATTTCTCTTTCTGCTGCTTCATTATTGGTGTTTAGAAATGCAACAGATTTCTGTACATCGATATTCTGTCCTGCAACTTCACTGAATTCATGTGTCAGTTTTAGTAGTTTTTTGGTGGAGTCTTTCAGGTTTTCTGTATATAGTATCATGTCATCTGCAAATAGTGGAAGTTTTACTTCTTCCTTACTGATTTGGATGCCTTTTATTTCTTTTTGTTGTCTGATTGCTGTGGCTAGTATTTCCAGTGCTATGTTGAATAAAAGTGGTGACTGTGGACATCCTTTTTTTGTTCCTGACCTTACGAGAAAAGCTCTCAGTTTTCCCCTGTTGATGATGATCATGGTTGTGGGTTTTTCATATATGACCTTTATTATGTTGAATTATGTTCCCTCTAAACCTACTTTGTTGAGGGTTTTATCATGAATGGATGTTGTACTTGGTCAGGATGCTCTTTCTGCATCTATTTAAATGATCATATGGTACTTACTCTTCCTCTTGTTGATGTGATAATATCATGTTGATTGATTTATGAATATTGAACCACCCTTGCAGCTCAGGAATAAATCCCACTTGATTGTGGTGTGACTGACTTTTTAAAATGTATTGCTGAATTTTGTTTGCTAGTGTTTTATTAAGTATTTTTGCATCTGTGTTCATCTAAGATGTTAGCCTGTGGTTCTCTTTTGTGGTGATGTCTTTATCTGGTTTTGGTATCAGGATAATGCTGGCTTCATAGAATGCATTTTGAAATTTTCTTTCTTTTTCTATTTTTAGAATAGTTTGAGAATAAATATTAACTTTCCTTTAACTGTTTGGTGGAATTTGCCTGTGATGCCATCTGGTTCTGGACTTTAGTTTGTTTGTTTGTTTTGTTACTGATTCACTTACTTTGCTGGTTATCCGTCTGTTCAAATTTTCTATTTCTTCCTTTTTTTTAAATAGGTTTTATGTTTCTCGGAATTTATCCGTTTCTTCTGGGTTGTCCAGTTTGTTGGCATGTAATTTTTCATAATGCTCCCTTATAATCCTTTGTATTTCTGTGGTGTTGGTTGTTATTTCTCCTCTTTCATTTGTGGTTATGTTTGAGTTCTTTCTCTTTTTGTGTTTTTGATGAATCTGGCGAAAGGTTTATTAATTTTGTTGATCTTTTCAAAGAACTAGCTCCTGGTTTCATCAGTCTGTTCTATTATATTTTTTAGTTTCTATATCATTTATTTCCACTCTTATCATTATTACTTTCTTCCTTCTGCTGATTTTGGGTTTTGTTTGTTCTTTTTCTAACTCCTTTAAGGTATATTGAGATTTTCTTTGCTTCTTGAGGTAGGCCTGTATTGGTATAAACTTCTTTCTTAGAACTACTTTTGCTGCATCCTAAAGGTTTTGGACCATTGTGTTTTCATTTTCATTTGTTTTCATGCACTTTTTAATTTTTTTTCTTTATTTCCTGGTTGATCCAGTCATTGTTTAGTAGAATGTTATTTAACCTCCGTGTATTTGTGATCTTTCCATATTTTTTCTTGTAGTTGACTTCTAGTTTCATACCATTGTGGTCAGAAAAGATGCATGGTATGACTTCATTCTTCTTGAATTTGTTGAGGCTTGTTTTGTGGACTAATGTGTGATCTCTTCTGGAGAATGTCCCATGTGCACTTGACAAGAATGTGTATTCTGCTGTTTTAGGATGGAATGTTCTGAATATATCTGTTAAATTAATCCGTTCCAGTGTTTCATTCAAAGCCATTTTTTCTTTATTGATTTTCTCTTTGGATGATCTGTCCATTAATGTACGTGAGATGTTAAAGTCCCCTACTATTATTGTATTATTATCAATTAATTCCTTTATGCTTTTATTAACTTAACTATTTGGGTGCTCCTGTGTTGGGTGCATAAATATGCACAATTGTTACGTCTTCTTGTTGTATTTTCCCCTTATTTTTATCTAGTGTCCTTCTTTGTCTCTTGTTATAGTCTTTGTTTTAATGTCTGTTTTGTCTGATATAAGTATTGCTATTCTGACATTCTTTTGACACCCATTTGCATGATAGATGTTTCTCCATCTCCTCACTTTCAATTTTCAAGTATCTTTTAGTCTAAAATGAGTCTCTTTTAGACAACATATAGGCAAGTCTTGTTTTTTTGTCCATTCTGTTACCCTCTGTCTTTTGATCAGAGTGTTTAGTCTATTTACACTCAAAGTATCAGTGGAATGTATTTTTTATGTCAGTTTATTATTTGGTGATGGTTTCTGAAGATTTTCTCTGATCCGTGTTTTTCTCTCTTTGATGTCTTGCCGATTTTCTTTAATGATATATTTGGATTTTTTCTCTTTATTCTTTGCATATTTATTGGTGTTTTTCGATATATGGTTTCCATTAGGTCTGTATGTAACCTCTTCTGCATATAGCAGTCTAGATTAAGTTGATGGTTGTTTAAGTGTGAACCCATGCTTTACTCTTTTCTTCCCTATGTTTTAGGTATATGGTGTCATATTTTTTACCCCTTTATTTTGTGAGTTCCTTGATTGATTCTTTACATACAGAAATATTCATTTTTACTGCTTTTGTGTTTCCGATCTTTATTACTGTCACTCTGGTCTCTCCTTTCCACTCAAATAACCCCTTTAATATTTCTTGTAGGGCTGGCTTTGTGGTCATAAATTCCTTAAATTTTTGATTGTCTGGGAAACTCTATCTCTCCTCCTATTCTGACTGATAGCCTTACTGGATATTCTTGGTTGCACAATTTTTTCCCTTTCAGCGCTTTGAATGTATCATGCCACTCCCTTCTAGCTTAGAAAATTTTTGCTTGAAAAATCTCCTTGGGTTTCCCTTGTAAGTTACTGTCTTCTTTTATCTTACTGCTTTTAAAATTTTTCCTATTATCAGTGTATTTTGCCATTTAATTACAATATGTCCTTGTGTGGGTCTGCTTTTGTTGATTTTGATGGGAGTTATCTGTGCCTCCTAGATCTGTTTATCTTGTTTCCTTCCCTAGATTAGGGAAGTTTTCAGCTATTATTTCTTCAGATACACTTTTTTTTTTTTTTAAAGATTTTTATTTATTTATTTGACAGAGAGAGATCACAAGTAGGCAGAGAGGCAGGCAGAGAGAGGGGGAAGCAGGCTTCCTGCAGAGCAGAGAGCCCGATGCGGGGCTCGATCTCAGGATCCTGAGATCATGACCTGAGCTGAAGGCAGAGGCTTTAACCCACTGAGCCACCCAGGTGCTCCAGATACACTTTCTGCCCCATTTTTTCTCTCTTCTTTGAGACTCCTAAATACAAATGTTATTATGTTAAATGGTGTCACTGAATTCCCTAAGTCTATTCTTGTTTTGCATAATTATTTTTTCTCTCTTTTGTCCAGCTTGATTACTTTCCATTACTCTTTTAGGTCACTAATTTTTCCTCTGCTTCTTCCATCCTACTGTTCATTCCATCAAATGTGTTTATCATTTTACTTTATTTCTGCTGTTATTCCTTATCTCTGTGTTAAGGGTCTCATTTATGTCTCCCACTCTTTTCTCAAGTCCAGGAAGTATACTTGCGATCCGTACTTTAAATTCTTTATCAGGCCTGTTACAGATCTCTGGCTATCGTCTTGTCCTGTTCTTTCTTTTGGGATAAATTTCTGTCTTCTCATTTCCTCTAAGTCTCTGTGCCTGTTTCACTGTGTTAGGAAAGTCAGTTACATCACCTGTTCTTGAGGGTAATGGCCTTATGAAGATGAGATCCATAGTGCCTTGCCATGTGGTGTCCCCTGTTTCTGAGGGTCTGGAGCTTCTGGAAGTGTCTCCAATGCGTGCCGTATGTTCTCTGCTGTTTTGTTCTGGCTACTTTATTCTCTAGACCAGTTGTCCGCAGAGACTCTTTTTGCCTGTTACGGGCAGTGTTTGGTCCTTGGCCTGAATGTGGTAAGTTTTAACTAGGTGTGCTGTGGTCTGCTTGTGAAATGAGACCTGTTGTTGCTCCCAGCAGAACCAAGGTTCTGCAAACCTCCTGGGTTGGGAGATGCATTGTGGGCAGGGGTTTGGACCAGTCTTCATAGGAGGGGGCCTGCTGCATTGGGGAAGGCAGACTGGGAAGGTTGGTTCTGCCAGGATGCGGGGCTGGGGGCAGGGGAGCATGGCCAGGGCTTGGTGCAAGCAAGTTTGGTAGCAAGTGTCTGCACTGTGCTGTTCCACAGGTGGCCCTATGCTTATGCTGAGGAGTGGGGGAGGACGATGGTGCCTGCTGGCTCCCCTGTTCTCAGAGGGGTCTCTCCACAAATGCTGCCCCTCTGAGACATGCTCTGAAATGAAGAATTAACCTCCCCACTGTGTGCCCCAGGTGCCCTTCAGATCGCTGTTCCCATGCTGTATGTCTGTGGGCTGTTTGCCCTGCCTCTTCTCCAAGAGCAGCCCCAATGTTCTGCAAGCCGTCCCAGAGCCAAGCACGCTGACCTTCAGAATTCTAGGCTTCAAGCCCCACTGGTTGCAAGCACCCATGACATTTGAGCTCTCTCACCCTTCAAGCTAATTTCCCAGGGAACCGCCTTCCCTGTGTGTTCCGATGTATGCTAGTCTATTTCTTGCCCCTCTCTGCAACTATGGCTCCCTCTCCACCACAGCAGTCCCTATCTGTTTCTCTCCCAGGCAGTGTCTCTGCACTTCCTATCCTTCTTGATGTGGCCTCCCTTCTACCCTCAGTTGTGGAGTTTGTTCTGCCAGTCCTCAGATAGATTCTTGTCATATTTAGGATGATAGAATAATTATCTAGTTATATTTGTGGATAAACACAAGCCAAGGAACCTCCTCCTATGACACCATCTTCCCTTCCTTCCCTAAATGTTGCCACTGTTAGTGTAGTGTTATTTTGCCAAGCAAGGAAGTAGGTAAGGGTAAGGTTAAAAACTTGCTAGAGTTGTACAGCTGATGACGAAGATAGGATTTCTACCCAGCCAGATTAGATTTAATCTCCTCCCCAAACATTTTTCCTCTTTGCTAACTTAATGACGATATTCTTGGGAGATTTTTATGTGTGAGTCAGCATGTTGAAGATGGAAAATGCATATTAATAAAATTAGAAGATTGAATTAAAGCTAGATGTGGCAGGTTCTAAGGCACAATTTATAGAAACTGTGTAATCTGCAGATATTTTCTTAATGATTCATTTTGTTGTATCTCTTTGGGCAGTAGAATGTTTTGCCATATAGTTATGGAAAGCTTGTTCATTTGAGCATTTGTTTGAAATGGGTAATGCAAACCTTTTTGTGAAACACAATTCATAATGATAAGATATTGAGTGAGAGTCTCATTTTCTTGCATAGAAAATAGACTTATATCTGATTGAGAGAGTAAATCTGGTTTGGTGAATTAAGTTTTTAATGTGTGGATAATACTCATTTCTGCGGCAGTTTGTATGAACTATCTTTTGTAATCATGCTTTAAGAAGTGCATCATGCCCCTTGCATACAATTTTTCAGAACGTTTATTAATTACACTTTCCTCCTCTATGGATTAAATTTAATGTATACAATCAATATATAATTACGGAATACCTACTGTATGCATAACTAATCTTTATGTTGCCTTTCACTTCTCTTTAAAGATGAATGAAAGAATGTGTCTGTCATGTAACTTGAAAGCCTGTCTTAATGGAATAATTGCATATAAGTATAGATGAAACTTATCTAGGACTACTACCTTTTAGTTTTAGGAGTTTGCATAATTAATTATTCCAATCATGTTGATGTGAGACTCTCAACATTTGATTAAGCAAGAAGATTGTAATTCAAAAACTCAGTTTTATTTTTTGCCAGGAAAGAAATTGAAATATGAATGGAAAAATTAATCTTCTCTGAACTAATGACATGCCTCCTAAAATGGAGATAAGGAGCTTTTATTGAACTTGGCTAGCTTTGGATTGCTTTCAGCTACATGTTTCCATTTGTCAATATGATAACTTATTCTTTGAGTTTTATATAATCACATCCTAAAGCCTGGTGAATTACTTACAGCATTAAGGAATTGTATTTTATATAAAAAGGAAACTGCTGCCCATCGACTACTGATTGACATGTACTATTAATCCTATAGGCAATTAAATACATGGCAAACCTTGATTTTGTGGCTTTGTCATATCACATTATTTGGTGATGATCTTGCAAAAAGATCTCATGTCCTTTGTGCTGAGATGATGGTCATGATTGTCTTATAAGGATAGGTTAGGATAACATTGATTTCTGTGTAGTAAATCCTCATTTTACCTTCATATCAGCTGTCCGTTGTTTTGAATCTGGAATCAGGAACGCAAAGAAGCAAGAGTCATGGCGAGTGTGGCCCATCAGAGTTTGAAGCAGTGTCTGCTTTCTAGGAGTAATGGTGGTGTCCTCACGAGATAGGTGGTTCCTGTGGTGAGATCTGCTAGACCCCTTTGATGCCTTCCTATTTTCTGAGACTGATTCTCCCCGCTCTAGGTGCACCTCCCCAATATCTTTTCTGCAGTTTACATCATACTTATTTCAGTTAGAGTTAATTGTTTTTGCCTTCTGCTAGGAACTCTTAACTCATCCAGACCTAAAGTGCTTAGCAGATCCTGAGACATAATAAATGCTCAATAAATATTATTGTTACTCAGAAATGTTCACTTGCTCATGATCATGTTTACTTACAAATGATCCTTAAAGAAACACCTTAATTGACATTAAAGACTTTCCTTAACTGTCTTTATGAAGAGAGGAACCCATTCAATTTGTAGCTTTTAGTATTATTTCTTATTGTACACATTTTTCCAAAGAGATCCCCTGTTTTATAAAATGTTCTTTCTCTTCTTCCTGAGTCTGCAAATATACATGGGCTTCTCTGGTCATCTCCTTAGAATTTCTCTGTGCTAGAGCATCTTTTCCCTAATTGTCCTATGATGTTCACTGAGTAGAAGCAGCAGGAGACCTACAGAGTGCAGAAGACAGGTTGTGAGCAGGCAGGCTTTTGGAAGTGCATATGGTTTCCTATCGGTTTCCTGAGAAACTAATGAGAATGGCACTTCGAAAGTCAATGCCTCAACTTGAATTTTGGCAGTATAGTAAAGCAAGGATTAAATATTCTCCTCATGTATTAACCAGTACAGATAATAGTGATGGCATTTAACCTCTGGCCTCTTGCCATGTGCCTGGCATCATGTTGAACCTTTAGTAAGTATGATCTCATGTAATCTTCTTTTAAACCAGAGGGAAAGGTTTTCCTTTAGGGACTGGTTCTGAATAGCATCAGATCGCTGCATGCCCATGATTGTGTATCCACGGTAACTGACATAATTTCACTTTCTATTTTCTCAGTGTGTTGTTAATGGAGTTATTTATTAACTTGTTTCTTAGAGCTACCTCATTGTAAATGAACAAAGAAGTTATGTTGCCACATGGTCTCATTCTCCAGGATTTTCCTGTGAATTATTGTTCCCTGGGGTCTCTCACTCACCCAGTGTACAGCTTGGTAGCTTTTCATGTCCAGAGGGTAGTTTAGAGGGTTGTAAGTGTGGAACAGCTTTGCCTGGGCTAAGTGGGCATAGGAACTAGCTCTGTATTATCTGTCTGTCTGGCTGTAGTGGCCTTTTTAATGAAATCTTATATGTAAACAGATAAATCTCTTCTGATTATAAAAATAATGTGCTCAATTATTTTGATTTAAAAAAATACAGAAAAGTACAAAGTAAAATCCTCCTCACAGCCTATCGTCCAGAGGGAATCTGCCTTAATATTAATATATTTCCCTCCCTTTCTCGTATGCATTCATTCATTCATTTAGCCAGGAACATTAATTCCTATGTACATATGCACATAAACATAATTGAGAGACAGTGTTTGTTTTTAAGTTTGGGAAAATACAATGCATACAGTTTTATAATTCTGTTTTAAAAATTTTACATTATACCATGAACATTACCCAGGTGTTAAGTTTTTTTTTCTTTAAAAAACAAAACAAAACAAAAAAACCCCACTGTTTTAATGGTTGTATGATAATTCCCAGATTGGCTATGTTATTTCTTATTGTGACTTAGATTATTTTTTTCTGTTCCGGCATGTTAGGTGATGCTAGCTCCTCTAACCCATAAATTGTCAAATTCCCATTCGCTTTATACAATGAAGAGGTTATTTCTTAATTACGTAGAAGTCCAACGTGGTCTTCTTGGTTTGCCTGTAAGTGCCAACTCACAGATCGAGCCTCCTGTCATTTCACTCTACTCTCTTCAGCACGTGGTTCCCAGACATGACCTGGCGATTGTGTTCATTCCAGCCACTTAACAGGTGAAAAGAGCATGCCCGATTCCATGCAGGGATTTCGCATGGATCTCATCGCTTCAGCTCACCTTCTATTGGCTAAAGCTCCTCAGGTGATCATAGTGAAGAATTGCAAGAGAGACTGGGAGGTAGAGTCTCAAGGCACACTTAGGAAGAAGGCGAAATGCATTTGGTGATCATGTTGCATTCTCTGTAGATTTTAGAATTTGGAGGCAAATTGTCCCTCTGCTTCCTGGCTTAGACTGAGCATGGACTGTGCAGTCAGAACAGACCTTTTACCCCGGCTCTGTTTTGATTATTTCAGCCATACTGACTTGACTGTAAATTTGAGGATAAGAACACATACTTCAAGGAGTGATTCAGATAAAAAAACATGCAAATGTAGCACATGCCTTCTGCAAATGAGGACTCATCAATTCCCTTCTTCTTTTCTTCATTTTTGGTCCGAACTGAGCACATGTTCTGAGGTATAATAAAAGGAATATAATAACCGTTATTAAAAACATCAACAGTGGATTAAAAATAAAAATGCGCAGTGATTTTGCAATAATACCCGGGTGTTAAACTATATTTAGTGTACAGCTCATCAGCTGATTTGAAAATGAATATATTACTCCTGTGCTGTTGGTTGATGGGAGATGGTGGTATATATGAAATCAAAAGTTGTATAATTTTGAAAGACAATGAAAACCATTCTTTTTTTACATTACAACAGAATAAATATCCCCTAAGGAATTATGCTTTTAAGATGCTACGCTATTCCCTAAGGTGGTTGTTACAGGAGTTGGCAATGTTTAACAGATATTCATAAATAGTACTAAGGCTCCACTTGAGTTTTCTAGGTTACTTACAAAAAAGTCAGGAAATGAATTGAGAAAGTTTAAAAAAATGTATTGCTTTATCTACCTTAGGATGAAAACCAGATGAGCAACAAGCTTCCTCTGTATTTTTTTTTTTTTTTACTTTTATTGGACATGGAACAAGCTAAGGGATTTGTCGAGTCTGTTGTTCTTTCAAATTAAATGTGGGCCAAGTATTAGAATATTTTTTGTCTTCAGGCTTTTATTTGAGCAAATATACTAGTCAGTTCAGTATGGGGAGAAAGAAGCAGATGGGATGTGGATAACGGGAAAAATAACAGTGCTCAAAGTATTTGATATGCAAAACTCAAACTTCAGGTGCTAGATGTAGCAGTGAAAAACAGCTTCACATAAATATATATTTTCTTTATAAATAACGTACACATAAGCATCATAAACATGTGAAAATCCAGATCCCTTCAGGCCTTTCCTCTTGCCCAGAATTCCTTACTGTGCTTCAGTGAATTCGGGTGAAACTCACATGGCCACTTGTGTTTGACATGGTCTGCCTTTCCCCCACTGTCCCCTGCTTTGTGCTTGTTTACTGTTGTGTGGCCATATCACTTTTTTTCCTGCCTTCGTCCATGTTCTTTCCTCCACAGAGTGCCTTCTAACCCAGTGATCCCTCTGGAGTTGGTGTTAAGTTCACATCTTGAGCCTGCCCCATGCTAGCTGTGTGGCTGGAGGCAAGTGACTTAACCTCTAGAATCCTCCATTTCCCCACCTGTAAAATGGGTTTAGTTACAATACTTGCTTCCTAGGTTAGCCATGAAAGTGAAATGAAGGGGCACCTGGGTGGCTCAGTCAGTTCAATGTCCAACTCTTGATTTCAGCTCAGTCATGATCTCAGGGTTGTGAGATCGATCCTTAAGTGGGGCTCCATGCTTAGGGCTCCTTCTCCCTCTGCCCCTCTCCCTGCTCACATGCTCTCTCTGTCTCTCTCAAGTAAATAAATAAATAAAATCTTTTGAAAAAAGAGAGAAAGCAGTGAAATGAAGTCATGTATGTATAAAGTTTAGCAGAGTCTCACTAATGGGTAGCTGGGATCATTATCATTATAATTATCACCTATCCGTCTTGGTCTAGTTTAACTGTGACCTCTCAGTGATATGTTCTGGGAGGCATGTGGTGGTATTTAAGTAGGTGGGCCCTGAAGGAGACAGCGTTGGTTTCAGGCCTTGCTCTACCCCCTTACTAGCTACATTTTAAATTCTATAGGGCTCCATATCCTCTTCTGTAAAATATGAGATGTCAGTATTATCTACCCATGGGTTTGATGGTGGGAGTGACCTAGGTCTTATTATAGTGTCTGGCTCATAAGAAACAGTAGGTGTTGTACTTATATATATTTATATATTTGAATTGAGATATTTTATTGGTTTCACATAATGATTCAGTATGTGTATATACGGGGATATGATCACCAAATTAAATCTGGTTAGCATCTATCACCAACACATAATTAAAATTTCTTTTGTTTTCTTGTGAGAAGAACTTCTAAGATTACTTTCTTACCAACTTTCAGATATATATTACAGTATCATTAGCTATCGTCAGCGTACTGTGCATTATATCTGCATGACTTATTTATTTGATAACTGGAAATTTGTACCTTTTGACCCCCTTCACCCATTTTACCTTCCTCGCTCCTCTTGCCTCTGACAACCCCCAGTCTCTTTTCTGTTTCTATGAGTTCATTGTTTTGTTTTGTTGTTTTTTAGATTCCACACATAGGTGAGATCATACAGTATTTGTCTTTCTCTGTCTTGACTTATTTCACTTAGCATAATACCTTTAAAGTCCATCCATTTTATTGCACATGGCAGCATTTCCTTCTATTTTATGGCTGAATAGTGTTTGTGTGTGTGTGTGTGTGTGCGTGTGCGTGCGTGTGTGTGTCTTCATTATCCATTCATCCAGTGATGGACACAAGGTTATTTTCATATCTTGGCTGTTGTAAATAATGCCACGGTAAATGTGGGGGCACAGATACCTTTTCAAGTCAGTGTTTTCATTTCCTTCATATAATTACCCAGAAGTGGAATTGCTAGATCATATAATAGTTCCACTTTTAGTTTTGTATGGAACCTCCATACTCTTTTCCATCATGGCTGCACCAAATTTACATGCCCACCAACAGTTCAGATGTTGTCATATTGCCATGGTTTTTGCTGCTATGGTAAGTGATATGCTCCATATGTCAGTGTGCACAGGGTAGGGGTAGTAGCTGTAATTTGACATGTGGGGTCTGTATCCCAGAGGAAGCATATTCCTTATGCGATAGTTGACGGTGTGACCTCTCACAGAATACTTTTCATGTAGGAAATAGATAATATGTGTTCCCATAAACCAGGATAGAAGGCTTCAAGAATCATCTTTTTAAATTTTTCATACATTTCTCTAAGCATAGATGACTATCCCTATTGGTCTGCTTGGGACAGACATTGTTATGTCTATTATTCCAGAACTGTTATTAATAGTAATCCCATATAGCAATCCCAATAGCAGTCCCACTCTCAGAACTGTCTCTTTTTAAACAATAAAGTACGTGGTCACTCAAAGAGTAACTTTAAAGATGACTTTTTTTTTTTTTTGAGAGGCCTCAAAAAAATGCTCACATACAAGCAGGGGTAGGAGGGGCTGAAGGGGCAGAAAGAGAGGGAGAATCTTAAGCAGGCTCCACTCTTAGTGTAGAGCCCAATGCAGGGCTTGATCTCACTACCCTGAGATCATGACCTGAGCCAAAATCAAGAGTTGGACGCTTAACTGACTGAGCTAACCAGGCACCCCTGAGGATGACTTTTTGATAACAACTTTTTGATAATAGGGTTCGTATGAAGCCTATTTAGGGACAGAATATGATAGCTATGAGCATTACTCCACTAACTCATGCAGCTATTAAGTGAAGCATGAACAGGTGATGAACGGGCCTTCCTGACACTATTAGAGAGGACTACAGGAGTGGGGAGTAAAATGCTTGGGTGGGACAAAGTTTGCATCTCTGTTCCAGGCCTAGGGCTGTTTCTCATTCATCTTTGCATTCCTGGTACCTCAGATGTATTATGTGTTCCATAAACGGTTACAAATTGGAAAAATCAGTAAGAGAATAGACACCCCGAGGAACCTTCCATCTAGCGTGACGGTGGCCAAGAGGTACTTCTCTGACACACACATCTTGTAGAGCTTGTTTTTGTTTTTGTTTTGTTTTAGGTTTTCACCTTGGCCATACATTTATTCATTGTGCCCTTTGTTTTGCCTATTTATTTATTTATCGCATGTATTTTGTTTTTATTTTTTTCTACTGCTGTTGGGTCATGTCCTTAAGCTCCCTCTAGGGAGAAGGCAAAACTTAAGGGAGTAGCAGCCCCATGGGCCGTGGCAGGAAGGTGGGAAGTCATGAACAGAGACATCAGTAAGGTAGTTGTGGGTGGGAAAGAGAAGCATGCTGCCTGAGGGAAGTGAACATGGCTACCTTTCATGGTAGGATTCTGTGACAACCCCTCAGACCGATAACTACTTTGAGTAAACCCCAAATCGCTTTTAGCCTTTGCAGGTTGAGAAGCTTTTGGGTACCCAATCAGAATTCATCAGACTAGAGTTTAGATACTTAGCAACCAAACTTGTATAAACCAGAGTACCAGTGGGCCCATTTACAAAATGAAATGGTTTGTTGTTGTTATTGTTGTTGTTGTTGTTTTGTCCCTGGAGTATTCATATCTATCATCCTAATTGATGTCTTAGAAGACAGATTTGTTTTACCTGTACATGGGTGGTTTTTTTTTTTTTTTTTTGCCCCTTTTCAAGCAGAAGAGCACACTTAAGCAGAGGCTGTGACTTTCCTTTACTTATGGACTCAGCAGATATTTACTGGATACCTGTGCAAGGTGGTGGGAAATATATCACCTAACATTGTCTTGAGAACTTGATGTATGTTTAATAAATGCTGTTAAGTGCTTTGCCTGTTTTGTCTCGTAGAATCCTCCTAAGGTATTTTAGAGGTAAGTCATCATCTAGTTATAGGAGAATCCTCTAGGAGGTCCAGGCAAGCTGGACTCTGAGTTCCACCTTTAGTAGCTATATTAGTGTGCTCTACAAATTCCAGAAAAAAAAAAAAAAAAAAAAGAGAGACCTTCTGAATGACAGAAAATCACAAAGACCTTTACCTCTGAGCCCAAAGCCAAAAATCAGAGCCTCTAGCATCTGTAGCCCTACTCAAGAAGCTGCTTGCCTTCACCCAGGGACTCTGATCCATGTCTGCCCATCCTCTTGCTTCCTAAAGCTTCCTAAAGCTTAAATCCCTGCCCTAGACTGGGCAGGCTCCCACCAAAGCCCTCCCTTCTTGCGTAAGAAATGTCTGACATCCTGCCTCTAGGATCTCTTGATTTCGTTAGTCCAAACTCTCTGGAGTTCTGGTGTCTTCCCCTCCCCTACCGTGAATACTATAAGCAGCACCCATTAGTTGAACAAGCGTCTAGGTCTGTTTCACATTACAGAGATGTTCTCAATATAGAAACATCCACTGTCATGATTCAGTGTGTTTGAACTTCACAGGGGTTAGAGTTTAAAGGGGTCTTTTGTGAACACTGAAGTCCCTGAAGAAGGTGGATTGCTGAAATTTTCCACTTGGCCAATAGTATGGATCTCTAGATACTTTCATTGTTTCTGTTTTAACCTCTGTGGCTAAAAGGCTTATAGTTTCATAAGACCAAGCAACTTTTTATTTGTTCAGCTTCCTTTGATTTAAGCAAAGTAATTTTGGTGGTGGTAGTACGGGACTCTGTTACAGGAGTTTGATAGTAAGTATTATTCATTTAGAAAGAGTGGTACAACTAAAAGTCTGGTATAATTCTTTCTGGTTTTTATAAACTTAACATTCAGCTAACTTTTTTTCCCTGTTAAATCCCTTTTCAACTTTTAATTTAAAACTATATCAATGATTGATAAACATCATCTATAGCTCTACTGTCTTATCGATTTTCACTTTCTGTTTTCAGTAATAAAAATCTTTTACACTTAAAACCAGGAGAGTATCACATTAACAGATTTTCTGGACCATTGGGCGCCATTCAATTGATATTCAGTAACTTACTGAGAACATATTTTCCATACATGAAGTTGGCGGGGATACAGAGAACAAACAAATTAGCAAATAATTTACGGATTGTGAGGAGTTCTGTGACAGAAACAAATGAATGGTAGTCATGGAAGACTAAGGATGGTCCAGGAAGTCGTCTTTGAGGGGTGATTTTAAGTCCATATGTCAGAACGGAAGGAACCAGTCATGAGGAGAATGGGGAGTAAGGTGTTCTGGCAGAGGTGACAGATGGGGCCAAGATCCTGAGTTGGACAGCTTTGTCAGTTTGGAAAACAGAAAGCAGACCACTGAGATTGATGTTTAGAGAAGGGCAGTGGGATGAGATCTGAGAGGCAGGTTTTTATAAGCCTAGGTAAGCAGTTTATTCTAAGTGAAATGGAGAATGGCTGAAAGAATTTTATAAAATCCTTATCAATTAAGCATCTAAACAACGCTAGATATCAAGCCACTACAAAACTCAGTCATTTGTTCTTGCTTGAATGTTTGCATATTGGCTCATCCAGGGCCTCACTGGGTGTGGCTGCAGGCTGCTGGTTGGGTCCAGGTCTACTCCAGGTGTCTCTTATCTTCCTCGGACCCGTGGGCTAAGTGGGGCACAGCTCCACAGGGAAGTGGCCAACGTGCACAAGAGCAAGCCTAACCACAAGCAGGTTTCAAGCCTCTGTGTGCATCACATCTGCTAACCTCTGGCTGGTTGAGCCCAAAGTCAAGGGACCAAAGGCCTCTAGTGGAAGGAATTGTAAGGGCACATGGCAATGGGTGTGCTTTCAGGGAAAGGTGAAGAATAGGGGTCATGATTCATTCAACCACAACAATGACCTGCTCTTACCTATTTTATAAAAAGTTTACCATGGACCGGAGTGACCAGCTATCCTGGATTGCCTGGGAGTATGAGGGTTCCTGTGATATGGGACTTTAATTGCTATAATCAAGAAAATCCAAGGCAAACTGGATTTTCCAAGGAAACAGAGGTGTTTCCTATTAAAGATTGTCCCATGATGAATGGATTAATGTAACAGGGCTGCAGGAAGAGGTAGGCTGTTCTCATGATCACCCATGTGAGAGAAGATGGCCGTTTGGATGATGAGGGTGACAGAGGAGGTAGAGAGAAGAGGATGTCTTTGAGATAGATTTTGGAGGCAGAGCTCAAGGGACTTGCTGTTGTGTGGGATGTGGTAGACGAAGAAAGGAGTCGAGGATTTGTTAGACCAATTGGATATGCTGTTTGCTGGAGTGTGATGATCTGAATATCCTAGAGAGGAGAATAACAAATTTTAATAATTATTGCAAGAATATTACAATAAACCAGTACTTGCAAATACATTCTGTCTTGTGATCACCCAAGATAGTATTTCTCTTTGAAACCCTGCCATAGGAGTCAGTGGAATAAATGTGGAGTTTGCTCCTCATTTGCTAATCCTGTAATAATGTAAGCAGGTCGTATCAGAAAAAACAATTACCACTAACAAAGCAAACCTTCCTAATAGCCAGCATCGGCCACCTCAGCTCACCAAAGCACTTTGTTTCTACAGGGAAAACCACTGATACTGGGAAATGCGTCCGGCTCTCTTCGTTTTGATTCGCCAAGAGCTGTACCCATCACAGTTTGCAGTTTACATTTATATCATATGTTTCCTATGTAGTGTCAGGTGACTATACGTGGTGTGGTGGACAGAATATCTGAATAAGATTCAGAAAGACTGAATTTGAGCAGTGGCTTTCATATTCAGTCATTCTCCCTCCCTTCTTAAGG
The DNA here is from genome assembly GCA_028534135.1 of Potos flavus. NCBI lineage: Eukaryota > Metazoa > Chordata > Mammalia > Carnivora > Procyonidae > Potos > Potos flavus. Next base: position 29,414,927 of record CM052898.1, on the reverse strand, counting down.
GAGAGAGCACGATGTATGCTTGCGATTATTATATATTGCCAACTCCTTTTCTCCAGCTGTTTAGTTTAATATCTTGAATGACAAGGAGGACCTGTTCTCCCCGACTATTTGGAGATACTGGGTGAATTAACATTGAATTAATACCAGTTTACATGTGGGGAATGCCGCTGAATACTTGTGTGACTCTGAATAACTTGCCTGGCATATTTGAGCTCAGTTCCTTCCTCTGTGAATGGGGAATAACTGGGATGTTGTGAGAATCACGTGAGAGGATGTCCATGATGGTATTCTGTGAGGTCCTGTCAGTAAAGTCCTTTTCCTCCTCCACCAGGACACTCAGTTTCCAGGCCTGGATTCCACTGGCTTCATTTTTTTCATCCACGATGCCTTACACTCTAGTGTGTGGTGGTGATAAATGCACATTTGTGGGAAGCATGGCAGATAAAGTGTCAGTTTTCTAATAATTGTTCTTGATTCTACCACTTACCTCTCTCGACTGTTGGCTGGGTTTTTCTTCTACTTTGCTAGTAGGAGATCTTGGGCAACTTACTTAAGCCCTCTCTGCCATAGTTTTCCCTTCTAAAAAGGTACTAATATTATTTCTTGCATCAGAGATTTGCTGTGAGTGTCCTCATTATGTTAATTGTAATACTCATTGTGTTAACGCAATTGGATCAGTGTGTGGAAATTATAACCAGTCAGTGAATTTGAGCTTTCTTAATTATTATTGCTGTTAATATTTATAGGTAAGTTTTCTGCTGAATTTACTTTTTTTTTAGTCCTGACTGATGAGCTAAAAATACCTGGTTATATAGAAAATTGAAAAGTTTATGTTGTGATAAACTTCTAAAGGGCACTTTGAACAGATTTTCATTATTTACTTTGGCAATTTGTGATTTTTCTAATAGTAATAAGTGTCCTCCATTTGATGAGTTTAATGCATTTTGTAAAATGGTTTGATCCTCTAAAATGCAGCCTTTTTGAACCTTAGTCCACTGAAATCTTTTTCCATTTTTCCTTGTCCTGTATTGGCTAGCTTACTGGCATTCTGGCCAGCTTACTTTTGTGCTTTCTTTAAGTTCTTGAGTTTCTCTTTATTTATCCTAGCTTCTTTCTATGTTCTGTTTGTGCTCTTGATTTATTAAATCTCTGAGATCATCCTTTCCTTGGGATGGGAGGAAACGCTTCTGGACAGATAGCCTGGTAGATCGAAAACAGCCCCAGGAGTGTTGTTCATGCTCAGTTCATTCTGGCACCTGATTAGAGATCAATAAGTGCACAACACTCATGTATATTATGTGCTGGAAAACAGGTCTGTATTCAGAGGGCTAAATAGTAGAAGAGGCATTTTTCAGCTAGCATGCCTCTATAGCTATAAATAACTGTGAATAATTCTAGCAGTTTGTTGTTTTTTTTTTTTTATAGAAAGCGCTCTCTCTCTTTTAATGTCTAAACTCTTAGGCAGGTTGATATCTTTTTTTCCTTCTGGAAGGATGTGAAACTTTGCAGGTTAGAGAAATAATTTTTCGAATACCTAATATTGTGAAAAAAATGAAATGAAAAGCAAAACTCTTGTCTAGCTCCACGGTAGCTCTGAGATTGGCAGTGAAAATTATTATTGTCCTCACTTGCTGGAATATATAGGGAGGCACGTGGGAAGGAGGACAATACAAACATTTTAAAATTATGACTTCTATAGATTTTTATGGATGATCTCATTTGTTCTTTACGTAATATGAGGTGTTGGCAAGATAGGAATTACTTCTCTTTTTCTAGTGAGAAAACAGTCTCAGAGAACTCAAGGGACAGGATCAAGAACCTACAAGCCCACCTCCCAACATTTGTAGGACAGGGGACAAGAGTACAAATAGAGGCCTGCATCCCATATATTCCAAATACAAAGTGAATAAATCAAGCTTACAGTCTATCAAATGGACTAAAATATGTACACAATAGAATAAAATGTGTTACCTTGGCAAAGATACCTTCATAATGACCTGGAAGGCCTGATCTGAATTTCCTTACTGGCGTATTACTGCAAGAATGTGCAGCATAGGGATTACCAACCCCTGGCCTTGTGCTGCTGGTGCTGCTGCTGCTTTTTCTTCTTCCTCTTCTCCTCCCCTTCTTCTTCCTCTTCTTCTTTTAAGATTTTACTTATTTGAGAGAGAGCACATGAGCAAGACAAGGGGCAGAGGGGGAAGCAGACTTCCCACTGAGCAGGGAGCCTGACGCGGGGCTCAGTCCCAGGACCCTGAGATCATGACCTGAGCTGGTAAGATGCTTAACTGACTGAGCCACTGAGGTGCCCCTGGCCTGTGCTTCTTTTTGTCACTGCAGCGCCACTCAGTATTGTGAGGTGCCTCATATGCGTTCATGTGCAGATCCATCCACTTCTCCTGCAAATAGCCATCCCTTGGCCAGACCTGCAGCCTATGAGTGTTCACAGCACCATATTCTTCCCCTGCAAGACCAGATCTCAAGAAGAAGACCACACTGAGGGACCATTTGGGCAGAAACTTCAACAGAATAGGCTCTGGGCATGTCCTTTTAGCTTCATGACTCCTCACCCCGTCCTATAATTAAGTCTGATTACGAGGCCAGTGGAAGGATATCCAAGACACAAGTTGGGGTTAAATGGATTGTTTGGCCACTTTGATCACATTATTAGTCAGTTTGGTGAAAAACAACGTTTTTCATTCAGCATATTTCATTCAGCATATATTTGTTATGTGTAGGTATTTGGTACCAGAGCTATAGCTAAAAATAAGACATCTCCTGGGAAGAGCTTTAAGTTCTGGTGGGAGGAGACAGTAAATAAATAAATGTGCAAATAATTACAAAATAATGTCTGAAGTTTATCAGTGATGTAAAGAAAATAAAAGAGGAGGTAGCAGGTTAGAGATTGAAGGGTGGGATTAAGGTCAGTGGTCAAGGAAGGCTTCCTTCTCTGTGGAAGTGACCTTTTTGATATGAGTGCTGTACAGCTACAAAGATCTTAGGGGAGGAATGTCCCAAGATCTTTGGGACACATAGGTAATGGCTTTGAGCTTGGCGGCTTCAAAGGACAGAAAGATGACCATGGAGGCTTGTGTAAAGTTAGTTGAGTTGGAGAAAAAGAAGAGTCTAGGAGGCCACTGGGACGTTGTTGGCTCTCTAAGGGGTTTGAATTTTTTCTGGTAGGATCCTTTGGAAGATATTAAACAGGGGAGTAATAGTAAAACTTCCTGATGTAGTTCACTACCTAACAGTTAACTCGAAGTGGCCTGTCACCATTTTAATTATTTTGCCAATCTTAAATGAGTCCCCCTGCCATACAGATCCCCCCTCTCTAATAATAGTTGAATGTCACAGACATATTTTGTGGACATTTCAAAGACTTAAGCATTGGTGCTCCTGGCAAGTATTGTGAAAAAAGTGGCCATATATTTAGCTATCAAATTTCATGTCTTTTGCTAAAAATTTAGAACCAAGAGCATAAATATAGGCACGCTCGTGGTGTTGGTTATTTCGTAACTATTCTTTGGTGCCAAATGTCTTCATCTTCATGCGATTTATAGTAATGTAAGTAATGTGTTGGAGACTAACAAATCAAAATCTCATTTCAGATGTGTGACATTAATGTTGTGTTGACTTATTATTTCATGGGTTAGATTTCTGATAAAATTTCTAAAACACCTTATTGAAAGGAGTAACAGGAAGAAACAATTGTGGTATCAGATACTCATGTGTGTGCACTTTGTCACTGATAAGAGATAGCTAATAGATTCTTAATTGGGTTATATAGCATATTAGAATGTACCAATGTGGGAATACCCAGCAATTTTGCTAAATCTTTTGATAGCAAAGCATCGAGAAATAGCTTGATGTTTATTAAGAGAAAACAAACAGACCAATTTTAGCTTTTATTTATTATAATGATGTTATTTTACTATAAAAGATGTTTCCTTAGCAATAACCAGATGTGTAACATAGAAGCAGCTGCATGAAATTTTCTTTTTTATGCAAAATATTGGAAATCTTAGGCAGGGTTTCTTCTGCGTTATAGAAAATGAAATGATCTTTTCTTAGCCTGAACAGCTGTGTAAAACAGAAAGATAACATCTTCTGTCTCCAAGTGACCATCTGTTTTTATGGGAGTTGACAGGTAATTTATTAATTTTAAGAGGTTTGCTTAAGTAAAATGTTGGCAAATACGCTTGTAGCAGACTTTTAGGTAAGAACTATAAAGCTCTGGAACTTTTTAGGGCCTTCCTAAATAAAAGTCTGGTGGAATCCTTAAGAATCTTATTTTCTTGCATGTTTTGAATAGTTAGATAAACATATTTGCCAAAGAACAATAGAATGGGGACTGGCGGCATCACTGGCATGTTTAACTGTCATTCATTTTGGTTATGATTTAGACATGTTAACTGTTCAGTTAGGAAGGACTTTGGGGCACTTGGGTGTATTTGACTCTTGATTTCGGCTCTGGCCATGATCTCGGGGTTGTGAGATCGAGCCCTGCATTGGGCTGGGCACTGGGTGTGGAGCCTAAGATTCTTTCCTCCCTTTCCCTCTGCCCCTCCCCCCACCTCTCTTAAAAAAAAAAAAGAAGAAAAGAAAAGAAAAATAAAGGTTTTATTGATTTTTTTTCTTCCATTACTATTTCATGTTGTCTCTGTTGTGTTTTTCATGCAAAAATTAAACCTAAAAAAAATAAGTGGTTAGTTGCTTTTTAAGCTCTGTCGTCCTCCCTTGCAGCTGTCACTACTTTGCTAGGGTCCTTTTGGCATCTCCTCAAATCTTGCAAGAGATGTCAGCTCTTTTTCATGTTCATCTGTCACTTTTAAGGTGTCACTGAATTACCCAGGCTGAATGCAAAATGATAAGAAACGCCACAGTTATTATGCTGACTGCAGACACAATGTGGGAATTCTTTATGATAGGCCCTTACTCATGTCTTCATATTTTATTTATTCCAATGTGCTTAGCAAGCCAGCCTGGCCTTGTTTTTCTCCAGGTAGATCAGATGGCTGGAAACAGTCCTCCCTATTTTCATTTGGGAAGCTTAAATATTTTTAAGATGAGTGATAATACTAGGTGAATAGAGTCGAGCTTCATTAGTCTCCCTCTGCCTCTCAGTCATCAGCTGATGCTAGAAGACTTAATCATTTTTAGCTCAGTTCCCCAGTCGGCAAAATGAGGTTTATGACATTTTCTTCTCTACTTCACTGGAATGGCGTTAGAAAAATGAAAGCATGTGGTGACTCTTTATTGGATGGCATTTGCTGAATGTAGCTTTTCAGAGTTCGACTTGATTAATTTAAAAACGGTATTAATTATTATCTATACTGCAGCTCTCTGATAGTGACGATGAAGATGATGTTGGTGGTGCTGGTAGAAGAGCAGTAGTCATAGTAGTTAATGAGATGCAGCTTAGACTAGTGACTCAGCCTGTAGACCCTAGAGCCAAACTGTGTTGGCTCACACCCCTCTCCTGTCATTTACTAGGTGTGTAACCTTAAATCTCAAATCTTAAATCTCTGTAATGTCAGATTTAGGATCTAAACATGTGCCTATCTCAGCATGTATTCCTAATTTTCATACTGCATTGCCGTCATAACAAAAACAAAAAAGCCCCTGAAAATGTTCTAGAGCATTTGAAAAGGTCATCTAACAGAGCAAATTAAAAAAAAAAAAAAAAAAAAGATAGGAGAAGAAACATCCTTATCTTCTTTAAAATACTCATTAGAAGTATAAAAAAAAATAGCCCAGTGGGGTCATGGAAATCAGATCAGTTGGGAAAGATAGATTAATTGACTGCCTAGGGATTGAGATTGGCATATTGGACTCTTATACAAAGCTTACTTGTTTTTGATCTCTCAAAATCAACAAATTTCATTATTAATAGCTCACTTTTTTTTTTAAATAAAGCACTTCATTTGCAAAAAGAGAATTTTGTCTCATGCAACTTGTTGAGAAATTGTACAACAGCTTTCTGAGGTTAACTAGTACTGTTCTCTGAATTCTGAAGTTTAGTTCTGTGAATCTTGGTGAGGGATTTGGCCATAGTAAGAAGGAAAGAGCCTGTCCTGATGGTCAGTAGTTACAGCCTCTGAGGAAATTATTGAGCATTACAGGTAGTATTCTCTATTCTTGTTACACAAAGAGAGAGAGAGAGGGAAAAAAAAAAAAAAGGAAGCCTGATTTAAAAAGTGGAAATAATGGTTTCTTTTGGAATTACGTTGCAGTTTATTTTATTGCACAAGTGGTTCTGATAAAGTAAGGGTGACCTTTTTTAGTTTAGGGTATAGGTTGGTTGATGTTGGCATTATTTTGCAAATGTTGAGGATAATCTACCATGGAAGTAATTGAAATACACCAGGACACATACTGGACAGGGGAGCAAGAATGGCAGCAGGGAGAAAGCATTTCAGCGTGTCAGTGATTTGTGCATTCTTGATGTAGTCAGCTATTACATTCTAACAGCTTATTGGCATCCAGTGGCAGCTGGAGACAGATGATGGAGTAGCTCTGTTCTGAAGAATGTCCTTTGCCTGCTCTCTAAGTATCACAATGCTCAGCTTGCACTGATTTTCATAGTATGATCATTTTTCATTATACATTCCTTTGCCCTGTAGGAGAGCAAAGAGAAACAGAGGGAAGCAGTGAGTGTCCTCATGTTTCTTCCATGGTCAAGACCATGTTGATTCAGAACTGATTTAAGAGAGAGCTGGATACAAAGGCTCATTGACAGGCTAACTCTGAGGGTTGGGTTGATAGGATAAATTGAAAGGCCCTGAGGCAGGAATGTGTGTAGAGGAATCCATAAGGTCAGTATGGGAGGAATGGACATACTGGAAAGAGAACGCAGTAGGAAATGAGGTCACGTTGAAGTACTGGGGATATAGGTCATGGATGACCTTGTAAGCCATTGGAAGGATGCTAACTTTCAGTTCACATGAACAGAGGAACTGCTTTACAATGGTTTTATTTATTTATTTTTAATTTTTTAAACAAGTTTATGGAGTCTTATTTTACATATCATAAAATTCACCCATTTCAAGTGTATAGTTCAATGAGTTTTAGTAATAAATGTGTCAAGTTATGCAGCCTTCACCCTGGTCTGGTTTTAGAATGTTTTCACCCTCCAATCCTATCCTTCATGTCTATTTACTGTTAATCCTATTCCCATTCCCAGCCATAGAGACCCATTAATTTCCTTTTGTCCCTACAGATTTGCCTTTTCTCTAAATTGAATCATACAATATATAAAGTGTCTTGTTTCTTGCTTCTTTTACTTAGTTTAATGTTTTCGGGATTCATTCATTTTATTGAACATATTAGTGGTTTGTTCTTTGTGTTGCTGAATAGTGTTCCGTTGTATGGATATATCATATTTTGTGTATTGACTCACCAGCTAGTGGGCATACAGGTTGTTCTGAATTTTTCTCTGTCGTGATTAGTGCTGCTAGGAACATGTATGTGCAAATCTTTGTGTGGAATATATCTTTAATTCTCTTGGATAGTATGGTGGGCAGAATTTTAGCCCCATGATCGTCACTCCTAGTGTTGCACCTGTGATTATGTGACATTACATGGCAAAAGGGACTTTGCAGATATAATTAATGTTACTAATCAGTTGACCCTAATATAGGGAGAGTATTCTGGATTAACTTGGTAGACCCAGTGTGATCACACGAGTCCTTATGAGCAGAAGGGGAAGACAGAAGAGGAATTCAGAGTGGTATAGCAGAAGTCAGAGAGATTTGAAGCATGAGAAGGATTTGCTGGACTCTTTTGACTTGAAGATGAAGAGCCATTTGTCGAGGAAATGGAAACCTCAGTCCAATGGGGGTAAGGAACTGAATTCTGCCAGTGACCAGTGAGCTTGGAAGATGACCCTGAACCCCAACTACATATCTCAGAACTGGCTAATACCTTGATTTTAGCCCAGTGAGCCTCTGAGCAGAGAATCCAGTCACACTGTGCCAGACATCAGCCCTGAACACTGTGAGATTAAAAATGAGTATTGTCTAAACTACTAAATTTGCCAGAATCTGTTACAACAGCAAAAGAAAACTGATAGAGTGGATCGCTGCGGGAGAGTTATTAGGTTTCATGGTTTGAAGGTTACAAAGTTTGAAGAAACTTCGCCATGGTTTTGAGCAGAGGAATGCCATGATATTTCGAAAGGATCCCTGGTTGTGCTGAAACAAGCTTGTTGAGAAGCCAAGGGCAGAAGTTGGGAGAGTTTTCAGGAGGCAAGGCCAACAATGACAGCAACTCTGACCAGAGTCACTGTGCCTGAGTTGTAGTTAAGACAAAAATATGGGTGACAGAGGTGTATGGAGTCAGTTTGGCCTTCTGGGGGTGGCATGGCGGGAGGTGGTATGGCAGGGGGTAATGGTAGCATCCACTAGCCCTTGGTGATTGAACATCCCGGGACTACTAGTCAGTCTCAGATGGAGTCTCTCGTCCTCAGAGGAGGAGGGAGGCATACAGTGGACTCAGAGGTAAAAGAAGGGTGCTGTAAGATATTTTCTCTTTCATCATTGCATATAAATAAACATCCCCAATTCACCACTCTGACACAGTCTAGTTACTGGGAAGGTGATGGAAGTTTGACAGAGGAGAATGAACATCAAAGTGAAGGGATGTCGAGAACTGTCTTATAGGAGAAACACAATGTCTCATGTAAAAGGTGGTTTTGAGGGTGTGGAATGCCATTTCACACAAATGTATGTGTGCTGTCTTGATTCGTTGCGCACGTTGCAAAATATCTATTACTTACTATCAAATGTTATGTGCATAACTTTCAAAGGACATCCTTAGCTTGTTTGACCTTGAGAGACAAGCAGACTCCCTAAGTTGGTTTCCTTATTTGGGTGCTGTAAGTTAATGTTTAATTCTCCAGATTTTTTGAACTGAACTGATGACTCACTCATTCACAATTTCGACATCTTAAATGCGTGTGTGATGGTTAACCATATTGGTACAAGCCGTCTTTACCTGACTGAACCCATAAGCTTCTTTTTTTTTTAAAGATTTTATTTATGTATTTGACACACAGAGAGAGGTCACAAGTAGGCAGAGAGACAGGCAGAGAGACAGGCAGAGAGAGAGGGGGGGAAGCAGGCTCCCTGCTGAGCAGAGAGCCCAATGCGGGGCTCGATCCCAGGACCCTGAGATCATGACCTGAGCCGAAGGCAGAGGCTTTAACCCACTGAGCCACCCAGGTGCCCCTGAACCCAGAAACTTCTTAAATACCTTTGGGTCTTTGCATACACATCATTCTTCTCTTCCTTTGGTATATTAGTGCTCACCTCGATTTTTAGGCTCTACTGCAAGAAACTTCTCAGACCTTCCACATTCAAGTTAGGTGTCACTTTGAGATGCTGCCACTCCAGATATTTTCCTCATTATATACAGTTTTGTCTTTGTTTCTCATCTGTCTCTTTAACTTGATTTTGAGCTCCAATAGTTCAGGGCTAGGTATTCGCCATTGCATCCCTGGTGCAAAGAACTTGACACAGGGAAGTGCTCAGTAAATATTGGTTACGTTAAAGCAAAGAATCATTTTATTGCATGCCCTTCTCTTTAAAAAAAAAAAATATTGAACATCTAATCTCTTAGAAAATTAATAAGAGTCCTGGGATAAGTTTGTGATTGACAGACTTCCTAGTCCTTCTGACAAACAAATGTGGCAGAAGAGAGTACCTTGGTTGACTACAGACATGTGTGCCACATCTGGTCATCAAGATCCTTTTCCGCTTAAAGAAAACAGCCATGTACTCAGCACTTTTGGTCCTCTGCCTTATTAATTTGCCTCCATGTTTGGAGTCTGCTTTTGAGAAAAGACTGCCATGGGAAAGTCTTAAGAATGTGTTAAGCAGCATTGGTTGCATGCCTTAGTAACTTCCCTGGGTTGCTGCACAGAGATATGTGTATGAGAAATATGTGTATCAGCAGAGTGACTGGACAGCCAAGTATTTAAAGGATAAAGTCCTCTTCAGAGGAAGGTAGTATGGTTGACTATGCAGTGTATGATGGAGGGAGAAAAAAACCTGAATTTCAGGAGCACAAACTCAACCAAATACATGGGATCTCATTTTCGGAGGCTCTGGCCCAGGCTTCCCGTTTACACACCCATAAGTTCCTGCAAATAGTTCAATTTGATTTGACATTTATTGGGTTACACTTGACATTTCCAAGTGCAGTAGATTTTTTTTTTCTTTCTGACAACTCAGTTGTGAAATTATGATTGACATTTTATAATGCTCAACTGGATTGTGTTCAAAACTGACCAATAAGTTTTAGAATATGAACCAGTTCCAAATTTTGTGACCCACAGATAACATTCTCACCCTGGAAGTCGAGATAATATCAGTTGTTAATCAAGGGAATATCTCCACCGGTAGTTTCAGGATTCATTTCAGACTCAGAGCTTTGGCTAGCCTGTGTATATATGTCTCCTACAGTGCTCTGAGGAGGCACTCAGCAAATACTGGCCGGAAGAATAGGTAAAGCCGATTTGCGGATGTATCTCTCATTCTGTTTACTTTGTTTTGTTTTTAAGATTTTATTTATTTATTTGAGAGACAGAGAATGAGAAAGAGGGAGCATAAGCAGAGGGAACAGCAGAGGGAGAGAGAGGAAGCAGACTCCCTGCTGAGCAGGCAGCCCGATGCAGAACTCAATCCCAGGACCCCAGGATCATGACCTGAGCGTAAGGCAGACGCTTAACCAACTGAGCCACCCTATATAAGCATGGCTATAGATATAGGCTATAGATATAGGCTAGATGTAAGCACCCTATAGCTCTCATTATGTTTTAATTAATTTATTTAGCCACTTTTGTCCTCAATTAAAAAAAAAAGCAATTAGAATGATCTCACTCAGAGATTTCCACTATTGTCAGTCTGGTTTCTGGTCTTCCAGATGTGTAAGGGCATATACATGGCCACAAAGTGTAGCTTGTAATGGACTTACCTACCCATTTTACTTAAGGCGATGTGATCATCTTTTCTTCTCAGACACTAGAGAGCTCTTTAGCATAAATATATACAAAATCATTATTAGCTATACTCTATCTTATTTAAACAGACCTGTTTTCTTAAACATTAAAGATGACTGCATTTTTCTTTCTATTATAAAGAACCCTGCTATGAACACCCTTAGTCCATGTATCCTTTTCACTGTGGTGATTAGTCTTATAGGAGTAGAATTGCTAGTTGCTGAGGGTATGACTTGACAGTTTTTTGAAATTTACTGCCTCTGAGAGGTTGGGTCAGTGTACTTTTTTTTAGAGATTTATTTATTTATTGGAGAGAGAGAACAAGGGGAGGGACAGAGGGAGAGAATCTCAAGCCAACTCCACACTGAGCACTGAGCCTGACGCGGGGCTCAACGTGGGGCTCGATCTCATGACCACGAGATCATGACCTGAGCCAAAACCAAGAGTCGGACACTCAACTGACTGAGCCACTCAGGCACCCCGGATCAATGTACAGTCTGAATCAAAGAAATGATTGAATCACTCTTAGTCAAAGTGAACGTGAACATGCGCCTGTTTAACCACATCTTCTCAGAATATGTGTATTGTCATTCATGTTGTTTTTACCAGCATGTCTACTACTTTTTGGAGATTAGGACTCATTCTGATAGAGACATAGCAAGAAGTATCCTGTTATAGAGTTTATATCATATTATTTGAGACCTAACTGGATGCTGCATATTGTACCTCTTCGTACATACAAGCTTAGATTATAGGCTCCTTGAAGATACAAATAGCCTCCTTTATACTGTAGCCAACACACAATATGTGCAAAGTTGTACACAGATAGATCTCCAGTGGCTTCTTCTTTGTGAAAGAAATTTCACAATTTGTCTCCTTGAGAATGCTCTCAACCCCCATCTGTGGGCATTTTTCCAATGTCTGTATTAAAAAATCAGGAGTTATCACTCCTCTGAGTGATTCTGTTTGCTTCCTCTTGCTATTCTGCTAGCCATTTTACCCAGATTCCTTTTATATATCAGAGTCCGCTCTGTATTTTAGTCATCTCTTATCTTTATCCAGTGTATTTTATGCTGCTCTGGAGAATTGATTTTTTTTTTAATTGTGTTATGTTAGTCACCATACAGTGCATCATTGGTTTTTGATGTAGTGTTCCATGATTCATTGTTTGTGTATAACACCCAGTGCTCCATGCGATATGTGCCCTCCTTGATTCTTTATAAAATATTTTTTTCATCTTTAAGGGTCCACATACAATTTATTTGCATCGGACATTTATTGACTCTTAAGCAAATGGTGCATCTGTAACATAGTTGAAAACAAAATAAAACATGGATTTAGGAGTGACAATCACAATTTTTGTTCCATTCCTGCTAATTCTGGTGCCTTTGTGACTTTGGAAAGTTACATTACTGCTTAAAGCTCTTGAATCATATGCAATATTAGTAAAATAATCTGTCTACTTCATAGGGTCTGGTGAAGATCGAATGAAATTTCATAAATACAAAAACTCTGAAAAGAACTAGAAAGTAAAGAAAAACTTAAAGGCTTTATTGCCTTCCATGGGGGCCAAATCCAGGAGTACAGACAACCAGGGGACTGAAGATACAGAGGCGGGGTCAGGTGGGGGTCTGAGTTTCAGGCAGAGGTTAATGAAGAAGCCCTGCAGGCAGTAACGGGCTAAAAGTCAGTAGGAAAAAGTATGGTACAGTGGCTTTTTGGTCAGGGAAAGGGCTGGGATCTGTACTGCCCTGGCCACTGATAGTCTACATGGTTCCCTCTTGGGAAATTGTTGGTTTTCTCTGCGGTCGATGGTTTGGGAGCCCTGAGTTGAAGTTGAAGTACATGGCTGGGCTGAGAGCACGTAGAAGGAAAGCTCACTTCTATTGAGGGTCTTTCCCATGCCAGACATCCTATTAGATCCCTTCTAGAACATTGCTACCTTTGAGTTTATGCAGTCCGATAAGAACACATTTGGATTTATTGGTTTCCTAGGGCTGTCGTAATAAAGGATCACAAAACGGGTAGCTTAAAACAACTGAAATTGATTCTGTCACAGTTGTGGAGGCCTGAAGTCTGAAGTCGGGGTGTTGGCAGGGTTGGTTTCTTCTGGAGGTTCTGGGGGAATGTCTGTCTTTTCCATGCTACTTTGCTAGCTTGTGGCGTCTGCCAGCCATCCATGGTAATACTGGGTTTGTAGATACATCGCCCCAGTCTCGGTCTCTTTCTTCACATTGTTCTCACCTCTGTTTCTCTGTGCCTCAGATCTCTCTCTGCCTTTCTCTTATGAAGACACTTGTCATTGGATTTAGGGCTCACTTGCCTAATCCAGGCTGATCTCATTTGGAGAGCCTCAACTTAGTGCGAAGATGCTTTTTCCAAATAACCTGACATTCACCAACTCCTTCTTTTGGGGAGCCATCATTCAACCCACTATAGACAGTGACTGCAAGTAAAAGAAGATTGCCTGATTATGTACAGATTAGACATTTAAATCTTGGTCTTTAGATTATAAAAATAGTGCTCTTTTCTTGTATACCCTGGGGGGAAATCTTGTGCTTTAGATTAGGTCACATCCTAGTGAAAGGAGCCACTTATCAGATACTGTATGCTTTTACATTCCTTATTTCATTTAACCCTTAATGGAGCCCTGTAAGGTGGGATTTTCTGCGGATTTCTATAGCACACATTTTACAGATGAGGAAATAAAGACCTTGGCCCTACACCAAACATCAAATAATTGAAAATAAAATTCATACATCTGAAACTATTGTAACACTATGTGTCAACTATATACAAATAAACAAAAATAAATAAATTTTTTAAAAAAAGTTCTGTTTGGCTGCAGAGCCTGTGGTCTTAGCCAGCAAGCTCTACAGAACAAGAGCACAGTGATCCTACTAGAAAAGTCTGGCATATAGTTCAGATTTAGGTTTGCAGTGTCTGCCTGTGATATGAATGAATTATCAAGGACAGGGGGAAAGATACTCTCTCTGGGCTTCTGCTCAACCTCAATATGCTTTATTATAGGAAGTTTGATTTTTTTAAACTCTTGTAATACAGTTGACCTGTAAACTACATGGGTTTGAAATGAGTGGGTCCGCTTATACGTACGTGGCTTTTTTCGATAAACATGGTACAGTCCTGTAAATGTATTTTTTCTCTCTCATGATTTTCTTAAGAATATTTTCTTTCTGTATCTTACTTTATTATAAGAATACAGTACCTAATACATACAAAATATGTATTCATCAGTTGGGTATGTTATCAGAAGCCTTCCAGTCAACAGTAAGCTTTTAGAAATTAAGTTTAGGGGGGAGTCAAAGTTATATGCAGATTTTTGACTATGTAGAGGTTTGGTGCCCCTAATCCCCATGTTGTTCAAAGGTCTACTGTATAGTCATATGACATTTGTGGAATTACATAAGGATTAAATAAGTTTGTACAAAATTATAAAACTTCCAATATATTGAGATTTGCCAGAGCATATTCTAGTTTGATGGTTTTCCCTACCTCCCTTCCTCCTTTCTTTCTCTTTCCTTCCTTTTTTCATTTTTCTGTGTCTCTCTGTCTCTTCCTTCCTTCTTCCCCTTCTCTCCCTTCCCCTTTTCCTCTCTCCCTCCACCTCCTTTCTTCCTTCCTTCCTTCCTCCCCTCCTCCCTTCCTCCCTCCCTCCCTTCCTTCCTCTCTCTCTCTCTTTCTCTATTATGCTTTCTCTTTCACTGCCCTAGTTTTTCAGTCTTGTGTTATACTGGCTGACACCTATGACTGAAATATTTGTAATACATCTACCTTTCTCAGAATGCTAGGTACAATTTCACTTGCTACTCAATGTCATGTGTTCTTTTTTTTTTTTTTTTTTTTTTTAGTACAAACATGGTTCGTAGAGGATGGCATTGAAATCTTGTCGACAGTTGGCATTGACTCCATTTCTCATACTGTATTCAAATTTTAGTTTTCTATAACAACATTCTGATTTGTTTGAAAGCCTTGAAGTGCTAGATGAAGGGAATAGCAGCATGAAATAGCACCGTGCTCCCAGAATAGTCTTTCCTATCAGGGGCGAATGAACTCGGCCAGAGCCCCTTTTGGAAGTTTCTTGGTTTGTGATTTAATTGCAGTACGCTTATTAAAATCTGTTTGGATCTCCCCACCCCCAGATTTTATATTACATGCAATGTAAGTGATAAGGGTTTTTTTTAATGGTGAGAAATAAAACCTGTAGCTCTGCAGGGCAGAGTATTAGACTATGATTACTATGTTAGTCTCATCCAATTTCAAGTTTCACTGCAGAAAAACAAAGTTCTGTGAGTACTTGGCATTAATTAAATTAGGTGTAGAGAACTTCTCCCCACTTAAATTAATGCCACTTGACATTCTAAATTCTTCTACTCTTAATCTCGTAATTGCCTCATTTTGCCATGATTTATAAATTGTGAACTTGGACCCCTTATCCTTCTGAAAACTGAATTGTAAAAAGATTGGTTAATGAGGAAGCGAAACTATTTTATTTTCAGCTTTATTTTCATATAAATTCTAATACACATATAACTACTGAAATTTATAATTACTCTTTTTTTTTTTTTTTGAGAAAATTTTAGGATTTCATGATATAAATTTTAGCCTTTGGAATGAACCACAGTCTAACTAGGGGCTTCTGGACCCTCTTCTAGAGCCATAGCCTCCCCTATGGCTTCCCCACCTTGCGGGCATAGGTGGGCCCCCTCTGTCTCCTCTGAGGGCCAAGCTGAACCACACCAGACCTTCTGAGGGTTGGGCTCCTCTCATCAATTTTTGTTAAGTTTTGACCTGTGAGAAAAAGACGACAGAAGACAGAGAAAGCCTGCAGCTAAATTCCTGGTGTGCCTTTCCTTTCTGTCTTCTCCCTGTCTCCTACCTCATGGAGTGTTCCTAGACACAGTGGTCCCTATGGCCTTTGTGGTGACATCTCATCTTCTAGGACCAGTGAACCAGCTGTGCTGTCTGCTGAAACCCTGGCCACCTTGGCAACAACATACTGTTTTGTATTCCTTTCTTTCCTGCGGGCCTCTCTGCCCCCTCCCTCTCACCCTGGCTTACCAGAGATTCCACCCTAAAATACAGAATATACTTGGCATATACTTCTACAAAAAATATGCTCTCATTTTTCAGATAAGCCAATCTAAGGCATTTTGAAAACATACATTTTTATCATTATTTTGTCTAAATATTTATTAGGAAACTAGACGAATTCAGCAGACACAAGCCTTTATTCTTAACGAATAAATTTCATCAAGTTCTTTACTCTTGGATATGACAGTAGCCTTTTAAATTATATATATATATATATATATATATATATATATATATTTAAGTTAAGCTTAAATTATTTATATACATATATAAATCTATATACATATGAGATATATGAGATATATGAAATCTGTATTCCTGTGTGTTGATTATATTCTCCAATTTATGGTATTCATTATGCCAATGTATAATCATCTTTTTTTGTTTAGGGATTTTATTCATTAGAGAGAGAGAGAGCATGAACAGGGGGAGAGGGAGAAGCAGACTCCCGGCTGAGCAGGGAGCCCAACACAGGTCTCAATCCCAGGACCCTAGGATCATGACCTGAGCTGAAAGCAGACGCTTATCCGACTGAGCCACCCAGGTGCCCTTTAATTAATCATCTTAATGAAAAATAGGCATGTGATGTTTTTTAAGCGGTAGGACTTTAAGATGTTATTTTATGACTAAATCAGAGAGGCAATCATACAGAGAAAGGAAGATACAAAATAACCCGCTAGTCTTCCCCCACCCCATCCGCTCTCACCAAGCTCTCTTCAGTTGGTTGAAAGTGTATGCTACTCCTTCAGCTTCCTCCTAAAATTCTTAAGATTAGGAACTAAAGTGAGTCCCCTTAACTCTTCTTGGCCTTTAGTTCTTTGGGCAAATGGAGATTTGATTCTATTACTCTTTCCTATAAAATGGAAAGAGTAAGCACAGGTCAAATATCTAGGATAATGGCTGGCTAGACTATCCTGTGGCTGGCCCTCCGGACCAGAGCGGTACCTGGCCACCCTGGTTGTTGGACACCCCAAGAGACTTTGAAGAGTCCTGCCGTTACTGAAAGGGAAAGATCCAGTTTAGATAGAGGCTCTGATAGAGCTTCCATAGCTGTCAGATTTTTGTCTAGCGCATTAAAAAAAAAATTCTGTAAGATCGCCACTGGATGAACTGCCACCAAGCTTTAAGGGTCTGCATCATAATAACCAGATGTCTTTTATTTAGCATTTAGAAGCTATAAAAAGGTAATATTTAAAGCAAATTTTCTTCTCACATGTCATTGCTTTTCTGTATCTTCTTTTACTTTGTCTGATTCTTTTTTTCCCCCCAGGATCATGATTCTACTTAAGATTTAACCCAGCTGTGCTCTCTGAATCCTAACTTTTTTTAAGAGCATCGCTTTGTAGTCTTAAAAGTCCTTTTATTTATGATGCTGACATGATTTTAGATATCTGAGAAGTAGTACTTGTTTATTTTTATGCTCAGCATGGGGTTTTTATGACTCTTCTTTAATTTTCTCATAGAATTTGTGATTCTCTTCCCAACAGCTTATTTTTTGTCACAAAGTGAACTTTATTCTTAACTGCTGTAGGTGAATTTAATTCTTTACTTACTCTATCCGGTTGGGTAAGGTCAACCTGTAGAGTTGTTTACACTCGGGTGGCTAATCCATTTTGAGATTTTTATTTAAATCACTGTTCTGGTATTGATAGTAAAAGTTCCTTTGAACAATTTTGTTACCAATTCTCAGTGAGAATTGAAGTGCTTACGCTATGAGTCAAGTGAACCTGTAGTATTTTCTGTCTTCTCAACTTACTTGCTTTCTCCCCCTAATCCATTTGGCCTGAGATATGTATATTTAGCTGGCAGAGTGGAAATAACTCTCAAGTGAAATTCTCTAAAATCAACAGTTGGGAAAAATGTGATACTCAATAAGGTTCTCTGAGAAGGTTTCTATTTTCCTTGAGATAATCTCCATCTTGCATAGCAGAGCGGTTTTCTCAAGCAGAGGGTGTTCTTGACATTTTCCCAAATGGTTGCAGCTCCTCAAGATTGCTCTGGGAATTTAAATATGTTTATCTAAATTCATCTATCTATTTGCTATTTAAAGAGAAGAATGTTTCAACACATTTGTGAATGGGAAATACTTCTTAAAATTGTTCGGTTCTGAATCAGGAAACTTTCCTAAGTCTACCTTTTTTCTGTAAAAATTGTACAGATTGTTTACTGGCCCATGTGAAATGTTACTGTATTTTTGCTTTATGCAAATCATAGCATAGCGTAATTTGTCTTTCCCTTCAAAGAGGGTCTCTGGGTTATGATTGAATGACTTCTCTGAAAACTCAATGAAACTGTCCCACAGAGGACACTTGATCTGTGATTTCTGGGGGAAACCTATGCTGAGGAGGTCTGTCCTCTGTTCACCTCTCTGTTGACTGGGGAGTAATATGTTTACATAGTTATAGCATATCCACACAAACTGGTGTCGAAATAGCAAAGAAACCTTTCTTTTCCATTATATCCAGTCAACTGTGGTTATCTAGAAAGCAAGGATAAAAACGGCTCAGGTGTCCATGGAACTGGGTATCCAGTTCAGCCCTCTTCATGGATGTTCCTGTATTTTATGTGCAGAAAGTGGCATGATGGGAAATGCCCCATTTTTCGAGTTGAGCTCATTGTAGACCAGAGAACAGCTTTCCGGATTCCACTAGACACCTGACTTTGTCATTCATTTTCTTCAGATTTGTCTGGATGAAATTAAGTCTTTTATTCTTAAATTCAATGTTCATGGCATGATTTTGATAATTTTCCAAGATTTTATGCTTCATACTGGGATGCTTCTCATGGATTTCATGGCTGTTTTTCATTTTTATAAATTGTTTTTTAAGCAACTCAATGGAGGAATGTTTTTCACAGCATAGTTTTCTCATTTCAGGTATACGGTTTGATGACTTATAGCAACTTTGTTAAGTTGTGCAACCATCATCATAAGTTTCAGAACATTTTCATCCCTCCACTCCCAGGAAGATCCCCACTGCTATTTATGATTAATCCTTATTCCCACTCCCAGCTGCAGGCAACCCCTAATCTACTTTTTCCCTCTAAAATTGCCTCTTCTGGACATTCCATTTACATGGAGTCATATGATATGGGGCCTTTCGTGTCTAACTTCTTTTGCTTAGCTTAATGTTGTTGAGGTTCATCCTTGACAGCCCCTATCAGTAGCTGTTTCTCTGTATCACTGAATATTGTTCCATTGTTCCATATCCATCCATAGAATGGATGATACTACATTTTGTTCATTCACCAGTTGGTGGACATATAGGTTGTTTCTAATTTGGGGCCATCGTTAATAATACTGCTATGAATATTCATGTTCGGGTCTTTGTGTGGATGTATTTTCATTTCTCTTGGGTAGATACCTAGTATTGAAACTGTTGAGTCATATGGTAACTATGTTTAACTTTTTGAAAAACTACCAGACTGTTTCCCAAAGTAATGTACTATTTTACATTTCTATCAGCAATGTAGGAGGTTTTCAATTTCTTTATATCCACACCAATATTTGTTATTTTCTGTCTCTTATAGCATAGTTATTCTAGAAAATATGGAATGGTAGTTCATTGTGGTTTTCATTTGCATTTTACTGCCGACATGATGTTGTGCATCTTTTTATGTACTTATTAGCCATTCATCTAAATTCTTTGGCAAAGTGGTCATATCTTTGGCTCATTTTTTGATTGAATTTTGTCTCCTTATTGTTGAGTTGTGAGTGTTATTTATAAATTATGGAGCCAAGTCCTTTGCTGCATATGTGTTTTGCAGTTTTTTTTCTCCCAGACTATTGCTGGTCATTTCATTTTTCTAATGTTGATGTTTGAAGTGCAGAGGTTTAGAATTTTAATGAGGTTCGACTTAACAGCTTTTTTTCTTTTTTGAACTGTGTGTTTTGGATGTCATATCTAAGAAGTTTTTACCATACCCAGGTCTCAAAGATTTTCTCCTAAAGACTATTATTTTTAGCATTTACATTTAAGTCTATGATCCCCCTTGTGTCTGTTTTAATATATAGTATAAGTTGAAGATCTATGTTCATCTTTTTGCGATTGTTCCTGAGTCATTTTTTTAAGCAAACCATGCTTCCCTCAGTGAGTTGGCTTGTCAGTTTTGTCAGAAATCAGTTGATTATAAGGATTTATTTCTAGATTTTCAATTTTGTCCCATTCATCGGTATATCTATCTTTATATCATGGGGTAGGCAGAAAAATAACCCCCCAAAGATATCCATGCTCTAAACTTCAGAACGTATGACTGTCTTGGTTTATATGGCAAAGGGAATTTTGCAGATATAATTACATATGAATGCTGAGATGGAGCGTATCCTGGGCCCCTGGGTGGGGTCAACCTAATCATACGAGTACTTAAAAGTGGAGAATCTTTCCATGGTAGGTCAGAGATATGTGATGAAAGAAGGAGGAAATATGCACTTGAGTATGATACGGACTTACCCACTGTTACTGGCTTTGAAGACGGAGGAAGGCAGTCACCAGCCAAGGAATGTGTATGATCTCTAGAACCTGCAAACAACTTTGAGCTGACAGTCAGCAGGTAAACAAGGATCTCAGTACTACAACTCCAGAAACTGAATTCTGTTAATAACCTAAATGGGAAAGGACACAGATTTTCCCCACATCCTCCAAAAAGGCGCACAGCTCTGCTAGCACCTTGATTTTGGCCCAGCGAGACTGATTAAGTATGAATATTGCTCTATTCCTGGATGTTTTAACCTGGAGTATGTGTTCCTGTGCTGCAAAATGAGAAGTAGCCTATTTCTAAGCAATCGTCAAGCCTGCTTTACTGCTCTGGGTTGTATCATTCATTGAAAGTGGGAGAGTACATTTATTCCTTGTTCAGACTGTGGCTGTAAACCACGTTCTCTTGTCAAACAGTTATGTGCTGCGTATATATTGTAAGAAAACTCGTATTTTAATTTTGTGTCAGTTCAAGCAAAAACTGGTAGTACTGCTATTTATAAGCTGAAGAAAGAGCCATTTTAATTATTCATTTATTCATTTATTTGTTCCTCCAGTTGCTGTTGCACTTTTCATCCATTTGGCCATCTGTCCATCTGTTCTCCCATCCGTCCAAAAGATACGAATTAACACGTACAGCATGCCATATGATAGGTTTGGGGGCCTGAGAGGGAAAAGTTATGTCCTTTGCATGAGGAATTCATATGAATGGAAAGTGGTGGAAGACAGATATAAAAGGAAAAAATTAAAGCTTTTCAGTTCTCAGATATAATGTGCATAGATGGGTCTATGGCCTGGATGATTTCAGTCATTCTTTATGAGGGATTTGTAATCTTTTGGGAGATGGGTCATACAGGAGGAATTTGTTTTTCCGTGGACTGCTCAGTACTGCCAGCTCTGGATTGCTTGGCTTATTGTCATTTGTCATTGCTTCTATCATAACTCTCATGTGTGATATAAACTTTGTTTCTTTGTAGAAAATGGACATGCACAAAAGCTACCATGTGTGGTGATGATAAGGAAAAAAAATGCTCAGTGTACAGAAGACAAATTATGCATTGAAAGAAATATTTAATTTGTTGGCAGCTCAGATTTATGACATCAAGGAGTCATCTATCTGTTCTGTAACAAATCAAGAAAACCTGATTTGTGAATCTGTTTTTACCAGTGTTTCAGTCAGTTCAGAAAAAATTTTTTTAAAATGGATTTCATTATGTAAGGAAAATTAAGTGGCATGTAGTGAATATTCAGCTAGTGCTCATTTTGGTCCAAATTTTTTGCTAACTGATTTTAATTTGTGATTTTATTTTTCCCGTAAACAATCCTTTGGAATAAATCCTATTATTAAGTTTCATTTTACAAATGAGAAAATTGAGGGCCAAAAGTTTGGATGGTTCGTTTGCCCAGTGTCAAACAAATGTGGCTTTTGTGGACGTGTTATTTAAACATTGTCTCCTTGGAATTCAGGGTCCTATCTCCTCACTGTTTCTAGAGATGTCATTTCAGATCTGAGTGATCACCCAGCGGCGGTCAAGTATATAATGTGGGGTTTATTAAACTTTACATTATTTATACTTGGGTCAGATAATTCTTTGTTGTGGGGCTGTCCTGTGCATCACGCCATGCTGAGCATCATCCTTGGCCTCGACTCACTAGATGTCCGGAGCAGCGCTTAGTTGAGACCACTAAAAATGTCCAGGCATTGCCAGATATTCTGGGAGAGACAATATTGCCCCGACTTTAGAACCATTGCAATTACCAGGCATTAGGAATGTGTGCCGTGGTGCACTGAGAAGAAAATCATGACTAAATGTTTCAGGTAGGTAGAATAAATATTAGAGACAGTGATATTTGAGATTTTATCCCTTCCAGAGTTAGCCAGCCTGCAGTTAGAGGGCTTAGTCTCCCAAGATTGTCTTCACTTCTGACATCAGTTTGAGTTTGGGGGTTCCCCCAAACCACTTACTTTTATGATTTGCTAAAAGGCCTCGCAGAGCTCACTGAAAGCTGTTATCTTCATGGTTATAGTTTATTACAAGGAAAGGATACAGATTAAAATTAGCCAAAGGAAGAGATGCATAAGGCAGGGTGTGGGAGGGCTCCATACGTGCAGTTCCTTTGCCCCTGACCCCTGTAGAGTCAGGACACTTTACCTTCTCCGCATTGATGTGTGACATTACACACAATATTGCCAACAAGAGGGCTCTGTTACATAGATATGGTTGGTTGATTGATCGCCCATGTTTTGATCTCAGCTTCTGTGTGTTCCAAAATCCCTACCCTAAAACACATGGTTGGTCTTTCTGGGATGGCCAGCTCTTACCCTAAGACTATTGAGTATGGCTGGACCCATCCTAACAGCCCTTGCCCTAAACAAAGTGCTCTCTATCAGGAATGACATGATTACTTCTCAGAAGTTGAGGGAAAAGTCCAGACTACTCTTTGGGCATGACCAAGTTCTTTATTACACAATCCCTGAGAAAAGAGCAGGTGTTTGCTTGTAGTTGAAGGAACATGGCATGTATCCTCAGCTAGTAGCAATTCAGGGATAATGTAAATGGCAGGCATATCAGTTTACTGTATATAATTTTAAATACATATGTATATTACATGGCATTTCATATACATCACATATATGTAATATATATTACATGATACACACATACATAAACATATTTATATATACACACACATGACACACATATGGCATCACATACATATGATATATATTATATTATGTAATAATATAATATGTATATATCTCATAGACATGGTGGTTTAAACAAAAGAAATATGTTTCTCACAGTTCTGGAGGCTAGAATTCCAAGATCGATGTGTCAGCAACATTGATTTCAATCTGAGGCCTCTTTGCTCGGCTTACAGATGGGGGCCTTCTCTCTGTGTCCTCATATTTTCCTTTCTCTGTGTCCACCCATCCCTCATGTCTCCCTCTTCTTATCAGGACACCAATTATAATGGATAGGGCTTCACCCTAATTACCTCATTTACTTCATTGGGACTTTGACATATGAATTTAGGGTGGGGGGGTGGGGCAAAATTTCACCAATGACATTCTGTCCTCTAGTCTCCCCCTGTTTCAATTCATGTCCTTTCTGTATGCAAACTATACTCATCCCATTCCCAACAATCCCAAATGTATTGAACCATTCCAGCATCAGCTCTGAAATCTTATCTAAATAAATCAGCCACAGGTGAGACTGTAGTATGATCCATTTTGAAGAAGTATTCCTTTCCACCTGTGAACCTATGAAACCAGACAAGTTTTCTGTTTCCAAAGTATAAGTTGGAGACAGGCATATGACAGAAATTCCCATTCCAAAAGGGAGAAATCAGAATGAGGAAAGAGATCACATGTTCCAAGCAAGTCTAAAACAGATTGTTATATTTTAAGGCTGAAGAGTAATGTTTTTGTTTGTTTTGATGATGCTCTATCCTTTGAGACCACGGGGTGACAGCCCTTCCTTCTAGGCTCATTGGGGGCAGCATTGTTGCCCCCTCAGCTGTGGGCAGCAGCCTCACCTCTACCATTGTAAATATGATTAGATCTGTATATCCATAAAAAGAAATATTAAGTTCCTCTTGTTCCTCATATTTGTAGAGGTTACAGTCAAGTTGGGAAAACAGGAATCTATGTGAATAATTGTAACAAACTAGTCTAATAATCAAATAGTTGTAATAAACAGTAATTCTATGATTGCTGGAGAGATTATGTTCTAAGATTTTAGAAATTTTGATCCGGAATATACTGAGGGACTTTTTGTAATTTTGTTGGCCTCATATCTTTTGAGAAATTGTTGAATTAATGAATTATAAAAGGAGAGAATTAATGCATTTGCTTTGGTAAGCTTGAGAATTTCAGGATTCCAGATAGGATTGGGGGGTCATAAAAGAAAAGCTCAACAGTCCTGTTGTCTTCCCAATTAGGTTTCTAATGTAGTTTTAACCTCCATAAATAATCTTGGCTAGGTTTAGGGATGTTTTCCCCAAATAGCTCTAAATTTGTTTGGAGAGATTTTAATATTTATTTTTAAAAACTTCCTACTCTTGGAAGAATGAGGCAAGATAATTTGAAGGATTCATAGTTCGTGTTCAGAAAATATTTGTAACTTTTCTTTAAAAAATAAGTCGCTTGTCCACACAAAAACTTGCACACAGATATTTATATAGCAGCTTCACTCATAATTGCCAAAACTTGGAAGCAACTAAGACATCCTTCAGTAGGTAAATGGATGTGGAACATCCAGACAATGGAATATTTTTTAACTAAAAAGAAGGGAGCTACCAAGTCATGAAAAGACATTGAAGAAACTTAAATCCCTATTAGTAAGTGAAAGAAACCAATCTGAAAAGTCTACATACTGTATAATTCCAATTATATGACATTATGGAAAAGGCAAAATTGTAGAAACAGTAGGAAGATCATTGGTTACTGGGGGCTTGGGGGAGGAGGGGATGAGTAGGCAGAGGACAGAGGATTTTTAGGGCAGTGAAACTATTCTGTGATACCATAATAATGGATACATGTTATTATACATTTGTCCAAACCCATAGGATGTACCACACCAAGAGTGATTCGTAATGTAAAGTGTGGACTTTGGGTGATTATGATGTCACTGTAGGTCCTCAGTTATACCAATGGTACCCTCTGGTGGGGGTTGTAGACGATGGGGTAGGCCGTGCATGAGGAGATGAGGTATTTGGGAAATTTCTGTACTTTCTGCTCAGTTTTGCTGTGCACTTTAAATTCGTCTCAAAAAATAAAATCTATTAAAAAAGTCTCTTAAGTTTTCTCTAAGACCAGGATGTTGAAAGCCTTTGCTTTCTCACATTTTCTCTCTCATTTGTCTCTTTCTGTGTTGCTATGGAATCTCAGGCTTATGTAGGATCAAAGAATCATATTGCTTTTTAGTCTTTTACTTATTTTTCATCCTTTCCTTACTTTCTACATTAAAATTTATTTGATGCTCTTCCCTCAGAGTTAAGAGCCAGCTGGGTCTCACCATTTGGTTGAAAACCATGCCCCTCAATCTTTCCTCATTTGTGGGATCATTTCAGATTTTCCTTATTCTGTTGCCTTTTGTGTAACAAAGCCCCCTTTTCTTCGGCACATTTAAGCCCAACAGTGAATTTTTCTTAAATTGAAAAATGTTCAGTGACTCTAATACCACAGTTCTTTGCCGTTGTTGCCTCCTGCTCTTGAGCAACAAAAGTCACACAAGACTGGTCTCCACAGTGCCCATGTTTTCTATTTTGGTGGAGTTTTATTTCTACCAATGCTTCTTGAGAGAGCTTATCAACTCCCATCTTTATTCTTTGCTGAGGTGGCTAATAGTGTTGTCACCACAATCTTTTCTTTTCTCTCCATCTCTTTTTGGGGTTACGTAGAATTGAATTAGCTTTCCAGAGTGATAGTTCCTGGAAACATTTTCTGAAGAACAAAGAGGCTTTCTTTGTATATAAATAAAGAAGATGTTTTATGCTGAATGAATGAAGAACCTTTTAATAAAACATTGCCCCTCCTCTACTTTGGTTCATCTGGGAAAAAAAATCAATTTTATGTTCTTCAGGTGCAAAGAAAGATCAAAAGGAGAAGCTGACGGTCTCAGCAGAGACTTTCAACAGAGGGCAAGGTGGGATGTCTGACTTAGGCTTTGTTTCTCTGGTGGACTTTAAGCAGCCTCTTTCCAAATGGAATAAATTGGAGAGAGACTCAAGTTTTCTTCTGTGACATTGAAAAGAAGAGTGAACAGAATAAAAAGATTGCCAAAATGTTTTCAAATTCCTGTTTGTTTTGTTGTCTTGAAATTTTTCACATAAGAAGTATAGTTCCACTGTATTAAAATGCAGCATACCTTACCTTTCAAAATATTGTGTTATTCTCAATGGGGAAAAACTGAGAGCTTTTCCTCTAAGGGCAGGAAAATGGCAGGGATGTCCACTATTACCACTGCCATTCAACGTAGTACTAGAAGTCCTAGCCTCAGCAATCAGACAACAAAAAGAAATAAAAGGCATCAGAATCGGCAAAGAAGTCAAACTCTCACTCTTTGCAGATGATATGATTCTTTACGTGGAAAACCCAAAAGACTCCACCCCAAAACTGCTAGCACTTATACAGGAATTCAGTAAAGTGTCGGGATATAAAATCAGCTCACAGAAATCGGTTGCATTTCTATACACCAACAAGACAGAAGAAAGAGAAATTAAGGAGTCGATCCCATTTACAATAGCACCCAAAACCATAAGATACCTAGGAATAAATCTAACCAAAGAGGCAAAGAATCTGTACTCAGAAAATTATAGAATAGTCATGAAAGAAATTGAGGACGACACAAAGAAATGGAAAAACGTTCCTTGCTCATGGATTGGAAGAACAAATACTGTGAAAATGTCTATGCTACCTAGAGAAATCTACACATTTAATGCAATCCTTATCAAAATACCGTCAACTTTTTTCAAAGAAATGGAACAAAGAATCCTAAAACTTATATGGAACCAGAAAAGACCTCGAATAGCCAGAGGAATGTTGAAAAAGAAAAGCAAAGCTGGTGGCATCACAATTCCGGACTTCAAGCTCTATTACAAAGCTATAATCATCAAGACAGTATGGTACTGGCAAAAAAAAAAACAAAAAAAAAAAACGCATATCTCAGTGAAACAATAGAGAGCCCAGAAGTAGACCCTCAACTCTATGGTCAACTCATCTTCGACAAAGCAGGAAAAAATGTCCAGTGGAAAAAAAGTCTCTTCAACAAATGGTGTTGGGAAAATTGGACAGTCACATGTAGAAGAATGAAACTGGATCATTTTCTTTTCTTTTTTTTTTTTTAAACTGGATCATTTTCTTACACCACACGCAGAAATAGACTCAAAATGGATGAAAGACTTCAGTGTGAGACAGGAATCCATCAAAATCCTTGAGGAGAACACAGGCAGCAACCTCTTCGACCTCAGCCACAGCAACTTCTTCCTAGACACATCGCCAAAGGCAAGGGAAGCAAGGGCAAAAATGAACTATTGGGACTGTCAAGATAAAAAGCTTTTTCACAGCAAAGGAGACAGTCAACAGAACCAAAAGACAACCGACAGAATGGGAGAAGATATTTGCAAATGACATATCAGATAAAGGGCTAGTATCCAAGATCTATAAAGAACTTTTCAAACTCAACACCCAAAGAACAAAGAATCCAATCAACAAATGGGCCGAAGACATGAACAGACATTTCTGCAAAGAAGACATCCAAATGGCCAACAGACACATGAAAAAGTGCTCAGTGTCACTCGGCATCAGGGAAATACAAATCAAAACCACAGTGAGATACCACCTCACACTAGTCAGAATGGCTAAAATTAACAAGTCAGGAAATGATAGATGTTGGCGAGGATGCAGAGAAAGGGGAACCCTCTTACACTGTTCGTGTGAATGTAAGCTAGTGCAGCCACTCTAAAACAGTATGGAGTTTCCTCAAAAAGTTGAAAATAGAGCTACCCTATGACCCAGCAATTGCACTACTGAGTATTTACCCCAAAGATACAAATGTAGTGATCTGAAGGGGCACATGCACCCCAATGTTTATAGCAGCCAAGTCAACAATGAAAACTATGGAAAGAGCCTAGATGTCCATCAACAGATGAATGGATAAAGAAGATGTGATATGTATACACACACTCACACATATACCCAGTGGAATATTACGCAGCGATCAAAAAACCCAAAATCTTGCCATTT
>CM052898.1:29317712-29386494 GCA_028534135.1 Potos flavus | reverse complement strand
GGGAAAAATGAAACAAGACAAAACCAGAGAGGGAGACAAACCATAAGAGACTCTTAATTGCAGGAAACAAACTGAGGGTTGCTGGGGGTGGGTGGGAGGGATGGGGTTGTTAGGCGATGGACACTGGGGAGTGTATGTGCTATGGTGAGCACTGTGAATTGTGTAAGACTGATGAATCACAGACCTATACCCCTGAAACAAATAATACAGTATACGTTAAAGAAAAGGAAGGGGAGGGGAGGGGAGGGAAGGAGGGGAGGGAAGGAGGGAGGGAAGAAGGAAGGAAGGAAGGTAGAAAGGAAGGAAGGCAGGAAGAAAAGGAAAGAGCTTCAGGGGCACCTGGGTGGCTCAGCGGGTTAAGTGTCTGCCTTCGGCTCAGGTCATGATCCCAGGGTCCTGGCATTGAGTGCTGCCTGGGACTTCAGGCTCAGCGGGGGGTTTGCTTCTCCTTCTCCCTCTGCCTTTCCCCGTGCTTGTGCTCTCTCACTCTGAAATGAATAAATAAAATCTTAAAAAAAAATTGTGTGATTTTTTCCCCTCCCTTTGAAAGGAGGTTAAATGTACTTCATTTATGAAGCGTTAAAAATGGAGAATGGAACACATCCATAATTATAAAGGTAATCATTAATCTATAAAATCGTAGATAATTAGATATTTTAAATTTCTTCGAAGTTAATTTTATTTGGTATGGAGAAAAACAAAATGGCTCCTCTTTACTTCTGGTATATGTTTTTTTAATGAACATAATTCAGTCAAAAAATAGAAATTATTATTGGAAGATAGTGGAGGAATTGTTGCTTTGCAAAATTCACTATTAAATCTGTGAAGAAAATGTGCTTTTAATATTTAGAAAAGAAGTGCATTATTTTCAGAATTTCTGTAAGTAATGCATGGTCATAGTAGAAAAAGTTGAAATGAGAGGGCGTTATAAGGAAGAGAGTAAAACTCATCTATTGAATTTGTCCCCAGAGAGATAATAATTTATTCATTACCTTTATTTCTCTATGTGCAAATATTTTCATATAGCTTTATTTCACAAAATCGAGATCACACTTTATATAGTTGTAGTCTTCTGTTTTACATTAACATGGTAGATGAAAATTTCCTCATGTAGTTAAGTATTCCCCCCAAGTATAATTGTAATGATTGTATTAAAACCCACCATTTCGGTGCCTGGGTGGCTCAGTAGGATAAGCATCTGTCTTCAGCTCAGGTCATGATCCCAGAGTTCTGGGATCGAGTCCCATGTTGGACTTCCGGCTCAGTGAGGAGCCTGCTTCTCCCTCTGCCTCTGTTCTTTCCCCCTGCTCATTCTCTCTTTCTGTCTCTCTTAAATAAATAAATAAAACGTATGTATGATAATTACTTCACCATTTTTCTCTTGTACCATTTTCTGGTTGATTTTTCTATACTTATTCTAAATTTACAACCTGAGAAGTTAAAGGTATAACTTTATAAGGCTAAAGATACACTGGAATTTTCACCATCTTCAGAGAACCAAGGGTTCACAGAAAGGGCTCATCAGCTGCCTGATACTTAAGCATCCCCCTGCAATTGCTTGTCTTTGAATATAAAGTCTTGTCTTCTGTGGACAGGTGTGCGATTCCTTCCACTGTCCTGCACTCTGTCCGATCGAGCTGGGGTTGCCATCATGGTGACTGGAATAGAGTGCACCACAGTAAATCAAAATAAGAGGAAGGAATGATTTTCAGAGATGGCAGCCTCCTGAGATGGACAAGAGGTTCTGGGCATTTCCAATTTGAGCCATGAATATGCTCTGTGACGTTGATTGACAGCTGCCTTCTAGCATTGAGTTCAGCCCGTGTTACAGATACATTCAGCTCTATGGAGCAGCTGCAGAGTGCCGGGCACTGGGGAGGGTGCTTAGGATGCATCATGAATGTGACATCGTTTGTGCACACAAGGTGTGAAGGTGACCAATAAGTCTAGTACAATGTGATAAACACAGTAGTAGAAATATAGGTAGGTTACTGTGGGAGTAGGCAGCTTACAAACCTTACCGGGGGAGTTGGGAAGGCTTCTCAAGGGTAGTAGTGTTTCTCACACTGATGGATTATGGAAGCAATTTGTTTGTAGCCAGTGTTAGGTGGTTTGGATTCAAACCAGTGACCAGTGAAAGGTATTACATTTTTAAGCATATGGCACATTGGTATTTGAATAGCTAATATCGGATTATAGAGTTGGGATAAGACTGAAATCATAAAATAATTAGTTTTTTACAGAGAAACCTCGAGGCCATCCTGTAA
The DNA here is from genome assembly GCA_028534135.1 of Potos flavus. NCBI lineage: Eukaryota > Metazoa > Chordata > Mammalia > Carnivora > Procyonidae > Potos > Potos flavus. Next base: position 29,384,227 of record CM052898.1, on the reverse strand, counting down.
CGCTACTACACATTTATTGAAAAGAAAACTCCACTATATTCAGAAGAGTTTTCATTCTTCTTCTTCATAGATCAGGAAGATTTTATCTAGAGTATATATAGACTACATTAAATAGTTTATGAAATTATTTACGGGATGACTTTTTCCCTTACTAGACAAAAGCCCAGTGAAAGCAAGGACCCTGTTTGTTTACTTCCATATCCCCAGCACCTAGTACAGTGCCTGGCACATAGCATATAAACATTTAATAATGCATTCATGTCAAAATTCTACTTAAGATAAGGTTTAATTGATTTTGTTAGGTGACCAAGAATTCCTCATTACTTTGATTTTCAAATGCCACAGATTGAAAACCTAGTATCTGTTTCATTATTTTAAAAAATCCAGTGGGAAGAATAAAAGTACTTTCAGAATACAAGGTACATTTTATTTTCACTGAAAAGAAGAGGTGCTATTCTAAGATTACAAATAGCAGTATATGTTTATGCCATCAACTTTTTACAAAATTATGAGACTTTTCTCATACTGGAATACTCGAGTTTCAAGCTCCAAGTGTTTTGTGTGGATAATAAGACAGGCATGCCAAGCACCCACCAAAGAGTATTTCTTTTAGAAACTCTTGTCCATTATGGTGAACGTAGAGATTATAATTGTGACATTTGGTTTCTCTCCAGTTCCACCATTGTAGTGTGTCATCCTGGCTTATTGCCTCCTTTATTTCAGTATACTGCTTTGTAGGGTGCTGAAAATCTAATTCAAATTCAAATATGAAATAAAGATTGTAGTGAACACTAGCAGGAAAAAAAAAAAACAACAACAAAACACCCAACATCCAGTGAGTCCTGTAAATCAGCTCAAAGAAGTGTGTATGCTAGAATCTAACACTTGAGATCTAGTGTTCCAAGAGGAGTAGAGTTGTCCAACAAAATGAAGACTGCTTACTTCCCATGTGGACAGCCCGCTCTGTTTACAAAAAGAGCATGTTAGCTTGCTCAGATGACACTGCTATTGCAGATGTGCTTAAGTTTTCTAGAAGGAAAAATGAAAATAATTTTGAAGTATTTTTTTATTCCTCTTCCTTTATTCCTCCACACATATACTAATTAATTGTCAGAAGAAGACTTCAGGGATGTCTACTACCTTTGGGCTTCAAATGAAGGTCCCTTAAAAACCTCAGTGAGGTTTGATCAGCTTAACAGGTGCCTTGCCATTTTTTACTGAACAGTATCTTAGAGGTCATTATATAGGGAGCTTTATTCATTCGTCCCAGTTTGTGGATACACCATATTTACTTAAGCATCTCTGCCCACCCCGCTGTTCTTGTTAAAGGTGCAAAAATATTGTTCTAAGGTATCTGAAAATTCAGGGAATGAAGAACAATAGAACGTTTTACAGATGATCCAACTCGCTCAAAGTAGAAGAGGCTTTTCTTCCTGTGACACAATGATCTTCTTTACTATTCACAGCAGAATTCCAAAGACTGTTCCCTCGGACGGTGATTTCTGACCCAGGCTCTGGTGATACCCAATGCATTTCCAGTATGTTTCTGTGGTATTGAGTGATTTTTAGAGAATACATGTGATGAAATTTATTTTATATATTATGAAGTATAATTATGATTATAAATAAACATAAAAACATTTAAAATAATGCAGTATAAATTATAGGCATTATAAATTACAAATTATATTGAATGTGGAGTCTTTTGAAATTAATTAATAATTAATAAAGTGTAGGAGGTGCCTGAGAGGCTCAGTTGATAAGTGTCCGACATGGATTTTTGCTCAGGTCGTGACCTTAGGGTCATGAGATCAAGCCCTGCCTGGGGCTCTGTGCTCAGCGCAGAGTTTGCTTGAGATTCTCTCACTCCTTCCTCTGCCCCTCCTCCCATTCATGTGCTCCCTCTCTCTCTCTCTCTAAAATAAATCTTTTAAAAACATAATTAAGTATAAATTATATATCCAAACATTTTATATAATTTTTAAAAAATTTTATATAATTTTAAAAATTATAGTATTAAAATATATAAATAATTTTTCATATGTGTATACATAAACAGCCCACTAATGTTTGTGGGAGTCAAACTTTTTAACCTTAATAAGAATAATATTAATGGGAGTACTAGTAGGAACCACTACCTACTGAGCACTTACTTTGTGCCAGATATTATTTTAGGGCAGTTTATAAAAATCAGCTTATTGTAATTCTACAACCTTATGAGGTGAGAGATGTTTTATCTGTCTTATGGACAAGGAAATTGGTGTTGAGAAAGTTTATATAATTTGCCATGCTCTTGATCATTAACATTGTACTACTTTATTGTGTGTACATAAAATTGGGAGACTGTGTTTGTAAAGAGGATGTAAATTGGGGAAGTTAGGCTCTCAGGGTGCATTTTCAAGGCAAGCATGCAGGGAAACCACAGGGAGGGCAGATCACACAGGAAGAGTGCACAGTGAAAATGTGCTCCACTCTGCCCTGAGGGAGGGATTTTGCAGAGGCAGTTGGTGGCTTTCAATGAGCAGTGGCACTTCACCCTATCATTGATCTGTTCCCATTTCTCCCATAAAAAAAATAAATTAATTAAAAAAAATAAAAAGAGGAATGAAAGCAGGGGTATAGGAAGAAGGGCCAAAAGTTAGGTGGAAACCAAATGTTGGTCTGGCCCCGTCTTCAGGTCTAACTTTGTGATCTGATAGCCTTATGGTTGACTGATAACCTCAAAAGTGATAGATTGGGTTTGGGAAACTCTTAATGTAGGTATGGTAGCAGACTACCAATTGACTTATTTATACAGTGTGTGTCATACATGTAATTGTCTGCATTTTAAACTTCTAATGACAGGAGCCCAGAAATCTGGGATGCACGTCATACTCACAGCTGTTTCATTTCATCTCAGTTTTGAGTATGCACCACTGAAAAGTGAAACTCTTAAGAATTTCTTTTTAGTCATTTTCATGGAAGGCATGGAATAATGTGGGGGGGGAAAGAAACTAAGAGGAAATGATTGGATAATGAGTGGATGTTGACAGGAGAAGTATGTGATCAACTGTTTGTTTTCCCAAGTATTTATTTTCACTGGAATTTTGAATATGCGTATAACCTTCCAGCTCACTTTTGTTTATATGGTTAGTTAGCAAAACAGGTAGCATGTTGCAGCTGCTGTTTTGTGTTAGTCTTTTCTCAGATAAGAGGGAAATATTTTTGTTGTTTAAGATTTTATTTATTTATTTGAGAGAGAGAGTGTGCATGAGTTGGGGGGGAAGGGCAGAGGGAGAGGGCGAAGCAGACTCCCTGCTGAGCAGGGAGCTTGAAGTAGGGCTCCGTCCTAGGACCCCGAGATCACAACCCGAGCCAAAGGCAGATGATTAACTGACTGAGCTACCCAAGCACCCCAAGAGGGAATTTTTTTGGTAGTTCTTGAGAGCATTAATATTTGCTCAGCAGGGAATGCCACATGTAATATTGTCTCAGTGTTGGTGTTATTTAATCGAAAATTAATGCAACAGAGCAAAAGATATCAAAGAACCCACTTCATTTTCTTGGTGTTCATCAGTGTCCACAAACAAGCGTAAATAACTGCTGTGTTTAGTCATCATTAACTCTTTACTACAGAAAGGTAATAGACAAAATGCTTATTACAGTACTTTTGCTCAGTAAGTTTGTAGGAGTCATTAAAACAAGATGCAAGTAGCCTCTGGGAATAAGGCAGAATGAATATAATGCTAAATGTCTGGGAGGGTTGTGTTGCTCCCTATAGAAAATGAAGTTAGCTATCAAAGAGGATTTTTTTATTTTTAATGTTCTCTAAGCATCTGGCAGGGTTAGAAGCCTGACATTCTAGAGGAGCTGTGTTAATATTAAATTGCTGCTTTTATGTTTGTTGTGCTTTTTTTTTTTTTTTTAATTCATTTTGTAGGTGGGGCTGAGGAGGAAGGAAATAAATAGAGCCAGGTTAGGGGTTGGGGGAACTTGTCTGCTTAATATTATTAATAGTGGTCACTGCCAACTTCATCATCTCCAGGCTGGGCAGAAAGACAGAAATATAGAGGTTTTACTCTCTAGTAACTTGAAAGAAGTGAGGAGTTTGTCATTCTAGGGGTGTGGAAAGGGAGAGCCTGGGTGATGATGTACGTATGCTGGAGTGATTGGAAGGATGTGCTAGAAAAATGACTTGAGGTCTCTGCACACTCAGAGGGGCCGAGCTTCTGGGGTGGGGGTTGGTGGGGGTTGGTGGTGTGGGGGCACAGGGCACTGACCTACATGCTGAGCACCGTGCATTGCCCTGGGAACATCTCTGTGAGGAGGATGTTGTCATCAGGCTGCTGTCTGGGAGAGTAAATCCAGTTTAGAGAAATCTCTTGCCCAAGGTCACAGAGATGAGTGGTGGTGGAGTCAGGGCCTGAACTCAGCTCTCTTGTTTTTTACCTTCCTGACATAGTCTGTCTTAGTTTCCTAGGGCTGCTGTAACAAAGTAATACACACTGGATGGCTTAAAAACAGAAATTTGTTGTGTCCCAGTCCTGGAGGCTACAAGTCTGACATGGGCAGGGTTGGTTCCCTCTTCGGGTGTGTGGGAGACCCCATGCCTTGCCTCTCTCCTATCTGCTGGTGGTTTGCTGGCCTTCCTTGGCCTGTGCAGCCATCACCCCAGTCCCTGCCTTCCCCTTGACATGGGATACCTCTATGTGTATCTAAACGTTCCCTTTTTATAAGGACACCATTCACATTGGATTAGGGCTCACCCTAATGAGCTCATCTTAATGAATTACATCTGCCATGATGACTTTCTGAGTTACTGGAGGATCAGAACTTCGATATATGAGTTTTGGGGGGACACAATTCAACCCATAACACATACTCAGAGTTTTTCTTTTTTGCAACCAAGATAGTCTTTTTTTTATTTAATTTTTAAAATTTAAATTGAATTAATTAACTTACAGGGTATTATTAGTTTCAGAAGTAGAGGTCAGTGATTCATCAGTCTTATATAACACCCAGTGCTTATTACATCATGTGCTCTCCTTAATGCCCATCACTCAGTTACCCCATCCCCCCATCCACCTGCCCTGCAGCAACCTTCAGTTCTTTTCTTATGGTTAAGCATCTCTTATGGTTTAGCTCCCTCTCTAATATCGTCTTGTTTTATTTTCCCCTCCCTTCTCCTATGCTCCTATGTTTTATTTTTAAAATTCCACATATGAGCGAAATCGTATAAATTTTTTTTTTCTGATTGACTTATTTCACTCAGCATAATACCCTCTAGTTCTATCCAAGTCATTGCAAATGCAAGATTTCATCTTTTTGATGGCTGAGTAATATTCCGGTGTGTGTGTGTGTGTGTGTGTGTGTGTGTGCGTGTGTGTGTGTGTGTGTGTGTGTACTACATCTTCTTTATCCATTTGTCTGTTGCCACTGACATTACAGTTTTTATTGATGAAATTTTTGATATTGATCTCACCAAGTTTTACCTCTGACACTTTTTTTCTAACAAAAAACCCCCACGTAGATGACTTTTTCACTCATTCATATGAAAATCTGAAGAGACTTCTGACCTCTCGCTGACCCCTTTGTGTTTGTGTCTGTGACTCCTGCCTGAATATATTAACCATGGAGGGGACTCACTATGAAATACGACATAATGAGATTTAGTCATGTTTTCAGCAAAACAGTTAAGGTGTTCTTTAGAGTAGTCTACACTGTGATATTACTTGCCTTCACATAAAAACATGACAAGTTTAGAGTTGAAAATTGTGAAAGTCTAATAAAATGGAACATTTTTATTTTCTATCACACTGTTTATCCTGAACTGAGTCTCGATAATGTTTCGCTTTATTTTTTTTAACCTTCCAAGTGATGAATCCGCCAAAATTGGACCCTTGGAATTTGATAAACTCATACCCTATGATGAGTATAAAAGGACTCTCCATTCAGTTAGCACACTAGTCAAACTATCCAGAGGGAGTGGTTCTCCCCCTAGCCCTCCCCAGCCTAGAATAATTATGTTTAGTCCTTGAAAAACATAACTTGCTTTCAGTGGGACTGCTTAGTTTTCCTCTTCGCTTGGGCAGATTGCAGTGTTGTTTCAGATACTGCCTTTTGGAAATGGGTCAGTAGAAAACTTCTATTACCAGAAATCATCTGTTTTGAAAGGAAGCTATTCTTTCAACCCAGCTCACTGCTATGAATGAGAAAGCCCAGCATTTTCTCATAGCCAGTCTAAGACATTTCACCAGTTTAACAGCCATGAGGAAACACATATGCTAAAGGTGGGATCTCAGCCCTCATCGAACCACTGCCAAGCTAGAAGCTGGAGTATCAGGACCAAAATGTGAAAAGTGGGGCATCTTCTTTCTAGAGAGCATCAGATGCTGTTGAAGTTTCAATTTTCTCCGTGGCATTTAAACCGTGTGATTTTTTTTTTTTAAGTGTCAAAGAATAGAAAATTAGTTTTAATTGTTACTTATGAGGCACCATATGGCTACTCTGTAATTCTGGCTTCCCATGGAGCTGTATGTGCATATGGAAAATGAAATTAATTGGAAATCACACCCTGAAATCTATTATTAAGTTAATATAGCTAACAGCTTGTGGGGTGTCCTCATACTCAGCGTGATGTAATTGCACATAACAAGTAACTATAAACTCATATAGGAGACCAGGAGGGATAAAGAGAGGTCAAAGGGACAGGCTTGGGAAAGGAATAGCATTAATAATGAATATGGTGGCAAACATTTCAGTTGCTCACCGTCCACAAACCCAGGCTGGAGGGAAGCAATTTAATCACATTCAGATGAATTAATCAGAAGTCTTATGAATTTTGCAGCCAAGAGACTGATTTTTATTTTGCCAACTAGTGTTGTGTATGCGAAGGTCCCTCATGGGAGAATTAGTGACAGTTAATTTAAATCAGAAGTTCTCAACCTTGGATACACCATCAAAATTCGCTGAGGAACTCTTAAAAACAGTGAATTCTGCAGCTAATTCCTGGGATTTTGATTCATCAGTTGTGGATTTCTAAATTATAAAGAGGCAGTACAGGTGATCCTGATAAAGTTCAGCCATGGACCGTGGAAACCACTGATTTAAGTGACATATCATACATGCCTCAATATTTTTGAATGATGCATTCCACAGTTAGTTTATGTACAGTTTCCCTAATTTGGTTCTCAATTTTAAAATAGAATGAGTTGGGGCACCTGGGTGGTGCAGTTCCTTAAGCATCCAGCTCCTGGTTTTGGCTCAGGTTATGATCTCAGGGTCACGATCTCAGGATCATGAGATCAAGCCCCACGTTGGGCTCCAGGCTCAACATGGAGTCTGCTTGAGATTCTCTCTCTTCCTCTCCTCCTCCCTCTTGTGTTCTCTCTCTCTTTCAAATAAATAAATAACTCTTAAAAAAAAAAAATAGAATAAGTTAAAGTAGAAATCTACCTAAGGTCGGATACTTCATTTGGTAAACCTAGAAATGGTGAACAATTTGATGTCATATGTGCTTTTTATGAAATGTGTTAGTTTACCTGTCTGCTTTCTCAGTGAGGGCACCGGCTCTTTTATTCATTTTGGTGTTCAAAGCACAGAGTGGTAGTATTTCAATAAGTATTCATGGACTCTAAGTTTGATGTAAAAAGAAAGGGACAAAAGTGTTCATATTTGAAATTAATAACCATATTCTCTTCATTATAGGCATCAGTCACAATCTCAGTTCATCATGACTTGATGTTAATGACAGACTACATAATTTGTGATGTTAGTACTTCTTAAAATGTCCATCCTTCTATTAGGTTATTCAGGACAGAATCCATGAATTTGAAACTAGGAAGGAGATCTTTTTCCTAGTCTTTATCCGTTTTCCCAAAAGTGATAGGTCTGCAAACCTAACTGATACTTAATAAGGGCCATTTTAGAATTGTAGTTGAGAGACTCATTCATCAGACTTTTTGGATAAATACCAGTCCAGACAGGTCTTTGAGGTAATAGTGGATGGTCTTTGTACATGCTATAGGCTGTATTTCAGAAACCTCTCATTTCTCTTTCATCTTCTATAGTTTGTGCTTCTCGTTCTCCCCACATTGCCTGGGTATTACGTTTGTTCTCCAGGTTTCTTGGGTGTGTTACTTGCATTCTTCTGTTCCTGCTCAATTTCTCCCTCAGGGTAGGATTGTGTGGAGAAACCGTTGATGTTGAAAACACTTTGTTATCTATCCTCAAATGTGATGCCTGTGGTGACTCAGACTGGTTTGGACACAAGGCAGGTTGGAAATCTCATGGATGGACCAGAGGAAAGGAAATGATCTTGTTAAGGTGAACAGCTGGGGCAGAGACAGTGAGAAAGAAGGGTTATGACTGTAGAGTTGAACAAAGCCAAGAAGCACAGGCAGATGCAGTAGTATGATTTGGGGCCTGACCAGCAGGGACCAGGAGTTCTCTCTTTCTCAATTATCAGGGCTCCCCTTCTTCCTGAACAATAGAACCCTGAGTTTTTTTGATCTAATGCTTAATTTTGAAATTTCAAATTATGAAGAATTTCAATTACCATGGGAACAACTCCCAGATCACTTTCATCCAGATTCTCCAACTGTTAACTATAGCAAGCCTACAGACCTGGTGCCTCACCATCCTCAACACTGTGGTGTGTATTTCCCTCAAAAAACAAGGAAACTCTCTCACATCGTCACCATTCAACTCACCAAGTCAGGAAACGGTTGGTTCACTTTTACAATTTAGTCCACAAAGCCCATTCACATTTCATCAGCTGTCCAGAGAAGTGTCTTGTTTTTCTGTCCTGAAGCAGGATCCAAGTCAGGGATACATGTTGCGTGCAGTTGTCATATCTATCCAATTTCCTCTACTCCAGAACATTTCCTTCGACTTTCCCTATCTTTCAGGTCCTTGTTTAAAAGCGTCTAGGCCTTTCCTTCTGTAGATTTTCTCTGAGCCTCTGTCTGTCCAGGGTCTCCTCATGACCAGATTCGGGTCCTGTGTTTTTGGTCAAAATGCCGTAACAATGATAGTCAGCTGTTCACAGTAGGTCACATTAGGAAGTGCATGACCTGTTCCACCACTGGTCAGGTTGGTGTTTGACAGGTTTCTTTTGCCACCTCAGATTTGATGTTTTTCCCTAATAATTGATTAGAATTTTATGGGGAGGTGTTCTGCAATTACACCAGTATCATGTTCCTCATCTAACTTTTACCCATCAACGTTGACCTTCATGGATGTTGCGTGAATCAGGTACTGATGGTTGCTCAGCTTACTCTCTGATGGTTGCCAATTGGTAATTCTCATTTCTATCATTTGTTCTGTGTTTATAAATTGCCATTCTACTGAAGAAAGAGCTTTTCCTTCTGTATGTATGTATGTGTGTATGTAAATCCGTCAGCAAAAACCTATGAATTCCTGTTTTATTCAGTGGACTGTCATCCATTCCTAAATCTTTTTGAAACACTTCATCATTTCTATGAGCATTTTCTTACCTTCTGCCACAAATGTCCTTGTTTCAACTTGTACTTCCCTTGTTCTAGACCTTGTACCAGCCATTTCTCTAAGAATCCGTGGTTCTTTCTAGTAGAGATGATATCTATAAACCAAGATCTGGGCATGTGATTGTGCTCATTATTGTGGAGGTGTTACTATTTTTAGGCCATCTCAGGAGACAGTTGGGCGTGTATACGCACACATATGTATATACATGTATGCACACATACAGATATACATATGAACATATAAAATAAATGTGCATGCAGTCTTACGTGTACACATTTACTTATGTACAAATACATCAGTAACCATTTCTTTGTCTGCACATCTTACAAAAGCCATTGTGTTTATATCGATACTTCTGATTTCGTTCCTAAATCTCAAGAGTTCTTTCTAGCTTCCCACTTTCCCATGTATGGAAATACTTTCTCCTCTGTTGAGAAACCTGACTCTCATTATCCTCTTATATATACACACTTATATTTTATTATATACTTATTTCCTGAATCAGGGTACTATAACCTGTCAATGTGGCCGATTTCCCAGTTATGCTGTCTGCATACCACTCACACCCCAACGTCTTCAGTTTTGGGGTGCTGTCAGATTGACATTGATGTGCGTCTGTGAGGCTCCTCCCTACTTCCCTCAGCAACCATGTATTGGACTCCAGCAGGCATGCTGAGTATCTTCATTAGCCTTCCCCTTCACCCCCTGCGTACACTTTGTTCTGAGGTGCTGGAGCCCCCTCAGTTTTTCACTTGAGTCCGTGGCTGCATAGAGGAAAGACTGCCTTTCCCAGCTTCCCTCACAGCTAGTTACAGACTTGTGATTTGGTTATGGCTGATAGTAGCCGGCTTGACCATGAAGTGAAAATGATATGTTGAGGGACTGTGAAGGTTCTGGAATTAGTAAACAGTGGGTGAAATTGCTAGAACCCATTTGGTGAATCCTAATCAATTTGTAATTCTCTGCCTACATTTTCTAGTGGACATGTTTGTAATGTGTAAGGGAATTTGACATGTTAAAGGAACAGAGTAGACATTGATTCTACTTTATATATTTAATTGTGTGATTGACATGACTGTTGTCTATTTCATGTGGAAAGATAAGGTTTTTGGCAAAGATTATCAACAGTGTTGTAATGCCTTCAAAGTTTACTGTATCTTTTATTTTAACTCGCAGAGAATTACTACTGCAGTTTAATACTAGGGGAGATTTTGCGTGTTAGGTCAAACCATGGACGTGCTGAAGAAAAGAAAATGGATGTTTGATTTGTAAATTCAGTTGAAAATGGTCAAGAAACATTAAATTTGTAAATGACACCAATAGCTGAGGGGGATTTTAGTGTGTCCAACTTGAGTCGTTTGGACCTTAATCAAATACCCCTTCTTGAAAGTGAACGTTAAAATTTTAAACTTCTAAGTAGAATGATAAGAATTTCAAGTTGAACTTGAAGGCTTATGGAAGAAATAGATTTTTATAAAGGTGTCACTTAACTAAGTATTTAATGTAAAACCCTCAGTGGCCTCTTCTTTGCAGCAAAGCGCCCCTCCCTCTTCCAAACACATCGACACGGTGAACGTTCCTGTGCTGCGATGTCCATAACCAAGGATCTATAGTGCACAAGACTGCAGGGCTGGTAGAGCCTGAAGGCCAGGCTGGTCGCCAGAGCTGATTTCTGGGGACACCTTCAGCAGATGAGCTGCTGCCGTGGGCAGCAAGATAACATTCACATCCCTCTCTTGGTCAGCCTGGAAGCTGTAATAGAAAAAGCACCGGCTGGATGTCACGCATCTCAACAAGTCACTTGTTGCTGTTTGACCTCCGGTGTTTTCTTTTTTTTTTAAAGATTTTATTTTTTATTTTTTATTTATTTGACAGAGAGAGAGATCACAAGCAGGCAGAGAGGCAGGGAGAGAGAGAGGGGGAAGCAGGCTCCCTTGCTGAGCAGAGAGCCCGATGCGGGGCTCGATCCCAGGATCCTGAGACCACGACCCGAGCCGAAGGCAGAGACCTTAACCCACTGAGCCACCCAGGCGCCCCGTCCTCCGGTGTTTTCAACTATAAACTGGAGACAATAATTTCTAAATTATGGGTTTATTGGGAGGATTAGAGATATAGACCTCAAATACCCAGTACGTTCTTTGTCCCTTAGTGGGGGCTCAAATGGCAGTGGCATTTGTTAGAGGAAGATGTGAAGGCTGATGGATTGTTGAGGAACGGTTTGGGGCCAAATCAAAGGATGTAAGGCAGAAAGCCCATAGTAGTTCACATTCCTTAGTCACCTGCTGTGTTGCCAGACATTGTGCCAAGTCTCTATGTAGATCACATCCTTGGATTCTCCCAGTAACCTGTGAGATATTTACTATCATCCTGTTGATATTGCAGGTGAAAAAATGGAGGTTTCGAGAGATTGGCTTTTAAATTTTTACACAGCTAAGTAAATCGTTGAGCTTGAGTTCAAATGCAGGAACCCTGATGCTATTCAGTGGACTCCAGACACTCCTGCATTCCTGTCTTGTAGACGTTCCTGTCTGCGGTAGCAGGACCCCAGAGAAGGCAGGGCCGGTATTGCTTTTGACTACACAGTATTCCTCCATGACTTTGGCAGTCCATCAGTTTAGATTGCTATCTTTTTTTTAACATGCATAGTAAAAGTATTAAGGGAATACACTAATGGAGGGGGCTTTGTTTTATTACAAGGTGATCAGGTATATTGTCATAAAAACATTCGGTTTTTGTTGCGTAGACAGTAAAAGGAATTGTCCTAAAAGCTAATCCTTGTGAACTACAAGATGGGCGTAGCCTGTCACAGCTTAAAACAGGAGATTTTTGTTGTTAATGCTGCTATTGGGCCATTATCTTTTTCCATTTTAATTGACAGCTGGTTCCCCTAGAAACCATCATCAGGAATTCTGGTCCAAAAAGTGGATAGTTTGCCTTCTCTCTGACCACTGTCACCTCTCTCTGCTCCCAAACTCTTTGACTCCCCCAAACTCAAATGGCTGAGGGTGATGGCCAGTCGTGCTCAGGTGGAATGGGTAGAGCTTCAGCTCTGGCTGGATCCTGTGCTCTGGAGTTTACATTGTGTCGTCTGAGACAAGGGACTGACTTCCAAGTGTCAGTGTCCTGATCTCTAGGAGTAGTAAGTATCTCCTGCAGAGGGCTAATGGAAACATTCAATGAGATGCGATCTGTAAAGTCCTTTGAACTGTTCTGGGGACAAAGTCATTGCTGAATATGTGGTGTCTTTAAAACACCTAAAGCAGCCCAGCCACCATAGTAACAGTCTTAACAGCCTTAAGGGCACTAGAGGACAGATAGCCACGTACCCCAATGCTGATGTCCCAAACGCCAGCCACGCTCAGTGTCTAGCTTTCTTCCCCGCTCGTTTTCCCTCCCCTGCAGGCTGCCACGGGGCTGGAGCGGGCCCAGCATGTGTGTTGGGGGAGGGAGGCACGTGCTGGTACAAGCCTCAGCCTGCCAGTGAGGCCTGAAGCTGAGCAGCTCCAGATGGAGTCAAGGGACGGCTGCTCTGCCAGGAAACGTGGTGGGTAGCCAGGGCCATTCGTGCCAGGCAGCAGCCATGGGTATATCAAAGGGGAGTCAGGGAAAAATTAAGGAAACAAGGAGACCTAGGAACTAAACAAACCGCAAACGTAAATAAAAACGTAGTACGTGTTTGTGGCAGGCGAATGCTCTCTGGGATCCAGAGATAGTCATTTTACTTACAAAAGTGATCATGCATCTGGGAGGGGGCAGGGCATTGCTAAATGTCTCTTAAGTGTGCGCTTCTCTTGAAGGCGGCTAACCCCTTTTAATTGATATGAGCTCGTCTGTCCTTATCAACCATCAGCACGTTTTATTTATCGTGTCTGAATGATTGGAACAAATACATGATGTAGGTATCTTAATGTGTTCTTAACTCTTGTAAAAATCAGTAAGAGTAGATTTGTTATTTATTATGAAAATTATTTTGCCCAGTGGATAGCATATTCATCATTATGATCATCACGTGCTATGAACTTGATATTTGAGAGGTAAGTATAATTATAAGCCAGTATAAGTAAGGATACTATGAGTAAGTTTAAGCCAGGCATTGTGTTTAGTAAGGCATTGTGTTAAGTACTTTACATAACTTAACAGTTGTTTTTCTTCATTTAATACTCATATAGCTACTCTGTGAGGCAAGTGCTACTTTTATCTGCTTTATCTCTTACATGAGAAAATTGAGGCTCTCTTCTCTGGTCAAGGTCACTCAGCTGGCTAGTAAGGGGCAAAGCCCGAGTTCTTATCCAAAGCTTTCTAACCCATGACTCATAAACTTATCCACTGCATTGTAATCATCTACGATGTTTTGTCTTCTTTGGCGGGACTTCCGAGGGGTGGTACATTTATGTACATGGAGGGAGATAATTCGACAATTGTGCATGTATCTCTTTGAACGTAGGTGCTGGAGGGCACCTCCAGAGGGCGCCGCACCCCCCCTTATGTCATCCTTTGGAAACTTGAGGCACAGTGACAGGATGAATCTTCCTGACTTGCCTGCACCAGAGGCAGCTTATTCTGGCAGGCAGAGATATGTGTGACCCCCAGACCCAAGGAATGCTGAGACTGGCTTTGACCAGACCATTAGCTGCAGAATGAGAAGTGGCTGTGTTTTGCCCCACCCTTCATCCTCAGTCACTCCTCCCATGCAATGGAGTGGTGGCAAGGCCACTACAGCTGAAGGGCAGTGTCTGTGTGCATCTCGGGCACCGTTAAAATCTAGTGCATAAAAAAAAAAATCTAGTGCATAGTAAGTGCATTTGCAAAATAGCTGTTATTTTCTCCTATTTTTGGAAATAATGCATGTTCCCTGTAGCAGATGTGTAGTCAAAACGATGAAGAAGTTAACCATAATCCTCCCCCTTCTAAATAGTCAGAGTTAATACTTGGTATATTTCGTCCCTCACTTATCCTCAGTGTGTGTGTGTGTATATATATATATATATATATTATGAGTGTACACAAGAACATATATTTATTTTTTTTATTTTTTTTAAAGATTTTATTTATTTGCGAGAGAGTGTGAGAGTGCACAAGCAGGAGGAAAGGTAGAGGGAGAAGCAGGCACCCCGCTGAGCAGGGTGTCCAATGTGGGACTCGATCCCAGGACTCTGGAATCATGACCTGAGCTGAAGGCAGACGCTTAACCGACTAAGCCACCCAGGCGCCCCACATGAACATATATTTAATGCTACATATTTTGGATTAGAGCGAGCTTCCTCCCCTACCCTGGCCTGACTTAGCAGTAATACTGTTATTGTTTTTATCAGGTCAAATAAACATATATTTTATTTAAATCTGATAATAGTTTTTCTCTGATTATTAAGTGGCATAAACAGTCATTGTAAGAAGTGCAGGTATGAAGAAGGAAGTAAAAATCATTTGAACCTTTACCCCATATAGATAACCACTGTTGGTGTGGGCCTTATATCGTTTCAGACTTTTAGGCATTTATATCTGCATTTTCTAAAGTTTGCAAAAGGCTTATGTACTGTGGTTTGTGACACAGATATGTTTTGGCTTTTATCCTCCAAATACTTACTGGTGGTTTTCTTTCAAAAACCCCACAGGCTTATCAAAAGTCTGGAGTCCCACAATGTTAAGCTTCAGGCAAGTGGCAGCACAGAAAAGCTTTGGGTTAGAGAGCGTTGTTTTCATCATTCTGTCGCTTAAGCACAGACCAAGGCTCCTGGGATCATTCTGGGTTTTCAGGAGGGTGCAAGTGTCCCCAGGAGAATTCATTTCCCCTTTCAAAATGTAATAGCCACACCAAGATCCCAGCACAGTCGTGGTGCAGGGAAAACCGCTTTGGTGCAGCTATCATGGATAGTTTTCTCTGAGCTTATGAAGCATCACTGCTGTAAAAATTCATGTAATAAATTAATTAATTGTTTTCAAAAAGTTACATACACTTATCATTTAAAAAAAAAGTTCCCTTTGAAATCAGTACTTTGCATATCACTGACTGTGACTTAGGAATGTTTTGGGTGAGGTTCTGATTTAGAGGTGATGGTAGGGGGACGGGATTCCTTTTTCCCACACTGGTGGAATTTGACTAGTCATGGATCTGTTGGGTGCCTGCGATAGGCCAGGCGTTGACATTTGTGCTGAGGTGTATGAATTCAATATTTTGCTGTGTTTAGTTTCAACAAGAGACTTAGGATCTCCATTGTCTGTGCTCGTCTATTTAGCTATTTTATGGCAAAGGCTCTCTAGTAATATGTTCTCAGAAATAGTCATGTATTTCCTGATTGGAATTTGAGTCATACAGATAAATGCATTTGTCAAAACTTACTGAATGGTATACTTCAGATTTGGATATTTCATTCATGTAAATTTTCTCTCTCCCCGAGAAGGAACTATAAACAATTATCAAACTTTAGTTACTGATATGTGTGCTGAAGAGTTTAAGGGTAACAGTACTGAAGTCTGCTACTTTGAAATGCAGGAGAAAAATAAGGTGGACTCTGATGATGGAGCGGCAGATGAGAAAGCAAATGCAGTGAGGTATGAACAGTTGTCCAGTCCAAGTGGTGAGGATATGTGTGTTTACTTGTTGGTGTTAAACTTCTCTATGTGATTGGAAATCATCATAATAAAATATCAGGAGACAAACTCAGTAATGAGGCTCCGTGTGGAGGCGTTAAGGCCCAGTCTCTGGGATTATCTTTCTGGCTTAAACATTCTGACTCTGCTTCTTGCTAGCTGTGTGACTCCACATAACTCAGCCTCACTGGGTTATTTGTTAAATGTAGGTAATGAATACACTTAATACAAATCTCCTTCCGTAACGAACTCCTCACAAACACTGTGATGATGATTTCACAGAGCAAAGGAAGCGATGATTATAAATGAATGACCATATGCTGAGGCCCACTATGTGCTTGGCACTCTCATTTGGTCATTTTCAGGGGAATGAGGCGATCTCATTCTGCATCGTGCTGTGTGTGCTCTTCAGTGGAAACTTCCACACAAGAGAAGGTATGAGCAGTGTGATTAGCAAAACTGAGAGTGGCTTCATTAAAATTGACAGAACCCCTCCCTGGCACTGTTGATTGTCCTTGGCCCGGCATCTCCTTTGATCTAGAAGGCCCTTCAGAGAACGGGCATCTGCTTTGTTAGACTTTGTAATCCTGAATGTTAATTTGCCTCCTTGTGAAAGTTACTCTCTTTGTGTAAGGCTAGGCTATCCCCTATTTGGGGCTTCTCCTGTTTTGCCTTATGGACCTGTGTCCTGGGAAATTCTTCTAAGGTAGTAGGCTCTCCCTCCCTCCCCACAGTAGAATCATGTTTATGCATTATGACAGCCTGTTGCAACCTCCTGCTGGGAGGCCAAGAGAAAGGGTCGGGAACCTGGGAAAGGCTGCAGCTGGGTCTAAGGACACCAGCAGTGGGGGATGGAAGGACAATATTTCAGGTAATTCTGTGAGTGTGCTGTTTACCTCCGGATGTCTGATATCATGCTGCTGGAAACTAAGGTGGAAAACAGTTAAAAACTATGGTTTTGAGTGTAGTGTGGGATACAGAACAAATATTGGCTACATTTTGAAAGGAGAATGAGCTGTCACTGGGTAGGAGGAATAGACTCAGATACTAGCTTTCCAGCTGCAATAATGAAATGTGAATGAATCTTCACAGTAAATGATTGATGTTTCAAAGGGTATCCTCATACTGGACTGCTTGATAGGTCTAGCGTGAAACCCGACTCAATCTCATATCATTGAAGAACTGCTTAAAAGCTGCCAGAATTTTCTTCGAGTTTTATCAGATGTGGATACTAGCTCTTGGGTATTTTTCTGTGTTGTTCTGGGTGTTGCAATTCCAAAGTCAACTAAAAAAATATTACTGTTTTTCCCCAGGAAGTAAAATGCATAGCAGCTTATGATTTCCTTAATTTTCTATTTGTAACACTTGGCCTGGCTCCCTCTAGTATGATTTCTTGTTCAAATGAGGCATTTTTTTTTTAAGATGCTGAAAGTCCTAGCAAAAAAAAACAAAAACAAAAACAAACGACTATTCTAGTTTGAATGCTTCAGAGATAATCAGAAAAAATATTGTGAAGACAGTCCAAGAAAATAGGTCTAGGTTTTGTGGTGTGTGAGGTTAGGTATAGAACAGGTTGATATATCAAGCACTCCAATTCTTGGTGATATAAGCACGTAAGTCCTTGTTTGAGTGTAGTTCTAAGGAGGAGGTGATGGGAGGTGGAGTTTGAAGTCAGTGCTGATCTCTGTGGCTATGGAACGGACCTGTTGAAAATGAAGACAGTGATCTTAGATATAGTTGAACATGCACTTGAGTATCTTGGATGTATTTACAAAGACTAGAAGGACAAAAGGAGGAAAGAAGGAAGGAAGGAAGGGAGAAAAGGAGGGAGGGAGGAAACCAAAGAAAGCTGTCATAGAGGGAAGAGGAAAAAGTATTTTTCCAGCCTTCATAACCATTGAAAGTCAGCCAAATACAAACTCTTCCCAGTTCATGGAAATTGCACCGTTTCACCCTCCAGGATGCAATCTAAAGTCTTTTTTGTGTTTAACATTCAAGCAATAGACTTAGATTTCAGACACTATGAAAGGATCAGGACAGGCAATAAAAAAGCAAGATACTGCAATTTAAAACTCAATGTATTCTGAAAGTGACATAACAAATGAGGCTGGGCCTCAGTAGATGTGTGCATCATGGGCAAGGGGTTCTGAGATCTCCCATCTCTCTTGGCGTAGGTCATTTCTGGTCTCTGTTGAACTCCAGTGTGTCATACACCACTTTACCACTCTAACATGGAAAATAGAAACCTTCTGGGTTCTTTTTTATGGCAATATCACCAAGCCGTTGTTTGGAATTCTGTAGCTCTGGCGTTTGGAATCGTGGCAGATTTTCAGTCTGGGATCTGTGTTTATTTGCAGGTTGGGAGGCGGTGGACATGTCCTTTATTATTGCTGTTGTTAAATGATGGCATGGTTTGAATCTCACTGACCCCATGAGAGCTTTCACAAGAGCCCTGTTTCAGAGTTAGCTTACCTGCTTTAGGATGTTTTTTTCTTGCTTTTTTTAAGACCACTGTGATAAAATTATGGGCCATCTTAAAAGCACTTAGGGAAAAATAATTAAATTTAACAAAGGCCGTAAGTGTGTTTTTCTATTTATTTTCTATTCTTGAATATAAGGAAATAATGTGGAGAGGTTTTCTGAAGATCTGAAGTAACAAATGTGAGTGATTTGCAGTACTGAATCTTGGCGTGCTTTACTGGTTTATTTGATGTGGTGCTCTCATTATGTCTAATTTAAAGAGATAACTAAGAAGCCAGGCAAATACAGATAGAAAAGGAAAGTAACCTTTCCCGGTTGTTGTCCCTTCATGTCTTCACTTCCCAGCCCCGTCTAACTGGAAAACCCATCTCTTCCTTGTGACGTCAGTCACCGCTCCTTCTTTATGGCTCTTCTCCTCTCCCCGGCCTAGCTTGACTAGGCACCATGTCCCTTTCTCACTACACTGTGTTCTTAACATTTATTACAGTCTTAATATTTTTCAGTAATTGTTTGTATCTTTTCTTCAGGAGGTTTTAAGTTTCTGAAAGGCAGGGACCCTGACTTTTTTTTTTAATCTTTGAATTTCCACAGAGTAGGTGCTCAGTAGATGTTTGGAAAGGGTAGCACATTTTCCTGTCACTTTCGGTTTTCTTGCATGACACTTTAGGAGGTCATGTTGGTAGATGGGGAGCCATGTTTCCCAAAGATGTCTTCTGGAGGCCTCTGCAAATATAGGCATCCCTGACTCATATGATAGAGTTATAAAGGCTGATATAGCAGGGAACATTGAAACAATCAAGACATACTTCTATGTATAACTGCCTATGTTTGTCTCACATTTTAAGCTCCTTATTTTTTATTTGTTTATAAGACAACGTGTGATGATTGGGAAAAAAATGTGAATCAGTACTGAAAGGATATAATGCTCCACCTATAATACCACTACTTAGCCCCTTAAGATAACCTGGTTAATAGTTGAGTGTTCATTTAGATTTCATTATGACTATATAACTAGTCACGAATGTATTTGTTTTTTTAAATACTGATCATTAAGGTCTATTTGGAGCATATAGTGTATGTGGACATATTTCCATCTTCACACAAAAGATATATTCAATCACTGTTAATGGACATATAGTGTTATATTATTTCCTTATGTGGCTATAAAAAATTTATTTTTCCAACCCCAAGTGTCCACATGCTGATGGATATTTTGGCTCTTTTCAAGTGTTTCACTATTATAATTACATTGGAGTGAAAGATCCTTATTTCTCTAGTTGATTTTCATAGAAATGAAATGGGACTGCTCTACCAATAGGTTTTCTATGAGAACTGGGTAGGTGGACCTCCTAATTGTCTGAGAACATTCTAGGTGCTTCTTAACTGCAGTGACTTTTTCAGTGGTACAGAACAAGTACTCAGTCCCATTTCTTGATTTGCACTGGGCTTAGAGGCCTGTGAGAAGAATTTTGAGTACATTCCCCGATTAGGAAATCAGACACATGGGCCTGTCTGGAGAAAGGATCTCTAAGTAAGGAGCGGAGCTGGTTAGAGAGTAGAGAGGCTCTGTAAGATGATCTCTGTGAGTGAGGAAAGGAGGTGACCCCGCAGCTTTGAGGGCATAGAGTCTCAGGGTTAGGGCATGGCAGTGCATGACTGTACCATTGTCCCCTGAAGAGTGTGTGCATCTGGCATAGAGACTGCTCTGCAAAGGGAAAAGCTGTGTCACTGGGGGCTCAGCTACTCTCCTTGAGCACTCATGGAAGCTGAAAGATCTTCCTTGATTGTGGCAGGGGAGAAGCCTAGGGGAAACCAGTGGTGCTGTGACCATCAGTGGCAGAATGGTAGCAGATGGCAGAGTCCAGACAGTAGCATATGGCACCTCTTCCCAAATGGAATACCACGTAGAGGAACTGACATACCAAGACAAAATAGGGAAAAGACAAAATTTGTGATCAAGAATATGGGAGATCTTAGAATACTAGTAATATTTCTGTGAAAGAGAAAGAAACATTTAAATATGGGTGTGGCCAATGATCAGATGACCACTCTCTGAGCAGGGGCCCAGCAGGCGGCAGAACTGCAGCGAGACCCAAGTTTGGAGACTTGAAGCAGGGTTGAGTGCCTGAGATAAAAATGCTTAGTCACAGGCTGGGTGAACACAGAGTGCAGACGGAAACCAGGGAGACAAGAATGATTGACTCCTTTTTCCTGAGGGCACACTGAACAGTGGGGTGTGCGAGCTTTCAGCTCTGTAGCTGGAAATGTGGTTGCCACCTTTTTTTCCCCCTATGGGCTCTAGAGTTGCTTTCACTGAACCCGGCCCACTGGCAACAGGGGTGCAGTTCCATCTGGGCAAAGACACCCAAGAATCAGTGCAACAGGCACATTTCCCAGAAGACCAGCAGAAACATCCAGCTAAGACCAAGTTTACGGATCACACAGAACTGCAAAAGTCCAGCATAGAGGAAGATAGTATATAGAATTCATGTTTTTTCTCAGGATTCTTTAGTCTTTCAATTAAAAATGTTTTTTCCTTTTCAACTACTTTCTTATTTTAACAACTCTTTTTTAAGTCTTTTTTAATTTTCATTTTTACATTTACATTTTATGTACATATAGTTTTTTCATTTTTGGCTTCCTTTCATTGTATTTGATTTTATTTCTGTATATATATAAGTTTTTCTTTCTTGACAATTTTGGGATCTAGTTTCTCCTAATAAACAGACCAAAATACCCCCAGGATCTAGTGTATTGCTCTGTTCTGTTCACTTGTTTGATTATATTCTCTCTTTTTTCTTTTTTCTTTCTTTCTTTCTTTCTTTTTTTTTTCCAGTTTCTGATCCCT
This sequence comes from Potos flavus, assembly GCA_028534135.1. Classification (NCBI taxonomy): domain Eukaryota; kingdom Metazoa; phylum Chordata; class Mammalia; order Carnivora; family Procyonidae; genus Potos; species Potos flavus. The sequence continues at coordinate 29,362,824 of CM052898.1, read as the reverse complement.
TCTGATTTGTTGTAAATTTTTGGGGGGTGTTGTTGCTATTTTTGTATTTTGTTCTCTTGTTCATCTATTCTTCTCTGAACAGAATGACAAGATGGACAAACTCACCCCAAAAAAAGATTAAGAGGCAGGACTAACTGCTAGGGACCTAATCATTATAACATAAGAAGATGTCGGAACTAGAATTCAGAATAACAATTATAAAATTACTAGCTGAGCTTGAAAAAAGCATGAAGACACTAGAGAATCCCTTCCTGAAGAAACAAAAGAACTAAAATCTAATCAGGTCGAAATAAAAAAGACTATTAATGAGATGCAATAAAAAATGGAGACTCTAACTGCTAGGATAAATGAGGCAGAAGAGAGAATCAGTGATACAGAAGACAAGATGATGGAGAATAAATAAACTAAGAAACAGAGATAACTACTGGATCACAGGGAAATATTTGAGAGATAAGTGATACCATAAAGGGAAAAAATATTAGAATAATTGGGGTCCCAAAGGAAGAAGAAAGAGAAGGGCAGAAGGTATATTTGAGCAAATTATAGCTGCAAACTTCTCTAATCTGGGGAGGGAAACAAGCATTCAAGGCTAGGAGACACAGAAAACCCCTCTCAAAATCAATAAAACTAGGTCAACACCTAGACATATAATAGTGAAGCTTGCAAATTTCAAAGACAAAGAGAAAATCCTGAAAGCAGGTCGTTAACCTACAGAGGTAAAAACATAAGGCTGGCAACAGACCTATCCATAGAGATCTGGCAGGCCAGAAGGAACTGGCATGATATATTCAGGGTGCTAAATGAGAAAAATATACAGCCAAGCATACTTAATCCAGCAAGGTTGTCATTCAGAATAGGAGAGATAAAGAGCTTCCAGGACAAACAGAAACCAAAAGAATTTGTGATCACTAAACCAGCCCTGCAAGAAATATTAAAGGGGGGGATCCTTTAAGCAAACGGAGAGCCCAAAAGGAACATAGCCCAAAAAGGAACAGAGACAATATACAGAAACAGTGACTTTACAGATAATACAATGGCACTAAATTCATATCTTTCAATAGTTACTCTGCATGTAAATGGACTAAATGCTCCAATCAAAAGACACAGGTTATCCGATTGGATAAAAAGGCAAGACCCATCGATACAATGTCTACAAGAGACTAATTTTATTTTATTTTTTTATAAGATTTTTATTTATTTGAGAGAGAGCTCACAGAAGGAGACAGAGAAGCAGACTTCCCACTGAGCAGAGAGCCCAATGCAAGGCTTAATCCTAGGACCCTGAGATCATGACCTGAGCCAAAGGCAAATGTTTAACCACTGAGCCAACCAGACACCCCCTAAAATAAATAAATAAAATCTTTATAAAAAAAAAATACATCTTTTAATTTAATAGGCAAAATGTAAGATTGTTTTATTAGTCTTAAACTATAGAAAGAGTAAGATATTACAACTGAATTGAGCCTTTCTGAGGTAACTTTTGTCTAACTTTAAAAATTTTATCACCAATGATGTCTGTATTAATGGTTATGAAAGCAATTAATAACATCAGTGACATGATCAGATGAGTAGGCTAGTTTATCATTATAGATTTTGATGAGAGCAATAATATAGTAATACATATACAATATTTTTTAAGTATGGCAATATGAAAAAACAATGATTTATCAAACTTTAATTTAGGAATTTTTATAGGAACTAAAATTAAAATTATCCCCTTAAAAGCAAAAGTGTGTTGTCTTATGATGATATTATTAGCTAAACTGTTCCAAGTGGCATTATCATGCCCTTACACACTTCAGATGAAGGAATTACTTTAGATAATACGGAATTAATTGACTATAATATTCAATTGGAGCTTTAAGATTTAAAACTTATATAAAAGCTTTATCAGTGAAGGGTTTCTTAATGTAAAACAATGTCTCCGTGGAGTGCCTAGGTGGCTCAGTTGGTTAAGCATCTGCCTCTTGGCTTCAGCTCAGGTCATGATCTCAGGGTTGTGAGATGTAGCCCCACATGGGGCCCTTTGATGGGCGTGGAGCTCCTTTAAGATGCTCTCTCTCCTCCTTCTCTCTCTGCCCCCACCCTGCTGTCTCTATCTCTCTCAAACAAACAAAAAACCATTAAAATAATGTCTCCCTGAATACCTTCCTAGTTGTTCCTGTCACAAAACCCTTGTCCTAGAGATGGCCCTAGTTCCATCTTTTACTTTAAAAATGACTGTTTCAGTTATATGCAATTTAAATCTTTGATGGGTAGCAGTGTGGTGGGGATCCAGGTATCTCTTGGGGATCCAGGTATCAATCAAGGGATGTGACCAATGGTGAAATAGTTTATTCTGATGTCTTAAGTGTTTGAAATTCTTTGTTCCAATGTTGGGGAAGCCCACGTCAGACATGTTGAAAGTTGAAATAAAAAAAAAAAAAAGTTGAAATAATTGTTTTAGTCTCAGGGATGCCACTGAGCATATGGAAAGGTCATTGCAATATTATCTAATTAGCAGTGACCGCATTACAACTTGGGGAAATAGGACTCCATCCACGGGAGATATACAATAATCAAAGATAGGTAATTCTCCAATTTTAAGTTTAGGTTCTTGGGTCATCATGAAATCATAGAAGTTAACTCATTTTCTTTGGGAAATTGGCACGTAGGTCTCTAACTTTCCACCCTATAATTGTAATATCTTTGACTCTTCTTTCCTCACCCTCTTCCTTCTTCTTGCCTTCCAGTAATTGGTCAATCTGAAATACATTGTAACTTTCTCAATTAAGAATCTTATCAAACCTCATGAAAGTTGATCACCATGCTGGAAATTATGCCATGCAATTGTGCTGAAAACTAGATATTCCAATTTTGTTCCGGCAGTGAACCGTGGAATTTGTAGTTCCCCCAACAGCTCCAATGTTATTGGCTCAAAATAGATGATCACCTTCATAGCCTCTATCCATACAGTGCTGCATTTACATTTAGGAAACCATTACATTTTTGAAGAGAGCAATGTTGAATTCACTAAACTGTTTTAAAAAGATAGTTGGAAATAACATTCTTATCGATACTCCCGATTAACATTTTCAGACATTTCCTAGGTCCTTTTGTATTGTGGTTCTGAACTATTTCTTGTAAGCATTATTTTGTATATTTTCAGAATGCCATCTCTAAAAAGCAGGGTGAACTAGTTTTATAAAACCTGTCTGATTAAAAACATTTCTTATTTATTCTCTTTAGGTTATGCTTTCCTTAATGAATTTAATTTTTTTCTTTTAGATTTAATAATGCTTCCAAGAATATTTATTATCCAGCCTGGGACTACTGGGGAACTATAAAAATCGCTATAAAACTGTGTTATTGTAATTAGAATGACACTTGTGGTAGGAATGAGAGGAAAACATTTAAGAAAGCATTATTTTAACGTGGCTAATAGAATCAAACAAGAAGATCACAGTGTGGGTTTTTTTAGGCTTCCTAAATGGCTACAAATATTATTCTCATAAGTGATAGGATAGTTAAGAATCTTACATACTTAGAAGCTTATCAAATATTTTGCTTACAATTCTTCTTCTCCTAAAATGTATATAAATTACAGTAACTGGTTCCCATCTAACCGAGTGGATTCCTAGTCGTTCGTGAGCACTGTTCATTATCAAAAACTCATCAGAAAAGGAAGAAAATAAAATGAATGCACTGCACATTAAGGCTGCTGCATATATGAGTAGTAGTTATGGGCAAGGAATTCAGTGTTATACACACTTAGGTTTTACTAACTTGGAGTCCGGTAACATGGTTATCAGTATATAAGTGCAGTATCTTTCCATACAAAATCTATTAGAGTAGGTATTTTTTCTCCCCTCTATCTCTTTTTTAGCTTGTTATCCTCAAGTATGGTTAAATCATCTTATGTTAGACAAAAATTGGATTTCGTGTCTGGGATATTCTTTTGTAATTTTATTTGGGAATAGGAAGGTAATGTGAAAAACAAAAAAACAACAACCCAGAAATTTGTGTATTTGGAGAAACCAGATCTTTAAATAAAATGGAAACAGTGACATTGTGTGAAATCAACTTGATTAATACTGAATGAAAAGACTAGATACTGTTCAGTAGGATTTGGCCACTTAATTTTCAGCCCTTTGAGTAAATAATTGAATTAAATTACTTCATGTGAGTTTCAGTCAAGACGAGAAAAACTTGCTTGTCTTTGGACTATTGACATACTACACTGATTTAGCACTTGAGATCTAACAAGAAGAGATGATTTTAGTGAACTTATTTTTGGCCTGGGGAATAAGATGCAGGAGATGTACCTAGATTGGATATAGTCTTTTCCTTTGTCTTTTGCCACTTGTCCCAATATGGAGGCACAGTCTCCAAGTGGCTGTTCAGTCTGCCAGTTTGGTGGCATGGAGTCCTTTGACACGTGGTCAAATGGTGACACGTATAATTGACAACACTTCACTGAGGCTACAACTGTTTGTCTGTCTTGATGATTTGTGCCTGAGGCTGATTAAATTAAGCCTGTGTAGTGCCAGTTAACAATGACCAATTAGGTATTCTGTCTGGCTTTCAACTTTTGCTGCTGGAAAGCTCGTAGAGAAAAGCATCTCTTTCTTCTGGATGACAAGCATATGAAAATTGATAATGGCAGTGGGGTGCTGGTTATCGTTCTTAAAGAATTTGAAGTGATCACAATTAAAAATTTGAGTAGACAGCAAAAAGTATTTTTTCTACTTGTTGTCTTCAAAAGGAAATAAGCGATGTCTTCCTATATGCCATTTTTTTGTTAATTGTTGAAAATAATTAGTGATGATAGCTATCATGTTTTGACATCTTTTAAATGTGCCAGGCATCAAGATAAGCACTTTACCTACTGTTTCTCATTTATTCCTCACATCGTCCTACCACTGTAGATTACTTCATTATAACCATGTTACAGACAGGCATATCACTTCTACCTTTCTGAGCCTCATTCTCTTTCTGTGTATGAAGAAAGTGATGGGCACAGGTTGGAGATTTTAGGTCCGTTTAACTCCATAGTCCTTGCTCTTACTGCTGTCCTTACATGCAGTGGCCTAACTACGAAATAAATTCGTTCTACTTGGTTTCTTTCCTCGTGTGTTTTCTCACAATGAGTTGTCATCATAGCTTGTTCTTTACCTACTTAGACTTGAGCCCGTTTATCATAAGATGTGGGTTCAACTGATGTTATCATGGTTCATATCTATGGCAGCAGCAAGTGTTGGAGGGCATCAAGGGCAGCAAACAAGGTGCTCTGTTTGCTTCTGAGGGAAGGTGCATCCTAGTTTCCTGAGTGTAAGCAAATAGAGGAGAAAGGAAGACCAACCAATAAAGACAGTGAACCCTAATAATCTGACTACGTCAGCTGGAGTGGCTGTCTTACCCAGTGCTGTCATAATGTCAGATCTTTCTGTAGCTCCCTGCTGCCTTCATGATAAAACCCTCGGTGGCTCCTTCTCTTGGGACCTTTGCCTTTTTGCCTTGAGTAACAGAAACAGTGACAAAGATAGCTGAAACGGCCAACACTCATGGAGGAGTCCTCACCTCCCGTGAATGGTGACAGACACAGCAAACTTGATATTATTAATATTATTACTTACCCATATCTGCCCAGGTGGCAATAATCCTTTTGATTCTTGATAATATAGAAAAGTAATAAAATGAACTAACTGTGGCAGTAGCCTTTCATTAATCATAAGAGTTTTCAGGCTCTTAGGATATGACTTCTTCACAGTGGAGTAAACTGAGTCTCCGAGACATTAAGTAACTTGCCAGTGGTCAACAGGGGGGTAAGGGATGGAGGCCTGATTGAAACCCAGTCTGCAGTTTCTGAACCTGGTGTTAAGCCAGAAAACTCTTAGAGCCTCATAGAAGATTGACTTAGTTTTCTGAACTTAGATAAAGATGAATGACCAACAGAGTGCCAGTTGTGACTAGACGAAATGTACTATTTGGTTTATGAAACCTGTTTGATTTGAGAGCTGCCTGTTTTTTCTCTTATTTTTCTCTTGGTGGATCCATGGGGGGCGGGCAGGGGGTGGGGGTGGCCAGCTCTCCTGTTTGCTGAAGACCTCATTTCTGTCACTGGGCTGCTTCAGACATGTAGCTTTTGAGCCAAGCCCATGAAGATATTTGAGTTTATGAGTCAGATCTCAAAGGTCAAAAGCAGTCACATCCCCCATGCCTTGAAATGAAAATGGAAATGAAAATGGTGGAAATGAAAATTCCACCACCACTTTCCCCTAGGATGTTTTGTTACCCTGCCAACCTTCAGAAATACTGCTTGCTTTCCATTTTAATCCATTTCCTCCTCCCTCATCCAGTCCCATCAATATCTAGAACATCCGCTCAGAAATCTGTTGGTTTCCAAGAATATAGTTATTAACTACTCCCTTTGCATCTTGTCTTAAACCTCTCCCCCATGTACTCCAGCCTTCCCTTTGACATCTCAGCTGGCTGACAGGTAGTTAGCCCTTCTGACTGGCAGATTGGTGCCTCTGCCACCTGGGAGTGTCATTACACAGTAAAATTAATACCTCCGGCCTGGATTTATTTAGTATCTTCTGACACTCAAAAGAGCAAGGGAACACATACCTTGTTTTCTCTGAGGATGGTTGAGTATTAGATTAAACTGGTAGGAAATATTTTAATGTCCTCGATAAAGACTTTGTATTTACGTGCACTGATGTTTTTTGAAGTTCTTTATGCCTTTATTTTCAAAGTTAGTTTAAGAGAGTTTTTACTGCTTTTAGAAGGTATATGTACTTCCACAATGCTTGTTGCTCAAAAAAAAAAAAAAATTAAAATCCACTACCGACTCTGGGTTTTCTTTTTCAGATGTAAAAGAATTTGTTTTAAAAGCCCAGATCTTAGCTGGAGGAAGAGGAAAAGGTGTCTTCAGTAGCGGTTTGAAAGGAGGCGTTCATTTAACAAAAGAGTAAGTCCGGAGATTTTAATTCTGTGTCTTTGGGCTAAGCAGTTATGGAAGATCTTGCTCATGACTGAAGGAAGCACTGAGAAAGATGGTTGGAATGGGGTGGGAGCAGGAGGTAGCAAATAAAGGAAATGAATTATGGGTAAGGGGGCTCTGTGGTGCCCCAGGGTTCTTTATCTCACAAAAGAATTTTTTCTCTACTAATTGGTGAAAACCCAGCACTCCTTCTGTTCTAGACAATCAGTGATTCATCATGAATGTTGAAAATGATAACATAAATGCTGCCTCCATATTGTCACTTCCCTATTCTAGAACCTGCAGTGGCTCCCCACTACCAGTGGCTTCAGTCGTCCCTCCTGTATGATAGTCCGAGCCTTCGGGTATCAGGACCCAGCACTGCCCACATTCCTCTTTTTTCTGCCACATATCTTTTCATTATTTACTCTGAATCTTACCCTCTCCCTTGTGCCCCTCAGTGGTCAATACTTCTCACATTGCCCAAGTCAGGTCTTTGTTATTCACCTCCTATCTAAATCTGTTATGCATTTCAGCAGTGTCTTTCTACTATGAAGGCAACTTATTTTGGGGAGAGAGAATAGCAGAGGGAAGCGAGAATCTTCCTTCCCTCTCCTCCCCTCCCTTTCTTTCCCCTTTCCGCCTCCCTTCCTGTCTTCTTCTCCTCTCCTCTCCTCTCCTCTCCTCTCCTGTCCCTCCTGTCTCTTCTCTTCTCTTCCCTTCTCCTCCTCCTTCCCTCCCTTATATGTATTTTGTTCTCAGTGAGCCTCTGGTACAGGGCTAGGCACCTAGTACATGAGCAGAAAGCCCTGTGGACTCAGTAAGGGTGGAGCTGGACATGAAGACGTAACATGCAGTCTGCTTTAAAATAATTTTCAGCATAGACATTGATTTTTTTTTACTCTTCCCTCTCTCTCTCTCTCTCAGCCCTCAAGTTGTGGGACAGCTGGCTAAACAGATGATTGGATATAATCTAGCAACAAAACAAACTCCAAAAGAAGGTGTGAAAGTTAACAAGGTAATATGAATGCTTTGGGTCATTTTCTTTGTATGTGTTAGAAAGAAGAGAAAATCCTATTTCAGTTTTGACAATCTGATGAAGCAGTACACTTTAGTGATGCGCCATTTTGTTCTTTAAACATCATATGATCTGTTTAGGTTGTGGTATGACTTTGAGGAGAAATTGTAAGGATTCTGTAATAGTGTGAGTGTTTATTATCATTAACATTTAGTGAAAGTAGGTGTGGGTGAGTGATCGAATCAACGGCTTTCCCTTTCAGAACACAGGCATGGGCTGTTTGAAGCTGGGACTGGCTTCGAATGACAGCTCTTATTCCTCTGTGTGGACATTCTCCGCTCCTCTACAGCCCCACCCTCATCCCGTGAATCAGTGTTACCTGCTGTGATTGTTTTTCTAAGTGTCGCTATACCTTACTTTGGGACTAATACCACTGAAATCCTCTATTACCACTGCACGTATCGTGTGTGAGTGGTTTGTTGGGGTTCCTACGTGTCTCTAGGGGTCACCTCATGCACATAGGCACACACGCAGAACATAAAGCCCCAAATAAAGTGGCCCGCCTCACTCATAAAATCGTGGGTGGCGGAGCCGAAGGCAAAACCTAACTGCTCCTGTCAGTCTGTCCACCTTATACACCCTCGTCCTGCACAGAGACCCTGCTGCTGGCTACCTGATCTGCAGGACTCAGTTCAAAAACAGATAACAGGGGCCTTTGTTCAAATTTCAAGTGTGCTCCAGCAAAGCATTATACCCAAAAGACCAAGATGGGGAGCCTTCTGAGCATTGGACCTGTGATAACAAGGTCCCACACTCCAGCCCTGGCAGGCACGGATGGTTAGAAGACTCCGTCGTAACAGTGAATGGGGGCCCAGCCTTTTGGGGAGCCGCTGTCTGCTTGGTGGACACTGAATCACCGATAGTGGTCTCTGCCAGTGTGTCGTGCTTGGGGAACCTGAGGCAGTATATTCTGTTTTTAATTTTTCAGAGTGAGTTGGGTAGAAAATTTTTGAGATGACCAAAAAGCCAAAAAATTGCCAATTGGTTCTTAGTGTACCATGGCGGGGGGTCTCTCGGGTCTCTCTTGTTTCTGGAAGAGGGAGATGGAAATCCTGGTGGTCATTAGCTCCTTCATTCTGAGAACGTAAAGCTTTTATAAATGTCAAGATAGCATAATGAGGAAACTGGTTGTGTTGATTTCCCTTTCCCACCTCTTCTCAGATGTAAGAACTATTTTAAAACTCAAAAGTGTTTTGTTTTGACTTTTGTTTGGCCCAACACAGTGCTTTTATTTGCCTTTTAAATCTGGTTATGAGCCTTTACCTGTGTTAACTTCTTCAAAATTTGTCCATAGAGGACATGATTAGTATTTTTGTTTGTAGGAATTCATTGTTTTATATGGCTATATGAGTTTTTAGATTAGAGTTTGTGATACTTTTTAAAAAGCATATAAAAATACCTAAAGCATATTCATGCTGTATGATAATGCATAAAATTAGTTTGTAGATAGGTTTCTGAAAGGCTGGCGATAAGTGCATGCTTGTACATTGAGTCATTGCCAGGAAATGGCTAGAATGATTTACTTTTAAGTAATGTGTTGTTTTTTTTCTTCTGATTGAAATTAATTCACGCATGTAAAAAAAATTCCAATCTTACAGAAACATAAGAATTTGAAAGCAGAAATTCCTGGCTTCTCATCCCCTGAAATAATGCCATATATTGTGTTGTCCTTTTTCTGTGTACAATTTATGTTACCAGATTCGTGTAATAACATTGTATGCGACTTTAAGGAACATGCATTTTTTTTTTTTTATTTGCGAAATCTTGGATAGCAGGCCGAAGACCCCCCATTATAGAAACTTTAGATTTCTAAGATTATTTGAGCAGTTTGTATAAACACATACGTACGTTGTACTCATTGGATATTTTTTTTCTAAGTCTGTGCCAGTGCACTTCTTGTGTGTTCCCTCGGATAATAATAGGGGAGGTGAGACTGTGCTACTCACCATGTTCTTCATGATTCAGTACCAGTGAAGGTTACTATTCTACAACAAGAGAAGTTGAGGAACCTAGTATACTTTTAATCTTTTCTAATCAGAGTTCTGTTACAAATAATTTGTGTGCTGGTAACTCATCCACAGATCACAGTTTCAATAGCATGATATTAAAAACAAAAACAAACAAACAAACCCAGTTCAGTGGTCCAGTAGTTCCCAAAAGCTTCCCATCCTGGAGGACTCCACAAAAAGATTGTGTTGATGAATAGTCTTTGTGTCAGTCACAGATAAAGTCGCATTTTTGAAATATATCAGCTAGGTCCTCGTGGGATGAGTGTTCATGGAATCCATTTAGACTCTCTCTGCAACAATGCCTAATATATTCTGACTTCCTGGGCCATATGGAGGGCATGGTAATGTCAAAAAGCTGATCTTGAAATAACATATCTTGAATTATCCACTGATAATCATCATTTTCCTGGGACTGTTTTCTTAAAGAGTCATACATTATTTCTACCAAGCAGGAGACTTTGGAGACAGCAGCTGGTCTTTACAAATAGAAATTTGATGGAATGCAGAGCACATCTGTCAACATTTTAGAAGATTAAGAATAGGACTCTTGAATGACATCCTAAAAAGTTATAATGTTGTGTTGCTTCTCAGAATAACTACTGAAAATTGTTAAATCTCCTTCTCTAGACTAACTCTTATTAGAAAGTGAACTAGAAAACAGCATGCTTCTATGAAAATCCCAAAACTGTGTGCCAAGAAGTATTTCTTACATAGTCATGAGTTACCATTTATGATAAAAGAATCAATATGAAGCCTCTTATAAGATATTTTATTTTTAACTGGTGATGTGTTTGAAAAGAAGTTCTGTATTCATTACTTCATAGCTTTTTAGATCATCATATATTTATCCCATTACATGTGTCTTAAAAATTAGTGGTTTGATGGCATCTGGATAGTTAACATGTAATGCTGTTTAATCTGTGACTTTTTTAGTGAAATCTTTTACTGAACTACTTTCAAAAAAAGCAATGTAAGTGCTTTTATTATTTTCACTTCTAGTACTGATTGGTTATGAGTATTCTTTTTTTTTTAATCATCGAAGACATCTTTTACCAGTTTTTTCTTGGGAGTGTCAGTTGGTACAGCCTCTCTCTCTCTCCAGGGCAGTTTGGTAGTACTTATCAAAATTTCAAATATGAAGAGTCTAAAATCTAGCCATTTTACTCCTAGATAACTTATCTACAGGGATACTAGAACAAATGAACAAAGTTATATATACAAAAATAAGCACTGAAGTAGCCTTTTAGAAAAATGAAGTCCACATAAGTGACTGTGAGTTGGGACATAAATAAATACCGACATGTAAGTACCATCTAGTCACAGAGAAGACAGAGGACCTTAGAGAGATCTCCAAGTTGTAGTATTAAGATTAAGAACAAGAAGAAAGAGAGGCATTCAAGTAGGTATAATATGCTTCCACGTGTAGGATGTTTCCACTGCTGTAGTGCTTGTAGATGCATAGGAGAGAGACACAAAGATAACAGTGGTTTTTCCTGGTAGGCCTGCTGCACAGTTGCTGAGGCTGTGCTGAGCAAAAGGACAGCGGCCTGAGACAGTGAGCACAGAATGAAATCCTCCCATCCCCTTGCCTCTTGCCCAGGCACAGTCCTGGCACGCACGTGATCTCATCCTCCCGGAGGAAGGTGCTCCTTTTTCTGATGATCACGTAGGTTCCATATGGGCTCCTGATCACCCTCACTCCTGAGCCCCAAGGGCTGCGTGTGTGCAGCAGGGGCTGCTGTCACTGTCTCGTGTATATACTTTTGGTACCTTTTGCATTATTTTTGAACAAGCAAATAGTATATTTGTAATTTTAAACAAAGTAGAAATTGAATTAAAAATACAGTGATCCACGAGATAGAGGTATACAAACATAGGAAGCATCAGATGTACTGTAGAAAGAATCCTTTCTTTCTTGGTTTTCCACCAAGAAAACCAAAAAAACTTGGTTTTCCACCAGTACGATCTGAGAAAAATCAGTGTAGTAAGATGTACGTACAGTTAATGTCTCAAATTAAAATAACAACTGCTTCCCTGGAGTTTTTCTTAAGTGTCAGGGTTTCTCAAGGAAGAAAAAAAAGAATTAAAGTGGGAAGGTTCCTTGAGGCAAACCAAATACCTGTCACTTGAGCAACTTAGTAGGATCAATTAAGGAGGTGAAAATGGGCATTCTGTACCATGAGAGCCGAACTCGCACATCTCTGGAAGCTAGCTCACTGGATTTAAAGAGCCTGAAAATGAAGCTGTTTGATTTGTATAGCAAGCTTATATAGATTTCCAGGTGGAACTCAGCTCAGTGCTGAATTAATTTGACTTTCTCACTAATATGGTAGGTGATGGTTGCTGAAGCCTTGGACATTTCCAGAGAAACCTACCTGGCCATTCTGATGGACCGGTCCTACAATGGCCCTGTACTGGTGGGCAGCCCTCAGGGGGGCGTTGACATTGAAGAGGTGGCAGCTTCTAATCCAGAACTTATTTTTAAGGTATGTTAAGATTCCTGGCTATGCTGTGTTCATTGATTATTGTTGCACAAGCTGTTAAAGATTTAATGTGCAGTCTGAGGCTGATAACAGTACATTCTCTTCTGCGATTTATGGCATGAAGACGTTGAGTCCTTTTTCTTAACCGAGCACTCAGTTGAAGTTGGCTAGAACAAACGTATTCCCTATCCAGGGTCTTTTTCTTTGCTTTTTCCCTTCCTTCCTTTATTCATCCTTCCTGCTTTTTCTTTCTTTCTCATTTCTTCTATCCACCCTTCCCCAAGAAGTAACCAGTGGGAGAGGACTGTGAGTTTTCCATTTCTCTTGGTTAACTACCCCATTTACTAGTATATAGGATCCAGAAATTCTCTCCTAGGAGACCGAATGTGAGCTAGAGACTGCCTCCACGTCTCCCAGGATTGCTGCTATAAAACAGAGTCCTTCAAAAGTCCAGATTCTACCAGTTTGCTTCAATCCTTTAAATCTTGCCCTTAGTTTCTAGCCACAGATCTGGCTGAGGTCAAATCCTAACCAGCCTGCAAGTGTCTCAGTGTTTCTGAGCCTCATTTCCTGAATCACTAAAGTGGAAGTGGGGGTAATTTACACCCCATAGAATTGTGAGGAAGAATGAGGTGATGTGTATAAAGTGCTTCTCAACCTACCTCATTGGTAAGAAGAAAAATCTATGGTCTCGAGAACTGTAATTCTGTTTTTTTTTAATTCTGGGTTCTCAGTATCAAAAAAAAATCACGTTAGAAATTTTTACCAGAAAAAAAAAGAAAAAGAAATTTTTAGCAGGATTCATTATTTCTTTTAGAAAGCTATTTTGTTTCCCTTCAAAAAGTGAGAATTTTATTTCTTGAACCTCTTTGTTTAGATCAGGTACTGATATTTTAGTGATTGGTTTTGGAATCTTTTTCACCAATATCACCTATTTAGGTTAACTACCTTGGAAGTTAGATTGAAACTTTACATGTTGGCTTACCAATAATACCTAGCCATTTTCAAAATTAATGTGATTTAAACAAGTCAACCCATTTGTGTAGAGAATACATGAGATAATGTATATGAACAGCACTTAGTATCTTGGAGAGAAAGGTGTTTTGTAGAGTTAAGGTATTATTAATAATTATCATCATCAATAGACTGTTTAAATCATATGGTAATATTTAACCTATATATGAGGCTCTAAACTTAACAGCAATATTAGGCAGGAAAACCTTACTTTGGAAGCCTTCCAAAAGATGTCATAAAAATTAACTGACTAAATATTCGTCAGTGCCATCTGTATAGTAATTAAAAGTGAAAACTGGCATCCGATTGTCTTGTCAGCATGCCACCCTGAAGAGTTATATAGTTTTTGGAAAGGCTGTTTTTTAGATGGTCTGCTAATTAAAACATACCCTATATGCAGCTGCGGTAGCCCTGCTCGGAGATCTTTGGAAAGGCGCCACACTTTAATTACTCATTTGCAAATAAATACTAAGCTTTTTCTTTCGAGGTTGTGCATCTTTTCGTTTGCCTGTCTGAATTTTCCTTATTTGATTCACTTTTATAGGAGCAAGTTGACATTATGGAAGGGATAAAGGACAGCCAAGCTCAGCGGATGGCAGAAAATCTAGGCTTCCTTGGGCCTTTGAAAAACCAGGTACCTGAGTCTGTGGAGGCGACTGTGAATGACTTGTTTCAGAAAACGTTTGCTACCTTGCTTACTTTCCTCTGATACCTGTGATTCCCAGGGCGCGGGGTTCTTATGGTTTGACAGCTATGCCCCCAGTTGTCCATGACAAAGAACACTATTTCCCCCGTATTCCAGAACAGGATGTCGACAAGATGTGTTCCTGTGTATGTGGGAGTATGGGCACGTGTGAGTGTTGTGCGCAAACACGTGCATTTTGCTGCGTGTGTTAGTCTCTCTGTTTTTTTCTGTAGTGCTGCGGGGCCAGCCCAGGAATTAGACTAGGCCGTGGAGGCTTGGAGGCACGGGCTGTGGGGTCAGGCAGACCTGAGTTTGAATCGAGCACTGCATCCCAGCGTGTGTGATTCCGCCCATCTAAACGTCAGTGTCGTCATCTGTGAAACGGGGCATGTTGTCGGGATTGAGTGCGCTGGTGTGGGGAAGTGCTTATTCAGTACTCCAGAAAGGTCAGCTGTTATTGTTATTAATAATACACATTACTTAACTAATTGCCATTCTTTCATAGCTAATGGGATTTGAGATGAATATTAATGGCCTGAAAGTGATATTTCACTGAAAACAGCTTAAATTATGCCAATTTAGTAATTATACCCCTTGGCTTCCAAGACAGAAAAATTGTCCTCGGAGCTGTTGAGTGAGAGAATTTGTCTTGAGTATCATAGTCCTGCATTGCCCTCGGTACAGCCCACGGACCCTGATTGTATGTTTACATGAGCAAGCTTCTTTGTCTCACGATTAAATCAGAACTTACTGGCTGTTTTTAACTCCTGCACGACTAAGAAAAACCACTTTAATAATCCTAGGTCCTCTGTGTATGTATATGTGAGTGTGTATGTGTGAGTGAGCGTGTGCGTGAGTGCGTATGTGAGTGTGTATGTGTTCCCCTGGGGCTCCAGATTTAATTGGGCAACATTCCTCTAAAAGAACAGATTTCATACTCTTTTCTTTCTGCCTTTACTTTTTCTTTTAATTATTCTATCTCTAGAAATTTAAGGGTGGCAAGAAGGCAAATCATAGAAGGGTAAAGCAGAGTAAGACTTTCACAAATATGTGTGTTTAAATTAAGAGAAGACAGCACTTACTTGGGAACCTGGGAGGAAAGGCTCCCTTGGAAAGCAGAAGGTTCAAGATGGTAGAAGGGGAAGAAACATTTGGAACCAAACCTTAGTAGGAGAGAGAGCCAAGACTCAGTGGACAGGTAGAGGAACTAATTGTCATTCCGAGACTGTCAAGGAGATGCCAAGTTAGTGACCTGCTGAAAGGAGGTTATGGTAGATTCTTGAGTAAAGGCTGCAGGGTTGGATTCACCCCCTGAGAATGAGGTCACTAATTAGCTCAGCCGCCCATTGGACATTTATTGTGGGGTGTCTTGTGTAGGGGTGGTGGTCCCCGAGACCACTCTTCCATATGGTCACCGTGTTCTAGCCACACTGCCCTGCAGTCAGCTCCAGAACGTGCCCCATAACCCCATTCACCTCCTCCATATGCCTCTGCACAGGTCTGTTTCTTCTACTTATTTGCATTCATCTTTGCAGACCCTCATCTACACCACGGAACAGACTTTGTCAGCCTTGCTCACTGCTGCGTTGGCAGCAAAGTACTTGGCAGATGCATTAGGTGCCCTAGAAACATTTGTCGTACGCGTGAATAAGTGCAACAGCACATCCAGGATGTCTGCTTTGCAGTTTCCTAGGGAGCTTGTGATAGGTAGCTGTAAGGGCAAGAGAAAAAGTCTGCAGTGGGCGAATCTGCCAAGGCCATGGCTTGAACAGCTCAGGAGGGGAACCCACCAGAGAGCTCTGGAGAAGGCACTAACAGTGTTGTGTACGCCAGAAGATACTTTCCTCCCCCTTCTGTGTTGTAAGACAACTTTAAGAGTCATAGCTCTTAAATGGTTGAATCCTGTTTTCTCAGTAGCCCAAACACTCTAGGTTTTAAATGAATTACCTGTGGAAGAATGATGAACATGCAAGTTCTCAGGGCTCATTAGAAGCTATAATGTCATTATACTTTTAACTGAATGCATCAAGGAAAGACATTTTTTACTCTTTTTTTTCTTTTTTTCTGGTTTGTCACCCACTACATGAAAGGCTTTAAATCTTCATTTGCTCAGCAAAGTTGGAGTGAGCACTGCCTGGGTGCTGCTGACTCTGCTGGACCCTGGGAAACGGAGCTGATGAGAAATAGCCATTGTTCTCCAGGGGCTCACAGAACAGTGGTCAGCTGCTGGCAGCGATTACAGGGAAAGGGAGTGTGAAGGACAACGAGGGTGATCCGTTGTAGGTGTGTTGGAATTTGTTTACCTGGGGACACCTGATTTATATTTGCACAGTAGGAAGGAGACTCTATGTGTACTGGAGTGGTACATCTGGGGACCTCTGCTTTAGGATGCTTTCTCAAGCCACAGGGGTCAGTGACACGTTCTGGACAGCCTGTGTCCGGTAAGCAAAGGAGGCTTCCCAGAAGAGAAGACATTTAAATGAGCATCAATCAGTGATCCTTTGATCAAGAAATGGTATCTTCGAGTTCCCTCAGATTCAGTGTGACCTTGAAAGTCACTTAATTCTCATCGAGGATGTGGTGTAGGCATCTGGAGGCAGAGCTCTTATGGATGAACAACTTATAATATGATTATCTTGTAAAGTTACTGATATCTTTCCTACAGGAAACTCACACATGTTGTCTCTGAATGTGAGGTATTCACCTTAGACTTTGTAACAACACCACCTCAATGTACCCCCTTGCACAAAAACCACTAAGTGTGTGTTCCTGACAAAATTCATTTCAGCAAGAATTGGTTGAAAAGACTAAAGCCACAGGGAAGCTGAAAATGACTAAAAATTCACAGATTTCTCAAGTGTGTCTTAGTTGTCCTCTATACTATTAATTTCTGAAAACAGACGCCACGAATTGCCAACATGCATCTTTATTTAGTATTTAAGCTAATGAAAAGATTTGATGGGTGCAGTTAATAAATAATTACTGGCACCTCTGAGAATGGTTTGTCCCTCTGGCTGGCTTTAAAAACCGTATGTGAGTGTTGATGATATTAGTTCCTGGAATAAAACGAAAATATTTCTAAAATTTTTAACCTGCTAAAACATTTTTGAAGGTACTTGTAAATTTGTCAGGGTTTTTTGCATATGGCTCAAAGGATATTTGATTTTAGGCATCTTAATTTTTTTTAATTGCCTAACAAACAACCTTAAAATAACATTAATTGGTGGCAAAAGAAGAGAAAACAAATTTTCTGTATAGTATGGTTTTGAACTGAGGAAGTAGGTGGCAGTAGGAAGCTGGCTGACTGTAAGGTAAACAGCAGAATGTTTTCTTTGACTTGTGTTTAATTTATTTTTTAAATTTGAACATGTTTAGAAAGCTGGGGAGCTAACCTCAGCTCTCCCCAGGGCCTGCCACTTTCTATTATTACACCTGCTCAGACTGACACATTTTCCCTGCCTAGCCTTTACAGCCATTTACTGGATGGCCTCTGGAATAAGGCACGTTCTGTCTCCAAGCTGGGCTGGTTCTCCCTTTTAGATCTTACAACACAGATTTTATAACACATTTCTCTTCGAGATCTTATAACACAAATCTAATCATGCTTCAGTCCTGCTCAAAAAAGTATTTAGAATCTGTCTTTGTACAGTAATAAATAGTTATAATAGTGAATACAAGCCAAATGGTGTGTTAGTGCATAATTAAAATGGCGTTAATGTTTAGAAAATGCAGACCTCATGGTAAGCTAGGTTGATATAGGCTTAAGAAGTTTTGAAGTAGGGCGCCTGGGTGGCTCAGTGGGTTAAAGCCTCTGCCTTTGGCTTAGGTCATGATCTCACGGTCCTGGGATCGAACCCCGCATCGGGCTCTCTGCTCAGCGGGGAGCCTGCTTCCTTCTCCCCTCTCTCTGCCTGCTTCCTTCTCCCCTCTCTCTGCCTGCCTCTGCCTACTTGTGATCTCTCTCTGTGTCAAATAAGTGAATAAAATCTCTAAAAAAAAAGAAGAAGAAGAAGTTTGGAAGTGACCCAGGTATCCACTGACAAATGAATGCATAAACCAAGTGTGGTATACACATGCAGTGGAAGGTTGTTCAGCCTTGAAAAAAAAGGTTCTGACAAGGCGTGGATGAGCCTTGAGGGCATTGTACTAAGTGAAATTAGCCAGTTACAAAAAGATAAATATGTGTATCATTCCATTTCTATGAGGTCCCTAGGCTTATCAGATTCACAGTGACAGAAAGTAGAATGGTGGTTGTCAGATATCAAGGGAGGGAAGCATGGAGAGTTGTTATGTATTGGGTATAGAGTTTCAGCTTTGCAGGACGGAAACATTCTGGAGCTTGGTTGCGAGACAGTGTGAATAGACTGGAGACTGCCAAAGTGTACACTTAAAAAAAAAAAAAGGATTGAGATCCTGCATTTAATAGTACGTTTATTTTAAAAAAGAAGAAAGTTTTAAAGTAGCTGGGATAATATATATGCATGCACCCAGAAGTTTTTTCCATTTTAGGGTTTCTCCTTATTATTAATCATTGATGATACCAGTATTTATTGAGTGTTGACTCTGTGCAGAGGCTGTACAGGTCCAGTGGATGTCCCCGTGCCCAGGACAGACAGCGTGCCTCTTTCATGTGGCTTTCGTTGCAAGCTCATATCGGTGACTTAGAAAAAAACCCTAAAAACACAAATCTATTTGGCAGTGAGTGACTTATCATTTTTGCACTGTAGCTCAAATAAAATCCATTTGGATTAAAAAAGAAAAAGTAAACATGAAATAAGAGAAATCTTGGGAGTATTTGAAAAAATTGGAGAATTGTTTTTACACTCTCAGAGTGGGACCAGCCTTCTTAAATCTGACCCAAAGCTAGAAGCCATGAAAGAAAAGAGTGACTTTATTATTACCAGATTCCATGTGGCAGAAGTAACAGACACATGGGTGAAAGGCAAATGTTAAAGGAGAAAAATATTTGCAATTTATATGAGATGAAGAGCTAACTTCTGACATGTAAAAACGCTTCTTATGACTCAGTGAGAAAGAAGACTAAAATCACAACAGAGAAATGGGCGAAATTCAGAGAAAAGGAAATACAGATGTCTCTTAAGCTCATAGAATAATGCTCAAATTCATTAATAGTAAGAGCAGTTCCAATCAAAAATCTATATGAGATACTCACTCTTACCTGGCATACTGGCAAAGATCGATAGCTGATGGTTGTGCATAGAAAAACCATTTCTCTGATACTGGGTTGTGGGCTGGGAAACTAGTGACAGCTTCTACCAAGAATAATAAAATAATCTTTTATTACTTAAAATTCCCATACCCCTTTTTTTCTTCGTTCTGGGGAATTTATCCCACAGATGTTCAATCACATGTATAACACACATACAGAGATAGATAAGGCTGCATTTTAAGTAATGTCAAATGATTGGAAAACAAATGACTATTGTTTAAGAGACAGGCTAAATAAATTATGATACATTCACATAAGGTATTATGTGGCCACTTATAAGAATAAGATCACTCTATTTGTGTTGCTGAGGAAGGCTTTATAAAATCATTTAAGTAAATAAATAAGGTATAGAACCAAGTTTGGTTTTTTAAAAAAGGCGAATGGAGAGTATGCATATGCATACATCTGTCATTGACTCCCTGGCCAGTGCGTATGATGGGTGCTGCAGGATGAGCCGTGGGGAGCTGTGTGGCTGGGGAGTGCGGGGAAGGTTTAGAGGGAGACTCTTGCGTACCTTGGGAAGTTTGTATCATGGACATATATTATCTAGCCAGAAAAAATCAATATTAAAAAATATTCAGTCTTACCCACTATGTATGTTTGTTTATCTGGAGCGACCTGGTTTCAAATTAGGATTTAGGAAAGTTTATAAATACACATAAACTAAATGAAGACAACATGAATTTCATTTCCAGAAGTTCTTCAGTCAACACTGGAACAAAGAAAGAACTCTCAGTGTTCACCACAGTGGGACTTTGTTCTAGGGAATTGGTTACATGGTGCTCCAAGAGTTGACAAATTTCAGGGTGGACCGAGAGGCAAGGTCGAGCGAAGGCATAACAGGAAGTTGTTGCTCCCTGCATGTTGGCAGAGTGAAGGAAGGCTGTGGTAATACTGCACCGTGGGGTACAGAAGGTAGAACCCCTGCTGGGTCTGTGGTGGTTGCTAAAGCCAGAGGAGAAGATGCTTCTGCAAGGCAGAAAGAGAGGGGTGGAAGTACCCTAGCTTTTCCTCTTTCTACCTCTCGTCTCCTACCACTGCTTCCAGTTGGCTGAACTGAGCTGGAAGCCATCCAGCCCAGAAGCCTTGGAAACTCAGTCTACAAGTGTCAGCTCCCCTGATACCCAGCGTAGGGATGGGGGAAAAGCTGGAAATGGATCTGAGGGCAAAAATGCAGGGCTGGAACAATGAGCGAAAATATTGCCAAGGGAGAATGATGGCTAGATGAGAAGGTGGAGCCAAGAATGAAACTGATCCCCAGCACTGAGCCATGGATGCACAGGAATGCTGAGTTGCATCATAGGCTGTGTTCTCTCTGGGTGTGAGCCTTCCAGGGTCCTGTCATAGCCCCATTCATGACGACTTCCCCTCGCCCCACTTCACACAATGCCAGCATGCTGTCACGTACGCCATTCATAAAAGTGGTTGAAAAGAAGGAATGGGTGAGTGAATTTCAAGCAGCAGGAAAAATGAAGTGAGGGCATAACATCAGGGAGACTCTGGATATTGTCACTCTTTATGGTTTATGCCTTCAGGACAAACCATTTAGTTTGAACTGTGCTGTTCCCTAACTCGGCTGTGTAGTACTTTCATCTTCCTGTCTTGCCACAGTTTCCATTAGACACTCCGTAATTGTTGTTTCCCAGATTATAGATTTGGACTGATGAATGTAATAACTGTTTTATTCTAGCATAATACAGAAAACATGGTCATTATAAACTCTCAAAGTCATGTTTACCTTTTACTTAAATGGAGCTCGTTTGTATTAATGATTGTGGCTCATACTGCAGCATAGCTCAGCTAATAGGGATGTGATAATTTACAAAACAATTAAAAACGTTTTTAAACCAGACTGAAAATATTTTTGTTTTCCTGACAATGGTCTTTCCTGATGTCTGGAGGAAAGTTGAGCAGTTCCTTCTAATGAATAGCAGTGGAGATGAAAATAATTATGCTTTTCTCTTTTTCCCTTCAGAAAACCTAACTGAACATAAGAACATAATTTGTTATTTTTAAGGTTTCATTAATTCAGCAAAATAAATGTTCTTTTACTACGTTGGTGTAATTTCGTTGTACTTGATCCCATTTAGGCTGCAGATCAAATTAAGAAGCTGTATAATCTCTTCCTGAAAATTGATGCAACTCAGGTGGAAGTGAATCCCTTTGGTGAAACCCAAGAAGGACAAGGTAACCAAAAAAAGAAACAACAACAACAACAACAAATGAATGTAATTATTTATGCAAACTATAAATTGTACAAAAGACTGTAGCAGCAGCTTTGCATTCATTTCATTCAGTAATTTAATTTCTGCCGTGGTTTTAAATACATCCATGCTGCAGCTGAACACATCAGCACTGGAGTTTGTTTGCAGGCCAGTGCCAGGCCTCAGGGGAAGCTCTTTCTTATTTTATTTAGAAACCTCCATCCACCAATACGCCCCTGTTTTTCCAGGGCCTTTCTTGCTTATACTGAGGTAAAATCCTGGGATTCATTGTAGTGTAATGAATGCATCTACTTTTATGGAGCTGGAAATGCTTGAAGATTTTTAGTTTGCATAAATGTGTACAAATGCACTTTGTGCCCCCCTGCTGGATTTATATCATCACGGTGGAGCCCTAGTGCCCTCCCATCCAAAACCTTACTTAGTTACCAGCTTTTAATTCAGGTGGGAGAAGGAGACATTTTTGTAGAGATTTTTCTATCCATCGGCTACTTGTAAAGTATAAAGAACTGTTTTCTGTCTCCGTACCCACCCCCATTGTCCTGCGCCTTACATAAAGCTGGTATTCTGTAAGTTCCTATTAATTCGATAGTAAAAGCTTGTGAATGTATGTGTGCTTGGTGATAGAAGGTGGGATATCAGGTGGATAGGACGGGGATACAGGAATGTAAGTTCCACGAACCTTGTCTTTTTTAGCACATTTCACCCCCAGTGTCTTGTATACTGTCTAGCATGTTTTGGGCAGTCAGCAAATAGGGATTTACCATTGGGTAAATTAGGTGATCTACTATGTGCAAATACAACCAGGTTACAAACCAACGTGGACACAGTATAGTGCTTTACAAAGGGGACTAGGTTCAAATTCCGGACCTGCCATATTCTGGCCACAGACCTGGGCTAAACCCTGGAGTTTGGTTTTTGGTTTTTGTTTTGTTTTTTAATCCAAAAGAGTGGTAAAAAAAACTGTCTTATTGAGTGAAGTGACTGGTGTTTGTGTAAACATCCCATGTCAGATACGAAATAGACCAGTCCCTCACATTAATAAGATACAGGTCCTCTTCCCAGGTTGTCCAGGAAAAACACCCAACAAACAAAAGTTTAGGACCAGAGGGCCTCACAGGTGAATTCTACCAAACCTTTAAATAAGAGTTAATATCTAGTTTTCTCAAACTATTCCAAAATTTAGAAATGGAAGGAAAGCGTCCAAATTTATTCTGTGAGGCCCAGCATTACCTTGATACAAAAACCAGATGAAGACACCACCAAAAAAGCAAATTACAGGCCAATATCTCTGATGAACATAGATGCAAAAAATCCTGAATAAAATATTAGAAAACCAAATTCAACAATACATTAAAAAAATCATTCACCATGATCAGGTGGGATTTATTCCTGAGATGCAAGAGTGGTTCAATATTTGCAGATTAACTAATATGATACATCGCATCAACAAGAGAAAGAAAACCTTAAGATCATTTCAATAGATGCAGAGAAAGTATTTGACAAAGTACAGCATCCATTCATGATAAAAGCCCTCAACAAACTAGGTTTAGAGGGAACATATCTCAACATAATACAGGTCATCTCTGAAAAACCCATAGCTAATAGCATACTCAGTGGTGAAAGATTGAGAGCTTTACCTCTAAGATCAGGAACAAGACAAAGATGTCCTCTCACCAGTTTTATTCAACAGAGTACTAGAAATCCTAGCCACAGCAATCAGGCAAAAATAAATAAAGGGAATCCAAATTGGAAGGGAAGAAGTAAAACTTTCACTATTTGCAGATGACGAGATACTATACATAGAAAACCCAAAAACGACTCCACCAAAAAACTACTAGAACTGATAAAGGAATTCAGTAAAGTAGCAAGACATGAAATCAATATAGAAGAATTCATTGCATTTCTATACACTGATAATGAAATGGCAGAAAGAGAAATTAAGAAAACAATCTCACTTATAATTGCACCAAAAATAGTAAAATACCTAGGAATGAATTTAACCAGCAAGGTGAAAGGTCCTGTACTCAAAAAAAACTATAAAACATTGTTGAAAGAAATCGAAGATGATACAAATAAATGGAAAGATATTCATTCCATGCTCATGAATTGGGACAACAAATATTGTTTAAATGTCCATTTACCCAAAGCAATCTACAGATTTAATGCAATCCCTATTAAAATACCAACAGCATTTTTCACAGAACTATAACAAATAATCCTAAAATTTGTATGGAACCACAAAAGTCCTTGAATAGCCAAAACAATCTTGAAAAAGAACAAAACTGAAAGTATCACAATCCCAGATTTCAAGATATAACACAAAGCTATAGTAAACAAAACAGTATGGTACTGGCACAAAAATAGACACACAAATCAATGGAACAGAAACCCATGATTGTACAGCCAATTAATTTGCAATAAAGGTGGCAAGAGAATGCAATGGGAAAAGACACTTTCTTCAACAAATGATGTTGGGAGAACCAGACAACTTCATGCAAAAGAATGAAACTGGACCACATTCTTACACCATACACCAAAATAAGCTTGAAATGGATTAAAAATCTAAATGTGATACCTGAAATTATAAAAATCCTAAAAGAGAGCCCATGAAGTAATTTCTCTGACATTGGCTGTAGCAACATTTTTCTAGATATGTCTCTTGAAGCAAGGGAAACTAAAGCCAAAATAAACTATTGGGACTGCATCAAACTAAAAAGCTTTTATACAGCAAGGGAAACCATCAACAAAACAAAAAGACAACCTATTGAATGGGAGAAGATATTTGTAAATGATATATCCGATGAGAGGTTGATATCCAAAATATATAAGGTACCAATACAGCTCAACACCAATTAAAAATGGGCAGAAGACATGCATAGACATTTTTCCAAAGAAGACATACAGATGGCCAACAGACACATGAAAAAATGTTAAACATATTCTTCATCAGGGAAACAAATCAAAGCCACAAGGGGATATCACTTCATACTTGTCAGAATGACTAAAATAGAAAACACGAGAAACAAGTGTTTGTAAGGATGTGGGAAAAAAGGAACCCTGTGCCCTGTTGGTGGGAGTGCAAGCTGATGCAGCCACCATGGAAAACAGTATGGAGGTTATTCAAAAAATTAAAAATAGAATTACCATATGACCCAGGAATTCCATTACTGGATATTTATTTACCCAAAGAAAATAAAAACACTAATTCAAAAACATATATGCACCCTTAACATTTATTGCTATATTATTTATGATAATCAAGATATATGGAAGCAACTCAAGTGCCCATCTATAAATAAGTGGAGGAAAAAGTGGTGTGTACACACACACATACATACACTGTGAAATATGACTCAGTCATAAGAATGAATGAAATCTTACCATTTGCAGCAACATGGATGGGTCTAGAGTGTATCATGCTATGTGAAATAAGTGAGACTGAGAAAGACAAATACCATATGATTTCACTCATATGTGGAATTTAAGAAAGAAAACAAACAACGACAAAAAGGAGACAAACAAAACAGACTCTTAAATACAGAGAACAAATTGGTGGTTGCCAGAGGGGAGGTCAGTGTATGTGTGTGTGTGGGTGGGTGGTGATATATGAAATAGGTGAAGGGGATTGAGAGTATACTCATTGTGATGAGCACTGGGTAATGTATATAACTGTCAAGTCACTGTATTGTACACCTGAAACTAATATAATACTGTATATTAACTATACTGGAAGTACAAAATGGGGGCAATAATAATAGTACCTACCCTAGAAGATTGTTATGAGGATAATGTTCCTAGAATAAGGCTTGGCAGATGGTAAGAGGTACAAAAGCATAGCTATCATTATTTTATTATTTCTTATTCTTCTGAAAATCAAACAAGATAATGGACACTGAAAGTAAAACATAAAAAAAAAAAAAAAACCAGAGAGTAAAACTTCATAGAAAAATTAAGGCTTTGTTTAAAATTGTTATTGTCACCAATTGCACTTGAACTAATGAAAGACAGTCCTGATCTTCTTCCATGAGTCTTATGGCATTTCTGGTGGAGGCCCCTGTATTCGTCTAATAAATTCTCCATTTTCATTTAAAAAAAGTTAAATTAGGGGCACCTAGGTGGCTCAGTCCATTAAGCATCTGCCTTTAGCTCAGGTCATGATCTCAGGGGCCTAGGATCGAGCCCCATGTCAGACTGCTTACTCATTGGGGAGTCTGCTTCTCCCTTTCCCTGCTGGTGCTCTCGCTTCCTCACGTGAGCTCTTTCTCAAGTGAATAAATAAAAAATATTTAAATTTTTTTTAAAAATTAAACTAAATGATAGCTATAAAAAAGAGAGTAGTACAGAAAAGGTATGGATTTCATCTATTTGTCTATTTTTTGTTTTTTGTTTTTTTTTTAAGTTTCAGGTTAGAACAGACAAATAGTAATGTTTAGGAAGCCATTGAAAATAATATATTTCATGGTTTGCACAAGTGATCACCAGATAAATATCTGTGATAGGTTATTTGTAAGCAAACTACCTTTTATTCATAAATATTTTAAAAATTCTGTTGGACTATAAAATCATTAGTATTTTATATAGAGAAGAAGCGAAGTGGAAGAAAACTGTTAGAACTCATATATATGACACATACTGTGATAAACTTTAACATATATTCTTTTTTATTACTTATAGCAGTCCTGAAAAGTGTGGAGTTATTATCCCATTTTATAGACGATGAAAAATTAAAATGACTCTTCCATAGGCATCCCATTACCGGAACTGGGATTTGAACCTGTGTCTCTCTCAGTACAGTGTGTGTGTTGATTTAGATATGCCAGACTGCTATTTTACCTTTTTTTTCTTAAACTATTAATTTACTTTTATCAGAGTGATCTATACGTAGTTTTCAACTTAGTGGAAATTAGTCAAAATTCATGCTGCATTGAGTGGCCGTTAATTAAATCCAAGAAACAAAAGAGAGGGAAGTTGAGTATAAGTTCTTCAAGGTCATGGTTTGCTTTTCAAACTAGTATTCATAAGCAACCCGATTATTTCGTATTTAAAAAGGAAATTCAGCCAAGGAATTGGATAAAAGTCAGGCTATAATACTACTTTCATCCAAACCTTTGGTAAATTGTCAGTCACAAATTGGGGTCTGATGCAGGCAATAAGGGTGCAAGAAACTTTTCCTAGAATGTATTCGTAAAACCTTATGAAATCAGAAGTTTTCTTTTTAATTATCAAGAGAAAGGAAAATTATTGAGCTTTTTTGAAGGAATCATCATAAAATATATTCCGTGTATATAGTTCATTAAAGCATAAGTCTTACGTGATATTTTTAAGAGCAAAATTATCTTTAGCTATTAATTTGTTCATTGTACCATAAAAGTTCAGCTATTGAATTATAATCACAATTAAATGAGTGTGTTGGTTTATAACTCTAATGAGCAGTAGTCAAATTAAACCCAATTAGGAAACGGTGATTAATGACCAAATGTATAAATTGATCTTCATCATTGTCACAATCCCCTAAAGCAATCCTATATTTAGAAGCTGTAAAAAAAGTCATTTATATCCTAGCAGTATTAATAATCTTAATATTTATAATGTGAATATTTAATTTTTTCCATTTAGATCAGTAATAGTGGAGCATATAACATTTCACATTAAAGTTTGATTTAATAATGACTCTTAATTTAGAAGTTTAAGGAGCTTGGCATCACACTAAACAGTTTACTTTAAACTTATCTATTGCAAAGCTTCTTTGTAAGAGAGTTTCTTCTGTCTTCCATTGGTTAATGAGGAATATTTTTTAAAAAATCCAGGTGATTGGTCATATATTTGTACAACAGATGATACTTGGTTGAATGAAGAGTAGTGATCTTGATAATATCTATGCTGCTTGGTCACCTATGGGAAATTTTTAATATGGCAAAAGAACTGCAGTCCAAGAATTATTTTTTCCAATGTGATTAATAATTTGATTCAAAGAATATGATATGGCAGTATTGACTATATGTAGTTTAGTGACTGTTAGAATTATAATGGTTGTTAGTGACAGAAACCTACATCAGTCTAGTTTTTGTTAAGAAGCTTCCAGGTCAGGGGAGGATACTTACTTTCCTCATATAACAGGGAGTGGTCTGGTTTAGGGCATGAAGTTCTGATCTTCTAGCCCAGTTGCCTCTGAATTGGCTTTTTTGTTGGCCAGGCTTCTCTGGAGGGACAGCCAAGATGGCTCCCATTTTTCATCATTCTACTCCAGCAACCACAGCAATCTTTTCAAATGATTCTGATTGGCCCTACTTGGATCCCATATCCATATTTAGGCCAGTCACTGAGCTGGAATCACATGTATAGGAGAAGACATTTTCTCAATAGAAAAAGGGATAGAGTCACATGTCTACCAGAATGGTTTACATTTTATTGAAATGAAAGGAAGCTGTTAATTAAATAGTCGAAGAGAAATTAACTCTTTTCCTTGCTTGTCCAGTTGTGTTGCCAGAATTAATTCATTAAACATGTGGCCAAGTTCTCTGTGCTCAGCAGGGAGCCTGCTTCTCTCTCTCCCGCTTCCCTTGCTTGTGCTCAGTATCTCTCTCTCTGTCAAATAAATAAATAAAACCTTAAAACAAAAACAAAAACATGTGACCAAGTTAGAAGCAAGGTTTTCTTGGGGTGCCTGGCTAGCTCAGTCGAAAGAGCATGCAACTCTTGATCTCAGTCAGGTTCACGAGTTTGAGTCCCACATGGGGTGCAGAGATTACTTAAATAAATAAAAAAAAACCTTTAATTTAAAAAAAGTAGGGTTTTCTTTATCATTATTTATCTACCTATCCATCCATTCATCTGTTTTATAAGCCACTGTGAGATTTTATGCTCTATTCCATTTCTTCCACTTTCAGCCAGATCTGCCTGTACACAGACTCCTTTCTTTGGTGTCTCTAAAATAATGTTTCTCAATGAGGAGGGTAGGCATATTGTCCCCTCAGGGGATGTTTGGCAATGTCTAGAGACATTTTTTTAATTGAGATATAATCGACATATTATATTAGTTTGAGGTATACAACACAATGATTGCATATGATCACAACACTGAGTCCCATTAACATCCATTTTTGTTTATCACAGCTGGGTGTGCAGGATGCTACTTGCCTCTTGTGGGTGGAGGCCAGGGATGTTGCTAAACATCCTACAGTACACAGTACACCCCTACCCTCAACAGATAATGATCTCGCCTAACCTACCAGTAGTCCCAAGATTAAGAATTCCTGCTCTAAAGCATTTTTGGCAGTTGGAGCCCAAATCCATTCACCAAGCTATTGGGATGAAACCCAATTTAAAACAGTGACTACCTGGCCAAGATTCCATGAGAACTAAGGCTGAGTGATCCAAAGTTAACTTGCACATCAGATCCATTTCTTGCTTCAGATTAATTTCCCTAAATAGCCACCCTGTTGCTTCGTGTTAGCAAGTGCCCATGTTGCTGGTGGGTGTTTCTCTCTGTTTCTCTCTTTATACACAAGACTCTATTTTCAAGAACATTTTCAGTTCTTTACCTTCACCCGAATCCTCCTCCCGCCTTATATCTATTTTCTCTTTCGCAGCAACTCAAAAAAAGTTCTAAGAAGTATACAACTCTTGGAGCATCAATATTTAACGGAAAGTGGGACTAATTTGAAAGTATCAGCATTTTAAGGCCATCACGGCAAGGTGCATTTCAATAGCATATTATGGTTATTTATCACAAATCAAATGCAGTACATTGCTTGAAGACAGATTAT
The DNA here is from genome assembly GCA_028534135.1 of Potos flavus. Taxonomy (NCBI): domain Eukaryota; kingdom Metazoa; phylum Chordata; class Mammalia; order Carnivora; family Procyonidae; genus Potos; species Potos flavus. Next base: position 29,333,370 of record CM052898.1, on the reverse strand, counting down.
TTTTCAAACTAATTATGACAATCTTATTTCCTGCTGTTTTTATGTTTCTTTTATGTGCGAGTCGCCCCTCTGAAATGTATTTTTCTTTTGTTTAATTCTGTACCACATTCTTCTGTTAAAACTCTAGGGTCAGAGGCTGCTAACTGCCAGTCAGGTTCTTCATCTAGGTTGGTGAATTAGTAGCTCACAGAATCCCACATCACTAAACAAAAAAACAAAACTCCCTATGAATATAAGTACCTCAGCTCCCTTTGATATTTGTTCAGAAGGAAAAATTAATTTGTATAATCTATCAAGCATGTAACAATGTGCTTTTGATGGTGAAAATTGTTTTATAAATATTAATAGGTATGTTTTTTCACCCACTTTGTACACAGAATGGCCTTTGTTTAAGATGACTCTTCTATAGAATTGAGGTTTCATTAATGTGACATTGAATATCTTATGTCTGAACCAAGTGTAGTACCTCGAAAAATACATTTTAGTGTAGTTTGTTGTTTTAATAAATGAAAAGGCTAAGGTTTGAGCAAGCAAGTTTATTTTATTGCCCCACTGTTGACATAGCCATCAATCCGTTTTTAGCACACTCATTCTAAAAGTGTACTTGGAAAGGGCTTATACAGGGGAATAAGCATGTAAGAGTCAATCAATATTCAAGGATTAATCTACTCCTTTTGTGCAAGCTGAAAGTTTTTTTTATTTCGTCCCTTACGCTTTTTTATTTTCATGCCATTAGATGCACTTTCCTAAGTTTCTCTTTCAGTGTAATAAGTGTGATACCTGTGGCTATTACAACATGAGAAGTGTGACTTAGTGGGGATTGACAGTCTTTTTCTGTAAAGGACCATAGTCTCAATTATAAGGAGTCATCTCTGCTGTTGTCTTGGGACAGCAGCCATAGAAATCTGTAAATGAATGGGTGTGGTTGTAATCCAGTCCAACCCTATTTAGGAAAACAGGCAGCAAGCTGTCCCAAGGGCTATACTTTGCCACAACCTGACTGAAATTCTCATTTGGGGCTGTTTTATACCAATCTTCAGCCACCCGGGCCTTATGGAAAGGTGTGGTGTGATTTGAGGGTCATCAAAGGCATCTCTTCCACCCTCAACCTTTAGGCTAAATTTTCCATCAGTCACACTGCCTGAAATGCTAACCATTAAAATCCTTCCTGTGGGAAATTCTTACATATTCCGAATATGGCATTTCACTGAAAATCATAGGTAACCTGTGCATCTGTAAACTCCAGTAGGCATTAGTTTAGATTCACTGTAAACAGAAGTCTAGGATTATAAGGGAAGGGGACCAAGGACAGGTCATTTGTAGTATAGGACAATACTATGGCCTGGGCTGCAGCACTGGGAAGCTGAGTATAAGAAAGCACTGTGCTGGCGGAGTGTGGCGGTGGTGTAATGGCCAGTGTCTGTGCTGCTGAGGGCTTTGCACACAGTCCCTGCTTGCACCAACCCCATGCAGTAGAGAATACTCTGGTTCCCATGTTATAGACAAGGCCACTGGGCTTAGGAGAGGTGATGATGGCTACCTGACTCTGACGTGTCGTAAAGCGTCATTCATACCCAGGTGCGTTTGATGCCAGAGTTCACTGAGTGGTGAAGTTCAGGTGAAAACATCCAGGTGATACAGTGTCATATACTGAGATAGTGACGCAGGAAAGCACTTTGCATGTTTGGAACTCCTTTTAAAATATTGAGCAGGTGTAACAAATATGTGTCTGAACGAGCCCATGTACCTCTTTACAGTGTTTTGCTCTCCCTGTGTTTCACCCGCAGAAAAGATTGAGGCTTTGAGGGTGACACTTCAGTTTTGGGTCACCCTTCTTAATTCCTGAGTCCCTTCACTTCCTATGTACATAGTGTTCATAACTTCCCAAAGCACTAGGAAATAACGTACACTGGCCTAGTTATGCCCTTTAGTTTTCTTTACAGAGAGGGAACAACTGGCAAGGGGCCATTGCAGAGAGGTCATTTATCCCACAAGTCTAATACCTGTAGGTACCCCTTTATTTCTACCTGTAGGTACCCCTTTTATCCTATAGCACCATCTTTAAGCTCTGATTTAACTCTCAGGTTTCCCCAAATAGTGAACTCATTTCTGTCCTTGGCATATACATCACACTGCAGGAAAAAGTGTCTTGAAAATCTGGCTTTGCAGAGGGTAGGTGGGGCTGCCTTCTGAACTTCGCATACATATCCATTAATTATGTTCTCTCAAGTAGCTTGGAACTGTAGTCTGTGTAAGGGGCAAAGATCAGCCCGGACTTATTTTGATTTACTAGTTTATTGATCTTAACCAAGAATTCTTTTATTTGAAACTCTTCAGTTAGGAAGTCAATTTGATAGCCTTTGCCCATTCATTTTGAAGATGTCGGTTACAAGTAATCTTGCCAATGAGTAATGGAGGAGCTAAAATTAGTAATAAATTAATTAAAATTTATTTATAAGCCTAGTGGAAAGCCAAGAATGAAGTTGCTTTCCTATTGATTATTATACCAGTCATTAACTGCTGACAAAATGCCATTGTAGCAAGCAGAGAATATTGGCCAATTCCTTTGGTAATTGTAGGATTCCATCATTAAGATTGCAGTATTCTGGACACTAATTACTCATTTGCTCCATGTATTCACAGTGTGTGGGTAAAGCGGTTGGACATTTTGTGGCAAGACTAAAGACTCTGGCAGACATTAACTTCTATATAAGATCCTCTCTTGTCAGTCAGTGCTACTTTAAATAATTTGTGGTTTGGGTTTTTATTTATGCTAAGTATTCTTAGATGTTAAAATGCCAGTTCTGCATAGATTTGTACCAAAGTGCTTGATTTTTATGGTAGAGAGGCCCTTGTATAAAGCCTCTGTATAGGGTCTGTAACTCTTAGGATGTTGTAATATGACAATATTTTCTCGTCATTGTAAGCAACTGTGATTAACAGACCATGGTCATTACTTTTGAATGAATTATTCCAGGTTTCTTCCCTTTGAAGAAGTAGGTGCCTTTCAGCAATACTGGGGGAGAATGGGTAATTTCTTTAAAGTCTAAGTCAAAGATCCCTGTCTATCAATATCTGCAGTAAAGTAAAAGAAGGTTAGAATGGAATGCCATCATAGATAACTAATCCCCAAAGGGATATAATAAACAGGGTCAGATCCCAGAAACCTGCATGTCACCCCTCCTCACTGCAGTCTCTCCCTGAGAGTTCATATAGAAGATATTCTATAAATCAAGGAAAACGCTCTTCTCATGGTCCGTGCATATCACCCAGTTAGTTTCAACTGTGTCCAGGGCTCTTGACCATTGAGAGAGTGGGAGATTTCTACCTGCACCAGAGACTGGAGACAGTAGTGCTGCTAACACCTGGCCTCCTTCTACTACATCTCATCTCTCTCGGTCTCTTAAGAGTCATATCGTGTACACATCAGGTTGATGGTCCTAGTTTGAGCTGACCCCAAAGTAAGTATATCAACAGTTCAGGGATTGCTATTTCCATTTTCCAAATAAGAAAACTGAGACCCAAAGAGGAAGTAGGTTAATTTTTTTTTTTATCAAGTTACAGAGTTAGTTAAGGATCAAATAAAAAACCATTGGTTCTAACCCAGTGTTCTTTGCATTAAATCTTTCAGAAATATTAGTGAGGATACTGATTAAATAAAAATTTCTCTTTGTAGCATCAGAAGAAGGACAAAGGAGGACAGTGAGTTTAAGCATTATAATCTAGTTTCTCTTTGCATAGAAGATAAAAGTGATGATTAGTGGCCATATACTAAAAATAAGAAATGTAATAAAAATGGCAAATCAAAGCTATGTATAGATGTGACATTCTATAACTTTTATTTATTTTTTGGCAGTCTATAACTTTTTTTTTTAAGATTTTATTTATTTATTTGACAGAGAGAGATCACAAGTAGGCAGAGAAGCAGGTGGGGGGGGGGACAGCAGGCTCCCTGCTGAGCAGAGAGCCCGATTCAGGGCTCTATCCCAGGACCCTGAGATCATGACCCGAGCCGAAGACAGAGGCTTTAACCCACTGAGCCACCCAGGCGCCCCAGCAGCCTATAACTTTTAATGGGTGACCACAATTTATATTATTATTTTATTAAACAGAGACCAACAGGTATAAATTACTGTACTCTTTATTAGAATATAAGTCCCTTGAGAACAGGGAGTATGCCACCATATTTGTCTTTATAGCCCTAAAGTTTAAGATCAAGAAAGCCATAATAGTGTCTCCTGTCCCTGTCATGAGAAAAAAATGACAGAATCTTATTTTTCTTTCTTCTGTGCCTGCCATCCTGGGGAACTGATTTATAAATCCTTAAAAGATATTAATGTTTGTGCCTTTTTTCCTTTATTTAGTTGTCTGTTTTGATGCAAAGATAAGCTTTGATGACAATGCAGAATTCCGACAAAAGGACATATTTGCTATGGACGACAAATCAGAGAATGAGCCCATTGAAAACGAAGCTGCCAAATATGATCTAAAATATATAGGACTGGATGGGAACATTGCCTGCTTTGGTAAGAAAGTAGTTCTATCAAAAGCATGATTTGTGGATTTTTGCAGAATTTAGGTAGTCCTGATTTCTGAACCTTTCTGAAATGGCATTTCCCAGTAGCCAGTGAAAATAGGAATTTCTGTAGCCCAGAAGTCTTGGGAAACAATTCTGAGTTTCTTCCCAAAGTTCATTTTGCTCAGTGGTCACTGGTTTAAAGCAGGGTTTCTCAAGTCTGACATTATTGACATTTTGGGTGGGATAATTCTTTACTGTGGGAGACTGTCCTATACAGTGTCAGATATTTAGTGGTGTCCCTGGTCTTTATGTGCCACTGGGACACCCCCTCCATTGTTACAACCAAAGATGTCAACAAACACTGGCAAATATCTTCTGGTAGGTAAAATCACCCCAGCTGAGAAATACTATTTTAAAGCCTCTCAGTTAAATTTTGGTTAATAAAAATCAAAATCTTTGCCGTTCCAGTCAGTGTTAATATGCTAGGACCTATTCTGAAATTTGGTTTTAAGATAAAATTTCTCAGAGGAAGTAGAAGAGAACATACACTTGAATCATTATACTCCAGTTTCAGCTTTTATAATAACCAAATGATAAAATGTTTAATCCATTATGTAGTTTATTAATAAAACAATTGATTTTATCATACTCATCTAAATTTATGAAAATGGCTTATTCAGCTGAGATAAGAATGAGTCTACAGAGGCAATACAATTTCTGTTATTGTCCACAGCTTATAGAGCTGAGATTTATACGCATCTGTGTTTCTGGTGGAACCAATTCATTGCGCTGGAAACTGAGGTCTTAATCTTAATAGAATTAAAATAAAAAAGATTTGTAGCTCATTAAACCAACAGGATTATTATATTCAGAACTGAACAGACCTCATCCAGTAGTCTGCTGAGCCATACAATAGAAAATGACATCTAATTACAAGTGATACCAAAAGCTCTTGCTTTGTATCAGAGTAATAACTGTAATGTACCAGATCACTCACATTGTTCTGATCTTGATAAGCTAATGCGCTCTCAATATTTGTAGGCATTTAGAAAGGAGAATGATATAATGGTGTGTTTAGAACAAATTAAATACAGATTCTTTGTAGCTTCTGTGGGAGTATGCATGATTTGACCAAATTAGCCTCAAAAGTGACGATAACACATTTCAAATTGTTTTAGGATCATATATAAACTATTTTATTGTAGTTGCCCCAGACTTAATTAAATTAGTCACAGTTCACAGGCTTGTCTGGGGAATTCAAGGGTCAGAAAAAGTGAAATATATTTTACCTTGAGAGTTTCTACTGTGTTCAGAAGGTCTGCTTTTTTTTTTTTCTTTCTAACCTGAGGAAAATAATTTCATATAATTAACTATAAGAAGCCAAAGAAGTACAATTGGTCAATAAAACTCAGCTTTGGAAAATAAGAATCGCAGTGTTAAAAGTCTTTATTTGTTTTCTTAAAAAAAAAAAAAAAAAAGCCCCTAGGATGTAAGCACATTTTGGTTCTAGTTTTAGTGATCAGGTTGCTAGTGAACATTTCTTATGTCAATTTGAAGAAGGGACAGAGGGATAAGAATATTATTTTGATGCTATCATTTATTCATTTGTTTTCTAAATTGATCCACATAACCTATAAATACACATGGTTGCACTGAGTGTAAAAAAGTATGGAGCCCTATTGAAGTTGGATCCCCGTGGCTCAACCCCAGAGGGATGCTACATTCAAAGGAGCATATTTTTCAGCAAGCAAAAATTTAAACAAATTCCATTTTTTACTCAGGTCTCTTAAAGGATATTAAAAGAATATAATTCACAGACCCACGCAACTTCGTGTAGCCTTCCCTGGTTCTCTTGAGTTCTGTTATTTTTTTCCAGAACCCAAAACTCCCTCTTCTACTAGCCCAAATTAATTATGTAAACCCTTCCCTTTTATCTATTTCCCAGATTGATTTAACTTCTCAACAAACCTGTCTTCATATTCCCAGGTTTTTTTGTTTTGCTTATGCTTTGTATGCACATTTCCTGATTTATCCTAAAAGTCTTTGAATTTACCTGATTCCAGACATGACAGATTGACCTGGGAGGGACAGGGTTCTCTTTGGCATTATGGGGGAGGGAAATGGTTGATGCGCCCTTTCGTGTTGCTAAATTCATCCTGTCTTGTGTGCCATTTACATTTCCCAGTGAACGGTGCTGGACTAGCCATGGCTACTTGTGACATTATCTTCCTGAATGGTGGGAAGCCAGCCAACTTCTTGGATCTTGGTGGTGGTGTAAAAGAAGCTCAAGTATATCAAGCTTTCAAACTGCTCACAGCTGATCCTAAGGTAACCTCTGTCTTTGTAGGGAGATCGAGTAATGTTCTGATTTTTCACCCTCAAGGACTGCCTTTTTCCTGCTGCTCAGGGATGATAAGCCAACACTGTTTTTTGCAGATGCAAATCCTGCTTTATATCTGCTTGGAGTACATAGTGGTTTACCCATTTCAGGCGAAAGTCTTAAAAGTGCTTCCAGGATCTTATTTCAGATGCTGTGCTTCCAAAGTTCTGAGAGATAGGAGGAAATGAAAAGGGAGGCGTGCACCAGACAGTGAAACATTGGTTGGCATGAAACATTATTTGAGTAATGTACACTGAAGCGATTAGTCCTGCCCTTACGTGACTTTGAGGACTCAGTCTCTGACTCCTTCCATAACGTGCTGCAAGTGTTATCATACAAGGGAGACAGAAGAAAATTAAAGGATTACAAAACTGTATGTCACTAGAAAGTAAGGACCCCGCATTCTTCTGTATGCTTTTTAATTTTCATAGTGTGTAACGTGTGCTAGCTAACATAGAATGTTGCTTTATGAACCTCTTTTCTTCTTGCCTACAGGATAGCTATCACACCCATGCAAGTGCATAGTGGGGCTTCAGTAAACACTTTTCAAGTTCAATACCCATATGCTTTGTTTCGACTGCTGGTACTCACTTGTCTATGACGACAAGGCTTAGGTGGACATTTATGACAAGGCGAAGACTAACATGTTTTGAACGTTTTATATATATCATTTCTTTCTCTTTACAATTCTGTGAGGTAGTGTCTCTGCCACCGCCATTTGACTTTAGACTTTGCGAATCATTATCTTGATACTGTTAGAGTGTCTGAGACATTCTCTTGGTTCTTAATGTATCTGAAGACATGGGAAATGTGAACCATCACTAGGAAAATCGTAAATGAAAATGAGACCAGATTTTTTTTTTAAAGAAATGTGATCTGAACTTAATATGGAAGCTTCTCATTAATAAGCATACCAATAATAGTCTTTTGGTTCACATATATGAAATTTTGTTTTATATTAGTAGTATGCTTGTCTGTTTTCATTATGACTCAGATGGTTGCTCACCTTGTGTTTTTGCTCATTCTTGTCCTTCTGATTCACAAAAAAAGTCGTTAGGGTGTTATCAGCTGCTAATCTTTAGTTCTCCAGTGCTTTCCAGGAAGAGCAGAATCATCAAAATCCAAAGTCACCCAGCCATGAAGAAAGTGTTTGCAGTTGGTTTTTCTGTTTATATAAGTAACTTGTTCTCATTGGTTAAGTAGGAATATTATCAATGGCTTCCTAGTTATTAATTTATTTAACCCTTCTTATTATTTTCTTTTTTAAAAAGATTTTATTTGTTTATTTCAGATACAGACAAAGAGAGCAGGAGTGGGAGGAGAGGGGCAGAGGGAGGAGAAGCAGACTCCCTACTGAACAGGGAGCCTGATAGGGCTCGATCCCAGGACCCTGAGGCCATGACCTGGTCCGAAGGCAGATTCTTAACTGACTAAGCCACCTAGGCGCCCCTTCTTATTTACTAAGGGAAGGACCATTTTCCTCCCAGAGAGTGTCCTATAAATTGAAATCTCTAAATACCATGGATATAAGTAACACACAGCTCTTTAAAGTGCTTGAACCACAAAGTATTCAGAGAACAGGGCAACTGTGATAAAATACTGAACTTTTAGTGTCTACGGAAATTCGGTGCTAAGAATAATAGAGAGCTATCGAAGGAGTAAATCTACCAGGACAATCATTGCATTTTCTTTGGAATATCTTTTCTTAGCCGCTGATCTGGAATTTTAATTTTGTAAAAATGCAGGAAGGGAAGGAAAAATCACTTGCAGAGCCATTTTTTTAAAAACAATCTCTGAAAAAATTTTGATTTTACCCTATGGAATATTTTCAAATGCTTAGAGTATTTAAACTTTTTTGAGATTGCCTGTCATCTTGGGTAGAGAAAGATATGTGGGAGTTATTTTATTTTTCTCATGCTATATCAGGAAAATGAATGCATAGCTCATCTCACTGTAAATTTTCCAAATCTTGAAATTTCAAAGACAGATAAAAAGCATAGAAATGTAATGGGTATTTTCAATCCTGGCGTTGTTTAACAGATTTCAGAGAACAGAGACTTAAAAATAGTATAGATGAATTGACTTGATATTGCGAGAAAACTGGTTGTAGTTCTAGCAGTAATTATTTCAGATAGAACCCCATTTAGTTCCCCAGAAGTAGAGAATCCCAAAAACCCAAAGCTAATTATTACAGAGGTATTGGTTTTCATGTTAGATGTAAGGATTACTCAGTTGAATACACTGAAACTCAAAATTGCAAAAGGCCTGTTGTTGTTAAACTTGAATCAACAGATAGTAACAACTACTTGTTCATCGTATGTGTGAACCAATTCTATTGATCAAGTAATAAATGTTATAAATGTTATCATTTAAGAACAATACTATGGGTTGACCTATATTTCTACACATAATGTCAGCCGTGGAGCTGAAACTTACATTTATTTTACTTGACTATTAACCCAAATGCTGATACTCACTGGGACCTAACACAAATGCCTTTATCACTAATGTGTTCCTTATTTGATTGTAATAGATATGAAACGGAGCTCCTCTGCCATACTGTCTAAAACAATCTTTTCAAGTTAGCTCCCTTACAAAACTGAATTCACATTAAGTCTTTTATAATTCTGTTATTTTCGAGTTGGGCTGGAGATGAGAGAAAGGCAAGAGAGTGTGGTATAATGGATCTGATCTCCATTGTTTTTAGCATATTGAATTCAAAGCACTATTATTCTTTAAATCATAAGGAGTAAAAACCACGTAAACTAAGACGTAGAAGTAGGGTTTTTGTGGTAATCTGTAAAGAATTTGAACACACTTAAAGGAAAAGCCCTCCAAAGAGTGTTATCCTTAAGTTTTTGTCTTCCTGAATCATGCTTTGGCTTTTATTTCTCATTCTAAACTTAGAATTCCAAAGGTGTAGTAAATGAGTACGAATGACAGCTGGAGTATGTAAAACATCTTACACAAATGAATAAAAGGAAAAGACAGTTGAGAGATATCTCAATAGTCACCCTACCTCTGTTGGCCAAAGTAAAGCAAATCTGTTGCCCTCTGAAGGCCTGATTTCAGAAACCAGTAGTGTGTGATTGACAGTCGCGAAGTCACTGCACCTTATCTGCCTGTGCTTCCTGGTTTAGAGCTAACTTAGAGTCATGTTTTTAAAACTCTTTATTTTTTAATTTTTATTTCTTTAAATATTATTTTTGGTTGCAATATAATTAACATATAGTGTTTTTTTTTAAGACTTTATTTATGTATTTGACAGAGAGATCACAATTAGGCAGAGAGGCAGGCAGAGAGAGAGGCGGAAGCAGGCTCCCTGCTGAGCAGAGAGCCCGATGTGGGGCTCAATCCCAGGACCCTGGGATCATGACCTGAGCCGAAGGCAGAGGCTTTAACCCACTGAGCCACCCAGGCGCCCCCGTATAGTGTTTTTTTTAAAGCTCTTTAAATATCCAGGAAAAAATGTGCCGCGTAAGTACCAAGTACTAGTTCAAAATGGAATGTGTTCTTAGTGGGGCTCTGGTGCCAGACTGCCAGATTCCAGTCACCTTTTTACCACTTACTGCTTGTGGGAGCTTGAGCACATAATTTTACTTCTATATATCTCAGTTCCTTCTTTTATAAAATGAAATAATAACAGTACTTATTACCTCAGAGGGTTGCTTCATTTGTTTTTTTTAGTGTTTGGAGTTCAACTTTATTTAAATTTTTTAATTGAGATATAATTGACATATAACATCATGTAAGTTGGATATATATAAAGTGTTTATTTGAGACATCTGTATGTTGCAGTATGTATTAGCTTCCATCCTGTTCCGTAATTATAGTTTCTTTTTTGTGGTAAGAACATTTAACCAGAGAGTTGCTTATTACATTAACCGAGATACACATATACATTTCCCATTTAAAGGAGGAATACTTTTGCATGACAGTGTCATTTAAAATTCTTTTTTTTTTTTTAAAGATTTTATTTATTTATTTGGCAGAGAGAGAGAAATCACAAGTAGGCAGAGAGGCAGGAAGAGGGAGAGGGGGAAGCAGGCTCCCCGCTGAGCCGAGAGCCCGATGCGGGGCTCGATCCCAGGACCCCGAGATCACGACCCGAGCCGAAGGCAGAGGCCTACACCACTGAGCCACCCAGGTGCCCCAGTGTCATTTAAAATTCTTAATAAATTTTTGTTGAAGTATGACCTACATACAGAACAGTATGCCAGTCAAAAGTATGTAGCTTGATGAGTTATCACAAAGTGAACATGGCCGTGTAACCGGCAGCCGGGTCACAAAATAGAACATGACCAGTGTTACGGACTAAATGTTTATGTCCCACCAAAATTCGTAAGTTGAAATCCTAACCCCCAATGTGATGATATTAGGAAGTAGGGCCTTTGGGAGATAATTACGTCATGAGGGTGGAGCCTCATGGGTGGGATTAGTACCCTTATAAAGGAGACCCCAGAAAGCTCCTTCACCCCTTCCTCCATGTGAGGATATATCTAGATGATGGCTATTTCTGTACCAGGAAGTGGGCTCTCATGAGACACTGAATCTGCCAGTGCCTTCCTCTTGGACTTCCAGCCTCTAGAATTGTGAAAAATAAGTGTTTGTTGTCATACCACTCAGTCTATGGTAGTTTGTTACAGCAGCCTGAGCAGACTTACACAGCCAGCGTCTCAGAACCCAATAATGCAGTCCAGCCCCATGCTTCTCCTTCCTTGCTTTCTCCCCAAAGGTAACATGGCCGTCCCAACTTCTGTCATCGGTTTGTTTTGCCTTCACATACATTTCAGCTTAATGTAAACAGGATCGTACATAGAGTGTACACTTTTTTGTTTCCCGTCTTTCGCTTAACTTTTTATTTGTAAGATTCATCCACACTTTATGTAGCAGTGGTTCACTCACTCTTACTGCCGCATGGGATTTTGTTGTGTGACGGCCACAACGCTTTGTCCTTTTCTGTGGATAGACATTCGTGTTACTCAGTTTTGACTGTTACATTGCTATGAACATGTTTTCCTACAAGTCCTTTGGAGCTCATTTCCATGGGGTATATTCTTGGAACTAGGGTTTCTGGGTCATAACATACGCACATGATCTGCCTGAATGGATTCTGCCAAGCAGCCCTGCAGACGTGCCCTTTTACACTCTGGCGACCGTGTACGGGAGTTCCAGTTTCTCCACATCCTTACCAACACTCGGTACAGTCAAGCCTTCCCAGTTTTAGTCATCCTGGTCAATGTATGGTGGTATTCAGTGTGGTTGAGTGCCTTTCTCTCATGACCAGTGAGGTTGAATGCATTTTCATATATTTATTAGCTATTAGGATATGCTCTTTAAACTTCTGGTACGTTGTCTGTAAAGTAGACATGAAAGTAACACCCGGAAGCATTGCTTTAAATATCAACAGAGATCATATACATGTAAGTACGCGGCAGACATTCCTATAGCACAATGAAAACTTTAAAGCACAATTCAAGCTTTAATTGAACATTTTATTGAATGTTCAATTTCATTGTCATTTCTAAGGCTTGGATTTGTAATTATTGAAAGGGGAGGGAGTTAGCGGTCATGGACGGGATGGGAGGTGTCTGAAAGAGGTTCACTGACATCAGCATTACTGACTGTGTAATTATGCAGGAAAATTATGCAGGAGAACAAGGTGAAGAGCCTCTGAGCTGAGATGAGTTCTGGGTCCCCTACTCTACAGGGCTGAGTTGTCGTCTGGGGGGATGAGCCCCACTGCATTCCGGAATTGGTAGACACTGTGAATTCTCTTTCTTCCTCCCTCTACGCTGCCCTCCACCCACTGCCAGAGAATTAGGAACCAGGGATGATTGTGTTGTTCCTAAATGAACAACATGTCCATGTGGGCTCGCTGAAGAAATCGGCTTGACTCATAGTGGCTTGCAAAATAAATAGCATTTTGTGTTTTTTAGGGTGTTTTATTAAACAGCATCCCCTTTTTCCTAATTATTAAGTTAAGGAAACATAAAATATAGAAAAGTACCAAAATAAGTCAAGTTACATTTACATATACTATTTTAAATGACTCTATAGTGTAGTATTTTTGACAAAACTAGTATCAAAATGATTGCCACTATTATATAGTCTGCTTTTTCCCACTTTTTACATACCTTTTCCCTGTCCTTGTATACACCTCTACAACATCTTCAGGAGCTGAATAGTATTCAGTCGTATGAATATATAAATTTACTTAACCAGTCCTCTGTTATTTGATATTCAGGGTGTTTCTAACTTGAAAGAATGCTGCCGTGAACCTCTTTGTACTCTTAACTTTACATACAGTTCAGATTATTCATATAAGTTGAATTCCTAGAAGTATGAGGGTGAATATGTATACAGATTTTAAGGTTTTCAGACTTCCTGCCAACTTATCACCACACTAGGGAGAGGTAGAAGGAACGTAGAAGGCTATCATCAATAGGAAGAGTGCCTATTTTGCAGTTTAAAATGGCCCCATGTGTAGTGACACAATTCTGTCTGGTTTTCTTCAATCTCGTCTCTTGTGATGCACCTCGCAGAGAAAATATATATGAGATAAGCTTTGTTCAAGTCTGAGTTAGAGTGCTATTGGCCATAAATTCGATAGCAAGGATTCTTTTAAGTAAATTAGGATTTTATTTATTTGTCAGAGAGAGCGAGAGCACAAGCAGGGGAAACGGCAGAGGGAGAGGGACAAGCAGGTTCCCTGCTGAGCAGGGAGCCCGAAGCGGGACTCAGTCCCAGGATCCTGGGATCATGACCAGAGCCGAAGGCAGATTCAATAGCAATGAATTAACAATATATATTAAATAAGGTGTCATTGAGAAACACACAGAGAACAACATTATGTGTTGCTCTTTTGAGGAAAATATTGTGACCACAGGCTTGCAGGAACCTAACCCTGAATTTCCTTGGGAGCAGTGGTTTCGTATTTGCTGACTCAGTGTTCACTGTTAAGATTATAGAACATGACTACTGTGGATGAGAAGAACTGCCTGAATAATGTTTTGGATAATTATGGATAACTCTTCAGAGATTATATGAAAAAGCTACTCCATTTTATCTTTATAAGAAAGGACAGTCAGGAACCCCTACCCTGAATGTAAAGTGAAAAAAAAATATTTCTTTTCATCATTTCCTTTTATATGCTTCCTAAAGGGAAAGATTTTGATTCTTGAAAACCTTCAAAATGTGTTAGCAATGGCTTTTTAGACATATTGCCTTTATATTTAAGAATTAAATGAATAAACCTTGAGAAAATTTTAACTTAATTTTCCACTTTTCAGGTAAGAATGATTTCCTTACACCTTTAAGTCCCTTCATTTTGTGCTTTTTGAAATTTTTCTTTGCTTTTAAGAAAATTGATTATTTTTTCGACTTTTAGAAATTTACATTTCCTACTAAAAGTATGAGATTAAAAAAAAAATTGTCCCTAACTTTATTACCGTAACATAGCCACTATTATAATTTTGTTAAATTTCCTTGCAAAAATTATCTATACTTATCTTCTTTATAAGGTTATTATTAGAATGCCCTTCCTTTTGATGACCTTCTTAAAAAAATCTTGTGTTAGATGATACATATCTTCCAGTGTTGTTAGCTGGTTTCCCTGACCATCAGTTTTACTAGCGTGTAAATAGTGGGCAGTGTTTTAAATGTATCTTGTTATTTAGAAAGTCATTTAAAGAAACTCAGCATTTAAAATCTCTTTAAGAAAATGTGTAAACTGGTTTGCTGAAGTAGAGTACGGTATAGTTAACAGATAAATGTAATAGTAATAAGTATGAAAAGCTTTGTGGTATGGTACAAAACAAATTTTTATAACAAAAAAAATCACTGTACTCCAGGGCCAAGCTAGTCCCCCCCCTTTAGTGACTTTTGCATTTACTACCTCAATGGGCTGCTGATCTGACTTTGTTTTAATTATCTCAGGATTAATGAGTCATTCTTTAATATTTGATACAGTCATTCTGAATTGCCCAGATTCTGAAATACCTAAGAATTCCAAATGTGGCCTGATGTGCCTCCCTGACAGCTCAGTTCAAGGTCTTCCTGATATCCTCCCGATATATGCGGTTCAGTGAGGTCACCCTGAATCCAGAATGAGACCTAGAAGAGTAGAACATAGAAGAGTAAACTCACCTTTATTTTCCCTTGTTCTTTCTTGCCAACATTCTTCCTAAGAATCCATTGATTTCTCTATGCATCTTCTTGATAAAGAGCAAGATGCTCAAAATTTGTAAAGTAAGTGTCTTGTTAATCTTTAGCCTGCATCAGATGCCACCTCGGTGATAATTTGTCCCCATCTGCCTCCTCTTTTCTTTTCTTTTTTTTAATTTTATTTTATTATTTTTTTATTTATTTTTATTTTTTTTTATTTTTTAATTAAAGCATAATGTATTATTTGCCCCAGGGTACATGTCTGTGGATCCTCAGGTTTACACATTTCACAGCACTTACCATAGCACATACCCTCCTCAATGTCCATAACCCAACCACCCTACCCTACCCACCCCTACCCCCCAGCCACCCTCGGTTTGTTTCATGAGTTTAGGAGTCTCTTATGGTTTGTCTCCTCGATCCCCTCTTGTTTCATTTCCCTCTCCCACCGCCCACAACCCCCCACCCTACCTCTCGAATTCTTCATATCAGAGAGATCATATGATAATTGTCTTTCTCTGATTGACTTACTTCGCTTAGCATAATACCCTCCAGTTCCATCCACGTCGTTGCAAATGGCAAGATTTCATTTC
>CM052898.1:29209979-29317212 GCA_028534135.1 Potos flavus | reverse complement strand
GTTCTGCTGTTTTCTTTGATCGGTGAACTTGGTCTTGGCTGGATTTTCTTGTTGATCTTCTGGGGGAAGGGCCTGTTGCCGTGATTCTCAAATGTCTTTGCCCGGGGCGGAATCGCACCGCCCTTGCCAGAGGCTGGACTAAGCAATCTGCTCGGGTTCGCTCTTGTAGCTTTTGTTCCCTGAACGCTTTCCGTACCGCTTTGGAGGAGGGGAATGAAAATGGCGGCCTCCCAGTCTCCGGCCGGTAGGAGCCAAGAGCTCGGGGCCCCACTCCTCAGTGCGCCCTCAGAGAAAAGCAGTCAGTCCCTCCTGTCTCCCTGGTCTCCGGCTACACTCCGTGCTCACCCGGCCTGTGACCGAGCGTCTCTGTCCCTGGCGCACGGCCGTTTGGAGTCTCCAAACCCAGCAGAATTCTGCCACGAGCTACTGCGCCGCTCCTCCCGGAGGAGGAAGGAGGGAGTCTCTCCGGATCTGCCCCTTGAGGGTCCCTGCTCCGAGAGCAGCAGCCCGACTGTGCCGGGATCACGATTCCAGGTAAGCCCGAGCTGGTAGCTCCCTGTTCGGCTCGGTCTCTGCCGTTGGCTTCCCTGTTCTGATATCCGGGAGCTCTGCCACCCTTAGACACCCCCAGTCTTTCTGTGACCCCGCGGGTCCTGAAACCGCGCTGTCCCCACGAGGGCTCCACCCCCTGCTTAGCCTCTGGAGCGATGTCCCTCAGTGGAGCGGATTTCTAAAAGTTCCGATTTTGTGCTCCGCTGCTCTGCGGCTTGCCGGGAGCCGGCCCCTCCCCCCGCGGTCTATCTTCGCGTCGCTTTGGATTCACTTTCCCGCACGTCCTACCTTCCGGAAAGTGGTCGATTTTCTGTTCCTAGAGGTGCTGTTCGTCTTCTCTTCTATTTTCTGCTAAGTTTGTAGTTGTTTAGAGTGGTTTGATAACTATCTAGCTGAACTTCTGGGATCAGACACTATCTCTGCCTCTTACTCCTCCGCCATCTTGCTCCTCCCCCTCTCCAACCTGCCTCCTCTTTTCTATGGGATATTTGCAATTTATAGTCCTCACCACTTCATCATCTCTTTTGTTCATACATTTCTCTTTTTAAATCCTGTAAAATTGCCTAGAGATATTATTTCTTCTCTCTTCTCCCATTTCTTACTGCTTTTTCATTAAAGTTTTCATTTACTCCATATTCTTTAAAAATAGCTTGCAGTTTTTCCTTGAGGTTTTTTTTTTTTTCCCCAGCTCCTGGTTTTGTTTTGTTCAACTATTATCATATACTTCATTTTTTCTAGCTACTCTGATGGTTCAAAGAATGTTGTGGGTTCTCCAAAAATGTCTTTTCAGAGCAAATTCATATTGAGAGTCTCTTTATTTTCATGTAAATCATATAGCTGAATGTTCTCAGCCAAGAAGGAACGCATAATAAGTTAATGAGTTGTCCTCGTGAAACAGTTTCCCAAGCTAGATGCCAGTGCCATGTGTCTGGTAAGACCCTAATGGCACGGGGCAGCCGGGTAGGGACCATTGTGTAGAGCTGAACTTGTCCCCCAGGGTCAGGGAAGCAATGAAGGGTAGGTCCTCTTTGCAGATGCTGGGATGAGGTCCTGTCCAGCTGGACACAGCAGCAGCAGGTGACAGCTTTCCAGAGAGAACCGTGAGTGGGCAGGGGTCTTACCTGAAAGCAGTATGTGAGTAGAAGATAACGAGAGTACAAACACCGGGAGGCAATTCTTAAGTAGTATTTAGGGCATTCCATTAACAGGTAGCCAGTCGCACAGTCTCCTGTAGTGCAGAGGCTAAGCTGCACTCACACGAAGCATCCCACGAGCAGAAGCTTGGTTCTAGGGAGACTGGAGTACCAGGCAGGAAACCAAGGCAAGAACTCAGCCGTAGGTACACATCATTATATTAACCAGGAGGTTGTCAGGCTCATCCCACAGCAATAATTGACTTTATGGAGGAGTTGGTTCCCCCCAGCTTGTTGGGGTCAATGCCTCAAAGACCCCTTTATGAGGTCAGGACTGGTTCTCCAGACCACAGAATGACTAAGCAGGCCAGAAACCCACTCAGCGACATCAGCCAGATGATAGTCTATTGTGTTATATATGACTGCCATATATCCATACAACTGAGTTGTAGAACGGTGAGTGAAATAGTCTTGGAGCTGCTCTTTCAGAGGGAGTAGATAGACAGTTAAATCAATGAGTAAACAAATACATAATATCAAAGAAATAACTCATATACTGGGTGGTTAAAAAATAAAGTTGAAAGGGGGACCTCAGGATGCCATAAATTTGTTATTTAGGATAGGTTTGTCCAAGAAGACTTCTCAGAAACGTTTGCCTTCCAGAAAGATGCGTCGTAACAGTTAGATGTAGGATCTGGGTCTGGAGGCAATGACATGAAGGCTCCCATTGTGGAGAGTCTGTCCAACATATCCACCCACTGGACCTGCCCTTCTTTCCTTTCTGTTTACTCACTACTTCTTTACCAAAGTTGTAAGCCATGTCATTTGTTTTATTATAGACTTTAAAAAAGAGGTTTTGTCCACTTGGAATAGTTTATGCCACAACTTTACTCTAATTTGGGTGGCAACTGTCTTGCAGTTAGAGGTCCTTTGTGAGTATCGATGGATATTTTATCTCCATTTCCAGGACCCTCTCCTGGGGATGCTCTATTTCCACCTTTAAGGTCTTATGAAATGGAACACTTTGAACACACATATTAGTTAGCATTCCCAAGGGGCAGCTGGCACAAATCCAAGTTAATTATTTTTCTTCCAGCTTGTCTGTGAGTTCTTTCATTAATCGTTATCTGTAAGCATTCTGGACACATCCCTTTTTCTCAATTAGAACTCCAGTAGAATATTTTTGAGCAAACATTTAGGTATCTGCTCTACTACTCAGAGGCCTTAGGATTGTAAGTAGTGAACAGAAAATCCATTTGGAGCTTTAACACTCGACCTTCTAGATTTCTCTTGCTTGTTAATCTCAAGTAGTACATTTCTCTGAGTTAGAGATATAAGTGATGTAGAATCTTCAGTGTGTCATTGTAATCCAAGAATGTAGACATTTGGGTAGCAGGTATGAGGGGAAATGCCTAAATTTAGACATTTCTGATATTTTTCTGTTTTATGACCTGTGATTAGTGATTACATTTTATGAGTGGATCTTCGTGTCCATTAAACTGAACAACCAAATAGTTAATCCAGATGTTGATCAAATTCCAACACAGAGGTGTTTGATAATCAAATGAGAAGAGCAAAAGCAGCAAAAGTAAAAAATACAAAAGAAGTGTGAAAAGAGAGCCTTTACTGAAAGAATACTGTGATTCTGTTTTTCTATACAAATACAGCATTAAGAAGCACTACCTGTTGTAAGTTGCACCAATGTATTGAACAATGCAGAATGTCTTAGGTAAGACAACAGGATAGAAATGAGAGCCTCACCATCATCTTAGCTTCCTCCCCCTAGCGGACACAACTGGGTATTCCTGCCGTCAGGGAGGAGTCATTTGACTGTTCCTTGATCATCTACTGTGTGTCAGGTCGTAAGCTGATTGAGAGAATAGCAAGTCACCTAACATTTGATGTCATTGGTTCCATTGAGGCTGTCCTTATCAAATTCTCCTGACTGTCATCATCCCTTTGAAGCAGAGGAAGACTTGTGTCTGACTGACACATACAGTCCTTTCTAAGCTCAAAGATGTCCCAGTGTAAAGCACATATCAATATTGACGTCACATCCTAGTCTCTGGGTTCACAGAGAAGAGTCTGTGCAGCCTTATTCCTCAAAATGTGGACTACCAATGTTGACATCAGCTTGAAGGCTGTTAGAAATGTAGGATCTCAGCCCTACCTCAGATCTGTAGGGTTAGAATTTGTGTTTTCTCAGGACCCCCCAGATGATTCTATGTGCATCAGAGTTTGAGAAGCACTGGTCTGTAGCAGGGGTAGGCATACTGGATTTTACAGCCAAATCCTGTCTCATGCCTGTTTTTATAAGTAAAGTTTTATAGATACACATCTCTGTCATGTCCTTAATTAGCTGAGTAGTTGTGACAGAGACCTGGTGTGCTGTGGTCTACAGTAGGAATGCTCAGAGTGTGGAATTGGACCAGTGCCAGTTTGGGTAGAAACACCAGCCTGTGGGCTGTTTTAGGTCTGTCATAAGTACAGAAACAGAATCAGCATCTAGAAACTTGTATTGCAAATTGCCATTGCGATGACATATAAGTGGAAGATCAGTCTTCTAGCCATTCAGATGATTGTATTTTACAAAAACATCAGTCAGTGTCTGTCAGGGCATTTAAGAAAAAAATTGTCCTTCACCACAGATTATGTGAGAAGCGCACTGCTCTGTGAGTTTAGATGGGTGATAATGTGTGTAAAAAACAGTATCATAAGAGAATTCGATTGTACATGGTGCATCTGGACTTTATTATGGATTGTGATAACCACATCGTCATACTGTTCTTTGCTCATCATGCTTTCCCATGACTCTCTTATTTCTTTGGTGGTACTTCACCTTGTGATCCCCTTCTTTTGCTCTGTGTGTCCGCACTTGGATCCTCTCCTCCCCACTCCTGCCCACAGAGAACCCTTATTCCTGGCCCGGGTGTTACACCAGCAACCCAGATGTTGCTCGCTGCACCCCTGGCATAAGGTTCCTTTCAGGCGTGGTGTCCTGACAGAGCCCCTCAGTCCAGTCAGAGGCCTCCCTGCTCTTCTCCTGCTGACACTCATGACAGAGACCACCTGCCTGCGGGATCATGAATTAAAATCAGGTGGCCCAAGACGCTCTAAATATTCCTTCCCACCTCTTGACAGCCGGAGTAAGATCCAGGAGCAAAGCTCTATGATAGAGACTCCCCAAGTCATAGGGCTACAATCCTAGAGTCCAGGCTGTCTCTAACTCAGAGCTCCTCAAAGTGCTTGACAAGAAGGGGGGGTATCACCTGGAACCTTTTTAGAAATGCAGATCCTTCTGCTTGAAACTACTGAATCAAAAACTCTGGGGTGGGG
This sequence comes from Potos flavus, assembly GCA_028534135.1. Taxonomy (NCBI): domain Eukaryota; kingdom Metazoa; phylum Chordata; class Mammalia; order Carnivora; family Procyonidae; genus Potos; species Potos flavus. The sequence continues at coordinate 29,312,191 of CM052898.1, read as the reverse complement.
CACAGCAAGCCCTTGGGGTGATTCTCATGTTTGAGAATATTCGCTGGACGTCTTTAGCTTCTTCAGCTACCATCCCAGCGAAGAGTGATTTCAGTTTTGTTACCCTTTAAGTTAGAATTTGTTTTCTGTCGCTGACAACCCGACAAGTCCTGTGTTAACATGCCATGTGTATTATTTTCACAGAACTGAGAATTTGCCCCAGGTTACCTTTGTTGAGCCATATAGTTCCTGGGGCTCGACTCTTTTAAATCAGATTTTAATTTCTTTCTCCATACACTTGCTATCCCCATGTGTTTTAAGATTCCCCCCACCCCTTATTTCTGTGTCAAAATCTGTCCCTGAAACTCAGAGGGACTTTCTCAGTTCTAAAGTGATTTTTCTACCCGAAGGAGAATTAAGGATAATCTTCTAGTTAATAGGTAACATTCATCAACTGGTTTATAAATGCTTTTTTCTGAAGATCAGTTCCCTCACGGAGAACTTTTATTTCCCTTCCCTCTAAAAGTAGAGAACAAAAACAAGTTGTATAATTTTCAAGTGACTTTCTCTAAACTTTATGAAATTACCTCATCTCGAGCTCAGTCACTGAAGTAAATCTAATTCATTTTTGTCCCGATTAAGTTACCATCGGCTGCTGCTTTTCACAAGAGATTTCCTTCCTATTATTGTTCTCTGTGCATTTAATCTCTCTTGGTACTTTTCTTCCCCTCTCTTGATTTGTAAGTGTTTTGCTGTGATTCAATCTCCTGTCTCTTCTTGTTACAAAGTACAACCTTCATTTGTTATCTGGGTTCCTTGTGCTATTTGGGGAAAAAGGAAGTGGTCAGATCTTTCAGTATTTGACAAATGTCATGATAATAGAGTGTTTCAAGGTGGAGATGTTGAATCAACTTTTCTGTTTGGTCAAGAAAATTGATTCATAATGATATGTGACACAATGTCTTCACTGAATTTCTCTTTCGTGTACATGAGGAATGAAAAGTCATTCTTTTGAAAAAATAAAATTTAATGTTTCTTTATCTTGATACCTCTTTGTACAAGCTCTCTTTACAGATTATTCTGTAGTCAGAGAATCAGCATATATCTTTCTCCAACTATTAGATCATCTTTATGTCAACTGCCACTGAAAACTTGAGATTTGCATGCTTTTTTTTTCATATATTCTGTATCAGACTGAGACCTCATTGCTGTCTCTTCCACTTTGGGGATTGTATCATGTTCTAGAGTGTTCGCGGCTTCCTTAGAGGGTGGGCCAGACAAGACACAGGATATGAGCTCATTTCATCCCTACTTGTAGGTCTTGAATGTCTCTCGCTTACTGCAGCCACTGCATAGGGGTAGCATGTCCCATATATGGGCGAACCTCTAAAAAGGTAATTCAGAAGGCAAAAAATGTTTATAATCAAAATTAATTTTGGCATTCCTTTTATTTTTTTATTATTTTTTTTAAAGATTTTATTTATTTATTTGACAGAGAGAGAGAGATCACAAGTAGGCAGAGAGGCAGGCAGAGAGAGAGAGGGAAGCAGTCTCCCTGCTGAGCAGAGAGCCCGATGCGGGGCTCGATCCCCGGACCCTGAGATCATGACCTGAGCCGAAGGCAGAGGCTTTAACCCACTGAGCCACCCAGGTGCCCCTTGGCATTCCTTTTAAGTCACCCATACATTTTCGTATCTTTAAGCACCAAAGTCCCAGGAGTGCAGTGAGATGCTGATCCTTCTCCATGGCAGGCCTCACTACCGTGGTCTATAATCAGAAAATGGGTGGAACATTTTATCGAAGTCTGTCTGGCCCATGACACTGTAAGCTCCTATAAGGAGGATGGTCTCTGCTGTGCTTATTGTATTCCCACTCCTTATAGAGTGGCAGAAATACGGTGCACAGTGAATAATGAATTTCGTTGAATTAAAAAAAAAATGAGCTGTGCCAAAGTTAAAGAATAAAATAAATATTAATAACAGTAGCTAACACTTATATAGGCATTAACTATATACCAGGAACTGGTTTAAGGGCTTTACAAATGTGAACTCGTTTATCCCTCAGCACAAACCTAAGATAGGTACTAAATCATGTCCATTTTACAGATGAGGAAACTGAGACACAAACAGATTAAGTTGCTGCAGGCCTCACTTGAGTGGTAGAGCAAGCATTCATACCCAGGCAGCCTGGCTCTCGTCCCTCTTCTTAGCAACTACATTATCCAGTGCCCTAGGTGCAGAAGGAACTCATTCCCTTTCATTTCCCTCAGGAACTCATGTTCTTTGAATGGACCAGCACTGGGATCACCCACTAGATTTTACTCATTGATTTTGGCTCTTTCTTCCTCATTTGCTTGTTCTGTCCCTGCACCCATTTAGCCGGATTTATAGAAATTAAATGTGTGTATGATGTGACATCGGTGTATAAGATGAGACTAAATAAAAGTCTAGTGAAGGCATAAAGAAAGCAGTGAAGACCAGGGGCTTAGAAATTGTCATGGAATATTTTTGTCATGCATGTTGGATCTTTTTTTTTTAATTTAAATATGCAACTTTCCAACCAGAATGGTCATTGTACAGTGATTGAGAGAGAAAGAGATACAAAGAATGCCTGTTCAAATTCTGTGATTCTAAGAGATGTTTCTGTATTATGTCCCAGGAAATTAATCTTCCAGATCACATTTCTAGATTTATAACTGTATGGACCTTCAAAAGAAACACAAAATTATTAGGGGACACATGGAGGAAATGCATGTGCAAAGTATGTCCTGGGTGGTGGAAGAACTTGAATGCTTCATGTCAATGAGTCACTTAATGGAAAGGGACTACAGGGCCTGTCTTTTCATTGAGGACACATCATAGGACAGATTGCAGAGATTGCAACTTCCCAAAGACCTCCTCCAAATTGTTTAGCTCCTGCCGCTCCCTGGAGGCCTTCCTCTGGGACTCCTCTTTGGGGCTGTACTTTCTGAATTATGTATCCACCTTTAATCAGTTTCCAAACCACACAGCTTTCCTTACATGGAGAAGAAACTGAAAGTTTCTCTTGACATTGTTACCATGATGAGAGAGAAGTCAGTTTTTTGTTTTTTTGTTTTGTTTTGTTTTTTTTACAAGTGAAAGAATGTTTCTATTGTGGAGGTTTTCCTGTCTTGATGAAGTCAGCCAGGGTGTATATCATGTTTCCCTCTATTTTGCTAATATGAAGTAGTCTTAACTAAATGCCCATGCCACATCGGGGGTGGCTCGGCGTGATGGGAGCTTCGGATAATGTGCTCGGTGACATGTTGTCAATTACGCTTACTTATCTATCAGCACTAATGCAAGAGCCATGACTGTTAAGTCTTCCATACTTGTTTTGGGTTTTTTGTTGTTGTTGTTGTTGTTGTTTATTCATTCTTCGATAGGATATTTTCTCCCTCTCCTCCTCTCATCTTTTCAGACTGGGAAAGGAAATTGGCCTTTGCAGCTAGATATTGTCATGAGCGAGCAGTTCTGAGGATGGGGAAGGTGGAGGCTGGTTATGTGTGGGTTGTGGGGACCACTCTGTCAGTAGCTAGAAAGGGACGAAGTCCCACTTCCCCTTCCTAGGCCTGGAGTGGGGCTTTCCTGACGGAGAGATGTCTTTGGTGAAGGACCCAATATAAGCCTGTAAGAATTGTCAGTAACCTGGATGCTTATATGGGGCATTAAACAAAACAAAACAAAACCCCCAAAAAAACAGTAAAAATAAAGAGGGACTATATTAAGCCAGTGAAGTATGCATTTAAATCTGATTTTAAGTGAAGCTTCTTTAAAAAACAGTTTTAAAACTTCATATGCAACAGTTTCTTAGAATTGGGTGAGACCTTCTAAATATGAAAGAAAGCTATATCATAAGACGAGTTAAGTCTGAGCAAATGTAGCGAGATTTGGCATGTTCTTCTGAAAGGGGGCCAAACCCTGTATAGTCACCAAGTAAATCAAGTCTTGTCTCCTCTCTGTTAGCTACTTGATATATCCATGGAAATCCTTAGAGTGAGACCAGCAAGAACACAGTAAATGAGCTTCCTTCATGGGTGTTATTTTGAGGCATTTGAACATAGCAGTATTCCTCTCTTCAGTGTGCATAACATATAAATTTTAGAAAATTTGAGTATATTAGTATTTTCCCGGAGTGTGTCATCATTTCTTGCTGGGCAGTGTATTCTTAAAACACAATGGACACAGGAAGAGGACACTGACTTTCCACTTTTTCCCATCACTAAGGACACGACCAGAACCCCCCTACCCCCCCCCCTTAGAGAAGAGCAGAGCAAGTTTAAGTCTGGAGGTGCTTTCAGTACGAACTCTTATTCCGTTTACTTTAAGGAAATGGTTTTAATTAAACAACATTCACAGCTTTATTGCTGTGCTTGGCAAGCCTTGAGGAGTTCAGGACTGGTAGTGCTGATACTCAGAATTATCTCAAGAAAACAGCCTTATGTCCTTCCCAAACAAAATGTCTTTTTATTATATCTTTCCTCCCTGTCTTCTTCCCTCCCTCCCTCTCTTCCTTCCCTCCTGTATTTCTTTCTATTTTTAAAGTAGGCTCCATGTCTAGTGTGGAGCCCAGTGTAGGACTCAAACTCATCACCCCGAGGTCAAGACCTGAGCTGAGATGGAGAGTCAGACACTTAACTGACTAAGCCACCCAGGTGCCCCCCTCCAAACAAAATGTCTTTTTAAAATGAAGTTGAGGCAAAACAAAACTTACCCCAAAATAAACTGTGTAATGTCTATTCTTATATACTTTGCACTTTGTAGTCAAGAGTCTTAATGATTACCTGGGAACTTAATGCAGAAAGCCTTTTTTTTTTTTAGCAGTGCCTAAAACATATTCTTTTTAATGTTCATTCTTTTTAGAATTATAAATTAACTTCTATATTACTGATTTTTTAAATTTTAGAATTAAGTATACATGAGATTTATATCATTTCCTAAATAATTCAGTTCCATAATTTTATACATGGTTGTTATGGGGGATTCGGAATATAGAAAGAAGCACACAGAATAAAATGAAGTCACCTATAACTTTTTAGCTCAGAGATAACTATTACTAAAATTTAGACTGTGTGCTTCCACTGTTTCCTTTTTCTTTCTCTATAAGTACACATACATTTTAAATTAAAATGAGGATCATACTGTTTTTTTCCACTTAGCAATATCCTGAAATCATTGTACCACACCATCAAATTTTTTTCTGCAACAAGATTTTCAGGGACAATGTGTTTCATTCTGTGAATACACCCTTGTATTGTTAGTTATTTTGTTATTGTTAAGACATTTAGCTGGGTTCCTTTTGCTGTTGTTGCCAGCACAGTGTGATTATTTTTTATATTTTTGTTGTATTCTTTTATAAGTGCGATTGGAATTTGCCTGACTTTTTCCCCTTTAGAGACATGGGACTATATTAATTTTTTTTAACCTTATACCTATGCATGGAAACATTTTATTTTTTGCTGTCCTTCCCTAGAATGGTCTCTGGTGACCATTTAATTAATTGAGCTTGGTTGGCTTCCATCATTCCCTGAACAAAGCATTTTGCTAAATGATCCCAAATGTTAAATAAAACTAGTTAACAAATAGATGCTCAGACATTAACAGATGTCTTCAGAGGGTCTGTATATAATTAAACTAAATAAATTTTACTGTAATAATGACAGTTGGGTAGAATCAAATGATTATCATCAAGGATGTTTCATTCTAAGACAACCCAGTAAACAGAGTCTGTGATAAAGTATAAAAGTCACATAACAATCTAGTATATTTTGTAATAAATGTGTGGTTATTAGATTTTTGGATCTGGTACTAAATATGTGACACTTTGTGGTTGCTATAAACTTTGCATGCAGCGATTAAGGAAACATGATCTTTTTTAAAAAATTATTTTTTTAATATATGTCTTTAGTGAAGTATGAATATGTGAATTTTCTAGACCTTGCTTTTTCCAAATATTGAAGAAATAAATATTACTGTGTTAAAATTGCCTCAGATTAGAGGCCAAGAAAGAACTTATTTGCTATGTTCTTGGGGTCACTTTATGAATTTTCATGGACAAAGGTGGTTGAGATAAAACCAGATGAGTTTTTCAGTGATAGTATCAGTCTATAATATGACATTAAGTTATTTTCACTCATTTTATATGTCTTGAATAAAGACCGTCAGGCATTCTAAACATGCAGAAGTTTTTAAAAATATTTTCTTGGTAGTAATTAGGACAATTGTGTGTGTGTGTGTGTGTGTGTGTGTGTGTGTCTGTGTGTATGTAATATGTTTTTGAAAAAATATTGTAACCTCTAGTTGAAAAAGTTCTGTGCATCTACTTTTTCCTCACAATTGTTATCAGGAGAAGAAGTCCATGGATCTGATTTGTTTCATTAAAACACATTTTCTTGGCCAGTGTCCTAGTGGGTAGGGTCCATTTAAAAAATCTGGAGCCTAGACGTGTTGTGGTCCCTTCCAGAGGTCCTCCCTGAGAGTGACACAGACCAAGACTCTCCCCTAAAGCTGGCCACATCAGTTTCCTTCTTCTCCTCTACCTCCTCCTTCACCTTTCTCCTCCACTGTCTTTTGTATCCTGTTCCAAAAAAGGGAGGACCAGTATATGCCAGACCAGTCAGAGCCATTTGTGGAGTAAATACTGTATGTTCTCTGTCTTTCAGTCTGGCTACTTTTGCTGTAATTCCAGAAGAGTGAGGTTTTCTGATTTTGGTGGAGTGGTACCTTAAGGAATTTAGGTTGAGAGGGGGCGGAGTTGAAGCCTGGGAGAAGGAGGAGCAATTTTGATGTTCCAGTGTTGAACTTAACTAAAGAAGCCCTCAACCCTGTCATTCACCCTGAAAAAGACGTCATCATAGAGGTCACATTGACTTGTCTTGCTTTGATGGCACATCTTTCCCTCACTGGCCTTGTGTGACCACCTCCGCATCCAAGCTCAGACTGGCCAAGTGTCATTTTAATGTCATTATAATAGCACATTGGTACTATGATTTTTTTTTTTTAAGATTTTATTTTATTTATTTGAGAGGAAGAGAGTGAGACAGAGAGCAAGAGAGATAGAGCTCTCTATGTGCTATTTGTATAATAGCACATATGCGTGGTGGCGGGGGAGGGGCAGGGGAGAGGGAGAAGCAGGCTCCCCACTGAGCGGAGAGCCCGACATGGGGCTTGATCCCAGGACCCTGAGATCATGACCTGAGCCGAAGGCAAACGCTTAACCGACTGAGCCACCCAGGCACCCCTGGTACTATGATTCTCAATCATTACTTCTTGAACAATTCTTTTTCTTAGAAAATACACAAAAGCAAGCCAACAAAGCAGGTGAAGACCAGTCACTTGCCAACACTGTAAGCGACATGTACGTTCTCCCAGTTTTTCTTGTCACAGTATTTTAAGTTCCTGTAGTTTCTAGCCTCAGGTAGTGACGTGCCGGTCTCCCTTTTAGCGCAGCCTGTCACCCGTCGGCAGGGCTCCTCATGGCAGAGGAGTGGAATCTTCCAGATGTGCAGCAGCTGTGCCTGGAAAGCAGCTCCCCGGTCTTACGTGTTCGCTGTGCACGGTGATGATGGTGTGGGGGGCAGTGATGACAGCGCGCGTCTGTCCATCTAAACGGTGGTCATTGGAAACATGGGCATTTTTGAGAAAAGCATATAAATGGAATAAGAAAATACAGTTACAGACTGGGCAGAAGCAGAAAGCTGGAGCAGAAGCTAAAGTACGAGAAGCTCATTATATGCTCATTTTTGGCTAACTTGGACCTGCAGAAACCACATGAAATGTGAAAAAGTTCATTTAAGTTTCATATTCAAACCATGCCATTCCTTCTCTTCTATTTTCTTTAGTTTATCAAATTTAGCCACATTTCACTCCCTGAATTAGGTCAGATTTATGTGTGGACTATACACTTAAACTCATTTTGTGAATTGTAAAGTTTGAATTGAGAAAGCAAATTCCCTCAATTTCCTGGACACTGTACTCATTTTAAAAAATTTATCATTTTATTTTATTGTATTTAGCTAAGGACCTTACAGCAACATGACGCCTAAGGTAAAGGCTGAGTTTCCCTTTAGGACAGCCTGCTCTTGAATCTCGAAGGCCTCCTCTCCAGTCACTCTCCCTGTTGACTTCCCCTGAGACCCTGCAGTGACAACTGCAGCAACCACAAATCTTTGTCACTTCTCTTCCTTGGCTCCCACTGCTCCCAGAACACAGTGGCCACCAGCCACCATGGCCTATGAGCCTCCACACGAGCCAGTACCTGCCAGCTCTCCAGCCCACCTCGTGCCTTGTTTTATCCATTTGGCTCAGTCTGTCACTGATATTCTCTCCCTTCCTGGAATGTATGAGTACATCCCTCTCCTTTCTCCCCCAAATTCTTTCCCTCTCATGGTTTTCTTTCTTGTCCTCATTCTTCAGGACTCACCCTGACTGCCGTTGAGGCCGAGAGCTTTCTACAAACCCCTCAGAAGGTGAGGGTATATTCATTGTTAGGATAGCTCACATTATACTCTTCTTCTTGTTTAATTATGTAGTCATATAGGTAATTTTGTATTCAGTTCTGTTCCTGTTATCCATTGCTTCCCAACAAACTACCTTCAAGCTTACAGAGTGGGTTAAAATAGCAGTTCCTTCTTCTCTCTCGTGGTTCTGTGGGTTCCCCGATTCTGCCTCATGGCTCTTGCATGGAGTGTGCCAAGCAGCTGCAGCCATTGGTCGCTGGACATCCAAGGTAGCTTCCTTCCATGTCTGGCACTTTATGCCTCCTGGGCCTGTCTTTGTCTCTTTCTCCCCATATCTCTTCTCATCTATCCACATAGCTTGGCCTTTCTACAGCATGGTGGTCTAGAATGATCCTGTATTTTGACTGGCTTACAGAAGTCTGGTAATGGAAGCTGCTAGGTCAGGACCAGCACTGTGTCACTTCTCCATAGTGGTTAGAGCGATCAGAGGCCCTATCCAGATTCGGTGGGATGGAGAAACAGACCCCATCTCTTAACGTGGGAGTGGCAGAATCACAGTGCAGAAGAGTCTGTGTGGTGGGAGATACTATGTGACCATCTTTGAAAACTACCTAACCTCCCCTGCTAGACTATGACCTTCATGAAGTCAGGGTCCACATTTTCCACTGTATCAGCACATGATAGGTGCTGAAAACATATTTTCACGCAAATAAACGGTTAACTCCAGGGGAAAGTCTTGGACAAATACCAGATCAGGCCAGAAAACAAATATAAGTGAGCTTGATCTCTTGCCTTTTCTTAGGCTAAACTCCCATTTCCTACCTGCTCTACCTTCTATCTTCTAGTTTGTTACCATCCGACACGCTTTTATCTCACACATGTGCTCCTCATATAGCACTCAGCCGAGCAACTGTCATGTAGTTATTTCTCTTCCCATCCATTTTCCACAGAAAAGTTTCTCATGAGCATGTATTCTATTCTTTAGGATATTTAGCCCAATATTAGACAATAGAGTGTGGTACTTAACCCTGGGGCCATCTACTAGTCAACCTCAGATGGAATTCCAGCCCTCTCTCTCTTAGCTGTGTGACCTTGGCAAGTGCCTTAACTCTTCCAAGTCCCATTTACTTTTTTTTCCTGCCAGTGAAATGGGTGTATTAATAGAAACAATTCCACATGGGGTTATGAGTATTAAATGACCCGATAAGACACCAGGCTTTTAGCACATGTTGTTAGTTATTCTTCACTTCCAAAAACTCTTGGCTTTTATGCCGTGCTGATAAAGTCATCACTCAATAGGTAGTTGTTGAGTGAATAAACATTTTACAATTTTCCAATGCTCCCTTTCAAAGACATTCTACCCTATACTTGTTCGAGGTAAAATTACAGTGTAAGTTCCCAAAGACATAATCCTTTTACTAAAACTCTATTTGAAAAATCTGTCATCCTGGGCTTTTCCATTTCCTCTTTTTTTTCTATTTATAGGAAGGCAGTAGAACTGTTTTTTTCTTAACTTCACCTGTCAAAGTTGTTCTCTCTAGAGCTTAACCAGGTATGATACGTGCTTTGACCAAACCCTTCGCACTTGGCAAGAAAAGTATGAGAAACTGGAAAACTTCATATTCCTCAGTTTTTGAGATTAGAAAAATACATCAGAGCTCTTATTTTGATTGGCAGAGTTTAAAAGATTCTGGCTAGTGTAGCCATACTTAGATTTCAGAGGGTAATTATACAGTGAAGTGTATTTGCATCATCTACGTCGGGAGGCAAGAGAAAAACAAAGTTGTGGAGAACATTTTGAAATTCTACAGATGGCCTTGCAGGCCAGAGGTCATTAATTAAGAAGGAAGATCCTTGTCTCTGAATTCATTTCGTTGTAGAATTTCCCTTTCTCAGTTCTTAAAAACACATTAAAAATTCCTCCTTTTCAGAATTCTGACTTGTATCTAAAGTTGTAATGGACTTGATTTAATATACTTTTCCCCAGGGGAAAAGATACTTACGGATTTATGTTGGAAAGGAGACTTCCTGCTGCCTCCCCTTTGTAAGCAGTAAAGCACATTATATCCTTATATCTTGGGTGTTCAGCCAGATAGTATTTCATACCTTACCGTCCATAAGTTTCCTGACTGTAATCAATCCATTCTCTCGTTATCATACTTGGTTGCTTGGTGCCTGAACCATTGCCATCACTGAGTACCAAAACCTTAGCATTTCTTCCTAGAGATCATAGCATTTGATCTAAAAGGAGAAAACGAACGAGACATGGGTTTTACCACGTAGAAATCGATAGCGACAAACTTCAGGACCATTTCGTCTTGCCAGATGCCATCTTGATAGTGCTGCTGCCTTTCCGCGTTAGTAATGGCAGAACATCAGATTAAGCTTCCCTCACAGGAGAGCGATATAAATTGAGAAGTTTATTTTTACTGCCTAAAAGCCACAAAGCCAGTTAGAAACATGGAGGCATTCAGCCACGATCAGATCAGTGTTCCGGAAATTCCTTCAGCTCACCTAGTAAGTTAATGTCCATTTGTTAAGTCTATATTTTTAAAAACTAGATGCAAGAAGCTGGCAAGGATTTGAATTCATTTGTTAAAGCAAAGTACTTATGCAAAGCTGTAATCTAAGGACCGTGTTATTAAGGCTACTGGTTGCTGAGAAATAAACTGGTAATTCATAAGGCTGAGTCCTGCTTCTTAGTCTCTCGTTATCTGTCTAATAGTAGGTGTTTCTCCAACTTGAGCATGTTCCAGAACCACCTGGAGAGCTTGGTAAATACAGATTGCTGCGTGTTCTTCTAGGTCATTTTTTTTAGCGGTCACTGCTAAGAAGACAATAAAACAAGACGAAGCGATGGTAGGTTGGTCAGGGCCTTAGACACCACCAGGGTAGGATTAACATGCCAAGCTTTTCTCTGGGGAAGCGCCTTTAAGAGGGAATGGCAAAGGACAGGGAGAGGCTGGGGAGCCATCAGACTGGATCCAGGTGTGACCCTGCATGAGGAAGAGAGACAAGGAAGTTTGGGTGGGGACATGTCCTGTGCTGATGTGCAGAATAAGGAAGGTTTGCAAGGCTGTGAGGTAGCTCTGGAACCGCAGTCAGTGATAGAGAAGTCTCAGGTCCCCAGGGAATGGACCTGCCTTAGTGTCGCTCTACACCTAGTCACAGGCTGGGAGCAGACCCCGGGGGGTGTGGCTTTGGATCTGGTGCAGCCAGTCGGGTGCCCTGTATTTGTAGGTCTCACCAGCAAGGGAGCATTTAGATGGAATGACCACAGAGGGCCTCTTGGAGGAGGTGACATTTAAGCTGAGGCCCGAATGATTTAGAGGAATTAACCTATGGCAATCTGAGGCTAAGTGGAAAGAGCTAGGAAAGCAACTGCAAAAGATAAGGGCAGGAAACGACTATTTGATGAGCAGAGCAGTGAGGAGAACTGAGTGAGAAGTAAAAGGTAGGCAGGGACTGGCAGGGGAGGGGCTTGTAGGCCAAATTGGGATGTTTGAATTTCATTCTGATGAAATGGGAAGCCTCTGAATGACTTTAAGCACCAGGATGATGAAATTAGAGCTAAAGCTGGGAGTAGGCATTGTGGAAAAGGGAGAAAAGTAAAGAGAGACAGGTTAGGACTTTAGTTAGTATTACTTTAGGCAACACAAAACTGTCTGCTTTTGAATTACTTCCTTTTTCTCCAAGCCTTGAGGATCCTGAAAATATGTTGGGTAGTCTACTTATATTTAGGGAATTAACTACAGGTGCCCTGCTTTCTCCACCCCCCCCCCCATATCCCATAATGTATTTCAGGCATTTTGCAAAGTCCATCTTCAGATTTATCCTGGTGGCTCTCATTCGTCATACAACGTGTTTGCCTCCTCTGTGTCCCCTTTGTTTTGAACACTGTGCTGTGCATGCAGCCTCCTGTTCTGAGGCAGCTTTCACAGGCAACTTTTCACATTCAAACCAGCTGAAATATAGTCATCTACCAGTCTCATTTCTCATTCTGCACCTTATGTCGGAAGTTACATTCCCAAGGGCAGAACCGAAGCAGAACACTGGTAATATGTGGAGGCAACTTTTAGAGAAAAACAAATGAGTGGAATTTGTTTAAATTTAATTAAATAAAATAAATTTAATTTAACTGTCCTGTAGTGACAGTTCCTGTGCCACCCCCCAGCCCAGAGGCCCAGTGTGTAAGAAAGGTGGAAATACAAGTTTGGACGGGGAGCTGGAAGCGAGGGTGGTGTAGACTCCTGCTTTACCCCAAGCATTCTGGTCTGCCTGAAGCTGGAGAGGTCTTTGATACTGTTTGGATTGACTGGTTGGTGGGTTTTCCTGAGCCTTTTTTTTTTTTTAACATCTTTATTTTATTTTTTTCAGTGTTCCAAGATTCATTGTTTATGCACCACACCCAGTGCTCCATGCAATATGTGCCCTCCTCAATACCCACCACCAGGCTCACCCATCCCCACACACCCCTCCCTTCCAAAACCCTCAGTTTGTTTCCCAGAGTCCACAGTCTCTCATGCTTCGTCTCCCCCTCCAATTTCCCCCAATTCACTTTTCCTTTCCTTCTCCTAATGTCCTCCATGTTACTCCTTATGCTCCACAAATAAGTCAAACCATATGATAATTGACTTTCTCTGCTTATTTCACTCAGCATAATCTCCTCCAGTCCCGTCCATGTTGATACAAAAGTTGGGTATTCATCCTTTCTGATGGCTGTGTAATATTCCATTGTACATATGGACCACATCTTCTTTATCCATTCATCTGTTGAAGGGCATCTCGGCTCTTTGCACAGTTTGGCGATTGTGGCCATTGCTGCTATGAACATCGGGGTACGTGTGGCCCTTCTTTGCACTACATCTTTATCTTTGGGGTAAATACCCAGTAGTGCCATTGCAGGGTCATAGGGTAGCTCTATTTTTAATTTTTTGAGGAATCTCCACACTGTTTTCCAAAGTGGCTGCACCAACTTGCATTCCCACCAACAGTGTAAGAGTGTTCCCCTTCCTCCACATCCTCTCCAACACTTGTTGTTTCCCGTCCTGTTGATTTTGGCCATTCTAACTGGTGTAAGGTGGTATCTCAATGTGGTTTTGATTTGAATTTCCCTGATGGCTAGTGATGATGAACATTTTTTCATGTGTCTGTTAGCCATTTGTGTGTCTTCTTTGGAAAAGTGTCTGTTCATGTCTTCTGCCCATTTTTTGACATGATTATCTGTTTTTTGGATGTTGAGTTTGAGGAGTTCTTTATAGATCTTGGATATTAGCCCTTTGTCTGTAGTGTCATTTGCAAATATATTCTCCCATTCCGTGGGTTGCCTCTTTGTTTTGTTGAATGTTTCCTTTGCTGTGCAGAAGCTTTTTATCTTGATAAAGTCCCAAAAGTTCATTTTTGCTTTTGTTTCCTTTGCCTTTGAAGATGTGTCTTGAAAGAAGTTGCTGTGCCCGATGTCAAAGAGGTTACTGCCTATGTTCTCCTCTAGGATTTTGATAGATTCCTGCCTCACGATGAGGTCTTTCATCCATTTCGAGTTTATCTTTGTGTACGGTGTGAGAGAATGGTCGCATTTCATTCTTCTATACATAGCTGTCCCGTTTTCCCAACACCATTTATTGAAGAGACTATCTTTTTTTCCACTGGATATTTTTTCCTGCTTTGTCGACAATTATTTGACCATAGAGTTGGGGGTCCATATCTGGGCTCTCTATTTTGTTCCATTGGTCTATGTGTCTGTTTTTGTGCCAGTACCATGTTGTCTTGGTGATCACAGCTTTGAAGTAAAACTTGAAATCAGGCAACATGATGCCCCCAGCTTTGTTTTTCTTTCAACATTTCCTTAGCAATTTGGGGTCTTTTCTGGTTCCATACAAATTTTAGGATTGTTTGTTCCAACACTTTGAAGAATGCCAGTGGAATTTCAATTGGGATGGCATTGAAAGTATAGATTGCTCTGGGCAGTATAGACATTTTAACAATGTTTATTCTTCCAATCCATGAGCATGGAATGTTTTTCCATCTTTTTGTGTCTTCTTCAATTTCTTTATGAGTGTTCTGTAGTTCCTTGAGTATAGCTCTTTTACCTCTTTGGTTAGGTTTATTCCAAGGGTGGGCCAATATTTGCAAATCAATCAATGTGATAGAACAAATCAATAAGAGAGGAGAGAAGAACCACATGGTCCTCTCAATTGATGCAGAAAAAGCATTTGACAAAAAATACAGCATCCGTTCCTGATTAAAACTCTTCAAAGTATAGGGATAGAGGGAACATTCCTCAAACTCATAAAATCTATCTATGAAAAACCTACAGCGAATATCATTCTCAATGGGAAAAAACTGAGAGCCTTCCCATTGAGATCAGGAACATGACAAGGATGCCCACTCTCGCCACTGTTGTTCAACATAGTACTAGAAGTCCTAGCAACAGCAATCAGACAACAAAAAGAAATAAAAGGTATTCAAATTGGCAAAGAAGAAGTCCAGCTCTCTCTCTTCACAGATGACATGATACTTTATATGGAAAACCCAAAAGACTCCACCCCCAAACTACTAGAACTCATACAGCAATTCAGTAATGTGGCAGGATACAAAATCAATACACAGAATTCAGTTGCTTTCTTATACACTAGCAATGAAAATATAGAAAGGGAAATTAGAGAATCAATTCCATTTACTATAGCACCAAGAATCACAAGATACCTTCCTGGACCTTTTGATTTCCCTTGCAACAGCCACAGTGAATGCAGAGTAAATTCGAGCCCTGATGGTTGAGATTTGGAAATAGGCCTCTTGGAATTGGGGATGCCCCCATTTCAAAGAGATGCTACCTAGAAAAGCTCTACTCCCACAGGTGTAAAATTTCACTCCCGTGACGACTTCTCCCCTTCATCCAGCTGTGGATTTTTCTGGTCTGTCAGCAGGTGGGGAGCCCTTGCCAGCCGGGAGAAGTCAGTGTGTACACTTAAAGTAAAGGCCTGATTGCCCTGTCAGTCAGAGCGCTGAGGAACTAGGAACTTCTGAGATTGATGCTTGACAGAATAATTAGAAAAGTGTCACTTTCAGTAACCATCTGAGCAGACTCTAAAGGAATGGGCCTAGGCTGGGTCTCTGCTGTCCAAATCGGAGGTTAAATATTCAGGAAGACAAAACATAGCGTGTCATGGGAGAAAATTGCCTCAAATGCTTAGGAACGGATGGCCCTCCAACTCCTAAACAATGACACCCAATTGTTTGGGCATTTGCAGATGGGTTTTCCTGGCCGCCTGCCAACACTGATGGCTATTTTAATACCTACGTGAGATTATTTCACTGTGTCAGGTGTTTGCCTTGGAGTGATGTGTGCAGACAGCTGGCGAGGTAGCTTTCTCCTTGACCTTTTCATAGGGATGACACTTTCTTTCTCCTCATTTCAAGATGGCCCCCGCTCCTCGCCTAACCTCAGGGTCCCAGAGCCAGAGTCTTTTCCAAACAGTCCCCATCAGCTTGATCAGATCAGTATTTTCCAGACCAATAATATTTCAAGAGTAGTGGGACCCTGACATGAGTTTGTGAAGAAATGACAGGAAAAAAGTGGCCTTTAGGCAAGTGAATTGCTTCAAGAAAAGATAAAAAAAATTCATTTATATGTTCTCTTTATTTTATAGGAAAATACAAGTTAGGAAATTAAGCATTTACAACAAAATATATGGAGATAAGTATTTCTCCTGGGCCCCTGAGTAGCTCAGTTGGCTAAACATCTGCCTCTGCTGCTCCCCTTGCTTGTATTCTCATGCTCTCTTGCTCTCTCTGGCAAATAAATAAATAAAATCTTTAAAAAAAGAGAGAGAGAATTTCTCCTATTTTACATCCTTTGTCTTACATGCTTTCCTTTTTTTTTTTTTAAATATTTTATTTATTTATTTGACAGAGAGAGAGAGATCACAAGTAGGCAGAGAGGCAGGCAGAGAGAGAGGAGGAAGCAGGCTCCCCGCTGAGCAGAGAGCCAGATGTGGGCCTCGATCCCAGGACCCTGAGATCATGACCTGAGCCGAAGGCAGAGGCTTTAACCCACTGAGCCACCCAAGCGCCCCTTACATGCTTTCCTAAAAAAAAAATAATACATAAATTTTGGAAAGAAAATAATTCTCTCTGTGTGCACATCTGTATACACATACAGATATTTTTAATACTTTCGGATACCAGAGTTTCTTGGGACACATCTGAGAAATGCTGACTTTGGCCATCATGACCTTGTCTTCCTCTAATAAGCATAGCGACAATGGTGGCCGCAATGAGAAGTTAACATTGATGGAGTGCTGTGTGTGTGAAGCAATGTACAAAATACTTTCTATGAGTTAAAATATCTCTGCTTTAAAAATCAGACAGTTGGGACGCCTCGGTGGCTCTGTTGGTTGAGTGTCTGCCTTCGGCTCAGGTCATGATCCCAGGGTCCTGGGATTGAGCCCTGCATCGGGCTCCCTGCTCAGCAGTGAGCCTACTTCTCCTTCTCCCTCTGCCTCTCCCCCTGCTTATGCTCACTCTCTCTCTCTCTGACAAATAAATAAATAAAATCTTTAAAAAAAAAAAAGAAAATCAGAAATTTTTCAGTGCTGCTCACCCACTTTGTTAAGTAGACAGTTTTAGAGAGGGATTGTGATTGCATCATCCCCCACCTGTGTTTAATTAAAGCAATAAAAAGGCAGAAACCACAGCAGCACACCTTCAGGCTCACCTCTTAGGACTCGCCTTTTGTGCATCTTGTCTCAGTTCTTGATCATAAACTTGAGCTGATCCCCATTTGCTGCAGACTACATTTCGAAACTCCTGAGTCAGAGATTCAAAAGCGTGTGTCATCTGGCCCCAAGAAACCTTACGTCTCCTGGTGCTGGCGCCAGTGTTACCATCTGTACCAAGTACCTTTGTCCCAGAAGGTGCTCCCCCTCCTTCTTGACTTTGCTGACCTGCTTGGAAATCTTCCCAGATGGCGTGAACTGGAGGATATCTACCAAATCAGTGCTTTTCAACTGGTAGATCATGTTGGTCACCAGGGGATGTTTGGCAACATCTGGATGCATCATCGTTGATTATCAATTCGGTGTGCTGCTGGCATTTAGTGGGTAGAGGCCAGGGGTGCTGCTGGCCATCCTTCAGTGCACGGGACAGGCCCCCATGACAGGGGTTATCCGGCCCCAAAGTGATAACAGTGCCAACACTGAGAAATGTTTTACTGGAAGGTCTTTTTTTTTTTTTTTTAATCTGACTTCTCCATGCCTGAGACATAGCATATGATGAAAACCATATTGAAATGAATACACAAGCTCCTTCCCCCTCAGAATGCCATCTTTCTTTGTGCTGCTTCTGTTATAGTTATGTGGAAACCTAATTGCATTTCATGTTTTTACTGGCCAGAATACCAGAGTCACTTCAATATATAATCTCCACTTCAGATTTCAAGCAGATTTATGGAGTTGGCAAAAGGAAATGAGAAATGAGGCTGCTTCTGGTGCATTGTTAGTGTTCAAAAACCCTGAGTCTTGTTTCATGTCAGACTTATGTATAGCATGGGCAATTTGTTAATGATTTCATTTAGTTGTCTTCATCTTGGTCCTTAGAAGAGAACAAAAAAAGGAATTTTCATAAAAGCCCATTGAAACAAGGCAGCCTCTGTGTCATTGAATATTCAGGCATGTGTGTGTAAGGAACATCTTTCAGCAGGAAAGGTGAGACTCATGACTGTCCTGGGTCGGAGAACGCCCTGGGGACTTGGGCAGGATGAATCGAAATCCAGGTTCCTAGCTCAGAGACTTTAGGCAAATTACTGAGCCCTCCCCTCCCACTCCCACCCATAAACCTGGATGAGGAAGAACCCCAGAGAATGCTCACCGAAATGTTCACATTGGCTGCATTTTCTCAGATTGGTGGTATTCTGGGGGTGATTTTTACTTTCTTCTTTTCTGTATTGTTTGCATTTTCCTTTCCTTTTTCAGACTCACTTAGCCTACAGAGCCAGAATGAGAAGCTAGATTATCTAACTCCTTCTCTGGGCCTCATAAGAGCCAGTGGGGAGGCTGGGGGGGTGGGGGGTGGGAATCATTTTTACAAACAAAATCCTATACCATTGATTCAAAATTAGAGTACATTATAATTATAATAAACTAAGGCACTCCAGTATTTCAACCTTCATTTCCTCAGCTGTAAAATGGGAGTATTAATGACCCCACCAGAGTCATGATTATTACCAATGTGATTAAGAGGGCTGTGGTGGTATTACACGTCTGTCTCTTTCCAGTGAATTAGAACCTTAAAAGAGTCACTTCCCATCTCTGAAGTCAGAGGCTTCTCTGGGAAATGGAGTTCATTAAACCCTTGCAAAGTTGATATAAAGATTGGTTAAAATAAACTATTAGAGCACATGATAAAGAACCTAGTGTTCAATGCATGATAGATACTGCTACTAATTTCTGATACCAGTATTAATTATTATTGTCACTTTTGTTGTTACTCTCATGCAATTATTGTGTGAACCAGATAATACCTTTAAAATAGAAGATCTTCAGATTTTAGATATTATGACCACTGTCATTGTTTTTAGCTGTACTTATAACACTGGAAATTATAAGACCTCAATTAGGGATGATTTAAGCCCAAGATGTTAATTGATACATTAATTGATACAGGGATATCCAGTATAAAATCTGTATTTCTTTTCTAGTAGCAGAATCTCAACAGAATTCCAGTTCTGTGATATTTTTCAACGTCCCTTTCAGCTAGGTGGGGTCATGTGACCAGCATGACCTTCTGGCCAACAAAGGGGTACCCCAAACTAAGATGGGGACTTCTGGCTGGGCTGTTTTTAAAAACTTGAAGGAGCTGGGGAGGGAGCCTCTTCCTTTTCCCCTGTTCTTTCCTGCTGCCTTTGTAATGGCAGAGCTTCACCACCTCTGGGACTAAGAGGTAACCCCAGTTTGTGGCCTTGCATGGTGGAGGAACAAGGGCAAAGCGTCTGAGGCCCTGACTGATACTGACATACAGTCCTGCCCAATGTCCCGCCGGTCTTCTTTAATACAAGAAAATAAACACTTGTATGTTCATGTCCCTCTATTTCTTAGCTCTTGACTAATCCAGTCTTACCACTTAGGGCTTTGGCATACTTCTTCTCATTTACCATGGATTACTTCCAATATTTTTGTCCCTTTATGGTAAAATTCTCTTCTAGCGTAACAGATAAATAAGTTGACTCAAATTTAAACTGGGCCCTTGAGCGAATCAAGAAACAAAAGCCTTCATAGTAAGTGCAAAGACAAATGTATGTTGTTCCTCGACATGCATTTTAGGCTTATTTTGAAGATGAAATTGGTTTAAAGAAAGGAATAATTGGCATGTGAGGTAGGTCTGCTGCCTGTGTTCCATCAGCATAGGTCTCCCAGTCCAGTTGCTTATCCTGTGGTTGATGTTACTTTAGTGCCAATAGAAGTATGTGGTGTGTGCTCTCCTGTTCAATATGGGGTTTTTCTAAAGGTGGCACCAGTATTACCTTAAAGCCATTGTGATATTTTCCTTCAAATAGATGGTCGTACAGTGAATCTGGTGGGTTTTTCATATGTATTGACCAAAGAGAGGCCATATGAATACATTTTCAAAGAATGCTTAGTGCTTTTCCCCTCTACTTAAATGGACTCTGTCAAGTAGACCATGTGAGCTTAAATACTAGAAACGGAGAAAAAGGTAAAAATGTGCTAATTCAGATTAACACCCCCGCAATACACATACACAAAACAGCTGCCCATTTGAATGGTTCACTGGCCACCAGGATCAGGTGCAGGCTGTATGAAGAGTTTTGGGATAATTGACCTTCCATGTGAATAAATTAGAATAGATTAGATTTGATTGACCATATAACAATTTAAATCATAAAAAAAGCCTCCTTTTCTTTCTGTTTTGTGTTGGGTCTCAAAGGTGATTAACCATGTGTTTTTCATGTTGGAAGGCTTTCCTAAACACAAATTAGCAGACTAGGAAGGAGAAGGTAGTATTTACATGTGCAGTTTTTTTTTAAATTAAATGACTTGAAGGACTAGGTGACAGACTGAGTAGCTTAAAGGCATTCTAGAAAGGCAGTGTGTTCTGAGTGTTTTAATGTGCATCGACTCTTTCCTTCCAGCCCTCAGTGGGATTGTTCCTATAATTTTGGTGCCTGGGCAGTTGGGATGTGACTGTTCTCAGGATGCCTTCTGCGCTTCTGACCTTTGTTCAACTAAGGACGCGCGCACATGCATACAGTGTGCCATGATGAGGACCATGCCGTGTAAGCAACAAATACAGAGCCATGGAATTTCAGATCTGGAAAGGACCCAGTGAGTTTGCTCCCTTTACAGGTGAGGAGACACACGGGCAGTCAGAGTCTGATCGTAGTCTGTCCTCAGACCAGAAACTGTGCTGCTGATGTCGTGTAACGCATAGATCTGTTCTTACACGTGGAGGCCCTAGCCCTGTCTCTGCACTTATTGATGAAATGCTTTATTCACGTTAGATAAACAGGAGGAGAGAGGTAATTCCTAATTCGTAGGGTCATTTTGATTGAAATGAAACGAATGTCTATAAACCACTCTTTCAGTTATTATTGCTGTAGAACAAACCACCCTAATACTTCGTGGTTTAAAACAATAGCTATTTGGGGCACCTGAGTGGCTCAGTTGGTTAAGCGATTACCTTCAGCTCAGTTCATAATCCCGGAGTCCTGGGATTGAGTGCTGCATTGGGCTCCCTGCTCATTGGGTAGCCTGCTTCTCCCTCTCCTCCCTGCTCCTGCCTTCTCTCACTACCTCTGTGTCTCTCAATCCAATTAAAATAAATAAATAAATAAATAAATAAATAAATAAATAAATAAATAAATAAATAAATAAATAAAGCTCTTCTTATTTTCTCATAATTCAGCAGTTTGAGCTGCAGTCAGGTGACCCTTTCTTCTACTCTTCTTGGTGTTCACTCTGACTGCATTCAGCTGGCAGGTTGACTGGTGCCTCGGGTCAGCTGTGATTGCTGGGGCCACTGAGCTCTTGCTCACACCACGTTGTTTGAGGTCCTCCCCCTGTTCATGCGGTCTCTCCACATGGTCCCTTCTTATGACCTTTCCAACACTCTCTTCTGTTATAGTAGTAGTTCTAAGAATTGCTTTCATTGTTTCATTGTTACTGTTGTAAGTCAGCATCGATGGAAAATATTTCATAAAGAAGTTATAAAAGATAAAATAATTTTATTTATAAATATCAGTTAAATCGAAGACATCACTATCCACAATTTCTGGGATATCTTCTGTAAAACTACAGCTGGAAACACATTTTTTTTTCAGTAGGGCATAGAAGAAATGCCCTAGTTTAGCAATTCCTCAGGAAATTCCCCAGTCCTCTCATTCAGGCAGGCCTGGGTTGGGGCCAGAGACTACATTTCTAATCACTGTGACATTGAGAATTATAAAATTGAAATTGTTTAAGTTAAAGATTATTTCTGTATATTCTCACCACTAAAAGTACTTTATAGTTCCCACATATATCACTTTAGAACATTACATTTTTAGGAACAGCAAGAAATTTAAAATCTCTTTTCTCCCATTGTGAGTCCTCACCTGTATTTAGGTGATTTTCATGCTGCTGATGTAGAGAGCTACACTTTGAGAAGTCAGGCTAGCTAGACTCTACAACTCAGAGGTCTCAACTAATAGTAGCATCCAAAACTAGATGTCATTAGGTGGCACCATTCTATTAAGAGCAAGTTTACTGAATGGTTTTTTGGAGGTTATTTGGAAAATGTTTGGATTTGATGAGCCTTCCCTGTCCCTTGTTCATAGTGTTATTGTATGACTGTTTAAACATTTTTCTTCTTGCAAAGGCTCTGCCTTTCTAATTCTAAAAGTTAGATATTCACAATTTTAAATTTTCAAACAGTACTAAAGGTATAAAGAAGTAAGAAAAAAATCACCTGTAGCCATTCATGTCAGTATTAATATTTGGGTATGTATTATCCCTGACTTTTCGTTTTAATATATTCTCCCCAAACACTTTCTCCTCTCTGGCAAATATGTGCATTTGCTTTTAAATATTCACAACTTAAAGTCTTCAAGCAACTTTTAGGTTTAGCTATTTTGCTTGAGAGAGAAAGATACCGTGATCTATTTTTGCTAATATGTTTTAAACTTTGCATTATTTATAGTCTTTCCTTAGAAGCTTGAAATTAAATTTTCTTTCCTTACTGACTTTGATTCTTGCCTGTCTGGCTTACATTGATTTCACCTCCCTGTGCTTCTAATGTAGCCTGAAATTACCATACTCTTGTTTGAGTTGAGTATGTTTTTCCTGTGCCCTCATATACCATGCGCAGCACAGCAACCCTTTTCCTATCATCAGCGACATCTCCCCCTACTATCCAAATGCAATCCAGTGTTCCAGAAAAAAAAAAAAACTTTTGAATGAGGGTTTATGCTGGGACTGAGTAGGCAAACACCTTGTTCAGTAACATTTGAGGACCATCGATTTCCTCTATTGGGGAGCCTATTTTCCTGTGGTTTCTCTGCTATCCCTTCTTTAAGATCTGTCTGTATTATGACCCTTGCATATAATGGACCATACATTTTTGACCCAGTGAATTGTTGGTTGATTAGTAACAGGGCATGAGGTTTATGCTTGAATATTGGGAAGAAGTGACACTGTGGCCAGATGGATACCAGAAATCCCCCATATTTTTTTTCTTAAAGATTTTATTTATTTATTTGACACAGAGAGATCATAAGCAGGGGGAGCGGTGGGGAGGCAGGCAGGCAGAGGGAGAGGGAGAAGCAGGCTCCCCGCAGAGCAAGGAGCCTGATGCAGGGCTCGATCCCAGGACCCCGGGATCATGACCTGAGCCAACACAGCCACTTAACCCACTGAGCCACCCAGGTGCCCCAGAAACCCCCCATATTTACCATACTTTTGTTCACATCTCACTGGCCAGAAAGCAGTCACGTGATCCAAGTTGAAAAGGAGACTGAAAAACATCATAGAATTGACATCCTGTTGAGATTCTGCCATTAAGGAAGAAACAGGGAATTACTCCTTGGTATTCTAGGAGCTCAGCCATATACCAGTGGATATCTTGGCAGTAGATCATCCCTGATTGAAGACTTATTACTTTCAGTAATAGAAGTATAGCTAAAACTAATAACAGTGGTAGTAGCCCCTTAAATTTGAAGAGCACTGGACAAAACAGTGTTGGGTACCACATATATATATGCCCAGGGCAGAGGGAGAGATGTATGGTGAGGTCCTAGAATGTTGTGATGTCCCAATGGGATAGGAACACAAGGTAGTGGAATAAAAATGGACAGATCTACCCTTTCAGGTACCCATATTTGAAATCTTTAGTCTTCATCTTCTGCACTTTTTCTGCCACGTTCCCTAACAAGATCTCTACCCCATTTGTGTTTTCCTTCACCCTGTCCTGGAACACATTCTAGTGTATTTTGATTACAGTGATTATCCTAACATTGAGAATCATAACATTAAAATTATTCAAGTTGGAAAGTTAATTTCTTCATACTCTCCCCACCAAAGTGTTTTACATTTTTAATATACATCACCTTAGAGCATTTCATTTTTAGGATCAGGAAGAAATGAAAAATGTTCTTTTTTCCTCCAGTCTGATTCTGGAAAGTAAGCTCCCTTTTTAGACAGTGGTTTAAACTGGGTTGATTAGGCAGACATGCAAGATGCTTATAATGATTTATGCCCCAAATCCTAAGTATATATCAAAAGCAAAATAGTGCCTGACTGGCAGGAGAATGAGCCAAATGACCTCTACTTACTCAAAGGATGAGCCAGAGATTTTTTTAGTGTCCTTTTTCTCTTAATCCACAAAACTCGATTTCAAGTTATCTGCTGTATGTGCCAGGTACCATTCCAAGTGCTAAAGATATGTGAGTGAGTAAGATACTATCTCCTTACTTCACGAGCTCATAATTTGGTATGTTTCTTTTGCTATTTTTATTCAGTTCTAAGCCAAATTCTTATAAAATCTTGCAAATGAAAATAAAAATTTGCATCTGCTTAAGCCTAAGGTTTTTGTTTAAGCAATATATATCGATTCTAAGGCTGTTGTCAGTCAGCCCTATAAGATCTAATTTTTTAAATAAGTTTTGTGTAAGAACAATGGACAGTAATAGACATGCTTACCATATTTGAACCTAAAAGTGTAACCATGACAACCTTGGGAGTTTGCCCAAATGCATTTCAGCATCCTGGGTGTGTCCAGATCTATTTCTACCATTTGCAGTCAGAATCGTGTTTGAACTGGATACTACCATTTGTAAGTGTTGTGCATGTAACCAGTGAACACACACATTTTTGAGAGGCATAGCCTTTTGATGAGGCTAGTGGTTGATAGGAATCCTTTATCAAAGAGTTTGCCACTATCTGAGGACAACAGTGTTGAAAGGTTTTTCTTTTCCCCCTGCTTTCTAATTTTTAGCCAGGTGACCAGAAAGTGGGGACAAAAAAAAGCATTGTCACACTCAACATTTTCTTCGCATCATTTCTCTGAAGAAGAAAATGCTCACATAACTCAAGCATTGTAACATTTGAAATCCGGTGTTATAGTCCTTGCTGACAAACTGAGAAGTAATTAAAGAAATGTAGTGAGGATGAAGGGCAATGCAGAAGAAAGAAATTATGGATTTCTAGGCTGCCATAAGTTTAAGGAACTTAAAGGAAAGGGAATAAGAAGGGCTACTATAGACCTTGATCTCTGCTTCCATTTGAAAAGAAAGTAATACCAGATGCTTCCTTTAAAACACATAAGATTGCACAGTTGTAAGCTGCTACTGATTTGGCTAGGAGACTCTTAAATATATACATGAGATCTGCAAAATTAAAATGGTGTTCATGACTTGTAAACAAAGCTACTAATTGAACTATAATTCAAAAATGCAGACCAGAATAGAATTTCAGCTACTGAATGACAATTAGATGAATTTATTAGATGTTATGTCTGATACACAGAAGTCTTGGGTGGGATGTAGTAGTCTGCACATGATAGACACTCAGTAAGTATTTGAATGCAGGGTGGGAAGAGATGAAAAGAGGAGGGGAGAAACAGTAAATTTGATAAGGGACTTGTGATAATTAATTTAGATGACTAATTGAAGGTTACCTCTTTTCTACATGTAAGAAAGGGTTTTATGAACTAATAGAAGAAAAAGTATTTTTTATCTGTTAAGAGAACTAATTCTTGGCAACCCGTTAATCAACACAGAAGCACTTATTTACATAAAATCAGTGCACTAATTATAGATCAGTCTCATCTTTGTGAAAGTAAGCCGAAAGGTTTAGAAAATATTCAAATAGTTATAATTCATGGTCATACTTGGAGTATGTTTGAAGCTTACAGCATTTAAAAATATTATGTTAATAAATGTAAAAAAATAAAAGTATTATAATTTGTGGTGTTTATCAATGTATACTTTTTCACTGCCCAAGTTCATAGGAAGGAATGGAGATCTCCTACTAGGCAACATGAAGTAAGGGAGTGAACTATAGGGGTTCTTGAACTTGGTTATATCAGAAGCACCTGGGGAAGTTTTTGGTTTTTATGGAAGAGGGGGGGTCTTTAGAGATTCTTTTTTTATTGTTGTGGAGTAAGATGGAGCAAAGTATCCTTCCAACGTTCCAAGATAATTCTAATGAGTTGAGAATAACTGGGCTAGACTAAGAGTCAATTAATCTGGCTTCTATACCAGAAAACTGACTTTCTTTCCCCCACGACCTTGAACAACTCATTTATTTATCCTTTTGTTTATCCCTCGGATTCTGCACCCTTTCAGTAACAGAGCTGGAGTATAACAGTAGTGTTAAGTATTTAGAAGTTTTATGAGCAGATTGTTAAACTGTTGGTAACCTGAAATTGGCCATGGAGATCTTATTTATACCATAGAAACTGGCAAACACTACAAGTCAGGGCTTACTACAGCCACCCCTCCAGAGAGCCAATTTACCACCAGCATGCCACAAACTACTCTGTCTTTAAAGTCTTTTCAGACTTTAAGGCTCTATGAATCTATGATCTGTTGCTTAAAAGTAATCTTGTATCATAGACATTCTGAGGGATTTAACTATTATTTAAAGTAATTCCATGATATAATTATTCTCAGAAATAGAAAGTATGAGGAAAAGCATGAAAATTTGTCTCTTTTAGAGTAGTCGTTTTAATAGAGTATCTTTGTGTTGATTGTGTCAAGAACCTCAAGGATGCCAGAAAGGGGATGCCCGCTAGGGAAACATAATAGAAAGGTGCTGATACCTAGCTTAACATTTTTGAAGGTATTCCCTTACAGATTATTTTAAATCTGCTGGATTTTTGTTTTATCATTCCTTTCTAAAACAGGATGTTAGAAATATTTTCATCTTGGCAGTTTAAAGACTTGCTTACCAAAAGATTTAGTATTTCGCTTAGTTTATCAAATAGAAATTTTGACCTTGTAAGTATTGACTCATTTATTTAACTCACTTATTAAAATATTTGAGCACTTGTCGCTGAGGAGGTGACATTTGAGTTGTGTTTCAACAAATGAGTAAGGCTTGGATAAAAGGGGTATAGGGAATGTATTAAAGCAGCAGAAACCACAGATTGCAAAGCATTCAATCATGAAAGGTGTTGGAAGAAACATACATGTGCTCCATCAAGGCTGCTGGCACACTGAGACAGGGAGTAGAATGGTTCAGCAATAGAATGTGAGAAATTTCTCTCTGCTACCATTTGCTTACCTATAAACTGAGAGTCAATTGAAGGCTTTCCCTAAAGAGCTACTTTGGGGAAATAGGAGATAAAGGAAATTCCTAGGACAGCACCTAGCATGTAGTTAGCACTCAATAAAAACCAGCTGCTGGAGTTACCCTGAGGCCAAATGGGTGTATTAGGGCCAGGCTGCCCTTGGCCTTGTATCATGCTGGTTGGCAGGCAAAGTTCTAAAAGTAATGGCGACTGCAAATAGTTTATTCAGTTCAGTTGTGCACTTGTGTGGTGGGGACTAGTTAGAGATTGAGAGGAAGCTGAAGAAGGGACTGGATACAGTAACAAGCCTTCCTAGGTGGGTGAAGGAGTTAGGGAATGACCATGTTATCTTTCAGAACAGGATTTCCAAAACTGTGGGTGGGACATGTGGTGATTCTTGAGAAAATCTAGGTAGTTAAATAACAGTGTTAAAGTACCATGACTCCTGGATAGAGAGATGGGTAGAAGACAGGTGATAAAGTAAATGGGCCAAATGTCCATTGGTGGTCTCTGCATGATTGGGATATGTGTGTTCTCTGTGCAACTTATTTGACTTCTCTGAATTCTTGAAAATGTTCACAATACTATATTGGAATAAATGAGAAAGTTTATTCACTCTTTATTTCCCTTTCAGTTACTGAGCATTTCAAGAAAGTCTCCTGTGCTAACGTGGCTTAACACTTTGCTTTGGCTCGGAGCCAGTAGCAGGATGTCTCTAGCTAGAATTTAATAAAAATACTGTATTTTTTTCCCATTTCTTTTATTATTTTAATTCATAGTAATTCATACAACTTTTTTTATTGTTGATAGTGATACCATTCCCTCTTCAAGTAATGTATTTAGGTTTTAAGATATTCAACAAATAGTAGACAAATGGTGCATGGGTGCTGGGAAAAACAAAAAATCATAGGGCTAGTATGCACGGAACTGCTCTAGGAAAAGGTTGGTTACTGAAGAATTTTAAGTGTCCTAATTAATATCCCAGAAATTCTGTTATTCATCTTCTGCTCTTTGTATGACCACAGAATGAACATAGTTTGTAGCTTCCTGTGGCCACATGTGGTGATGGCTGCCTCTCCCCAGGTTCAGATTTTCTTCAAAAGCCCATGAAAGCTAACTTCTAAGAGAGAGCTTTTTGCTTGTCCATTACTTAAGATAGGGCACTCTCTACTTGCTTTTGGAAAACACTGACTTATTTCTTGGGGGAGAAAAGGATATGTGTATATATGTGTGTATATGATATGTTTATATTTACTTATGTCTATTTTTTCCTAAAATAAGAAAGAGCCACGTAAATAGAGTGATTCGCCAAGCCGTGGATTAGATTTTAATCTGTTTGTCACAGTCACTTTTTCTTCATTGAATTTTCTTTTCTTAATAGAATTTGGAAAATATTGTAAAGTACATCACTTCTACAAAGTAAATATGCAATAATGTGTTTCTGTAAAAACAAAAAGCAAGAAATATTCACCAAGTTAGGCAGTGTTTTTATATTACTTCCATCTGTCTATTTGAGGATTTTATGTTCATTACTATGTCAGTGGAATTTGAGATTTTCTTCACCATTAGAATTAACAGGAACAAAGACAAGCAGAAAGACTGGAGGTTACCCACTAAAAGAGGAAACTTTTTTTACACATATGCAGAAATGTGATGTTCTCATGTGCTGTTTAAGCAATTTAAAAGTAGATTGTTTCCAGAACCAATTATAGGCAGAATTGAGGTGTACATTTTCTCAGTACATGCACTGATCTGTTTACCTGCACATCCATATAAATGTGTGTGTGTCCCTCTTAATTGTTCTTTAAATGAATGGCCCATCCTCTGTGAGTTCTTCTGTGACTTAAATTTTCACCTAATAATAGATCTTAGAGATATTTTTATGTTAACATATGTGAAATGACTTCATTCTTTTTCAAGACTGCATTTTTTATATCATAAAGTGAATATCTGATAATTTATTACAAAGCCCTATCTTGATGGAGATTAAGTTTTTCATAGTTTCTTTTTCCAGCGAATGTCACTAACTTTATGTGTCTTTATGAAATTATATATTTCTGATAAGTTGTTCGAAGTAAAATTGCTAAAAGAATGTATGAATATTTTAACTTCAACTCCTTTTTAAAACAAATTGTCTCGAGTTTTTATGAACTTTGTTCTGTATTGGCAAATATGTAGACTTGTGATATAGTTTTTATTAGTGGCCTAATATTCCAGTAGTGGGAGTTCAGGTTTCCTCTTCAATTATCTTGCTTATATTTGCTTTGTCTATACCTTGTGTTATAGTCTGTGTTCCTTAGCAGCCCACATTCCTTCCCACTACCCTCCCTGTCCCTACATTCAAACCAGAAGTTTATTGATTTTTGTAGCTAACTCTATCTGTCCCAGTGCCTGCCAGGTGATAATCGCTCAGTGAATATTGGAGAGGTTGTGGGAAAAACTGCAGTCATACACACTTATAAAATCATACTATTTTTTAAAGATTTATTTATTTGAGAGAGAGAGAGCACCTAAACGTGCCAGTGTGAGCAGGGGGAGGGGCAGAGAGAGGGGGAGAGAGAATCCTCAAGCAGACTCCCCACTGAGCACAGAGCCAGATACAGGGCTCAGTCCCAAAATCCTGAGACCATGACCTGAGCAGAAATCAAGAATCAGACACTTAACCGACTGAGCCATGCAGGCAGCCCAAAATCGTACTATTTTTTATATTTAAACAATTGTTTTTCTGGAATGACTTGATAATATTTCTCCTCATTGCTGATATTCAACTTTCTGGTGAATCTTGTGTTTAATTGCAGTATCTTATGGTACTTCTAGTATTATTGTACTTGGGAAATGAAGTAGAAATCCTTAGAAGGGAGTAAGTAAAACAATTTTTTAAACATTAACTCTGTTTTATAGACCTTGAATTTTAGCATGCTATCCAGTTGAGAGTGATTCTTGTTAACATATGCATTTTGAGAATACACATTAAATAAAACTAGTGAACCAAAGTACAGTGTATTTTCAATAGCTAATTGCTAGTGATGATTTTTAAAATTTGTTCGAAGAACTGCCATTAATCTTTAGATTTTAATCAAACATAGGTGATTATTTAAAATTTTCCCTCTTATTAAAAAACCGCTAATGGAAATCAGTAATTAATAGCTATTCCGGGTTTTAAAACTGGCAATTAAAGGGGCATTTGGATGGCTTAGTCATTTAAGCCTCTGCCTTTGACTCCACTTGGGTCATGATCCCAGGATCTTGGGATCAAGCCCCCCATCAGGTTCCCTGCTCAGCAAGGAGTCTGCTTCTCCCTCTCCTGCTGCCCCTCCCACCTGCTCATGCGCTGGCATGCACAGGCACTCTATCTCTCTCTCAAATAAATAAATAAAATCTTAAAAAAAAAAACTTAAAATTGAAAAACTTAAAATGAACAGTGATTTTCTTAGCTACATATATTTTTTTTAAAAAAGTGAAATGTCCTTTTCATGACCAACATGCTTTCAGTATCTGGCATTGTTTTGCCTAAAAAGACTTGCACATATGTATATACCAGATAGATCTAATTATTTATTATTTATGGATGTGACTCTTCTATTGAGAAGGGGATACACAATTTGGATTTGTATTTTTATTTAGTCTGAATGAGGACTGGGAAATGATTAATGACAGGGCAATATTTCTTGTCAAGTTGTGAATAAATATGTTTAGCATTAGTATAGCTGTTTACAAACAAGAAAACCCATACTGCTTGCCAAGCACTTGATTAAAAAATGTATTCAATTCATCACACAGTCTCCGTAGGAAAGATCTTTACATTTGTATGGGTTGGCATTTAGTAATTAAATCTCTTTAAACATTTTAATTAGGCTGAAGGCCACCCAAAGCCTTTGCTCTCATCTTGAAAACGCTTTGAGCCATAATGGGCATAAAGCTGTCGGGCAGCCCTTGCCATTTTCACAAGTCTGAAATCCGGAGCACTGCTTCTCAAGCTCCTGGATGCCTCAGACTCACCTGAAAAGCCTGGTTAGAGCTCAGATTCTTGAGCCCACCTTCAGGAGATTCCAAGTCAACAGCCTGCTCTGGGGCCTTTGGAAGGAGCTCCAAGCCTGTACTCAGGCTGCTGGTCCAAGGATCATGCTTTGGGAACCGCTGGACTAGGAAATTCTGTTGCAATTTAAAAGAAGACAACCTGATTGATTTTCTCTAATGTTTTTTTTTTTTTTTTTTAACCAAATCTTAAAGACACTTCCATTTAACAAGTATTTCGGAATTTTCAGACCTAGATACAATTAAGTAATAAAATGGCAAAAAGGATTTTTGTATAAGCTTTGGGAGTGGGAACAGAAGCACACCAGAATGGCTGCCCCTCTCTTTCTCTTCTTTTCATTCAGAGCGGAAGAAACCTTCCAGAAGTTATTCTTAGTTCCTTTCATGCCCTGTCCACCTTCCCTCACAGCAAGTGTATCAAAGTCCCTGTTCAGCTGTGTCTCCTTGGGCGAATCGCTTTATATGCTGTTACCTCTTATTGCTTTGTGACAAAATACAAATTTACCAGCTTAAAATAACACTTATTATGACTTAATTTTCCACGGGCTGGAAGTGGGAGCAAATTTGGCTACGTGGTTCGGATTCCGGGTCTCTTAGGAGGTTGCAGGCTCTGAAGAATTTGGAACATATGGTTTCAAGCTCATCGTGAGGGTATTTGTAGGAGACTTCAACTCCTCGCTTTGTGGGCCTCTCACACCAGGAGCCCAAGGCCACAGTCTTTTTATAACCTAATCTCAGAGGGACATTTATGTTCACTAGAAATGAGTTTACAAAGTCCAGCGCACACTTACATAAGTTTCATCTCCTCAAGGGAATATCAGAGAAGTTTGGGACATATCCTTAAAACCATCATACTATACTAGCATCGTTTCCTCATCCATAAAATGAAAAATGATGGGAGCTCAATAATGGTAGGAATTAAGTTATGATGATCATCATAATTGAATTTCATCATCATCATTCCTTAAGAACTTTATACCCAACCAAAGTGTCTAATGTGTGAAATTCTCCTTACCCAAATCTATATAAGCAGTCACTTTTTTTAAAAGCCCCCTCCTTTTCTTCAATGAAGAAACTACACCTGATATAAAACCAGACTTCATACAATTAAGGAAGTTGTAGACTGCTATCATTATGATTATGGATAAGAACATGTATAATTATTATTGAATAGAATTGTTTTGATTTCAATAATAGTTAAAAGAATAAATTGCATTACCAGGTGGGGTGTGTCCCTCTAACATAGAAGGATGGTGACTCCATTAGGTACTTTAAAAGTCATCATTCCATTTGGCCCTGTAACCCACCTCTGCAATTTTGTCTTAAAAAAATAATGCTGTTGGGGGACCTGGGTGGCTCAGTTGGTTAAGCTTCTGCCTTGGCCTCCATTCGGGTCATGATACCAGGGTCCTAGGATCAAACCTCGGCATCAGGTTCCCTGCTTAGCAGGGAGTCTGCTTCTACTTCTGCCTCTCCACCCCCACCGGCTTGTGCTCTCTCTCTCTCTCTCTCAAATAAATAAAATCTTTAAAAAAAAAAATACATAAAACATAAAAAAAATGCCCAAATTATTGATGCAAAAAGATGTTGGGGTACCTGGGTGGCTCAGGCAGTTGAGCATCCGACTTTTAGTTTTGGCTCAGGTTGTGATCTCATGGGTCATGAGATCTAGCCACATGTCTGGGTCCGTGCTCAGCAGGGAGTCTGCTTGAAGATTCTCTCCCTCTTCTCCCTCTGCCTCTCCCCCTACGCACACATGCTCACATGCTCTCTCTAATTAATTAATTAAATTAAAAAAAAAGATGTTTAGCACAGAATAGTGTTGCTTTTGATGGCCTCCAAGATGGCCTCTAATCATTGATCCTATCTTCTGATATTCATGCTCTTGTGTACTTCCCTCCCACTGCAGGGGCACTGACCCTGGTGATTCACTTCTACCAAAGAGAAATGAAAGATGAGGTTATGAAAAGGCTATGGCTTTTGTCTTGGTGACTGCTTTTCTCTTTCTCTCTCTTTTTAATGCACTGTAGGTATGATTTTAACTACACCTGACATCAGTCTTCTTTTCACCCCAGAAATATACCAAAAGGAAATATTCAGAGTAATGACGTTCTTTGTCTTTGAGTGTTAGGAGTATATGTGATTTGGTCTATTTTTCTTTGCTTTTCTATTTCCTGTCGATATCATGTATTTTTTTACAATGGAGAAACATGTAGAAAGAGCAAGAGAAACAAAAGAAAAAACAAAGGAAAAGGACAAAGTACATGTAGGTGTTTCTTTATTTTTAAAGATTTTATTTATTTATTTGACAAAGAGAGAGAATCACAAGTAGGCAGAGAGGCAGGGGGAAGCAGGCTCCCTGCTGAGCAGAGAGCCCGACGCGGGGCTCAATCCCAGGACCCTGAGATAATGACCTGAGCCAAAGGCAGAGGCTTTAACCCACTGAGCCACCCGGGCGCCCCCATGTAGGTGTTTAAACACATGTAGCATTTGAGAAGTGTTTGATTATTTAGGGAGAAACACTTGTGAATTTGTGTGTGTGTAATTAAATACTTCCAAGGAAAATATATAATTTAATTTAAGATTATGTAATATTTACAATTTCTGTAGGGATCAAATGTCATTGTAACAAAACAAAAGCTGGTAAGTTTTTAACTGGGTACTTGCAGAGGCAAAGTAGTGTAGTAATGTTATTGATGACAATTTAGTAACAATTTTAGTATGAGTCCTATAACTTATTCAACAGACTTTATTAGCATATATCTGCTAATTCATTTTCCCCGGATCTGAACTTCAACCATTGAAGACTTTTGAGTTGGTCTTATTTGATGATAGGATTTTTGTAAATGACAGTCAGTGGTGCTTTGCTGTCTTGTACTCTCTCTCTTCCAGTCATTTCTGTAGTATGTTGATGCCTTTCATGATAGTCAGTACCATCTCTTGTGGGGCTCTCCTTTGGACTCTGCTCCTGCTCACTGCAGTAGGGGTGTCTGGCAAGCAGACACAGCATTAAATTGCTTTAGGTTGGTTATGTCCAGACACCTTTTCTCTTGTAAGAACTAAAAGCAAGATTTTGAGTTTTTTGTTTTGTTTTTTTCTTGTTCGGTATAAGCAGTGGCATTGTGTTTGGAAAAATAGGGGGTTTTTTTCCCTCCACTTTTGAGCCTTTTGTTCTTGAAATTGAGTATACAATTGAGCCATTGTTCTGAAAATAAAGCACTTTGCTAAGATATGAGTTCAATACATGCATTTCTGTGATGCTGGCAACAAACCTTCACTCTTCGCACTTTATTTTCAAAATTGGTCAGACCAAATGGAATAGTCTTCAGAGTACCAAATTTACCAGAATTCCAAGTTTTCAAAAATATATCTATACTAGAACATATGCATCTTTCTGACAGCAAATACAATTTCAGAGGCCACTTTTGGGGGATTCCATTTTTCATACACTCATGTTTCAGACAATATTAGTAGAGCTTTGCTTCTAAAATTCAAGAGGAAGAGAACATTAAACTATATTAAATGGTCAGTGTAAATTCCATTTGGCTGCATGCATATTTGTTTCTAAGTGAGGTTATTTAATTGAAAAGAGCATATAATGTTCTCTTGTCTGTACTTAGTTTAAAAAAAAAACTGATTGATTGCTTTTAGAATCCATTTTCCTTTTAAAAAAATCACATCATAAAAAAATGTTTCCTTTATTTTGACTAGCCTTTCTATTCCTATAGCCTTAGAGCCCATATGTGTGGATGCTATAATGGGCTAAAATACTGTGTATTCTTTTTAATCTATATGATGATTCATATATATTTTCCCCACTGAGCCTTAAGAGCTGCTTCAATTTGAGCCGTGTAGTAATTTTGCATTTTCATTTTCTCTGATTTAACTGATGTCTATAAATAAAGGCCAAAACTTACTTTAATAATAAAAAACCCATTATCACTGTGTGATGGAGATAACGTATTATCATTACTACCATTAACAACTGCTGGTGTTAATAACACATATTTTCTGTTTCATCCCAGTGCAACCTGCATTTAAAGCAAAGAATTGAAGTATGTGTGTGTGTGTGTGTATATGTGTGTGTGTATATATATATATATAGTCTTTTAAGCTTATTCTCTCAGTGTTTTGTTCAAAAGGAAAATAATTGTTAAAAGATCCTGAAGGCACATTGTTTGGGCTCTAAGTCAGTATTACAAGGTAGCAAACTGCGCTCATTCAAGTACACTTGTGATTTGCTGAGAATTAGAGAGAAGCTGGTCCTCCAGGCTGCATCAGCTGTAGGTACACCACCCAGTGGAGGAGAGAGGTTACTGTAGCTCCCCACTGAAGCAAATTTATAGATGTGCAAGTAAGTGACAGAAAAACCATTATAGGGTTGACCTTGAATCTTTTGTACTTCATTTGGAAACACAAGTGAGTCAATCATAGGTTTATGTATTTAACTATTATCAGTTAGTTATGATGGACCCACAACAGATGGGACAGAGGAAGAAGGAGTATTTGAGAAAAGTATAACATATGACCTTGGACTTGACCCAGCCCTTCCTGGATATAGTTCTCTGGCCCATTTATTTGGAATGGAATGAGGAAAAAAGTAACCTGTGCATCTCATCTTGACACATGGCATGTATGTGCCAATGTATGTAAAAATTAATAAGCAAAGAAGGAAATGCAGTTTTTTAATGAAGTATTTGCTTTGTATTCTCATTTTACCACCATCACCTATCTCCCCAACCAGTATAAAATTTCACTGCTGGCTTTCTCCTCCCCACTCAAGTGTTCAAAAATAATTTGGATATCTCCTTGTTTGGTACCCTGTACTCAGTTTTGAATTTATTTTAGTTTCATGATTCTGTAATTCAACAGTTATGGTCATCATCCTTTGTGTGTGTGTGTGTGTGTGTGTGTGTACTTTGTTGCCTTTCAAAGAGCTTTTTTTTTTTTTTTAAGATTTATTTATTTATTTATTTATTTGGCAGAGAGAGTTCACAAGTAGGCAGAGAGGCAGGCAGAGAGAGAGGAGGAATCAGGCTCCCTCCAAGCAGAGAGCCCAATGTGGGGCTCGATCCCAGGACCCCGAGATCACGACCCGAGCCAAAGGCCGAGGCTCAACCCACTGAGCCACCAGGCGCCCCTCAAAGAGATTTTTAACTGATTGTTTCATGTGATTAATTTGCATATGTAGCAGTTACTTGTACCTTAATGATTTGAGGATGTGAAATCAGCACTCATGAGACCCATGTCTTCCCATGTACTTTGTCAACCTCTGAATCTGTAGTGGTATTTGTGGATTTGTATTTGTTCTTATTGCTCAATTAGACAGACTTCCCACAGGTGTAGAAAGCTTTCTTCTTCTTCTTTTTTTAAGATTTATTTATTTATTTTAGAGAGAGACTGAGATAGCACACGCACACAGAGAGGAAGAGGGAGAATCTCAGGCAGGCTCCTCGCTGAGTGGGGAGCCCAGTGTGGGGCTCAATCCCACAACCTGGAGATCATGACCTGAGCCGAAACCAAGAGTTGGACGCTTAACTGAGTGAGCCACCTAGGCATCCCTAGAAAGCTTTCTTCATGTCAGTCTTCCTTTATGAACAAAAGTCAAACTAATTATGAAACCAGGAAGAAGAGAGTTAAAAAGGTGTATGTTATAGATGTTTTTATAGAGCTAGACCTAACTGAGCATCTTGCTTCAAATTAGTTCCCTTTTCAATCCTGCACCTCACAATCCCTGGCTGATACGACCCTAGTTTAGTCTTTAGACCTTAAATTTAATTTATCCAATCTCTGCAATTATTATTAATTCCCTGAGGAACTGTCTGTCCCTCTAGGTGTTCAAGCAGTTTGCTTAATCAGCTTACATGTTAAGTTCACTTCACTTCACTCCTTAGTTTCTACCTCAATTCTCAGATCTTCAGGAGGAAATAGCCTTTCTTCCCCATACAGTGGCTGAACACAGAAAGGTCACTCGATAACTTCATCTTAGGTCATTCTCTCCTCTCTTCTACACTTAGAAAATATTTTTGTCCTTGGCACCTGTCCTCTACCTCCTCAGCCTTTCATTATTGAACCTCACACCTCCCATCTGGAATTTCTTTTAACTGAATGAAATTTGTCATTTTCACCCAATTTCATTTGAAGATGAGGTTATAACTGGTCAGTGGAATAAAAGAAAAAAACTTCAAGTAACATTTCAGCTAAATATTTTTATGAGCTCATCAAGCAGGAATTTGGGGAAGCTGTATGAAGTGGTTTTTCTTGGAGGTCAACTTTGGGATTTTTAATATGGTTATAAAGCAATGTTTTCTAAAGTGGTTGTCTTTCACAGAAATGCTGTTTTGGACTTTTACTTGAGGAAACGGCTAGAAGCAATTTCCCCCCAGAAGTACAGTGGAATGGACAGATGGTACACAGACTACGCTCTTCCTCAGAGTAGAACTGCCCAACATTACAAGGGACCACCTCAATTTTATTTCTTACCCATTTGAAGATTTAGGAAGCAAACTCAGGAGACATTACACATCCCTTATAATTTAATTCAACTCAGTAAATGTGTATCAAACTGCCATTCCTTTTGAAACTCTGACTTCGATGTTATGGGAAGGGGCTTCATGGTGGAAGGGTTACAAAAATAACCAAGATTCCATTTCTGCCCTCAGACAGATTAGGAATAAATAAATCATTTGCGTAGCTGAACATTCACAGCCAACCATCGAGTTTCCTTCACGGCTGTTTGCCCATAGTTTTAGCATTGTGTATAAGTTTGTCTCTAAAAGTAGGCTTCGGTAATCATAAAATGAGCATTATCACCTGTAGTGCTGACCTAAGCACTTGGGACTTGGCATTTATTAAGGTTATTTGTTGTCCATAAGGAATTCTCAGCCTCCTCTACCATGGAGACAGTTACTTGCTGCTTGTTTATGGAAACAAGTTTAATAAATCAGCAGAACGATGACTAGCCACCCAGTACTGCCAGATCTAAAAGTAAAGATGCGGTTGTCATCTGCAAAAGGTATAGTTGAATAGGTAGGTAGCTCCCTAGGTGGTCTCCCATTGTTAAGTCTGGTCCCTGCTAGAGCACTTTTTGACAGCTGAAAAATGCTACTGGAACAAAGGGAGTCTGAGCTGACCATCCATCATCCCTTCCTGCTA
Source organism: Potos flavus (assembly GCA_028534135.1). Classification (NCBI taxonomy): domain Eukaryota; kingdom Metazoa; phylum Chordata; class Mammalia; order Carnivora; family Procyonidae; genus Potos; species Potos flavus. The sequence continues at coordinate 29,273,763 of CM052898.1, read as the reverse complement.
TTCTTAAGGTCAGTTGCCCTCAACGTACCACCCAGGGAGAGCAAACTTGGTCTCCAGTGCCCACCCAAGCCACCAGTTGCTGACCCCTACGTGGTTATTACTTGTTTATGTTTAATTTCACTTTGAAGGTCTAACTGACTGCATTAGTGTCAGGGATATAATTTTCCCAAAGAAATAGTTTTGTCCCATTGCTTCCTGGATAACAATGCATTTCTGAAACCAAGCATTTGTGTCCATGAACAATAAAGAAAGTCTAGGTCTTGAGTTGGTGACCCCGTTTCTATTGTTAACTCTCCTGTCAAGGGCCTCTCCTCCTTGAAGTTATTTTAAAACCTGATCTCACAGCAATAGATTCAGTTTCACATGTGAATTGGTGGGCTACTTCTAAAGGAAAATAATTTTTGCCAGAAAGAGAAGAGCACTAAAAACATAAAACACATATCTGTGATTTAGATGACTACATCCATTGCTAGTCATCAAAGTATTATTTAGAGAAAAATAATCCCATCTTCTCCAATAAAAGACAAAACCTTTTTGTTCAGTCTTACTATAATAAGGCCAATAAGCAGGAAGAAATCCTATTGTAAATTACATTCCTGTTGTCATTCTATTATTTTTGATCATTTAAAGTGGGAAAATGATCCTTGGTCAAGTAGACATCTTTTACTACAGATTTTCTTTTCATTTATTTATGTATGTTTATATATTTCCTCCTATACTTGTTACCCAGTTCAAATATTACATTCTTTCACCAGCCCAGTCTAAACAAATTACTGCCCCCATGAACAATTTTAGTGCCCTGTCCTTTGTCTTAATAACACAGTTTTTGTATTTATGTATTTATTCTTTCTGATCCCTAATGCTAGAATATAAGCTCCAAGAAGACAAGGATCCTGGTGTATAAACAGCACCAGCCATTTAGTATATATTCAATTTCTGTTGTTCTAGTGAGTGATTGCACCAACCCAAGAGGCCTGAGTTTTGACTTACTATAAAGAGAAGATTTTATTTTATTTATTTGCATATATATTTTTACCCTTTGACTCACTTCACACATTTCTTCACCCCCCACCTAATTAACTCAAATGGATTAAAGACTTGAACATAAGACATGAAACTGTAAACTTCCTAGAAGAAAACATAGGTAGTAAGCTCCTTAATTTAGGTCTTGGTGATTATTTTTTTTAATCTGACACTGAAAGCAAAAATAAACAAGTGGGGCTACGTCAAAATAAAAAGTTTCTGTACAACAAAGGAAACCATCAAAAAAATAAAAGAGGGGCGCCTGGGTGGCTCAGTGGGTTAAAGCCTCTGCCTTCGGCTCAGGTCATGATCTCAGGGTCCTGGGATGGAGCCCCGCATCGGGCTCTCTGCTCAGCAGGGAGCCTGCTTCCCCCTCTCTCTCTGCCTGCCTCTCTGCCTACTTGTGATCTCTCTCTCTCTGTCAAATAAATAAATAAAAAATCTTAAAAAAAAGAAAAGAAAGAAAAGGCAACCTACTGAATGGGAGAAAATGTTTGCAAATCATGTATCTGATGAGGGATTAATATTAAGAATATATAAAGTACTTGTGATCTCTCTCTCCGTCAAATAAATAAATAAAATCTTAAAAAAAAAAAAGAATATATAAAGTATTCCTACAACTCAATAGCAAAAACACCCCCAAACAATACAGTTAGAAAATTAGCAGAGGACCAGAATAGACATTTTTCCAAAGAAGATATACAGATGGCCAACAGGTACATGAAAAGATACTCAACATTACTAATCGTAAGGGAAATGCAGATGAAACCCACCATGAGATACCACCTCACCCCTGTTAGAGTAGCTATTATCAAAAAGACAAGAAATAACAACTGCTAGCAAGGATGTGGAGAAAAGGGAACCTTTGTGCACTGTTGGTGGTAATGTAAATTGATGGAGCCACCAGGAAAATCAGTAGTAAGATTCCCCCCAAAATTAAAAATAGAATTACCATAATATCCATAATTCCACTTCTGGATATTTATCCAAAGAAAACAAAAACAATAATTCAAAAAAATGCATGCACTCTGTGTTCTTTAAACATTTTTACAGTACCCAAAATAGGGAAATAATCTAAGCGTCCATCGCTAGATGAATGGGTAGAGAAACTGTGGTGTGTGTGTATGTGTGTATAATGGAATATATACATACACACATATATATCCTTATGTATCTATATAATGGAATATTACTCAGCCATAAAAATGAATGAAATCTTGCCATTCATGACAGCATGGATGGACCTTGAGAGCATTATGCTAAGTGTCTGTCAGAAAAAGACATATATCATATGACCTTGTTTAAATGTAGGATCTAAAAACAAACAAACAAACAAACCCAAAATTCTAAGCTCATAGATACAGAGAAGAGATTGGTAATTGCCAGCGGTTGGGGCTGTGTGGATGGGGGGGAGGGTAAAATTGGGTGAGTATGGTCACAAGGTATAGATTTCTAGTTATAATATACAGCATGATCGGATATAAAATACAGCATGATAACTATAGTAATAATACTGTATTGCATATTCAAAAGTTGCTAAGAGAGTAGATCTTAAAAGTTCTCATCACAAGAAAAAATTGGGGGACTAGGGGACTATGTATGGTGACAATGTTAACTAGACTTATTTTGGTGATTATTTTGTAATATATAAAAATACTGAATCATTATATGTACACCTGAAACTAATATAATGTTATATGTCAATTATACTTTGATAAAATAAGTTCTAATTATAAAGCATTTACTATGACAGTGTTTCTCAATAATGTCAGATTTAATAACCCTTTTTATTACAAATAAATCTCTAATGCTCCCTTTAATAGCTTATTTTGTTTATCTATTACAATGAAATAAAGCATCCCAAACAGCAGTCAACCAATCAATCAATCAATCAATAAAATTAACAGTAAGGAATGTCTTATTATTAAGGAGTCAAGGATTTATAAATGAGATGTTTTGATGCTAGAGAAAAGTTTGTTTCTTTAAGTATGTTAAGTATGTTCTTTGTAATCTTATTTCAGTATTTTTTTCTCAGTAAATTATTTTTCTTTGGTAATTCAAAAGTAAATTTCAAATAAGCCCACATCTACGTTCTGAACAAATGGTGTTTGACATGACTTTTAGCTGTTCGTGCACAGAGACTTTATTAGCATTGTGAATAATAATCAGAGCAGTCTTTCAGCCAAGTCCTTTCTTGTGTTTGTATTTGCTGTCAACATTTTTTAAAGATGTTATTTTATTTATTTTAGAGAGAGTGTGTGTGAGCTGGGGGGGAGGGGCAGAGGGAAAGGAAAGCCCGACTCCCCACTGATCAAGCAGACCAGTTGCTTGGCTCTTCTCAGGACCCAGAGATCATGACCTGCGCGGAAACCAAGAGTCAAGAGTGGGACATTTAACAGACTGAGCCACACAGGTGCCCCAGTCAACCTTTTTTTTTTTAATTATATAAACCAACTTTAATGATCATAGGTGCTAACATGGTACTGGGTTTTATAAGTGATGAAATAACAGCAATGATGGGGTTTCATTGTTTGTTTCCTTGCTCTCTTTGTTTATTCGTTTTTTAGGTCAGGGAAAATGTACTTTTAACTGAAATCCTAATTTGGCAATCCTCCATTCCCGTCCAGCCCCCTGCAGTCAACCTTCTTAACATTCTCTACGAACCTGTAGTACAGAATCTTTCACGTAGCAGCTATGTGTTGCTTATTTTAAGTGAATCAGTTAGTAAATGTGTTGTGTTCTAGGTTACAGGAAGACAGGATCTGCCCAAACTAGAATTCCTCTCTGACTATACATCAGACTCCTTTTGAGCTTATGGTAACATTTTGCAGGTTTCAATTGGAGACTAAATTTCTTTTATTTTAGACTGTATGAAACTGTAGTAGCCTTAATGTTAAGCAGGACCCTGCTGTCTGGTGAGGATTTACTTCATTTTCAAGGTTCCTGATAGTAATTCTAGGGATAATTAATACACTTAAGAAATAAGTGTGAATCAATCCAGCAATAGTCCCTGTATCTTCCTCTGGGTTCCCAGAACGTTGCCTGGTGCAAGAAGGCAATACCAAATAAGAACAGGAAAGTCTTTACCCAGTAATTAGAAAGACAAGTGACATTCATGAGTCAATTAGGGAGCCACAGATCATAGTAATCTTATATGGCATTGGATTTAAAACTCACAGAGCACTTAATCCGATGTGAAGTGATGACCTGACTAAAAGTGAGGAGGAAAGAGAGGTGCTTGGGTGGGCACAATGAGCATATTCTTGGAGACAGGGGAGGTATTGAAAGGGTGGAAGAGAAAGAATAAGGCGTTTTAGATGGAATGATCAAGGAGGAGATGGTAAAGAGATTGTTCAAAGTGCATAAAAGAAGGGTGATAAGTAAGATCGTCTAAATAAGAAGAGGCCAAGAGGGACAACCGCTGTCACCTTCTTACCTGCCATTGCACTGAAGTGATGTTTATTTGGAATTTTTGTATCAAGCAACAAGGGCAGTGGCAGAACTGAGGTGATAGTGGTGATATTAGCAGTGCCCAACAGTTATTGAGCTTTAATCATACGAAAGCCTCTTCCTTTTTTGGTGGGGGGTTTTACCTGCAGGCATTGTTGTTATCATCTCAACCAAGGAGAGGAGGCTTAGAAGAAGCTCGGAATTTACTCAAGACCAGAGCTAGTAGGTTATACAGACAGAATTTGAACCCTGGGCAATTTTACACCACAGCCCACATTCTTAAATACTTTCCTGCTGTGCCCCTCTGGCCAATACACACCTGCAGGGTGGCCGTTCAGAGGCCCCCTCCTACACATTCAGTGAGGACACTGATAACCAGAGTCCACCCAAAGAAGGATAATTGGGATGATAAAGAATCCTTGAATCCCTGTGAAGAGAAAAGAGACATCAAGAAGATAATCAAGTTTGTGAGAAAAAGTGATAAATGTAGCCTTCTATCCCGCTTTGTTTGCTGCTTCTTTCGTCCCAGTGGGCTGAGTTCCCTCACCATTATATATTATAAAGATTGGGGAATTTTGTAGAAATGTTTCAGCAGATTAGACAGTTATCCTAAATGGGTGAGACTGTGTTTACCGGTGACAAAAGAGTTCCTAAGAGATGTCATTCAGTGGCCTATTTTGAATGAGAGAACATTTGCTTTTATATTCCACTCAAGCAATTCTCGAAGATGAGTACAGAGGAAACGAAATTATGGTATCTCTCCATTTCTGCAGTTGCTTGTGAGCCAAACACATGAGATCCTTTAGAGCCTTCAAGAAGGGGGAGAAGAGGAGGGGCTGGTATACGGTTAGTATTTGTTTTAGTCCTGCTATTAGTCAAGACTTAAATGATAGAAATGTGGCATTTCATTTGTTCTAGAATGTCGATTGCAAGATATACCCACTGTTTTAATAGCAATGTTTCAGGGACAAAACACCTTCAGTACAGGAGGATATCCATTCCAAGATGGATTCCGATGTCAGAAATGTTAAAATATCTAAAGGATTCTGTCTTAGAATAGAGGGAATAAGAAGGAAGTTCCACCTCAGCCTTTACAAAATCTTGTGGTGAGTGAGGGACATTTTGGCAAAGGCAATTTATTTTGTGGGTATTTGGACTTCAAAAGATGAAGGAGAGATATGGAAGACAATCAAAGGGCAGGCATAGAAAGGGCCCAGAGGAAGTTAGTGGATATGAGGAAGAGGGAATTCTAGTGTGAGGACTTGGGTATTCTTACCAATTCAGCCTAATCTTTAAAGGATCCTGTAGGAAATCCTTCCACAGGGTACACCTGTTAACCACCCTTAAATAAGACCCAGTCAGCCTTGGCAGCCCAGTCCAACAAAACCTACCTCATCTGTCTTCATAGACAGGGGGCACATCGCCCTCCCTCCCATTCTCAGTTCTAGAGGCTTCAGCCTGATATCATGGGTGTCCTCATGAACTTCTGACTTTTAACCATCCCCCTTGCTGTAGATAAAGAAGCTTATTCAGTGTCAACACTGCAGATGCTTTATGTGTTAGCTACCCTCCTTTTAATAAGATGCGCAGACAATAACAAGTACATGGTCACCCTGTAGCTATCATTCTAAGTAAGTGAGGCAGTAGCTGTTAAATGGGGGTTTTAGCATTTATTCTTAAGAGATAAGATATTCTTAGTGGAGCTATACCTTTGAAATCTTTTTCTCATTCTCTAGATCAAGGTCACCACTGGATTACAAAGTGAGTAAAGACTGACTATGACTTTTTGGTCACCAATTTGCTCTAGCTCCACATCTCAACGCAGTGCTAGACACTTTGTAGTATCTTAGTAAATTTCTGTTGAGTGTTCTTTCCTCAGATATCCCTGGCATACTTCATTGTTCTTAAGGCTATTTAAAATAAAAAAAAAAAAAAGTTTTGAAGCTTAGTCTCTGAGAGTCAGGGGGAGCTGACAGACACTCCTGTTTTGCATGTACTTGCCTCGTTTGAGTAAACTCCCTACGTCGGAGAAATGCACATACATTTAAGCTGATTAATGTGCAAATCTTCATGGCTTTAATTCTAAAAATTGGAAATGCTTCTTATAGAAATAGTCAGCTCCTAAACATAACCCAGAAGAGGCTTTTTTTTAAAGCCCATTTTAATTATTCTTCAGTCCTATTTGTGCCAAAAGATGCAATTCCATTCTGACAGTGTCTCTGCGCCCTAATTAAACTCTTCCAATTGACAACTCTTTTTCTCAATCTTCATTTATCCATGAAAACCAAATTTGACATAGATATGTGGTGGTGTATGACCAAACATTGACTTTCTAATCCCTATTCTTTTCCATGTTGCTTTATCATCTGTCCTCGTTGTAGCACTAGAAAGTTTATAGAAATGTGTCACAGTGGATGAGAGCCTGGTGCCGGTGGTGGCCACCACGACTGGCATGTATTACCTGAGTACCGTTGAGTGCATTTGTGCAAGAACGCCTCTCTGGGGTTGATGATGCAGTTGAGGCCATGACAGATGAAGAGACGTTTCCAAGGCCCCATACCTATATTGGGGTAGAGTAAAGACCCAAATATGCCTCCTGACTGCTAGTGGAATGTTTTATGTGCTTGTTTCTTTGCTTCCTTTTTACTGAAGGAGGATTGTTTTGGGAAATATAAAAAGGCCTCCTTTTAGCATGAGCTTGGGGTCACGTCCTATAGCAGTGAAGTCTGAGGTACCCTCAAGGTAGCAGAATAATGGGGCTCTGAATGTAGGCCATGTACCATGTTGGGTAAGAGTTGGGGCTTTATGATCAAGTAGAGCTGAGTGGAAACTCTAGCTCAGACGTCGAGCAGCCATAGCTGCTTGGGCAAGGTAGTGACCTCCTTGGGCAAGGTAGTGACCTCCAGGCCCTCCAATGTCAATGCCTGAACTGTGCCGAGGATGAAAGGACCTGATACCTATGATGTGCTTAGTGTAATGCCCGGCACAGTGTTGGCCCTTTAACAGAAAGTTAACTTACATGTTTATCTCGGTTATGGTTATTGACAAACCCGCAGGTGTCTGAAGATAAAACCAGGCTCACTGCAGTGGAGCAAGAAGCAGTAAGAAGCCTTGTTTCTTATTAATCTCCAGTTGGAACACCCAACAGGCCTGTATGTATATGTGTGGCTATTTCTGTGGTGGATTGGTTTTTACTGTCATCCTGCCTACAGGAGGGTTGTTTTTGGAAATATAAAGAGAGGCTTTTATGTATCTAGGTCATGTTGTAGCACGGCAGCAGACTGAGTGTTACCTCTGTGGCTTGCCCATGGAATAGTTGAAGACACAGGGATGCCGTGCCTCTACAGAGGTGGCAGTGAACCAGGAGTGGGGGCTCCGGGAGGAGAGGTCTGAGAGCAGGAGAGAGAATCCACCGGAAGCAGGGTTTGGGGGCTTCACATTTCAAAGTCTGCCACCGTCTCCCCCGTCAGGACCCCTTGCTATACTGCGGGTAGGAATGAAGGGGTCTGGTGGTTAGCTTTTGGCACTAACCACATTTAGATCAGAGGAGGGTAACATTGACGGTCACAAGGAAAAGGAAATCACCTCACTTTTCATTGAAGCAGCTCAGTTTAAAAGCTTTTGTAGCAGAATAAAGCTTTTTTAGTGGGACAGACCTGTGTCGAAACCCTAGTATGACCATCGACTACCTGCTGATCCTTGCAAGCCACTTCACAAATCAGTTCTCCTGTCTCTAAAAATAATGTAATAAAGAATAAATAAATCATACCTCATAGGAATTTGGTAACGATCAAAGAATTTCTTTATTAAGTAAACAGTGTCTAGCAATAATAGCTAACAATTACTGAGTACTTACCGGGTACAAGGCTTAGTGTTTTATTAGAATCATCATGCTTAATCCTGACACCAACCCTGTGAGATACATACTATCGTTATTCCCATTTTACAGATTAAGAAAGTGAGGCCCACTGAAGTTACCTAATTCACGTAACTAGTAACTGATAGGACCAGTACTTGTGGGTCAGGGGCCCAAATCAGATTCTCATGAGTGGAATTTTACATTTCCTCAAAGTCAGGATTATGTGTTATGTATCTTTGTATCTTGCCTCCTCTCTTTGACCTCCGGAACCAAAACAGCATTTTGTTGTATATTAAATGACGTCCCTAAATATAAGGATCAAAGAATAATTTTGAAACAATTATAGCCTTGATAATGTAATAGGTCACCATGCAAAGGAGGAAACTCCTTGTCTTTGAAAAGGTTCAGGCTACAGCTGGGTGACCTCTCAGGTCCTGTCCAGCTCTAATGGTTCATTTATAATTCATTCATCTCCTCAGTGTGTCCACATTACATAAGGCACCTTCCTCTGTGGGAGGAGGGGAAAGAGAACATGTCTGTGGGTTATGTGTTAAATTGTTCAGTCTTAAAGTTCAGTCTCCTACACAGGATCCTACCAGCTATTATTGTCTAAGCTTTACTAAAGAAGCACATCTTCGTTTCTACTCTCATTTTTAGTTTGGAGAAGCTGGTTCAATTCCTTGTTAAAAAGTATTATAAGCATGATGTAGCACCATTATTAAGAAATGTATTCTACAGTATGAATGTAGTGCTAGATGAATTTATGTGAATTATTCCATGTTTGAGGAGGCACCATTTAGTACTTGTTCTGAATAAAATTGTTTAAGGGAAGGAAATTGCAAATGTACAGTTTTTCTAGCCCTCTTCAAAACTCTTGCTATTGTCTGGGCAGCTAGCAAGGGTGATCGCCCTGAAAATAAGATGACGTGGCACTTTCTAGGTATTCTGGATCTTTAATTATTTCTATAATCATTGCCAAGTGAAACATTTATGGAAAAGCTTACAGTTACACCCGTTATGTTGAAAGTTTATGCTTTACATTGGTGAAACATCAAAATTTTATGGTAGTACTATTCTTTTTTCTGGAGACAAGAATTCTCTTTTCCCCAATTTCTCATGACTCATCCTTTCTCAACTCATCTTTCTTATCCTTTGAAACTTCCTCTTCAGAGAATCAAAAAAGCTTTCTTCATTTTTTTTTCCCTCCAATTCACAAGAGCTCCACTCTTAAGTGGAAGAAATAATGTTAGTTTTTCCACAGGGATTGATTATAAATTCCTTCTCTGTGCTGTGAATTACACTGGCCTCTAGTGGATACCTGTCACAATTATGTTTCATATTGATCTTGCCTTAACTCACTTACTGTAACACTATACTGTATATTTTAATCATTTTTGAGAATCTATATTAAGCAGCACAATTAGAATTATCAGAGTTTTGGAGTGGATTTCATCATGTGATTGATTAAATTTAGTGGGTAGTCCCATCCTTGTCAATGTTCTTAACAAATCTGAACGATTTGTGGAATTTTGTAAGATGGAATTGTTAATGCCATAGTCCTCACCTAACACACATTGTACTTAAGACATTTGTAACAGCTTTTTAGAAAACAACCCAAGTACTCTTTCCAGATAAATAAGATATTAATGATATAGCAAATTATCTTATATCCATAAGACAAAAAGTAGCTGACACGTTCCAAAACAACATCATCACAGTGGAGTTTTTCCTCAGATAAAATTTGAGAAAATCATCCTCTTAGTAAATATAAATCCTTGGACTTGCAGATCAGTAAGTATATCTCAATATGACAAAGGATGACAGTCTTCATTCTAAAATGCAGTCAGTAAATGGTAAAATTACATCCATATTTATTTGGTGATTTGCCATAAATTCAAATGTTAAATATTTACTATTGAAACAACTTGATTCTGTCGTATTTTTAATAAAGCTCCTTAAATCATTACTGAAGTCTGCTCTTGACTACCATTGAACCAACTATCAAACCTCTAATTATTTGATAAATGATGTTGGATCTTATTTATAAGGCGATTCTGCCTCAGGATCTCTCATGAAGTTGCAGTAAAAAAGTACGCTGAGTTTACTGTCTCTGAAGACTTGATTGATTTAGGCAGGGGGATCCCCTTCCAGCGTGGCTCACTTACATGGCCATTGGCAGGAGTCCTGAGTTTCTTGCTATATAGAACCCTCCATCGGGCTGCTTGAGTATCCTTATGACATGGCCAGAAACCCCAGTGCTTTTTATAACCTGGTCTCAGAAGTTGCTTCCTTCCACCATATTCTCTTATTTGAAGTGAATCATTCAGTCTAGCCCTCACTCAAGAGGAGATAAAGCTCTACATGTTGAAGGAAGGATATTAAGGAATTTGTGGACAGATTTTAAAGCCATCACAGAAGATAATCTTCATGGGAGGATTTGGCCTTTCGGGTTATATTGGTTTATGTAGAAAAGGTGTTTCAGGCTGTACCCAAGGACTTGAGGCAAGATGTCATGTCACAGTGGGGTGACAGAGGTGCTGTGGGGAAGTAGTGTAGGGCAAGGACTGTGACATAGTAGCTTTGGCACCCCTGGGCCGCCATTCTCCAGATGTATGACCTTGGGGACACCTCCTAACATCCCTGTGCTGAGTACCACCTTTAAAAGAGGAAAAACCATCACTTTCCTCATGGGATCATAGTGAGACAGGAGTAAGTTAGCCCATCTAAAACACTTAGAAAACTCCTTGACATCTTAAAAAATGGTAAGTATTGGCCACTACTTGTGGCATTAGCAGTATTGTTACCATATGTGGATTCGCACTCTAACTCTTCATTCTGCTCTTCCTTAGCCTAAGGAATCCTGCTGGGATCTCCTCTTCAAACTTGCTTAGTTTTTCTCTCCCTTTAGAGCTTTGTTCTACATCCCCCCATTCGCACACGCAACAGTTGTCCCCCAGAGTATCCCTGAACGTGCAGAGATGCTAAAATTATTCGGGAGAGAGGAAGCATCAGAAAGCTGCCGAGAGGGTGTCCGCCACAGCAGGAAGGAAGCATGCCAGTTTGGGCAGGACCTTCCAGGACGCTGGCGTGCCCGGTTGCTGAGGCGGTTCCAGTGGTGAGGCTCTGGGACAGATGCAGCTATCACAGATGTTTTGTCTAGGAAGCTCACTGTCTTCAGAAATCCAAATTCCTGACTTTTGACAATGTGAAGATCTGAGCACACTAGGCCTACATTCCCATGGCAACAATCAGCTGGATTATGTAGCAACAGCCCCTTTAGAAAAGTCTTCTCTGAGAAATTGAAATCTCTGGTTTTAATCCAGGCCCTCCTGACTCATTTCTTCACCTTCGTGGCCCTGGAAGGTGTTGAGTTTGCAACCCCTCTCCAGTTAGAGGCTGGCACTCTGCAGTTTAGTCTCGCAATATTATCTCCGTTAGGAAGGACCGCCACCTTCATGATACCCCATGCATCTGTCAAGAGGACCACTGAGAACCACAGCATGAAACCGAGCAGGAATTCCAATTGCAGACCCAACTGGGCAGAGATTCTTGTATTACCGTCTAGCTGACTGGAACTTAGGAGGGCAGCTGGATGACATGGTGTGAAAGGAAACCTGACAGGTCACATGTGTGGCGGGAGTGGTCATTATGGGAGGTGTGACCTAGTCAAGGCAAATAGGAAATGGGAGTTGACCTGAGCTAGTCCTGAGCAACTTAGGAGACTATTCCAAGGTTTCTAGAGTGAAACTTGGACATGATGTTCAGGATGGTCTTAAAAAGAAGCAAAAAGCAGTCACTTTGAGGCATTTACAAAAATGTATCTGTGACTCCCAGGAGCTTCTACTTTGGTTGGACATGAACAAGCTTTAAATAGATACGAGAGTACCTTTTAGATTTAGCACATAGGAAAATGCGCATTCATGAAATAAATCCATGCTGAGGGATATGGGGGGAGGAGTGGGCTTCTGCAAACAAAGGGATTTTTATTTTTGTCCAGGTGTTTCAGAGCATAAAGGGCAGATACGTGTTTAGGGAAGAGAAGCGGAAGCTCTAACCTGCCAGGAAAGAAAAAACTTGTCTGAATTATATGGATTCTAGTAGTAGGCGTGCATGGGGGGCCCTTCCAGGGGATACTCACTTCCCAGCAAAGCTATAGAGATCTTACGTAGTTCGAGAGCTTCTCTTTCCTTGCCTACATTTTTTCTTGGTTTTTAAGCCACCCTATATGCATTCCCTTGAGGTACATTTTATTGTTGACTATTAACAGCCAATGACACAGTTTATTTACTTGATAAAGCAGAATAATGTGACTTTTGAAATAAATGTGAGGTCCCTGCCTACAACCAGGTCAGTGTAGTTTCGTGGAAGTTAAACATCATCTTTTGCTAGGGCTACAGACCTACATTTTTTTACTTATTAACCATCTTTTCAGGTTTGTCTTCATGTTACTTTTATTCTTCTTTTAGACAGACTGGGAGGCCACATGGGGATTCAGACTTATTGAGCCTATCTTTCATCATGCTGAAAATAAGGTTTGCAAGTCACCTTCTAGATGGTCCTTCCTTAGTTTTCGTTTGCAGCTAATAAACCAAATGAAGCCATTTTAGTGCTGAGAAGCTCGTTTTCACCTAACAAGCTATCATTTGTCATTTATAATGGACAGGACCCAAGATAATAAAGCGTCTGGCTTATTTTCCTTTTTCTACCTTTACCTGGGTGTAGATCCAGGCAGTTAATGAGCAATAATTTCAGATTCTTAGGTGTTAGGCAGCTCCCAAAAAGAACCAGAGAAAGAAATATTTGATAATACTCATTAAAATGGCTTGGGCTGAGAGTGTTCATAATTTTTTTTTTTACTTTTATTTCATTATTTAACTCAGGACCGCAGGTATATTGTAAAGAAAGGAAAACTAAACAATTAACCTTCCAGTTCTAGAAGGTTCAGATGAATGGATTTTCTCAAATCCACTCTGGGCTGGTCAAAATAGGATGTTGTTAACCAATCTCACTAGGAGATGATGATTCACTCAACTCATGGTATATGGTAGAGAATTTCTTTGCAAAGAGATGCATAGTGAAGGTATGGGTAGGGAGTACAGGAACCATAAGAGAAAGTGCAGGAACTGGGAGTTAGCAGTCTGGGACCTCTTAGATCCCTAAACCAAAAGGAAGATAGAAGAGGGTGGTCCACTTAATTAGAGTAAAAAATCTGTAATGAAGGCTTTCTTAAGATGATCACAGACCTTTTGTGGAAGGACACACGCACTCAAGACAGCCTCACTGGGAGGGACTGGAGGAATGTGAACACCCTGGCTGCTAGTCCATCTGCCCCTGAAGAGGCTTCCCAGATGCCAGACAGAGAAAGGAGCCCCTTCCCATGGTCCCTAGAGAAGGCAGAAGGGTAGAGAAGGGTGGGGTGGGTCAGGAGAGGCACAGGGATCTCTAACAGATAGGTCACAAATGACATCTTTTTGATTGTTGGTTGAACATGTGCCTCAAGGGATAGAATATTCGGAAATCCTTTTGAAAAGAAAGTCTAACAACTTGAGAACTGCACTGAAGTCCAAAAAAAGGTTAACCATGGATGGGAGAGGGTGTAGCCAACCAGCGATATAGACCACTTTGAGGAGAAAAGAGTTCTGTTACATTTCCTTCCTAGCAGGCTGTGGGGAGTAATCTGCTCCAGACATGGTATTCTGACATTTGCTGAACCGCTAAATAAATGAATCAGACTTCCACACAACAGATTACAGCAAGGTCAGGCAGTGATATCAGTAATTTTAGAATATTGTCTGTTGCTCAGGTTGTTTTTTGGTGACAGTGATATCAGATGCTGTTAGGAGTTAAGTAATGAATTCCGTAGATTCCTCTCCTCCTGATCGTAAATACTACAGGGCATCAGTTCTGCCCAGGCAATTTAGAGGAACCCTAATTCAAATGGGATGTTGATTTTTATAATTACAGATGTTTTAATGGGTAACTTTCTTGGAGGTTTTTTTTTTGTTTCGTTTGTTTTGCTTGATTTACCTGAATTGAAACTTTTGATGCTAAGAAATATTATCTTTAATGATGTTTTGTGTTTAAGATTCTGGGTGTGAAGTTTGAGGTTGAGGTCCTTTTACTGGGATGAACAAAGGGTGGGAATTTAGAAAATAAACTGGAAACAAGTACTTACAGAGAAAATTTTTGGCAGTAAACTGATTTTCACAAATATATTGGAAAGATCTGTTATGAGAAGAAACATATGTATGTGTTTTTAAAATGTGTTTTGTTTTATTTAAAAAGTGGTAACATAATTTTTATATAAAAATTTTAATATAAATTTTAGTACAAAATAAATAGCTTGTAACTTATTAAGATCTTAGTTGGAAGCTTATATTTTGACTTTTCCCAGTTACATATTTATCTATTAGTGGTTTTGATAAAAATTTTTGTCAATCCTTTGTTTCTCCAGAAAACTAAATAATCAGATAGGTTTATCTGAACAGATGTATGAAGTGTCACAGAATCATTATAGACCACCTTCATCCTACACTAGACTTGTTATTTACAAAAACAGTGGATTTTGCTATTAACTAAATTTATCTTCATTTCTCTATGGCGTGAAGTGTGAATCTGTGTGGTCCTAAGTTTTGGCTCTGTCTGCTTAGCTAATTTTTTTTTTAATTGATGTCAGTCATGAATACAGGCAAAGAAATCATCCATGAAAGCATTTTCCCCCTTTCTTGTTGGAACAGTTACCCTGTGAAGCCTATTATGTTGCAACAATAGATAGATAGACATCCTGTTTATAGATTAATAAATGGGTCTTCTACCAAGTTGCCAATTTTATGGGTATTCTCTATATTAACTCTCTAACAAATAATGATGGGGAGTATACATATTCACATTCATCAAGATGACATAAGTCTGAAATGATTGGACAAAATGCTACTCAGAAAGAATGTGCCAATAAATATTCTTAATCTCCACCAGTGTAGCTCCCTTTACAAATAATATATAGATAATACATTATGAGCAATGAGTATCCTGCCTTGAAAGCAATTATCTGTTAAGCTGGGAAAGCAGTTTTGTAACCAAAATATGTGTTAACAGTCAATTCTGATAGCTGATTTCTTAAGTGAGAATTGTATGCCTCTTTTTTTTTTTTAAGCCTTTTAATGCTTCCTGGCGAATGCGTTAAGACCAAAACCTCCTTGCTCATTTTTATTATTTTTTTTCTCTTAGTTTCAGATAGCTCTGTGGCCAAATTACACATCATAGAAGTTTTTGCAAGAGCTATTTTGAACACATGACACTCAAAAAGAACCTTACATTTGCCATTCTAGGTGTCCAAGTGCTTTTTGTAATCTTAACAATGGTTCTGATTCTCAGTTCAAAAGGATGTGGGAAATGTCTCTGCAAAGGATAAAAAAACACATCTATTCTGTTCCCTCAAATATCTGTGTCCTTCAGTCCTTTTAAATTCTTGTCTCCTGTGCCTGCTTATAATGCCAAACAATATTTCCATCTTTTTTTTTTTTTTTCCTTTCCCGGTTTTCTGTTAATAGCGGACTTAACCCCAGCCACAGGATATTCTAGCAAGTAGGGAACCCTTTGTATCAATGAGGATGCTTGGACTGGCCTTGGCATTCATGGTTGGTGTTTTTGATTACGAAAGCCTTCCAGTTTTGCAGACACTTATGTATAATAATGATCCGAATAGTGACATGATTGGTGTCTTTGGGGAGAAGGACCTTAGGTCCCTGTGCCGTTCAGACACTCAATGCACCACCTCCTGAACTCACTGACGATCAAATTTCCATCCCTTTGACTCTTGTAGAAAATGACTAAAATAGAATGTTGCAAGTTTGAATACAGATTGTTTGCTAAAGCTCTCATAAGCTAGAATCTATACTGTTTGATCAGATGACTTTTTTCATAAAACATTACATAGGCCTAGAGCATCCCAGGACACACACTGGAAAGCTTTCAATCTCTAACAGGCGGTCATCTGGGGAGGAAGGATGGCTTTATAATTCCTAAGGTGCAGTATTCATAGTATTTTTTTAACCTGTTAAAATAACCAGGGTACCTGGGTGGCTCAGTCAGTTAAGCATCCAACTTTTTATTTCAGCTCAGGTCGTGAACTCAGGGTTGTGAGCTGGAGCCCCACGTCAGGGTCCGTGCTGGGTGTGGAGCCTGCTTATGATTTTCTTTCTCCCTCTCCCTCTGCCTGCCCCCCTGTCCCTCTGTCTCAAATAAATAAAATAAAATAAAATAACCAGTTTTCATAATGGAAGGTGCCTTTGTCCTATTCTAGTGCTGAAAGTCGGTAGTCATTTTTTTTCCGGCTTTTATACACTTAAACATACATAATTAATGAAATTGTAGTGATTATGCTGGATGTGATTTAGGTTTCCTTACTGTCTAGTATTTTCTCTGTAAAGGAATGGCAATGTTGACACTAAATCTTTGAGTTCTGATTATCAAAATTTGTGTTATATGACCCCAAGATTAGGGAGATAAACATATAACAAACCCGATTTGACTCTTCCCTCCACTGCCATGGCAGGCATTGTTTATAGGTGCAGATCCCTCCCACTGAACCAGGTCATGGCCTTAACCTTGTTCTCAACACAGTACTCCAAATAGCCCCGCAGACTTACTGCACCTTTCAGTGACCATTCCATCACCTAATACTTAAAATCTGTATCAACAATTATGTTTCAAATGATGTAATTCTCCATTAGAATTTTACTGATCGTTGTTAGAAATAATTAATATTTCTATATCCTAATAATAATAACAGTGGCAAAAGGATAAATTTCAGCATGACAGAAATGAGCAAGAGGGCTTATCAGTCTGCGGAGAGGGGTCTTGCAGGGATATCTGTTCTATTTCAGGACAGACTCCAAGTTTTGAAGGCCAGGATCCACTCTTACGCCATCATCACCACTCTATAATCCCATCTAAGTAGGGATTGCAAACCACAAACTCTGGACTCTTTTATCACTCAACAAGAAACATTGGGTGGTACAGAACCAAAACCCCATTGGTCCACAAAACTCTAAAAGGTCTGTTACCTCTGATCCATTTTAATGGGGCACTGCAATTTGAAAGCAAGAAATATGTGGGCACTAGAATATAGGACTCAGAAATGTGCCCTTGAAATTTAGAATAGAAGCAAAGTAGAGCTAGGGCTTTTGACTAATCATGGAAGTCACTGGTTATAGAGAGACAGCTAGAGGGAGGAGAAAGACCATGGACTTTGAAGTCAATCTAGCTTGGTCCAATTCATGGCTCCATTGCTTCCCTGCTCTGTGCCCTTGAACAAGTTATCTGAAGCTCTGAGCCTCAGCTTACTTCTTAGGGGAAGCTTAGAACATAATTACTAGCACGTAGGAAAACTAACATGCAATGCATGTTATTCCTCCATACCATTTTACTTATTTTAGTGAGGAGAAGATTGCAGGATATAACTAGAGAAGGAATTCAGGAAGAAGAGAATAGATCAAGAACAAATTAGACACATTTCTCTCCATTCATTCTGGCTGTTCTCAGAGGTCACACCTAATGGAAACTTGGCTTTCCATCCAAATATTGTTCTTCCACACATGCTATTTCTGTGCTATCAGTTTTGGAACAACTGATTGCAGAGCTGGAATAAAATGGTTGGGTTTATCTTGATTGAGTAATTAAAAATGCCAAAATGTTTAATCTGAAGGGTGATGTTTAAGATACTTCCTTTTGATTATGAGATGATTCAGGCTGGGTTGTGTGAACTCACTAAGAAATGAAAGAAATTAAGAGGGCAGAGTAAGAGGGTGAGTTCGTCAAGAAATATTCTTGTCCTAAGATCATTCCTAGCGATTTGGAGGCTGTGTCATTTGCTTTAACCCAGCGAACCTAGTGCTTGAAGTCACACAAAAGAAAATAATTTCAAATTTCAAGAACAAACCAAAAATAGAAAAGCAAGCCAGAGCAGCTCATCCCAATTGAACTGAGCTACCGGCTTATTTGTAAGTTTACAACAAAACCCAAGATTGAATTCCTCACCTGAGTCACTTCCTTATTGACTGAATCCATTTAGACTCCCCTCTCATTTAGCAGAGTATTTTTATTAAAGCCAGGCATACAAACATCAATTATCCAAGCTACATCTAATTTCCTTCACCATTTATTTTCCTTCGTTGGCTGCCAGTGGATTAGAAGACATGATTAGAATTTAGCAGGAAAAGAAAAACAACAAAAAAAGAGAAAAGCAGTTTAACAAAAGCAGATGCTTAACCAAGAACAACAACATTCAGAATTAAAATAACTTGTGATTAAAAAAATGTCCTTATCTCGCCTAATATAAACATGCTTTCTTGGTTTTTCTCAGCATTGCCTACTGTAATGGGACCAAGTTAGCATTCTGAATTAGAACAAGCCGAGGCCAAACCCAGTAGTTGCACTGACTGTGCTTAATGTATATACTACAATATGTTTTAAATGCAGTACGGTACTTAACCATTTGCAATAACAGTTACAGAATGGCTTGCTTATTGGTGAAGTCTTATTTATTTGCCTCCAGCCAACATTAGGGAGAGAAAGAGAATAAAGAAGAGGCATTCAAGACATGTTATGAACTTGTGAAAGGTGCAGACTTTGTTTCAGAGAAATGATATTAAAGTTGGCATGGACACATTCACTTAATCAGCCACTACTACGGTGATGGCAAGAACATGGTACAACAAAGGAAGAGAACTTAAAATATGAAAAGTTCTATCAGAGAGATTTCAAATGATGCAAAGGTGATGGGGTAGTGGTTGCAGTGAACTTGAGGTTAACCATGAATCAAATCATGTCTATGTTAGGAGGTGGCAAACTATGGCTTACGGGCCTATGGGCCAAATGTGGCCCATTTGTTATTGTTCTAAATAAAGTTTTATTGCAATACAGCTACCCTCATTCATTTTCATAGCGTCTGTGACAACTTTCATGCCACAATGGTAGAGTGGAGTAGTTGGGACACAGCCTGGTCCACAAAGCCTAGAATATTTACAGACAATGCCTTAAGAGAATGTTTGCCAGCCCCCATATGTATAGTATATGTCAGTGGCACCCCTAAGATTGCCTACCTATTGTGGTATGGTGAAACAGACCTCGGTTTGAACTGTGACTTCTTAACAGGTAGAAGACCCTAAACTCTGAGCCTCAGTCAGTTCATAAAATGGAGGTCATTAAACCCATCTTATAAACTAAATGTAAATATACTGTGGATGCTGAATGAATGATAAGTCCCTTCCCAGCATCCCTGAAGACTGTGCAGGTGTCTTGAAACCTTCTCGTGGTGCTTATTCTGTGTCATTTGGCCCCATCTGGGGTGGTCCATCTCATTTCCCAGCACTCCCACTTCTCAAGCTCCAGGTACATGAGACTCTGGGTTTATTCAGTTTCTCAAATCCACCATGTTATTTTCTGCCCCTCTATCTTTGCCTATGATATCCTCTTGTCTGGAGGTACTTACACTTCGTCCCGCTCTTAATTTCCATAGTCTATTCCTAGCTGTCCTTCAGAATTAAGGTTAAATATCACTGCCTATGAGAAGCCCTCCCTGACTACTCAGTGCAACATGGGTGCTGTTTTGTGATCTCAGAGTACCCCCATTTCCCTCCCTCTGATAACTGTTATTACAGTTTGCAATTTCAGATATAAATATAGAACATTTTTGTCTCTTTTTTCTTTAAATATGTTTTGTCAGCTTAGCTACTGGCTACACTCAATAGTTAGACGAATGCCCAGCAAAGAGTAGGCCCTCAAAAGTTTATTTTGAATAAATGACTCACTTTTCATTGAGCAATCTGGCAATATTTGCATTTCATTAAAAGTTCATGATAGGGGCACCTGGTGGCTCAGTTGGCTAAGCATCTGCCTTTGGCTCAGGTCATGATCCCAGGGTCCTGGGATCAAGTCCTGCATCAGGCTCCCTGCTCAGTGGGGAGTCTGCGTCCCCCTCTGCCTGCTGCTCCCCTTGCTTGTGCACTCTCTCTCTCTCTGTCAAATAAATAAAATCTTAAAAAAAAAAAAAGTAGCAGAAAACTGAATTTTTGATCCTGATGACATGCTGGCTGCATCATTGGTACAGGGTTGTTTGTATCTCTTGAACTTGCCTTTCCTCAGCTGTGAATGGGGTAGGCAGTCCTCACCTCCCATGCTGGCAGTGGAGTCAGCTGTGATGACGAATGGGGAAAATAGCACGGTCATATTGTAGGTCCTCGGCAGGTTTGCTGGCTCTGAAAGATATTTGACAGTAGATGAAGCAGTAGCCCCAGTGATTCTCTAGGTCTTTAGTACCTTCAGTGTCCTTATCTGTAAAGTGGGAAAAATAATCATGCCTACCTCATATGCTACTCATTCATTAAACATGTTAATACATGTAGAATGATTAGAATCCTGTCTACCATCTGCTAAATGCCTGATAAACATTAGCTGTTGTTGTTTGTAACTATTACTACTCTTGATTTCTTATGGACACTTTCCCCTGAAAGTACACATTCAAACAGCATTTTGTAAATAGGTGCAGAGAACTCCCAATTCCCCTGAAACTCCTACTCTTACCGTACACACATACACTATGTCTTATATTTACCATTAGCTGCCTTTGAGGCCAAATCCTAAAGGAGAGAGAGTTTGGTCATAGGACTTACCTAAAATTATCCAAAAATATTATTGTCTGTGTGAGTGTAATCTGTCTGGGGTTCCTAATGTTCATCAGATACTCAAAAAGATGATGTTGCCAAAAAGAGTTTTAGTAGTGATTCGGTTGGTTGGTTTGTTTATTCAGGGTCAAAAGAGCTTGATAAATCCTGAAGGCTATATAGCTTTTCTTCTTTTGAAGTTCATTCTTTACTTTTAATTGTGGACTAAAATCTGCAACCAGAGTATATTTTGCAAAGCCAAACACACAGAGACATTTGAAAAACCTGCATTTGGCTTGTCCGATCACTTGCACAGCTGCCAACGGCCGCCACAGACCTCGCCGTGGGAGTCGCTGTCTGGGGGCTGGGGACCTGTGCGGTGTTTCTGGCCCCAGATCTGCCTCACTGGATGATCTTTAACTTTTCTGAAACTGTAAATAGCAACCCTTGAAATTCTCACCTGAGAATTCGGAAAAGCCTGTTCGTAAAAGCACTTAGGAATCTGCCGGGAAAGTCTCTTGGTACCTAAATGGAACCAACCACTGACTTTCCCCCCCCCCCCCCCCAACGTTCTCTTTGCCAGGAAAACAAAACAAAACAAAAAGACTACTTGAAGTTGCTGTTGGTATTGTCATGGAACAACAGTTAGTGATTATAATAATGAATGGACACGTGAGGCACACATGGAAAATTGGACATGCTTTATAAATGCTAAATAATAATAATGATGTCACGAGGCTTTCATTTTCAAACCGTCTTAATTTCATTCTCAGTTTGAGCTTGTAGATTACAGCTGTTAATTATAGAAATTGGCCCAGAGTGAAACCTTAAATCAGATTTCCACTGAAGTGCATGACTGCAGCAAATTCCTTTATAGTGGAAGAGAATGGCCTCATCTCTGGCGGAGTGGGGTCTTCCCTCCAGTCCGCGCGGTGATTTTCCTCTCGGTGCTCTGTGGTGCAGCAAGTGTTCTAAACAATCCCCTCTTCCTGAGCTAAGCAGCCTGCTCGTACTGCTGTGTCTTACTATTCTCATAAAAGTCCTAACTGCATTGTTAGTATTGGTTAAACTCTCTCCTTTTCTCTTTCACGCAGCTTTTCCTCTCTCTCCCTTTTGCATTCTCAGCCTCTCCCTCTCTTTTTCTCTCTTCCCCTCCCTCTCTTCCTTCCTCCTTCCCTCTCTTGTGCTCTCACATGCACTGTATTTCTCAGCTCATATTTGCTCATGTGCTCCTTCTTTCTCTCTGTCCCTCCCTGCCTCTCCTATGACCGCCCATCTAGCTCCCTCCAAAGGAGGTTACTTTCAACACCTGCCTTCATCCAGCTCTTGAAAGGGAAAGACTAAGCAAAAAAGGCCAAGTTCTCATCCCTGGCCTCTAGCACCTGCAACTCTGTAACCCGTACCATCTTGGGCTACATCCCCATTTACTCTGTAGTTCCTGAACAAACGAAGTTGAGTAACTGCTCTCTGCCTTCATCCTGGCTGCTCTCTGCTACCTGACTTCCCGTTCTTTCCCTTTCTTCGTTGACCAGAACATCACCTCTCCCATGGTAGCAGTCTGCATTGCTGGCCCCACCCTGGTCTTAGTTCTGCGAGGCATCTGCAGACCTTGGATTGCAATCGCCAGTTTACTAGTCTGGCTCTCAAACTAGTCTT
This sequence comes from Potos flavus, assembly GCA_028534135.1. NCBI lineage: Eukaryota > Metazoa > Chordata > Mammalia > Carnivora > Procyonidae > Potos > Potos flavus. The sequence goes on along the minus strand of CM052898.1, from coordinate 29,251,113 downwards.
TGAATTCTCTGAGGACAGTGATGATATCTTATTCATCTCCATATCCTAAGCCCTTCACTCTGTACCCGGTACAAGGAGGATGGTCATTAAGCATCTGCTGAAATTAATTTAATTCATTCACTCTTGAAACCACTGTTTATTAGATGATCGTGCCATGTCATGGACTGTGCTAGCTGCCCCTGGACAAACTATACAGTCATGTTGTAGAGGAGCACAAAGGCGACCCCCACAAGGGAGTTGCACACTGGGAATGGTGTTGCAGGGTGAGAGGTGAATAAATCTAAGGGAGAAGAACAGTCCATTTTTCAGTGAGTCTAACAAAGGCAGCTAATCATTCCTCCACTGTTGGAAGAAAGGCCTTTCCTTGGGTTCAGTGCCAGTACACGTGGTTGGCTTAATTTTAGGTACAAGTTGTTAAATGAAGAGTGTCTATTTTTAATGCCAGATGCTCACCCACCGCTATGAGATCGTGACCTATGAGAGGCTCGTGTGAGCTGAGCACCACCAAACCCAGAGCTCGCATTTGACACTCACTGCAGAGCAGGCCCCCGGGGAAGAGCACTGAGGCCTGGGGTCATGGGCCTCTTCCCTTCTTCTTGCTCCCCTACTCCTGCCTATTTAGGAGAATTCACATAAGTTTGTTGTGTGAGCTATAACTACCCTATGAAGATGGATGAAACTGAGCCATTCACCCTAACTTGAGGCAGCAAAAGCTCACCAAGAAATTGTTGACCTCTGAATTCATCCTTAAAGTATGTACAGCTTGAAACATGGCAGAGATATACAGGTGGCCGTGTGCACTAGAAAAGCCAGGTCCTTGTGCACAAACCTGAGTGAGCCTCAGCAGTTCCGGAGTTTCTCGCTTGGACCCCGTGGAGTCATTATCGCTCTTGAGTGTTTTTTATTCCATTGTTTTGGCAAGTTCCTCTCCATCCCACAGCTATTTGGAAACTACTGCTACACCAAGCCTCACTGCTAACAGCATTTAATAGCTGTCATTAGAAAGCAAGCTTCTGCTTACCAGTCAGCCTGCTGTGAATTGTAATGGGAGGTTTCTGTTTGGGGAGTGGCCCCAATCTCTAATTGGTTTGAAAATATTGCTCATTTATTTTATTCTTAAGACATTACCTTTTATTGAGCTTCACTAAGTGTGTGCCTTCCTTCTGTTCTAATTCAACATAGCTGTAGACTACTGAGAGGGGTTTTCTTGTTTCTTCCACGTTGTCTAGGTAACTTGTCCACTCTCATTGTTGCTTATTGAAATAAATGTATGTATAAATATCTGTTAAGTTCTTTACAGGCATGTACTAAGCATTTCATGTGTATTATCTCATTTAGGCCTTTCAACAACCTTATAGACTAGGTACTGTTACTCCCGCCTTTTAGATAAGGAAACTATGTTCAGGAGAGGGGGTGTGTAGCTTGCCCAGGATTCCGATGCTAGTATCTGGCATGAATGAAGAATTGAGAGCTGACTTTGAGCCTCACCTTTGAGCCTTTGAGTGCAACATGTTCGCTGTGTAACCTCAGAGCACATCGTTTGAATTCTCTGTGGAGCTTTATCAGCTACAGAGGGCTAACCTCCACTTGACTTACTGAATAGGGTTCAGGCAAGAATCAGAATTTAGAATAAGTGTTCATGTTGGCTACTTCCTGAAACAGTTAAGTTCAGAACACATGGAAGGCATTCTTTTCTCGTTTTTTTTTTTTTTTTTTTTTAAGATTTATTTAATTGCGAGAGAGAGTGGGGGAAGGAGCAGAGGGAGAGAATCTCCAAACAGAGTCCCCGTAGAGTGTGGAGCCCAATGCAGGACTCGATCTCACAACCCTGAGATCATGACCTGAGCTGAAAGAACCAAAAGTTGAATGCCGAGGTGGCCGAACCACCCAGATGTCCCTCCTCACATCTCTCCTCCTGTTTGTGTAGTTAATTTAGCATATTGAACTAACAGGATTTTAAACTGGCATGCTGCACACACATATATGCTTTAGTGTACCCTAATTTAATTGTGATGCCATCGTTGGAATTTTGATGCTTCCAGCTTGATGAATAGCCATTTTCTGTGGGTGTTATCAATTAATCTAGGTAATGAATTCTCTTCATTATCTTGTTCTTCATGTTAATTATACAGGATTTTCTTATACCTATTTATCAAGTCAGGACAAGTGTTTTTTTTTGGCCCACGTGCCTTTGAATATGAAATACGTACAAACAGGTTAATATGATGGGTTTAAATTTACATTTCTGAAAAATTCCAATCACTGGCTTAACTTTCTTCAGATCCTTACTTGTAGTATGAGCTTGTATCCCATTCTTTTGGGGCTCATTTTTTTTTTTAATCAAAATGTTGTTATCTAAGATAATTAAACTGTTTCTGGTTTTTGAGAATATGCCTCTAGCATATCAAAGAGATATTAAGGAAGCATGGAAAAGCTTGAATCTTTACCTACTAAAACAAAACAACAATCATGAAGTTCCTACTTTTGAAATATTCCCTAAGGCACCATGACAGATAAAAATTTAAGTATAAGGCATGGAGGAGAAAAATAAGTTCATAAAATTTTAAATGACACTACTCATAAAGGAACAGTTCTGGACAACAATATAAGAAAAAGCAGAACAGAGTATGTAATAAATGACTGGTGATTGATTTCATGTTGAGTTCAGAGAATTGAGCGATGGGAGAATATGAGTTAATATGGTAATGATATATACTGCTATTTACTGATTCAATACTAAATTTAAAATAAATTTAAAATTTAACTTTTTTAACATTTTGTGGGCCTTTTGTCCTGTATATTATATTCCGTGATTAAAAACAACAACAACAACAAGTCTTATTCTAATTGTCTCTATTGCTCAGGCATTTAATTTTGAGAATGTCAGCCAACAGCGTTTTGATGGGCACCTTCCTATTTTTGATTTCAGGTGGAAGCCATCCTTGTCAATATTTTTGGTGGAATCGTCAATTGTGCCATCATTGCCAATGGGATCACCAAAGCCTGTCGGGAGCTGGAACTCAAGGTGCCCCTGGTGGTCCGGCTGGAAGGTGAGTCATGGTAGATTTCCACGGTGCCCAAGATCAGGTGCTTAGCGTGTTTTGCAGGTACAGACTTCCTAAGACAACACAAAGAAACACTTGGTTAAGTAAGATGAAACAGGTGCTCTACAGAAATACTTCTCTGAGTCTCTAATAGCCTAGTAAGGACTGTTTCTCTCCAAGAATGGCATAGGTATGATTCTCCATATTTTCCACACTCATTCCAGGGTGGAGTCCTTTTATTATGAATCACTTCATGACATTAGTGCTTTGAAGCACTCTGAGAAATGATACTCCAAGATTTACTCATCATAGGAGAGCAATGGTTGTCGAACATTTTGGTCTAAGGACTCCTTCACTTGTTAAAATTGAGGACCCTAAAGAGCTCAGGTTTATTTTGGGTTACAACTGTTGGTATTAATTGATTACATAATTAATTAAATTATTGAATTAATAAATCAATTTGGTAACAAGTGTAACTACTTGAAACTTTTAGAATACTTTTTCAACAATGATTTTATATTGCATATTTTATATATAAATTTATATGCTATATATTTAATGAAAAATAACCATCTTAAAAATTTTTGTGAGAATAGTAGCACTATTTTACATTTTTGCACATCCCTTTATTTACTATCTAGCTTAATATTTGCTTCTGCATTATATCTGTTGCAGTATGTTGTTTTGGTTGAAGTGTGTGAGGAAAATATGGCCTTATAGAGGTCATTTGAAAAAGGGAGGGGTTTTTAATAGCCATTTCATGTAATTGTGAGTTTTCTTTCTTCATCGGGACTACACTAAAGTGAGTAAGTAGTAGTTTAAGTAAAAAAAAAAAAAGTAGTTTCTTTTTAAAGATTAGTATTATATGAAATCTGAAACTATTTCAGTGGACTTTTCATACTCTTATACTAAAATCCATTGCTATGGGGTGCTTGGGTGGCTCAGTCGGTGGAGCGTCTGCCTTCGGCTCAGGTCATGATCCTAGGGTCCTCGGATCGAGCCCCGTGTCGGGGTTCCCTGCTCAGCGGGGAGCGTGCCTGTGCTCTCACTTTCTCTCTGACAGATAAATAAATAAATAAAATCCATTGATGTGTCTTGCACATTAAACCGATCTTCTACATGTATGGTTTGCAGTACCATGCCAATGGAATATATTGGATTATGCAGATCTTCCAACGGTTGGCACATTTCAACACACAATATCAAAAAATTCACGTTTGTTCATATCACACCATTCTCATCAGCAAAACGTCTAAATATTGGGATGCTGTCAAGGTGGTAGATGCAACTTTTCCGGAAATCTAATTTTCACTTTAAACAAAGTATAAATTTTATCATCAGCCACACAACTGTCAGCTGTTTTCCTCAAAGTGACTGCCTGGCTTCACTCATTTTGGAGAAAATGGGTACCACGTTCCTCAGTCAGGATAACCATAGTGTGTCCGTCATTCTTCCAAGAAAATAGAATGTTCCCTAGAGAAGTGGGTGGTTTAGCTTGCTACTCAGACAGTTGCACAAATGCATTTTTTTAGAACAATCATCATAGTTCAGGATACAGCAGACCTGTTTTATCTGTACTTGTCCCTCGGTCACTCAGAGTATTCAAAAGCCCTATGCTCAGGTGCGAGTTAATAAAATTATTATTCCTTTACTGTCCATCAAGGACATTCTTACCTGCAAGTGGCAACTTCCTATTGCAAGTGCATGGTGGTGAAAATACGGTGGCGTTTCCTATGGCTCGGTGCTACGCCTTTGATTCCATGGTAACATGCCAGTTATTTTACCCACCCTTGTTTTTGCTTCATCAGTGCAAGTGCCGACAGAGTATTGTTATTATTATTATAAAAATAGTTTTTGCGTCAGAGACTTCCCCCAGGGTTCCATGGACCGCACTTTGAAAACCACTGTAGCAGAGAAGCAAAAACAGGCCCTCCAGTGTGAGAACCTGTGTGAAAGGCCTGTCCACCTGCTCAACAAGTTCAGATTACAGTGACCAAGCAGCCCCAGGAGGAGAATTCTGCAGTGGTATTCTTGGGACAGCTCAGTTTCCCCAACCTCTATGCTGGTGCCATAATTCCCTAGAGACCTTTTTCCCCTCAAGATCAAGTCCGGGCATATTTTGACTCTGCTGCATATATCCCTGTCCTTCGAGGTCAAGTTTCCAGAATAGCTACAGCCTGTTTGTTTCGTTTTCTGTTTGCCTCTTTCTGTTTCTTTTTTTTCTCTCTCTCTGCCATTCTCCTTTCTCCCTGAGACTCGCTGCCTCACAAATGTAGGTCTGCACCATATGGACTTGAAAGAAATATGGTCACAAAGGAAATGGAAATAGCTGGAGCACCCGTTGGCAAAGTTTAATATGGACATTAAAACATATGAATGAATTAAATCTTCTTAAAAATGTAAATGTGACATAATTGATCCCTATAAAAATAATTTCAATAAAAGGAAAATTACTGGCAAGGCTGCAATGAAAAAACTGATCAAGAAGTTAGTGGCTTCATCAAAGTTCATATAATTCTGATTAAAATGTGGACGTCACAGTATTTTCAGGGTCCAAGTGACCAGTAACCCTCAGGTTCTAAAAGTCAGCACTGATTGTGTTCTTCAAGGGGAACAAGTCTCTTTAAGCAGATTAGACGCGTGTCTAATTAGACTCATGTCTAATTAGACTCGTTGCTTAGAAATGACTAGAAATGAGTGTATACTTTGGTGGGCTCCTTCTTTCTTGTGATCCCCTGTGTGCCTGTGGTTCAGTAGAGGCCCATAATTATTAGTTGTGAGTATATTCATAGAAAAGAAAGTACCCCACTTTACTTTTATACTTCACTATTTTTTTCTTAACAAGGAACATTTCTCTTATTTTCGCACTGCACTTAGTGTTCCAGCAGTATTAGAGGACCACTCTCCTATATCCGTATTTTGTGTTTCTAGATAAGACACATTCTGAACTAAGCAAAATACCACATCTGATGTTTTTTCCTCTAATAATCTCTGTTGCCTGCCTCGGACGTCTATCTGAGCTACTAGGAAGAAGCTTTAAAATTTCTCAGTTTGTTAGACAATCAGATTTGCATCTTTTAAGTTAGTGCACTTCCAAAATGGATGCTTGTGGGTTTTTTTTAATTCATTAATTAACATAATAAATACTATGTTTGGGTCACTGAGCTTTAGATATTAAGTATGATGTATAGAAATAGAAAAAGCCATGTTAGTTACTAAATAAATGGGGAAATAAAACAAAAAGAAAAAAGAAAAATGAACAATATAAGATAATAGATAAAAAATGTTAATGGGTGTTGGCCCTAATAGACTGCTTCTGTCTTAGTAGCGGCAGCCATCGGGGCATCCCAGAGAGCCACCATCATGGCCTGTGGAGTCTACAAATATCGATACCTTGCAATGTCCACCATGCGGTGTACCATGGAGGATTGAATGTCATGATTTGAGATGAACTCAAAAAGGATACTGTCCCTCCAAATTTATGTAGACTAAAAATATCCGTGGTGACCTCATTGCCACTCCTCTCCTTCCTTGGAATGGCCCCTATCCCGTAAGAAGCATCGAGGGCCTTTTGTCAGGATACCAAAAGCAGGAGAGCTTTTGACATTTCTGGAGTCCTACTGATGTTCTTTTCTTCCTCTTGTAGGAATTAGTTTCTTGTGTGAAAAATGTCTCTCACGCTCAACATAGTTTGGATCAAGGTCACTAATACCTATATGTGATTTCTGGGAAACCCAACAGCCCACGCCGAATCAGACCTGTCCCCGTGTTGTATTGGTACAAGAGAAAGGCAAAGAATTCTGCTTTAACTCTGCTCTTGACACTAATCAGAGATAACAAAATGAAAATCAGTGACAGTATTACCCATAAGGGCCCTGTAAAAAGAACTAAATAAAAACCAAGCCAGTGCTCTTTATGTTAAGGGAATGCAGACTTCTGTAAAATGTGTCCCTTAAGCTGAGTGCCTATGTAGCTCAGCCCACTTTCTTTGGCATAGTCTCCTTTTTAAGCTTACTCAACATTGACTACTATAATTATAGTACATTTAGAGATGTGAGTTAGCAAAGGGATATTATAAAAGGAGAGTTTCCAAGATGAGCATGGAAATAAGTAAGATTTGAATCATTGGAAAGGAAAGGGGAGGGAATTTGGTAAAGGATCAGAAGCAAAGCATGAGATCTCTTCCATATTTGGCAGTTGGTACCGGGACCATAATTGTGGTAAAACCTGAAACCTAGGACCTGGGTAGATCAGAAGACTGTCGTGGAGAGAATAATGGCTTTGCAACAACATATTATGGCAAAAAAACAAAGTGGGAAAATCATGTCAATAGAGTCTACAACATTAGCTGGAACCTAAAAACCCAGGCAGGATTGCCATGTAGGGGTAAAAGTAGAGTAGACAACAGCAGAGATAGGAAAGGAAAGGAGAGAAAAAAGAGGGACATTGGGTTTTAAATCTAATGACCAGGAGAATGAAGGATGGCACGTTGACGGACTGGGAAAAGTCAGAAGTGGGAACTAGCTAGAGAGAATGGGAGAGTATTACATTGGGGTATAGTCATCCTTAGTTGAGATAAACCTGTAACATCAGGTGGAACACGTGTGGAGGTACAGATGGAGGAATTGAGGGAGTGATCCAAGGAGAAATGTGAAAGAAAAATGGGTAAGTCAGCCCATTTTGAAGTCCCCCAGTAAACCACACTTAGATCTTGCTGTCTTGGAAATTGTTCTCCTGCAGTACAGCTTAGTTAAAAGGAGAAACCAACCCAAACCAAAAATGTCCTGTCACAGGAAGTCTGGTTCCCCGTGCTTCCAATGGGGAACAGTTGCTAACTGCCAGGACCTTTTGAGGAATTTCTTCTGTACTCCATATAAATTTTTCATTAGCTTTCTCTGGGTTAGAACACAAATTCTCCTCCCATAAATGTTGGTGCATTCAGCCATGTTTTACCCAACCTTAGTGCATGATATGGATCCTTTTTTTCTGAACAAACAACTCGTCATTGTCTGTGCTGACAGAGGAAAATGAAGTGATATGAAATCAGGAACATTTTGAACAATTCTAGTGGTAGTTGCTATTTAACTTGATTTAACACTGATATTTTCTGTTTTAACTGATGAATTTTTCAATTGTAGATAATTGTGAGTACATATTATTCGTATTAATACGAACATTATTCATATTAATATTAAAATTGATTCACATTCCCAGAATGTGGGCCATCATCCAGCTAGTGAAAGGGAGATAGGAAAAGGTGTCCATCATCCCAGCATCTGTGATAAAGCTTAGTGACACATAAAAACTAAGTGTGGTAGAAAAATTTTACATGGGGTCTGAATTACAATAATAAGCATTATTGCTAACATTTGTTAAATTGCTAAGTTTCAGATACTCTGATACATGGTTATATAGTCTAAACAAATATCAGATTTTTAATGACCAAGATAACAGGCATTTCAAAAGCCAACAACAGGTTTTGTTAGTAGTATCTACTTCCTATAAATGAAGAAGTTAGGTTCTCTTGCTTGCTAAGTGACCGTTTGGAATATCCAAGATCCTTGCCATAATTCTCATTAATCTGTGACCCATATTTTCAAGACTGTGTTGCCACACACAGTGTATTAGAAATGTTTCAATGAAAGAAGTTCTAATTAATCAAATGAGACTTGATTTAGTGGGATTTTGTGGATAAATCTTTATTCTCAGCTGTATAATAAGTACAAGTTGTTTTACCAGTGGGTAAGGAAAGGCTTACTCTCTTCTTTGAAAATCTTTGAAAATGATAATTTTATAATTACATGTATTTACTTGCCTTATCACAACAGAAGTCACCAGCTAAGACACAGGATTATTTTTACCTAAAAGACTCCTAGGTAAATCGATCAATTGCATTTTTGGGAGGAGTTTAGTTTTTGTACACAGTTGTTTCTGGCATGAATAAAGAACAAATAATCTGAGATGTTTATTTTTTTTTCCTTTTTGACTTGTATATATACTTGGCGAAAAAGTTACCTGGATGGTTAATTTAGCCCAACCCATGACATTGTTGAAAAATGTACAGACATTTATTAACACCTTTGTGTACTCAGTGTGGAAAAGTGTTTTAGCCAAAGCTTTGGGTTTTGTATGGGCAGTTCTACTGTTCTAGATCAGGGCCTGCCAATGTCTTTAGAGAACTTTAAAAAAATTCATTTTTCCTTATTGTCCCATTTAAATCTGCAGCAAACTTTTTTTTTTTTCCTTTTAAAGTTTCCATTCATTTATTTGACCGAGAGAGAGCACAAGCAGGCAGAGTTCTAGGCAATGGGAGAGGGAGAAGCAGATGCAGGGCTCGATCCCAGGACCCTAGGATCATGACCTGAGCCAAAGGCAGCTGCTTAACCAACTGAGCCACCCAGGCACCCCTGCAGCAAACTTCTATATCTCAAATAAGTCTGAAGAGAAATTTGCTTTTCTCTCAGGAGTTCATTATGATTCCAAGTTAAGCTATAAACCATAATGAGCCTAGATGATTGGTAGATTGGATTCTTTTTCTCTTAGCCAAGTCTTTTCAGTTTGAGTCTTCCATACAGTACCAAAAGGTTTGTTTCAGCAACATAAACATTTTGCTTCTCTTTTGACAAGTAATCTTTCAAAACAAGAGTCCCTTGTGGGTCCCTTCCTTATCCTTGTCAATCCCTCTAAATGTACCCTTAACTCTCTTTACAGTTGTTGAGAACATAAAGGTTTCTAAGTAGGAAACTTTGTATCCTATTTCTTTTACTTTCTGGACAAGGCACTAGCACCTTGTGGACAGGTGTGGACAAGTCCTTATTGCCGCTCTCTGCAATACTGACGAGTCGGAGCCCCAGTCAGAGCAAAACACATCACGTATCTTTCTTAGCACAGACACAGTAAAGTTGCTATGTGATGTTTTGGTCTGCTCCAGGGGAGAAGAAACCGCCAAGATTCAAGTGTTCAGAGAGTTTTCAGCCGTGTCTCCACACACTTGGTGGCCGTCCGTCCTGCAAGTCTTCCATCATGTGAGGGTGTGAGACCAAGAGGAGGGCGGCCATTATTCCTCTGACTCCCGTCAGACGGTTGTGGCTGACTAGCCGGGAGAAGTTTTTGTTTAGGGTTTGCTGCTTCCCTTAGAGTCAGCAGAGAATAAGGGGCCGCTGGCCGAGTGGGGACTTGATTCTGGGCGGAGTGAGTGTGGATGCCCAGCAGCGCCCAGGGGGGCTGGCTCTCTGTCCCTTAACACCCCCTGGCCTCTTCTCCCATTTCCCAACGGTTTCTCGGTACCAAGTTCTTTATCTTCTCTTCCTTGCTCAATCCCTGTTCTCTTTTAAGGCAAGGTGGACCTGTTCTCCCACCTCGACCCCCAGCCCCCCCAGCACGCCTTTCCCTGCTCTCTACTCCTCCGTTCGTTCTGCGGTCAGTCCGTGGAACTGTGGCTCTGGAAGGACGGACCAGATCTTCTTGGCCAGTGTGCATCTCTTTTCCTCTTTCTGTTTGATCCTCATTGGTCTTTCTGTCCCCAATTTCTACATACTCTTTGCCTCCCCTTGCTTTCTCTTCATCTCCTTCCTCCTTCACCACCCTCCATGGATACACCTTTTCTGGGACTGATTTCACTTGCTGTGGATGTCTGTCACCTCTCCTCCTTCCAGTCACTGGCATCTTCTCCCTGAGTACCCTCCTTAGTGTTTAATTCATCATCAGCAGTGTTAAACCAGAGGGCACGCTGGAGCAATCCTGCTCTGTCATCGAGCCTTAAATCTTCTCATTGTCTAAATCGATAAACACTTCTGAATGTTTAAACTTTGCTGCCCTTAAACATTACACCAAGTCTCACAGGACCTAACCTAAGGTATTAGGGTAGTGAAAGCTTTTTTAGATCGAATATTTAAGTTTTCAGACAAATAATCCACTAGATAGATATGGCACTTTGAATTTTCATTTTACTTCTAGATGGTTCACGTGAGTAGCTGAAATGTTTGCCGTGTTGGACATCTGCTGCCTTACACAAGAAAAAGCTACTCAGCGCCCCTTAGGAATGTAGTCATCCAACTGGTCCATGTTGTTGGGGTCTTTCAGGGGGCCCAATAGCTCCTTCCCCATCTGGGGAATCTGGTGAGAAATATGACAAAGGTCTAAGAGTCCAAAATACCACTTTCGTTACTGATGAAGAAGGCGAAGGATGCAGCTTGTTGTATACCGAGAGTGATCTTTCTTACTCTGAACCCCAGACACATCCAGTCACGGGCACCACGGACCCAGAGGGGCAGTCTGGGCTCCCTGGGAGAGCGCAGTCCAAAGGAAAGGCAGCGGAAGCGGTTGGGCTACACATGCCGTCTTTCTCCTTTCAGACATTCCAGTCAGGGAAGTGTCTCTACTGCCAGCCCAGAGCCAGTGGTGGTCAGAGATGAGACCCACAGTCTTATGCTCGGCGTGAAAGGAGACACCCCTCTAATGCACATCCAGTGATCAGTCTGCCCTGGGCATGGGCTGCCTTTTGATCAGGTGGCCACCTCAGTCTAGCCAGTGGTCCTTCCCTCAGGAACAGGAGCCTGACGCTGTTTCCAGGGGCACTTGTAATAACGAGGGGTTCTAGAGCATGGCCGGTCTGGAGCCTGGCACAGCCTAGGTCCTGCACATCACAACACCACCATCTGCTTTGTGGGTGTTTTCTGAGTGGTCAGTCAGTTCATTCTTCATGCCTCAGTTTCCGCATATAAGACTTGAAAGTTGTGTTTGATCAGCCACCAAAGAGAGAGAGAGAGCACATTGCGATCAGGAGCGGGACACCCTGGTCGTTTCTGTCTGTCCTACGTTAGAGGGAACAGGTGGTCCTGTTAATAAGACTCTCCCAGAGAGTACCACCTTGAGGCTGCCCAAAGGCAGAGCCATCTAGGAGGAAAAACTCCACGAGAATGTTCGAGAACAGGCAGGACAGATAGCTTTCATCTCCTGCCCCCTTCTCTTTATTGGCAGCGGCCGCCTGCAATGCTGTGCCAAGAAAGATGTTGAGACTATAGCCCAGCTCAGTGGCAAAGAGCTCTGTGGTCATTGTCTTCCACAGAGCTGGAAATGGAGAGTGGGAGCACTCGAGCCAAGCGCCGGCCACTGGAAGTCCAGCTGCCTGCTGCATCAGAAGCAGGAAGCAGAGCCTGCCGGCTGCACAGGCGTGAGATGAGGCTGGGTTCCTACACACCACAGCCACAGGGCCAAAAATGTGGATTGTAGAGAGCAAAGGCCTGCAGACTTATTCTGTAAATGGCCAGATTTTAGGCTTTGTGGGCCGTGTATTCTCCGTTGCAGTCACTCACCTCTGCCATTTTGCACAGAAGCCGTGTAGACAATATAGAGAGGAATGGGCATGGCTCTGCCACAATAAATCTTCGTTCAAAGACAGACAGTGGGGCATAAGTTGCAGCCTAGTATGGGTAGAGAAGAAGCCAGCAGCAAGACCTAGAATTCTGGAAACTCCCCTGCTCTGTGAGTCTAAAGCCCTCTCCATCCTCAGCTCTGAATGGTTTTGTAAAAGTTGAGAAAGATTTGGGCTCTATTAAACTCTGAGAGTAATTTCTCGAGGACCAGATTAGCAGTGAGCTCTCTCAGTCGTTCCCCCATGCAGGTACAGAATCATGGGCAGCGATGCACTGATGTCCCTTCTTGGGCAGCCGTGGAGTTCCAGAATCGGGATTCCAGACAGAAGTCTCACATCACCAAAATTACCTTTGAAAATTCCTGAAACCACCCATGTATTAGAATATACATAAGTTGAAAGCCATGAGGTAGACTGAAGGAAGGCGTGAAAGGAAACTCCATGCAGATGCTTAGGTGTTTAGAACATCCCTTCTTTACAAGAATGGCCCTATTCCTAGTAGGTACAGAATTGTAGAGCATTCTTGCTTGCCGGAGGAGTCATTGCGTTCCAGTTTAGTAGTAAACCTTCCATACCAATATATTATATATGTTGCTTTTTTGGAGGGTTAACATAGTTGAAAGCAAAAGCACCAGCAACTCGCATTAGCCCTCAATGGGTGTATGTTAGACTTGGTCCTCAACCTCGATGGCACGATCCTAAGTCCGTGCACACCAGCCTCACAACCCGGCCATCAGCTTCCTGTCGCTATGGGCAGTGGCTCCAGCTGGCATCTTGAGAATAGCCGTCACACTCACACCCTCAGCAGTGGTTTCTTCTTAACCATGGCAGAAGAAATTATCGAGGAATAATAGGGGTACACAGGATATAGTCCCATAGGGTATCTTATGTCATTTTTGATTTTTCTAAAATGTGAGGGATACAAGGCATTTCTGTAAGATACTCATCCAACTATAGTAACTTCCCAAGGTCACTCAACTTCTCACGACTGAACCAGGTGTAAAGCCTCAGTTTTCTCATCTGTGAAATGGGAATAAACATATGGCAGTCTCATGCTGTTGTTGTAAGAAGCAGATGAGTTTTCAAATAACCCAGACAGGCCCTGGCTCAGTAAATGTTAGCTGCCATCATTACCCGATCTCAAACTCGACCGAGGCGGGGACTCTGGGGCTTGGCGACAGCGTGCCAAGCAAGGTGTGAGATGTCGGGTGCGCATCATCTCAAACAGGGGAGGACTGCTGATGCAGCGGGACTCTACCTCGGACCCTTGATGAATTATTCCATTTTTAACAGTACAATAACAAGACAAAAGAGATGTGATAAGTTATCTAAATTTACATGTCACCAAGAAAATGGACCTCTTCTATCTGCTTGTCACTTGAAAGGAGAATAATGAAAGAGGATCAAGGGCAAAAGGACAGAGAACATTTTAGGAGGAATCTGCTGCTTTGTAGAATTTGGTTCGTTTCCACTGACCTCCTTTCTCCCCGGGCCGGGACGGCGGGGGGGGGGGGGGGGGAGGGCAAGATTCCATTGCTTAGAGCCAGGGTCGAAGTACTGGAGGATTTATGGGCCATGCTGACTCTGTCACAGCAGCTCTGCCGTCGACAATCTGTAAATGAATCACTTTGGCCGTATGCCAGTGAAACTGTATTTATGGACAGGAAAATTTGAATTTCATGTAATTTTCATGCATCAGAAAATATTATTCTTCTGATTTTTCCCCCAGCTATTTAAAAATGTAAAAACTATTCTTAGCTGATTTAGAACAGCCCTGACTTAGAACACCAGGCCGAGCGTTAGACCTGTCATGGCTCACTGGCAATTTGACCTGAGCAAATCATTTAATGTTTCTGGGCCTCAGTTTCCTCTAGTGAAAACAAGAGACTTATCCTAAAGGGTCACTAGGATTCCTTCTAGCACTAAAAGGCCAGGCTGTGTGGTTGTCCTATGGCTTTGCAGTCAGATAAACCTGGGTTCTTAATCCCGGGTTAGCCTTTGATTTGCTGGGGGCATCGGGCAGGTTTCTAAGCTTCCCAGTTTCTCAATTATCTCATCTTTAAAATGGGGATTAAAAACAAGGTCTTCTTTAAGGTTGCTATGAAGGTTGAAGTGATACGATAATTGTGAATCCCTTAACTCATGTACCTAACAGACATTAATTACACCTAGTGTATATTCAGAAAGTGCCAACTATTGCATTCTTAAAAAAAAAAAAAAAAAAAGCCCAGCTCCCATATACATCCAAACTGGAGAGTAGTTTTCTTCACAGCTGTGTGATAAGCCTGACTGGTGGGGGGGGGGGGGGCGTACCTTTTGAACAAAACCCAGTAATTTCTGTCCACTACTGTTTGTTACCTTCTCTTGCAGGTATTGAAAGCAAAGAATAGATTTTGATGAATTAACCTTGCATCTCTGTTTAAAGCTCTCTCACGCCACCTGGTGGCAGGAAGTCAGTGGTAAAACATGCACCAGTGGGGACTTAAAAATTTAATAATTATTCTTTTTATAATATCCTCTACCAGTAGAGCAAGATTTCATTATCAAACCATTCCCCTTTGATTCTCTGTGCATTGCCATTTTTTAAGCCATCGGGCAGATTTGAAAAGCTTAGCACCTTTTCAGCAAGCAGATGTTAAGAAGTGCTTGAAGTTGAGTGAGTGTGAGTCAATCAGTTATCTGTTTAGGTGGTTATTAAAACTGTTATCCTGCAGCCTCATTGGAAAGCAATGCAACATTTAATAAATATTAGAGCATGTCAGCAGCACTATTTAAATGTGGGGAAGAGATCAATTTCCTTTGTAATTGGGTACACAGGCATAAACACTGTCTTTGGAACTCTTAATTCCGTGCCGGAATTTAAAGCAGCTATGGTGGTTTCTATTTAGAAATAAAGGCAAGGAAGGGGATGGGGAGCCGGTGTCAGCCACCTGCTGAATCAAGAAGAACCAACCTCGAATATTCAAAGAGCAGCGTTAATGAAAGGAACCCACACCTAGCAAACATCTGCCCAAGGCTTCCCCTGTTTTTCTTTTCCAATGACCTCCTTTCAAGGCTGCTGGTTTTCTTTTCGACCCTCTTCTCTGTGTGTTCCCACTTCGCCTGGGAGCTCCTCTCTCACAGGAATGAGGAAGCAGGGTGTGTGGGCAGCAAGGCTGAAGAACAGTCCAGGGAGAAACCAGCCTGGGTGCTGGGACAGAGTGCTGGCAGGATCAGGACATGGGCTGACGCACTGGGGACTAGATGAGCTCACTTTTTTGCCCTTGCTCTCTGTATCTGACTTTTGTCTATACCTCTTTATTTTCATGTGTCTATCTCTCTGGGTTATTCCTCATGACTCTCTCTTCCCTCTCCCCCTCACCAACTCTTTTCCATTCCCCCCTCCTCCCCTTCCCTCTCCTCTCTCCTTTTTCTCCTTCTCTTCTTCCTTCCTTTCCCTGTCCCTCCCTCTCTCATGCTGGGGTTCCGAGTATGCCTAGACTGTGCTTAATAATTAAGGCTATAATTAAAGTGTAACTGCAAGCATAATTAAAATTCACTTTAATGGATCCTGGAATTGTGAAGCAATTAGGCATTTTGATATGGCCCTGCAGGAACAGCTGGAAGGAGAGTAGGGCCCATTTTCCTGAGGGTTGTTCCACCCCTCTGTCTTCTGGCCCTGCCCCGTAGTTGTTAACCTTGAGCAAGGTGGCCGTGGGGCGTGGGGGCGGCAAGGCTGAAGGGAAGCAGAGCTGCTGGGCCAAAGGAGGGGCAGCAGCTTGGCTCCAGGCCCTGCAGACAGCCAGCTGCTGCTTGGCCCTTCTTAGAGAAGGAGGCCACTACAGAAGCCCCTGGAGAACCCGAGAAAACTCAGGAACGGTCACTCCATATTTTCAGGTTGTTAGGGGCTTCTGTTTCAATGCTGTTAGTTATTTGGGGGATGTCAGTCCAGCAAAGTGATCAGAAAAGCACCCTCCCACACCTCTCCTCCTGAAGCACACTTATGTATGTGTCCCTCCATCGTCATTCAGTCCATCAACAAGTAGGTGCTTTGTAATAGCTTGTGCGCTAAGTTGGGAGAGATCCTGGTGGGCCGGCCTGACACAATGTCAGCCCTCCAAAGCTTATGTTTGGTGGGGAAGACAGAAATGTCAGTGAGCAATCCCAATAGTGCTATGATTCTGGACGTACAAGGTACTCTAGAAGCTCTTGTACAAGCCACTGCTCTAGTTTGGGGGTTGGGGGAGTAGTGACAAGGAAGGCGACCCCAATGAAATGCCATTTAAACAGGTATCATGAATGGTTGGGTGTCAGCGGAGCAGAGAGAAGGCAAGAGTTCTGGGTGGGGGACTCAAGGCCAATGGCCCAGCATTTCTGCGGTTCACGGATTTCTAAATCAGTCACATTTCCCCTTTCGGAATACCTGGTGCTAAGTTGTGTCCTGAAGAAGGTGTTAATTAAGGAACTGATTTAGTTAGGTTTCTTGGTTGCAAGGAAGAGTGACTTGTTCAGGTAGTCTCAAAAACCCAAAATGGTCAAGAGCTGGTTTCATCCATCCGCATGGAAAAGGAATGCAGGTACAACTGCATGAATGGTTCTCAGAACGGCCGGGAGCCAGGACGCAGCTGGCCCCCAGGAAGAGGAAGCGGGGGCGTGGAAGCCGTCCTCCGGAGCATCACTCCAGCCGCCTGTGCACCTGACAACGCTCCCCTCTGCATGTCCGCACTGCCTTTCTCTCGCCTGCTTGTTATTTAGAGCTGTTTATGTCCTCTTGGTGCTGCCCATTCTATTTCATGTATACTACCCATTCAGGTTCTCAGCAGAGCAAATCTAACTGGACAAGCTAATGACCATCGTTTGTATTTGGCTTACCCTTGGATCAGGTGCGGTCATGCTGCGGGAACAGCCCATGTCTGCCTCCGGGCAAAGATCACCATGTGGTCCCTCCTCTAGCAGGGGACAGTGGGTAGGATAGGTATAGCCAGACAGGGAGGTCGGAAAAAGCAGACACCCGAGTTGTACCTGATCCCTGCTCTTAAGTAATTTATAGCATCATTGAAGTTTAGATGATCTCATGCGTGGGAAAGTGCTACAGATTTTAAATGTCAAACAGGAGTCATCAGGAAATCAAAACGGAGTGGGAAGAACAAAGGATTTTGAGACTGAATCCTGCCAATCACTAAGCCTCAGTGCTCTTGGCCAAAAAAGTAAATGAATGAATAAAAAGAACTTACTTATAAACACCTGACTCACAAGGTCTTTTAGAAACACGAAACTCACAAATTCAAAGTCTCAAATAAAGTATTGTGGGAAGACTGAAAAACAAAGATTTTTTTCTAATTATCGTCAGTGTGATTATGATGATGATGATGTCATGTATTTGCAAAAGTAAGAGGGGGTCATCCAAGGTTCAGCATCGATACTTCAAGCATTAGGTCCAGAAAGCATTCAGACCAGTTCAGGATCAAGTTGAGTGTTTATTCCACTATTTCCTAGCTATTACTAGCCATGCTAGCCAGATTTTGACCTTTAACTTAATTGTACCTCAGTCCTCCCTTCTGTAAAAGGAAAATAGTAAGAGTAGCTATCTCAGAGTTGCCATTGAGGAGCAAATGAACTAATAAACTTAGGACCCTGGAACAATGCATGACACCTGCTAAGTGAGAGCTGCTATTATTGCTTTCGTTAATGTTACCACTTCTATTGGCACTGCTAATTCTTGTATCAGTCCAGTTACACAGAAAGAGCTTGACAGGCTTGGGTAAGATCTGTGTCCACAGGAGGACTCTTAACGAAGAAAGAGTCAGAGATGAGGAATGTTCAGGCAGGTAAACTGCTTCTTGGTGCATGGGGTTCTTGGGGCTGTCTGTTGAGATTGGAGATGCTCTGAAGAGAAAGGAAAGAGAGAGAAGAGCCCCTTTTATTTTAACTTAGATTTCTTCCCTGGCAGAAAACTCTAGTCCACGTCTCTGCCGAAGGAGATAGAAATTTACATATTTAACTTTCATTGACCTTTTGGTCCAAAGACCAATTCCATTCTGTGTCAGTCAGGACTTCACTTCACATCGTGTCATGATTCCATGAAAGTCCTACGTACAGACTAATGTCAGAATTCCTTAGCCTCGTATTTAACACCTGCCACAGTCTGATCCTCTGTCCTATTTTCCACCTCTGAGACCTTGTCTGAAACTTTACCAAATGAATCAAAATGAACACTGAGGTTGTATTAATGAAATAATAAATCTTAATATCTGCATTAGTTAAGTAACCAGTATGTAACAAATTGCCCTGAAATTTAACAGCTTAACACCAAGAATGTTGTTGATCCCATAGTTTCACTGATAGCGCATCTGGGTGTGGCTTAGCTGGGTCCTTTGGCTCAAGGTCTCGAAGCTGTAGTCCAAGTGTCAGCCAGAGCCAGGGTCATGTCAGGACTCCGCTAGGGAAGGGTCGCTTCCGAACACACTCCCATCGTTTTTGGCAGGATGCAGTTCCTCGTGGGCTGTCGGGCTCTAGGCCTCACTTACTCCTTGGCGTTTGGCTGGAGGTAGTCCTGAGTTCCTTCCTTGTCGACTTCTCCGTAGGGCAGTCCACAGTATGGCAGTTTGCTTCATCAGAGTGAACAAAGAGTCAGAGGGGGCAAGAAAGAAGTCATGGGCTTTTGTGACTTAGTCCCAGAGGTGACCTTTCATCACTTTTGCTCTATTCTGATTCATTAGAAGCAAGTTGCTGGCTCCAGCCAAGCCAAAGGGATGACTGGGGGCAAGAGCACCCGGAAGTGGGGACCGATCATAGGAGAGGCATTTTTGGAAGCTCTCTACCACACTTAAAAGTAACATGTCAGTTAGAGTGATGCCAGCCCCTGTAACAAAAGAGAAACGCTGAAATGTGAGTTTTAACATAATAGAAGGTTCTTCCTCATTCAGATAAAGGCTAAGAGGGTGAGTGAGTTGGGTGCTCTGCTCTACAGAATTATGCTAGTATCCATGCTGAAGGAGTTGTTGCCATCTTCAAAAAGGTGACTGACAGGGTTGTCTTGGCTGGCAATGTTCCAGAAGGCAGACAGGGAAAACTCAGTGACTACAGAAGCTCACACTGGCGATGTTTATGGGTGTGTGTTTCATGTCCACTCACATGCCCTTGGCCAGAACTCAGTCATGTGATACCACGTAGATTCAAGAGGCCCTGGGAAATGTAGTTCCTGGTTGGGCAGCTTCCTCCTGGCAACAGCTGTCCCCTATAGGAGAGAAGCATGAATCTTTGGTGGATAGCTAGCCAAGTCTGCCACAGATGCGCAGACATTTATGAAATCCTTTCACATGTATTATTTCATTTGCTTCTCATCACAATCTGTGCAATCAGCATTATTATTCTTATTTTAAAGAGGAGGAGAGGCAGGGCATGGGGGGCAAAGGGAGAGGTAGAGAGAAAATCTTAAGCTGGCTCCATGCCCAGCACAGAGCCCACGACGTAGGGCTGGATCTCACCACCCTGAGATCATGACCTGAGCTGAAATCAGGAGTTGGAACGCTGAACCAACTGAGTCACCTAGACGCCCCATTATTTTCATTTTATAGCCAGACAGATTGGAGTATCTTTAGAACATGTAGGGTTGTATAATTAGAGCTAGCAGAGTTCAAGTTCCCATCTCTGTTGCGTCATCTGTGAAATAGGGACAGTAAGATCTAGGCACTGTCGTAAAGATTTTGTATGCTGCTCCTAAGTCACTTAGCATTATATCTGGAATATGGAAATGCTTAATGAGTATTAGTTATGGGGCAGATGATCCTAATGTTATGTCTGGAGATAAAGAAGTTGAGGCTCAAAGGACTTATGTGATTTACCCAAAACTGTACAACTAATACACAACAGAGCCAGGATGAGAAGCTGGAGATCTTAGGTAACAACTTCCCTACCTTTTGACTTATTGCTATCCACAGAGACCATTCGGCAGATTGCTGTGGAAAACAGCAGTGAGTAAGCCTTGAACTAAAAACCCAGTGCCAAGTGTCCCCTTCCCCACTGCTGTGGGGACCCCAGGCTCCCAGGAGAATCAACACTACATCACCTTGTTAGTACAACTGTTCCTCTTTAACTGCGCCTTTGCCTCTTTGGATGAAACATGCTGGCCGAGTGCCTCCTTTTTATTTGTATGTGTAGGTCCTCTAAGGCCTATATTTCAAGGTCTTTGTTTATAAATAGGCTCTGTCTTGCTAACTAGATAGAAGTGCAGGAAATGATGTAAGATGAGGTATTTCATTAGACCCTTAAATTTTATCACATTTCTTCTGTGGGCTCATTTGCTCTGAAAGACTAGAAAAGCAGTTTGCATGCTAAACAGTCAGTTGCAGAAGCACACCTTTGGCGGCGGTGGGGGGTGGGTAGGTTGGCCTGCTGAGGCTGCAAATCCAGCAGGAGTGGGACACCAAGACACCCCCTCAGAGGCTGCAGTGCTCTTTTCTGGTCCTCTGCCCTTTCTGTCAGACAGAGTGGAGAGGAAGTAAGAACAGATGTGTAGACTGCTGTCGTTCCCAAAGCAGTAGACTGGTGGCATTGGTGGTGGGTTCTCAGAACTTCAGATAAGGTACCAACTCAGACCCTTCATTTCAAGAGGTCTTTAAGACAAATGACTTCTGGCATGGACCAAATCTACATGAAAGCCAATTGACTGTAGATTACCAGCAGAAGTTTCAGCTTTTATCAGTTTAAAAAAAAAAAAAAAAAAGTCCATTGATCTCATGCAATTCCTATCTTTCATCTCGTTTTCTAGCTAGACCACTGTGATAGGGATCTTACCACATCATCTTCCCTGTCAATGATGTCGATTAAAACTTATATTTAATTCATTTCCTGGTGAAAAGCTAGAGTTGGTTAGTCCTTGCATCTTCTTGTGTTACTTTCAATATTCTGTACCATCCCATCACACCCATTTGCCATTCTCTGGCTCATGTTTCACACATAGCTTTTTCTTTAGATTCCATATTCAGATTATTTAAGCAAGGGATGAATCCGTTTCAGAGGATTTTCCTCTTTCAAACTAGTTGACCAAGTAGTCGTTAGGTTTTCTTTGTTCACAGTCTTATGAGAACATCATTATTTGCATTTTTTTAAATGCCAGAAAAAATATAGGTAGCATCTTTATAATGCCAGATATTTGAGGTAAAAAGAGCAAAAACAAACAGATGAAAAAACAAAACAAAAACCACAAAACAAAAAAAAAAGTAAATTTGTCATCTGGATATATGTAAATAGCCAAATCTGGATCCTAAGAAGCTGAAACTGAATTGTAATTAAATTGTGTTCACGAGACCTGGGCATTGCACGATTTCCGCTCATAGGAAACTTCCCAGGACACCACCTCCAGTTTCATTTCAGTGACTGTCCATCCCCCCCACCCCCCACCTTCTAGGAACTAATGTCCACGAGGCCCAGAACATTCTCAATAATAGTGGACTCCCCATTACTTCGGCCGTCGACCTGGAGGATGCAGCCAAGAAGTCTGTGGCCAGCGTGGCTAAGAAATGACAGCTTTGTCCTGACCCCTTGGAGGAAGAAGTCCATTTTGCCATAAAAAGTAATGTTTCTCTCATCACTGTGAAGGAAATGATTATCCCATTGGGGAAAAAGGGAGAAAGGATGAGCCAGGGGATGAATCACTGTGCCTAAGATCTTAAATCTGCATTTCTACATTTTCTTGAATAAGACAGCTAGACAGCCTAAATAATGTGATTTCACTTAGAATCTTTATCAGTGTCCTGTTTTCATACTTTGCCATCATGGTAAGCCTGCTCAGTAGGCATTGTTTCGCCAGCTTTGGGGGAGCAATCTATTTGGCCAAACAGTGTGTGTATATACACAGAATTTGAGATCAGACCTTCATTCATTTACAACAATTTTACAACAATTTTTAATAAAAAAATTGCATGCTGTAAAAAACTCAAACAAGATTCCATTTGACAGATTATCAAGAAGGCACAGCTAAGACATTCAGAAGTGTTGCGCACACTGAAACAGTTTCTATGAGTTTCTAATTCCAACGCTTAGAAAATCCCTGAATGTCCCAAAAGGTACTATCGTACAGTGGAAGATCCACATTAATATCCCACCGTTTATTCGACCGTTTGCCTTAATATTGAATATACTGTTTACCTCACGCTAAAAATACAGCCAGAAGCCTTATTTGTGATTTTGGCATAGAAGGTCTATTTCAATGTCAAAACTGAAGAATGCTGATTCTTATGGAAATCTCCATAATTAAGTCATTTCAAGACAAGACAGTGCTGAAGATCAAATTATGTTGTATTGGTATGTTTTCTCCCCTGCTTTGTCCCTTCAGCATCTACCAGCTGGGAAAATGTAATTGAGAGAACGTGGCCTTTTCTCATAATGTCCATTTTTGTGGTGGGAAGGAATTTGAATTAAGTCTTTGTTTAAATTTTGGTAAATTTTTATCTGTAAACAAAGTTAAATAAAATTATGTTTTGTAAGCTCTAAGGGCTGTGCATCTCATTTTAGTCGATTTCATTCCTCGAACAATTTTTCTTTTACATCTTAGGTGTGACTCCAAAAGTAGAGAATTTGGGTTGTTCTGGGATTATTTCAGTTCCACTCAACTTTGTCAACCACCATTTCTGTTAACAGATTATGTAATGAAAGAATAAAAATTTTATATAAACCAGAAGCCCAGGTAAGTGTCACAGATGTCTAAGAGGTTAAAATATGACTTCAGTCTCCACGATGCTAAAGGAAATATATACGCGTAAACTTGTTCTATTTAGTGAGGCTCAGTTGCCAACATTAAAGGTTTTTCTCTTAGTGTAGAAATGTTTAGCAGACCAAATTTTTCTGTTGTGTTTTTTTTTTTTTTTTTATCAGTTCACACTGTTCTCATAAATTTCACATATGGACAACAGTTAAGAAGTCATTTTTTTCTAGCTCCATATTTTCCATGGAGAGAAAAACCATTTGATAGATCAGTCTTATGTCCTTTTTTAATCGTTATGCAATGAATGAAAAATATTAACAATGTCTTTTAAGCTGTGTTTTGGTTCTCGATTACTTGATAACCAGTTAGTATGATGAAAGAAATAACAAGTACATTGTCAGTTACACAAAAATCAGCATACTTCTATTTTTTTTTTTTTTTTTGCCCTTTGTAAAAGCCCATGTTCACATAACTGTATATACTATTATTTCTAATGAATCCAATTTGGAGAAGGAGATAAAGGAATTAGTCATTCATGTGATTATTTTCTAAAAAGGGTTAATAAGCAAATAGTTCTTTATTTTCAAATAAGTGGTTATTTGTCAGAATTAAGAGTTGTTTTTTTTCTCTCTTGGAAGGCCCACGTATCTGAGTTTATGTTGCTTACCTGGTATCTTGGTGCTGAGCACAGCACGTTTCTGTATTTGCAGAATGAATCACTGCTATGTGTGTGTTGACCCAGCTACTGTGACTGATGACACAGGGTAGAATCAGGGACAGTTGGTGTGGTTGGACCCGAAGTCCTCCATATTTTACCTATGCCAGCATTCCCTACGTTTCCGGCCTTCCAGCATCCCCTTCTAGTCTGTCTCCTGCACTATATGTAAGAATCAACAGTAATTTCCTTTAAATCAGATGAATATTTTGTAAAGTTGGCCCTGTTCAAAGCAAGAATATCCATGAAAGGAGGTGACAGTCTAGACACTACGCGGTATGCAAGAAGCCTACAGAGCAGTATACACTTTTTCCTTGAACTGCCTTACACATGAGATTTTAATGGATTTGCTAGTCTACCCATCATTCTTCTGGAACAAGCATCCAATTTAGAGGAGGTGAAATTCCCGACCCTCCCATTTATCAACATTCACTTCTTTTGAGTTGATTAACGTATGGTATTTGTCCAGACTCTTGTCTGACAAAAACCTAACTCAAGTTTAAGAAAAATGGAGAAGAACTGTTTTACTCTTTTGATTATAAAAGACAGAGGTTCTGGTTACAGTTAAGGCTGGATCCAGAGACTCAAAACCTCAGAACTTGGACTCTGCATCTCAGAACAGCTTGTCTCGTGTTGGCTTCATTCTAGCCCATTTCCACAGGCTGGCAAAATGGCTGCTGTTCATGCCAGGTATATATTCTCAAGTGAGCATCCCTGAAAGAAAAAGGGAAAGGGAGCAGATGAGAGAGACTGAAAGGAAGGGAGGGAAGGAAGGAGGGGGAGGGAGGGACAGAGGGAGGAAGAAAGAAAGAAAGAAAGGAAGGAAGGAAGGAAGGAAGGAAGGAAGGAAGGAAGGAAGGAAGGAAGGAAGGAAGGGAAAGGAAAGAAAAGGAAAGGAAAGGAAAAAGGAGAGGAAAAAGGAGAGGAAAAAGGAGAGGAAAAAGGAGAGGAAAAAGGAAAGGAAAGGAAGCCAGACCGGCAGACAGACTAAGGGAAGAGGAAGGAAGGAGGGAAGCAACTCTCTTCAGGAAATTTTTTTTTTTTTTTTTTAAGATGTTATTTATTTACTTGACAGAGAGAGAGAGATCACAAGTAGGCAGAGAGGCAGGCAGAGAGAGAGGAGGAAACAGGCTCCCCACCAAGCAGAGAGCCCAATGTGGGGCTGGATCCCAGGACCCTGAGATCATGACCTGAGCTGAAGGCAGAGGCTTTAACCCACTGAGCCACCCAGGCGCCCCTCTTTGGGAAATTAAAGAAACATCTCAGAATTAGGATGACCAAGTATTTTTGGCCCTGAACCAGTCCTTCTGACCAGGAGTTTATAGGGCTGTAATGAGTCTATGTTAAATACCTACCTTGTTGGCCTGAGGCTGAGACCAGCCTGACACAAACTATCAGAGCTGAGAGCGAAGGAAGGCGAGGTAGTTCCATCAGGAAAGCTGGAGATCTACTAGGAACAAACTGTATGCAGGGAAGGGAAAATAAGAGATGACAACCACACTCATCAACCATGAAGCAATGAGGTGGAACAAATTATTCCATAAGGATGCTTCCAACTCTAGAATTTCATGGTTCTATTATATTAATTTCTTACCAGTTCTTTGGAGTACATTTTTACCCAGGCACACAAGTTACTAGGTTTTTTTGTATAGATGTCACTTGATTCATCTAAATATTTGACCTTAATTGGTTAGTCTTGAAAAGTAGTGTCCGTCTAAGAAATAATGACACTATGGCACTTAGCTCAATTTTAGTTTTGTATTTAAGTTCTAATTCAATTCATAAATTAGTATAATAGCCAGGAAACTTTAAAGGATCTGACTAGATCTGTGAATCATTTTTAATTAGTTCTTTTATGATTTATATGCTGTATACATCCCTCTCAATTTGCTATCTGAGGGAGAAAATCATCCTAAAAAATATTATTTTTTTTTATTCGAGGTCTTAATAAAACTGGGAAGAAAAATTATGTTTTGATATTTCTAAATTAAACATTTAAAAGCCTGTGATCATTTGCAGGATGTAATCTATGTTCAAAAAATTAAAATAAATGAAAAACATATAGTTGTGGTTTAAAAAAAACAATGTGAGGAAGAACAAGGAAGAATATGCTCTTACACATCCTTCTAGATCTGAAGTTGGCAAATTAAGACGTGAGGGGCTATTTTAGTAAATAAAGTTGTATTGGCACACAGCCATGCCAATTTATGCTCACATTGTTTATGCTCACAATGGCTGTTTTCATGCTGCAATAGCAGAAGGTAGCTGGTTGTGGTAGAGACTTTATGACCCTAAAGTATGTATTATTTGTTTTTTTAATAGAAAAAGAAACAGGTAAATTCTATTCATCTACATAAAATAAAAAATACAGTATTACTCCAGAAGTGACAGCAACAGATTATTATTTCCAAACCAGGAAAAAGGTGACTTAGACATTAAAGTGAAACCAGTGAATAAGTAGGAAAGGGGATCTCTGATCTTTCCTAAACCTTGGGAGAATTTAGTAGTCTAGAAAAGGCCATTTGCCAATGAAAACTTATTCCATTATGTTAATTTGTGTCTTTTCATCGCCACCAAAATTGCCTGCAGGTAGCCTGGTGTGCTATTGAACATATGCTATTCTTAACTAGTTACAGGTGTGTTGGAATACTATCAAATCATGGCTATGAATATTGAAATCCCAAAGAGCTGAACATATTGAGTCATCCTCAAAGTGGTCCTTGCTAGAGACTGTTGTGCGTAGTTTAATCTTTGGGTCCTGGGATGATAAGAAAGCCAAAAAAAAAAAGTGATTTCAGTGCACCTGATGCCCACAACTGCTACGGAGGCATTCATTCCATTTTACCATGGAAGAAACAGTCACATAATGAGATAAAAGTTGTTCTGCTAAAGTTGCATAATTAGTGGCAAAAATTTAGGCTTCTGGACTTCTGGTAATCTTATCACTTCCATGGCATCAGTGCCCAATAGAACTTTCTTCGTTGATGGCAGTGATAAGTATTGGTGCTGTCCAGTATGTAGCTGTAGCCACATGTGACTTTTGAGCATTGAATTTCGAAGTCTATTTAATTTCAGTTAATTCATGGCCACGTGTTGCTGGTAGCAACCATATTGGACAACAGAGCTTTACAGTCTAAATCTAACGGGTTTTAGAATGCATCATTTTCACATCAGAGGATCTCACATTGATTGAGTGCTTAGTGTCTGCCAAGAACTTTACATGTGTTGTCTTCATTAATCCCCTTAGCGACTCTGTGCATCTATCATTCCTTTTTACAGATGAGAACATTGTATCTCAGGGAAGGTAAGAACATGACCAAGAACACACAACTGGTATGTGGCTGGTCAAGATTGAGATTCTGATCTTACTCCAAAGCCACTGCTCTTGGTTTTAAACCTGTCAGGACCCCAGTTTATCATAGTTGTGCTGCTTATTGTCCTAGATAATTTGAAAGAATGTTTGAGGCAAAGACATTTAGCAAGCTGGGTTCTTGAATCAGTTTCCTTTGTAGTGTACCCCATACCTTGAAAAACAAAGTTTAAAAGCTCAAAGGTCAACTTATACAACTGGACAAGTTGAATGGACTACAATGGAAATGAAACCTTCCTGGTTTTGCACAGTGCATAAGGCAAGAGCCGTTTTCCAGGGACTTAATTCTAAAGGCCTTCTCATTAATTCATTGCCTTCCCCAGTATACAAAACCATGATCACCCAATAAGACAAAAGGCAGGAGAAGTAAAAGCTGGAGACATTATTATCACAGCAATAGGAGGAAATTTAGTTAGCGACCATCGCCCTTCCTCTGGAGAACATTAGGTTCAGAAGTCTTGTCTCACATTTTGACATTTGAAATAGGCCAGTAGCAATTCTTAGGCACCTTGTGCCAAACTTAACAAATCCAAAATTAATTAGATTTCATAAGCCAACTATGACAAAATACTCTTTTTTTCTTATTCATCCCTTGTGTATACAGTGGTAGTTAAAAAATGGGAGCTTGTATATTTAATCCTTTTCCTACCTAGGGGAGAAAGAAATGAAGTCAAGTCATTAATGTAGTAATCAAGAGATCTGTCCTGAGGTCAGACAGAGCTGGGGACAAACTGGAAGTTTTGAAAATTCTTATTTGGAGTTTGTTTTCAATTTTCTTTTAATGTTGAATATTTGTGTGCTCTAAATCCTTATAATTATTTTCCCCGCACCAAAAAAAAAAAAAAAAAAAGTGGGGGATTAGTTTTTAAAAGACCCCGTATTAAAAGCATATGTTACAATGACTATACTTCATTAAAATTAAAAAAAAAATTGCAGGAAATTTTTCCAGAAAGTGGAAACAATCCAGATGTCTACAACTCATAAGTGGATAAAGAAAATAGGGTACGTCCATCCAAGGAAATATTATTCATCCCTTAAAAGGAATGAAGCACAGAAATGGTACAGTATAGGTGAACCTTGAAAGCATTACTAAATGAAAGAATCCTGTCACAAAGGCTACATGTCATATGATTTCACTTATAGGAAATGTCTAGAATAAATAAATCTGCAGAGGCAGCATGTAGATTGTAGTTTCCAGGACTGGCAGGGAGAGGAGAATGAGGAGTGACTGCTAAGGGGTACAGGATTCTCTTTTGGGTTGAAATTATTAGACAGTGCTGATGTTTGCAAAACTCTTTGAATATACTAAAAACCACTGAATTTTATATATATAACTATGTCTCAAATCATTTTAGGTAGATGATGGATGGATAGATAGATGGGTAGATGGAAGACCTTGCATTAGGATTTCATGTGTTAATAAAAGCATAGGCTCAGTTTTATTTCCAGCTCTTGGTATATATATTGTCTCATGGATATAGTCATGTGACCCTACCAGTTGGTACTCCTTTGTGTGTGTGTGTGTGTGTGTGTTCATGGAAAGAATAGTAGTAACCTTGCTTTCTGGATTTCAGTGAAAAATCTATCACTCTTTGAAAAATTTCTGAACCTCTGTCTATAAACAATAAAGTCATTGTTTCCCACCTAAAATACTATGTCTTGGAACATTTAAGAATATTGTTCTATTTTAAATAACCACTAGTTTTATATATTTGCTTTAGAGATTGCCTTTGAAAGATGCCTTTCATAAGGACTTTCTACATATTAATTAAGATCCCTCTAACTTTCTGTTGTTTAGAATGTTACACAGTTTGTGTGACCACGTTGATATTTGTAAACTATTGGAATATTGCATGTGGATTTCAAAAATATTTTTAAAATACTTGAATGCCTTGAAATACATTAAGCTACATTTTCCATAATTTTATTTTTAATTTTTACAAAAACCCAGTAACAATAAGAATTCTAATAAGCAAGATTGGCAAGAATGTAGGGAAATAGATATTCCTCTTTAGTTTGGCAATTGCTATGTAATCAGTAAAATCTCTCAGGAGGGCAATTTTTTGGTACAGATTAACAGGCTTAAAAACGCTCGTCACTGTACCTCTGCTGGATGGTATCAGGTGAAACCAGACGAGAGAACACCTGGGCTGGTCTGTCTGCAGCAAAAGCTAGAAGCTCTGTGCTGAGAGCAGAATGAGTCCACCAGAGGATATCTTGCCTCACCACCACTGTGAATGGTGACAGCATATACTCCCAGCTAGCTCGAAGTCACCCTGTCCTGGGATGCATAACAGAGTTGCAGAGGAGAGAGCATGTCGTCATTCTTCTAACCAGGACTGCAGATGGGCCCAGTTTCCATGCACATATCACCCCCGCCCCAGCATTCCCACTGCTGGCACACAGGCTCAGGAAAGGAGTTGCAATATCATTTCCCAGCCCGCAGAGTGGTGGACAACTGCTCTCTGATAAGGTGGGCAGAGAACCAAACAGAATTTGCACGTACAACTTCAGAACAAAGAACAGAAAGATCGAGTAAGTTGTGTTAATCATGAGCAAGAAAAAAAGAAAGGCAAGATGTCTTTGCCACATAGTAAAGGAGAGAGAGAGGGAGAAAGGGGGGGGGGGCTCCACACGTACAAATAATCTTTTTTGGAAAAGCATGTATTCGAGAGAGAGAAAAAAAATTTTCCCTGGAAGAAGGAATGGTATAGAAGAACTTGAGAAGAATATTAATTTGGTTAATAAACAAAAACATGCTCAGACTGACTTAGGAACAGAGTTCTTGAAGAAAAGACAGCTGAGAAAACCAATCGAGGACCAGAACAATATTCAAGTACTAATAAATAACTCACAAGGGTCAATGAATTTTAAATATCTTGCAATGCACAGGAGACCCTTACCCCTGCAGTGAAGAATTTTCCAGCCCCAAACATCAATAGTGTCAAGGCTGAGAAACCTGACTTAATTGTATTCGTTAACTTATCATAGTAAGTATGGATTTTGGTGTAATTAAAGTGAAAATACCAAAAAGAAAAAAAATGAAGTTACCAAATTGAAAAACAAACAAACTGAAACACTAATATAAAATGAAAGATTGTATGATTTATAATGAATGCAGGGAGGAAATGAAGAAGTAAAAGCTATTAGGAGAAACTAGTCAGGATAATCCAACATAAGGGTAATCCCTTCTTTGTATGATTTATAATGAATGCAGGGAGGAAATGAAGAAGTAAAAGCTATTAGGAGAAACTAGTCAGGATAATCCAACATAAGGGTAATCACCCACAACTTTGCATGTGTTATGTTAAGGATACAACAGGAGAAAATCTTATTGGAAAGATTGTGGAATTGCGCCTGAATACTGAAAAAGAGCACTGTATTCCAGCAAGCATCAGTAACAAAAATTGACATTTTAAAGATAGAAATTCTCAACTTCAGGATAAAAGGAGAATCCTTCCCATTTCCTGACTGCACATACAAATGAGAAAATACAAAAAGAAAGCATACTGGACTTTTATTTCTCTCTAGCCTCTCTTAATATCAGAAGACAATGAAACACAAAAATCTTTAAAATTCTTAGAGAAAGAAAGTGTTGCCCAAGAATATCTTAACCAACCAAATGAGCACTTTCATCATATTACTGTCTGTGAGAGAGAAAGACTGGGAATAACTTCAATATCTGAAAATAGTAAATTGAACAAATAAACTATATTCTATCTAAGCAATGCAATGCTGTGTAGCCATTAAGAATGATGAAGTAGACAGGTCCATTTGTGGAAGAGTGTTCATATTATATGCTGCAGAGTAGCTGTAACAGAACAAAAATTATTATTTTTAAAAAATTTATCCGTTATCCATGTGTTTATATGTGTATATATAGAAAATTGATCATAAGGTTATAAACTAAGTTTGCTAGAAAAATAGATGTCTTGTTTTCATTTAACTTAATGGTTCTCAGCTGGGGACAGTTGTGTGCGCCCCTCCCACCCCCAGGGACATCTGAAGACATTTTTGTCTGTTAAAACTGGGAGAGTGCCAATCACTTCTAATAGCACCAAGGATGCAGCAATATAGCCTCACATACAGAACAGCCCTCCACAACAAAAAAGTAGTCAACTCAAAATCAATAATGCGGAGATGGAAAAACGCTGGTTTAATTGTATTTATGAATTTACTGTAGTAAATATGGGTTACCAGTATAATAAAAATGAAGTTGCCAAGAGAAAATTAACTACATAAAGTGAAACTGGAGAAGAGTTTGCTTAGTAGATGAATGTATTCAACTGAAAAGGATATAAATTAATTTATTCTCTTGTTAGGGATCTTGAATTAATTTGCAATGCAAATCTCTCCTATATGAGTGCAAACTTATGTAAGTTATACTGTTATTTTAAATAACTTTCTCTTCGGGGAGAATATATATTACATTATGAAAGAAAAGAAAATACGGTCAATACAGACCTTAAGTAAAAGTTGGTTTCTAAAATGGTCTATTTAAATAACATTTAAAAATCTCTTCATTCACTTTATGTTTTAGTGTCTCAGAATAAATGCTGATTTTAGTCATAGGCCTGGGATTGAAATAGCGATTCTCAAAGAGTATATATTTCATGGATATGCCCCCCAATTTTATTCAATACAGAGAAATTATTTTTTGATACAATATGAGTCATGATGTATTAATGGTGTGTTTCATGTTGTTTGAAGTCCCTTAAATCTTTGAATTGTGGTGTCTAAAATTCTAATACTAGAAATCATGGCACATCGGGTTCCACCAATGAATGCCAAACAGTGTGTGGGTCTATGTTGAGGCATTTAGTGGGGGTAAAACTTGCCGTTTAGGAAGAAGTGTAATAGAAGGACCAGCCAGAACCTCAGAAATATGCCTGGGTAGGGGAACATGGCAGAGCTTTGCCTCCTGCAGATATAAAAAAGCATGTTCTAGGCAATCAACAGTTCTTCCCAAACTGCAAAAGAATGCTGGGCGGGACCAACTGCTGCTTGACGTTATGATCATCACTGGTGCTCACGTTGTAAATATGGCTGGTGGGTTTCCGGTTCTTCTGCATCTTTTCATCCCGAATCTAAAATTCTAGTACTTGAAAATGCGCCATGTACTTTTATTTTATTTCAGTATTTGGGGGAAAAAAAAAAAGAAAAAAAAGAAAAGAAAATGCGCCATGAACACAAAATCTCTTCAGGATCACAGTCTCATCCCAGCAATACACCATTTTAAAATAGAGCTTGAGAAACATAGCTAATTAAGTTTAATTCAAACAAATGTTTATCTAACATCTGCTCTTCCCTGGCAAGATGGCAGCTGCTGGGAGAAGACAGATTTAATAAAGACGGACCCTCTACTGAAGGAGTGGATAATCCAGATGTCCTTAGAACTACTCCCAGGAACTTGACAGGATTTTTAGACATGATGGAAAATGAAACACTAGAGAAACCTGGCAAGAATTTCCCATCAATGATAATCATACCACGTATTCTTGTAATGTTGATGTCAATGTGAGGGATTCTGCATCTTTAGGGGCAGATTTCATGCATTCAAAAGAGTTTTTAAAGATTTAAATTGGTATGAAAGTTAATAATTGATTGAGTTATAAATTTTAAAGCCTATTTCCTGAAGTTATAGATCTTACTCTATTTATAAATCCATCGAGTTTAACAAATCACTTTTAATAGGACTTTGATTCATGCTTCAATCTGTTTTTAAACTTAGCGAGATTCTTTTAAACATTCAAACTGTACAAATTTAGTAAATTCCATTTTATTTTTGAGTGTTCTCAATTTTATGACAGGCCATCCCAAACGCTTAAGTAATTACCATAAATCTAATATAAAGTTAAAAGTGGTCATTCTTAAGTTATATTAAATGTGCTGAACTGTTTGTATACCTAATTAAGATTTCAATTTAAAATCTTCTCTTTATCAAACGCTCACTCTTACATGGTAGATTGGAAACATGATCCTGACCTGTTAATCTAAACATTTCTTACACATGATAAGTGCACAAAATGCCGTATTTTACACAAAAGTATTAAACATGTGAGTGCCTTAAACATTTCTTTGCTTAACTCTGAGTCTTCCTGGGCTAGCTGCAGTTGTAATAGTTAGCTTTGGTCTGGACACAGGAGGGTGAGACACTTCCTTACAGCCTGGTGAAGGTGGAATTAATGGTAGGTTCCCTGCTTATCATTTGCTGGCGTGGCTAGGGGTGGGTCACAGGTTATTTCTGTGGTGCTTGGCCGAGGTAGAGAAGTGGCGGTCTGAGTGTTTCCTGTCTCGGTAGGCTGCTCTTTTTCTTGTCCTTTGTCTAGGGAGAACAGGCTCTTGTTGGGGCTTTCTTGTCTGTACCCATTGGCATTTCCAGGTTGCTGGCTTTGCCAGCTCCAGGTCTGGAATATGGGGGGCAAAAAAGCCCCAGGAAACTTATTACCTTTTTTCTCTTTGTTTCCTGAGATCTCTAGGAGATCTCCTTTTCTTCACCTGTAAGACTCATCTTATTTAATACATCATATACAAGATTTATAGTTGTAATTATTGGGAGAAAAGTTCATCTATTCCATTTTCCCACAAATGGAAGACCCCCTTCTTAGACATTTCAACTGAGTTCATTTAGGGGAAGAAAAAAAAAATGCCGTTGTTTTCTATGATATTTTTTGCTAAGTTACTTATTTTTTTAACCATTAAAATAATCATGCTTTGTGTTAAAAATTAGAAATTAAAAAATATATATAAAAAAGTTAAAAGCTTTCAGGGGCACCCAGGTGGCTCAGTCGGTTAAGCATCTGACTCTTGGTTTTGTCTCAGGTCATGATCTCAGGGTGATGGGATAGAGCCCTGTTTTGGGGCTCCACATTCAGCAGGGAGTCTGCCTGAAGATTCTCTCCCTCTGCCCCCTCCCCACCTCTAAAATAAATAAATAAATCTTTTAAAAAATTAAAATCTTTCATAACTCTACTGCTAATACTCAAATCTCGGTATGCTTTTTTCCTTCATTTTTCAATGCCTAGAGAAACAGATTTGTTGTACTGTTAAGGATTTTGCTATCCATAGTTTTGTATCATTTTTCTTTTAACATTATATTATGGGCATTTTTGTAGCCACTATCACATCTCCTTTAATTATCTTCTGAAAACAGCAACTCACATATAGAAGTGAGACAAAAAATCTTGTTAGTCAGATATCCAGCATGCTCTCTACCTGGACAGTTCTGTTGAGAAATGTATTATTATATAGTGGTACATTAATGGGAATACACATTTCCAGGAAGAAGTAAAGCTTTATATATGCTTCTGCATTTAATTACTCAATAAAATCTTATATTTGAAGGAGTTAGTGTAATGACCATGGACACTGTAATGAACCCTGACATTAATTAGACATCTGTGATTTTCTGGACCCTTTGAGAAAAATGAGCTCTTGCTTGGCTCTATCCAAAGATTTATCCCAGTGGATAATATTTCAGAGTTCTAAGTTAGTTTTCCTTCTTGAATGAGCAAGAAATGTTCAATTTGAACTAGTGTCTTTGGTTGGGTTTCATTGGAAACAGAGCCTGACACAAAGATTTTTTTTTGCAAGTGATTTACTGGGGTCAGTTCTCCAGAGAAACGTAAGGGACTAAGAGGAATGGCATAGTGCAAAGGAAAGGACTAGACAAAGATGTGATTCCAGGGGAAGTTAGCTCAGCGTGGTCCCATGGGAGTTCTAGAGCATAAATGGCACCACCAAGGTTGTCTCACCCAGATGGAAACAGGCTGGTCTATTCAATCCCTGTATTGGTCAGTCATTGGTTGCAGGCTTCCCCTGGGGCAGAGGGTTAGTTTGGGTAATCTCTAAGGTATCTCTGAATAAACCACTGTCACATAAGGCCACACCTCTAGAGAAGGATATAGATGTAAGTTGTTAACTGTCAGCACCCACAGAAGGCGAGGATAGATACAGCTGCTACAACTTCTTTCTTGATTCAATAAAAACTAGTGCAAGTCATTGTATTTGCTATTGTCCACTGCATTAGTGCACATTGGAGAACCAGGTAAACTGGTTGTGTCCTCTAAACTCCTATACTTTGCAATCTAGTCTAGGGGACAGACTTATCAATATCACAAAAATTAGAATGTAAGGCGCTCCGATATAAGGTAACATAAATCTATCGTAAAGAAACTTTACTTAGTCCAGGATGGAAGGAAAAGCTTTTGAGCTGAGAACTGATGAATAAGTATACTCAACTAAGCAACTGACTAAGGTAAAGGAGTAGAGAGATAGAGAGGGAGCAGTGTATGCAGGGATCCCGTGCTGGCACATGCTTTAAATAGATATGTCTAATGTTGCTGAAGTATAGAGAGAAGGGGGGAGTGTCGCTGACTGTACTGAGTTGCCACGAGAATGCTGTATAACAAATCATCTCAAAACTCAGTGGCTTAAAATAATAGGCATTTGTTTTGCTCCTGAGCCAAATCAGTGATTTACATTGTACTCTTGTTGGTTTGGCTCATTCCTGTGTCTGGAAACGAGCTGGCTGATGGCTGATTCTAGGTTGACTTTGGCTGGGACACCTGGACACCTTGGCTCTGTCCTATGTGTCTCATCCTTCAGCATCCTCACCTGGGCATGTCCTCACAATCTCAGAAGAGCAAGAGCAAAACCAAAAACCAACAAGCACTTTTTAGGCATCTGTTTGCATCACAACTGCTAATATCCTATTAGCCAAAAGCAAGTGATATGACCCCATTCAGACTCTAGATACTATAACTAAACTCCACATCTTGATGAGAGTTGCTTAAAACCCCATGGGCAAAAGACATAGATAGAAGAAAGCATGAAGAATTGGGTCATTAATAGAACAATCTAGTAACATAAGTGGGCAGCGGCCAGACAATTTTGGACATAGTGGTCTGTATCAGAGTTGCTGGGGCCCACACAACTGCCCTTTTGCAAATCTAGGGCAGAAATCCGATGTCTCTATCTCTTCAGTTCTGCCTTAGAAATTAACCCATGCCATCAGTTGCCTCATTTTCCTTTTCCAACTATAGGCTGCAGTTGTATTTATTACACATAAACCCTATCCTAAGGCATCTGTTCGTGCCTTCTTCATGATTCACGGTTTCTTTTTCCCTTCCTGTACCACTTGATTTGGAATTTAATGTACATTTTGCATTCCTGTCAGAAGCTCAAAGTGATTTATACTCCATGCATTAACTAAGCTGTCAACTACTCCTTTGAGATAGTTATGTATCACAATAGATGCTCGAGAGCTCTATAATAGAAAAGCATAATTACCATTTATAGGTGCAGCCCAGAGAGGTGCCAAGAGGTTCTTGAGTGATTTTTTCCACCAGTATCTCAGAAGTCTACAACAGAACAATTGGACTCAAGAGCCCTGACTTCTAGTCTAGGCTCTATTATAGTCACTCTGTTATGTTTTTTAGAGAAAATCTTGTATGTAGTTTCTATTTCTGTCTGGAGATAAGAAAATTCATCTGTTTCATGCTGCCTTATCCAAATGTCAGCAATCTGAGGGGACCGTGGAGTTGTTTTCCTAGCAAATGAGGGAAAGACAGGGGGAAAAAAATATATGGTCTTTGTAGCATGCTCCTCCAGTAAGAGAAGAACCAGCAAAACCTTATGTTCCATCAAAGAGTGGGAGTAACAGGGGGTTATAGAGCCTATAACCTGCAAGAAAAAAAATCCTAAGACTCTATGACTCCAATTTCAAGTATTGTTATGAAAAACAAGGAAGTTGTGTGTGCTTAAAGTAAGAAACAAAAAACTCAAATGAGAATATAACTACTTTCCAAGAGCACGTCACTCACCAAAATCTGAATAAGCATGCCACTGGCATCTTTTTATGTTAAAAGTTAATTTCGCAAGGAAACCTTTATAAAAGATAATGGCTGTTGTCAAAAATTTTTTTTAACACTTAAGTTTAGCTATCTGGTAAAGTAGTAGAAAAATTGAAGAGCATGGATTATATCTCTTCAATCTCCCAAGAGTATTTTTAGGATGTGTCTAGGTAGGAAATTTATGGAAGAAATGTACTTCTTTGATTTAGGGATTTGCAGAACCATGGGAAAGAAGGGAAATGTGTAATCAAGGACTGTGATTGGGTTTTCCAAGAGTCTTGGCTTCTTAATAAGATGGGGAATGGGCCATTGGTCCTTTCTCTTTAGACATGTTGTGTGACATCATTTGGAAGTCCTGCTCCTTGTTCAGCTCTTGGATGAAAAGGAGGTGGAGAGTTAAAGTTCTACAGCTGTCATCTTGTAGCAGCTTCTCTTCATCCCTGGCACCTACAGCACATTTGCTATTGAAGAAAGAAGCCCCTTCAGATTAGTCCGTTCTGTTTGGGAAGAAAAGTGGTAGGTTTTGCATTGAATTCCCATTTTGAAAATAAAATGAAGAAACTGCTTTCAGAATGATGTGTCCGTCAGGAGGTTTTTGGCTCCAACTCATCAAATACTCTTAGAAGAGCTAATTAAATGGTAAGGAATGTATTTATCTCACAAGAATCCGAAGAGAGTTCTGGGGTTGGTTACTTTGGGGCTCAGCAGTATTCTTGTTAGCTCTTCTGATTCCCTTGACTTGGTCTTCATGCCATTATGGCTGCCACAGCACCAAGCACCACTTTTTTCAGACTGCAGCATCCAAAGGCAGGATGAGGAAGTTTCTTGTCTTGTGACAGATCCTAGTGGGTAATGGGGGGAGGTTGGGGAGAACTTTCCTAGAAGAATTATAGCAAAATATCCCCTTTTCTCAACCTTTTCACAAGGAACTGTCATATGTCTATGCCTACCTCAGTCACTAGCAAAGGGAATAGAACTATCTTAATCCTCAGATTAATAATTTTTAATATCTATAGTGTGTCTTCTTTTTGTTATTCTTTATTTGTGCATTCTTTTATTTTTTATTAGCCTTTCTAGAGATTTTCCACCTTTCAGAGAACCAGTATTTGATATTTTTAATCCTTCCCATTGTATTTTTGCTTTTTATTTTATTCATTTCTTAATAATATTATTATTCTTTTTCTTTTGATTTTGTGGAGTTTTTTCCCTAAAATGTTTTTTTAGGGGTGCCTGGGTGGCTCATTCAGTTAAGCATCTGCCTTTAGCTAAGGTCATGATCCCAGGGTCCTGGGATTGAGCCCTGCGTCTGGCTCCCTGCTCAACAGGGAGTCTGCTTCTCCCTCTCCCTCTGCCTACTTGTGCCTCTCTCTCTCTCTCTGCCTCTCCCCCCAGATTATGCTCTCTCTCACTCACACTCTCTTTCTCTCTCTCTAATAAATAAATAAAATCTCTAAAAATAAAAATAAATAAAATATTTTTCTAGATCTTCAGTGTAAATACTTAAGTCATTTATATTTATCCTCTTTTGGGGATATTAAGCATATGCATTTAAACTTTATTTTTCTTTTTTAAGTTTTTATTTAAATTCCAGTTAGTTAACATGCAGTGTAATGTTAGTTTCAGGTGTACAATTTAGTAATTCAACACTTCCATACAACACCCAGTGCTCTTGACACATGCACTCCTTAATCCCCATTGCCTGTTTCACCCACCCCCCACCTCCTCTCCATTAACCACCAGTTTATTCTCTATAGTTAAGTATTTTGAAAATCTATATTCTATTAGTTTATGTTGCCTTTTCATTGGTGTTCTCTACCAAATACTTTAAAATTCTCTCAATGTAATTTTCCTTTTGGCTCATGATTTACATAAGAGTGAATTTTTTAATGTTCTAAATATGTGGTCTTTTTAGCTCTTCTTTTTTTTTTATTAACATATAATGTATTATTTGCTTCAGGGGTAGAGATCTATGAATCATCAGTCTTACACAATTCACAGGATTCACCATATAGCACATACCCTCCCCAATGTCCATCACCCAGCCACCCTATCCCTCCCCCTCACACCCAGCAACCCTCAGTTTGTTTCCTGAGATTAAGAGTCTCATGGTTTGTCTCCCTCCCCAGTCCCATCTTGTTTCACTTTTTCCCTCCCTTCCTCCACAAACCCCCACCCTGCCTCTCAAATTCCTCATATCAGAGAGATCGTATGATAATTGTCTTTCTCTGACTTATTTCACTTAGCATAATATCCTCTAGTTCCATCCATGTCATTGCAAGTGGCAAGATTTCAGGTTTTTTTATGACTGTATAGTGTTCCATTGTATATATATATACCACATCTTCTTTATCCATTCATCTGTTGATGGACATTTAGTCTCTT
This sequence comes from Potos flavus, assembly GCA_028534135.1. Classification (NCBI taxonomy): domain Eukaryota; kingdom Metazoa; phylum Chordata; class Mammalia; order Carnivora; family Procyonidae; genus Potos; species Potos flavus. The sequence goes on along the minus strand of CM052898.1, from coordinate 29,211,691 downwards.
TCCACAGATTGGCTATTGTGGACATCGCAGCTATAAACATTCAGGTGCACGTGCCCCTTTGGATCACTACATTTGTATCTTTAGGATAAATACCCAGGAGTGTGATTGCCGGGTTGTAGGGTAGCTCTATTTTCAACTTTTTGAGGAACCTCCATACTGTTTTCCAGAGTGGCTGCACCAGCTTGCATTCCTACCAACAGTGTAAGAGGGTTCTCCTTTCTCCACATCCTCACCAACATCTGTCATTTCCTGACTTGTTCGTTTTAGCCATTCTGACTGGTGTGAGGTGGTATCTCACTGTGGTTTTGATTTGTATTTCCCTGATGCTGAGTGATGTTGAGCACTTTTTCATGTGTCTGTTGGCCATTTGGATGTCTTCTTTGCTGAAATGTCTGTTCATGTCTTCTGCCCATTTCTTGATTGGAGTATTTGTTCTTTGGGTGTTGAGTTTGGTAAGTTCTTTATAGATTTTAGATACTAGCCCTTTATCTGATAGGTCATTTACAAATGCCTTCTCCCATTCTTTCAGTTGTCTTTTGGTTCTGTTGACTGTCCCCTTTGCTGTGCAAAAGCTTTTTATCTTAACAAAGTCCCAATAGTTAATTTTTGCCCTTGCTTCCCTTGCCTTTGGCGATGTATCTAGGAAGAAGTTGCTGTGGCTGAGGTCAAAGAGATTGCTGCCTGTGTTCTCCTCAAGGATTTTGATGGATTGCTGCCTCACATTGAGGTCTTTCATCCATTTTGAGTCTGTTTTTAGGGGGTATAGCTCAGGGGTAGAGCATTTGACTGCATTTTGAGTCAATTTTTGTGTGTGGTGTAAGGAAATCGTCCAGTTTCATTCTTCTGCATGTGGCTGTCCAATTTTCCCAACACCATTTGTTGAAGAGATTGTCTTTTTTCCATTGGACATTCTTTCCTGATTTGTTGAAGATTAGTTGACCATAGAGTTGAGGGTCCATTTCTGGGCTCTCTGTTCTGTTCCATTGATCTATGTGTCTGTTTTTGTGCCAGTACCACACTGTCTTGATGATTACAGCTTTGTAATAGAGCTTGAAGTCTGGAATTGTAATGCCGCTAACTTTGGTTTTCTTTTTCAATGTTCCTCTGGCTATTCAGGGTCTTTTCTGGTTCCATATAAATTTTAGGATTATTTGTTCCATTTCTTTGAAAAAAATTGATGGTATTTTGATAGGGATTACATTAAACATGTACATTGCTTTAGGTAGCATAGACATTTTCACAATATTTCTTCTTCCAATCCATGAGCCTGGAACGTTTATCCATTTCTTTGTGTCTTCCTGAATTTCTTTCATGAGTACTTTATAGTTTTCTGAGTACAGTTTCTTTGCCTCTTTGGTTAGGTTTATTCCTAGGTATCTTATGGTTTTGGGTGCAATTGTAAATGGGATCAAGTCCTTAATTTCTCTTTCTTCTGTCTTGCTGTTGGTATATAGAAAGGCAACTAATTTCTGTGCATTGATTTTGTATCCTGACAGTTTACTGAATTGTTGTATGAGTTCTAGCAGTTTTGGAGTGGAGTCTTTTGGGTTTTCCACATAAAGTATATCATCTGCAAAGAGTGAGAGATTCTTCTTTGCCAATCAGATGCCTTTAATTTCTTTTTGTTGTCTGATTGCTGAGGCTAGGACTTCTAGTACTATGTTGAATAGCAGTGGTGATAGTGGACATTCCTGCCACGTTCCTGACCTTAG
>CM052898.1:29163605-29209479 GCA_028534135.1 Potos flavus | reverse complement strand
CTGTGAAGAGTTTTGATCAAGAAAGGATGCTGTACTTTGTCAAACGCTTTTTCTGCATCTATTGAGAGTATCATATGGTTCTTGTTCTTTCTTTTATTAATGTGTTGTATCACATTGATTGATTTGTGGATGTTGAACCAACCTTGCAGCCCAGGAATAAATCCCACTTGGTCATGGTGAATAATCCTTTTAATGTACTCTTGGATCCTATAGGCTAGTATTTTGGTGAGAATATTTGCATCCGTGTTCATCAAGGATATTGGTCTATAATTCTCCTTTTTTGATAGGGGTTTTTGTCTGGTTTTGGGATCAAGGTAATGCTGGCTTCATAAAATGAGTTTGGAAGTTTTCCTTCCATTTCTATTTTTTGGAACAGTTTCAGGAGAATAGATATTAGTTCTCCTTTAAAGCTTTGGTAGAATTCCCCTGGGACATTGTCTGGCCCTGGGCTCTTGTGTGTTAGGAGATGTTGATTACTACTTCAATCTCCTTATTGGTTATGGATCTGTTCAGGTTTTCAGGCAGTAAAAGCCTCCATTTTTGTTTGCACCTCATTAATAGCTTTTTTGATTCAACTTGGTTAGATTTTAGTTCTTTTATTTCTCCAGAAAGGGATTTTATTTCTCTAGAAAGAGATTCTCTAGTATCTTCCATGCTTTTTGAGCCTGACTAGCACCTTGATAATCATCATTCTGAACTCTAGTTCTGACATCTTACTAATGCCCATATTGATTAGGTCCCTGGCCGTTGGTACTGCCTCTTGGTTTTTTTTGAGGTGAGTTTTTCTGCCTTGTCATTTTATCCAGGTAAGAATAAATGACTGAGAGAACAAAATACTAAAGGGGTAGCAACGACCGCAGAAAAATATACACTAACCAAATCCAGAAGAGAACTGAAACCGGGGGGAGAAGAAAGGGGGAAAAAAAGAAAAAGAAAAAAATAATATATATATATACATATATATATATATATATATATATATATTAGATTGGTGAATAGAACAGAGCCACACACTTGATTTTGGGTGTATTTTGGTCTGTTAGAAGAAACTGCCTCCTAAAATTTTAAAGAAAGAAAGACTTATATATATACAAAAATAAGGGTAAATGTGATGAAGGGATGGAATATAATTGTAAAGATGAAAATTAGAAAAGATTCTAAAAAAGGAATTGATAAAATAAGAAGTTGGTTGAAAAAGAAAAATAAACAAGAGGAAAGAATGTGATCAGGCTGGAGACTAGAACAAAGCCATGCACTAGATTTAAGGTATATTTTGATCTGTTAGAAGAAACTGGATCCCAGAATTTTAAAGAAAAACCTATATGTATACAAAAAATAAGATTAAATACAATGAAGGGATAGAATATGACTATAACAACAAAAATTAAGAAAGGTTTTTTAAAAAGGTATTGATAAGATAAAATATTTTAAAAGGTTAAAATAGGAAAGTGGAAAAATTTAAAAAAAATAGAATAAGAAAAAAATAAAATTAAAAAAATTTAACTTTGAGAGGCTAAAGAATCATGGGGAAAAAGCCCTGAATTCTATGTGTAGCATTCCTCTAAGTCTGGAGTACCCGCAGTTCTCATTGATCGGTGAACTTGGTCTTGGCTGGATATTCTTGCTGATCTTCTGGTGGAGGGGTCTGTCACCGTGATTCTCAAATGTCTTTGCCCGAGGCGGAATCGCACCACCCTTGCCTGGGGCAGGGCTAAGTAATCTGCTCGAGTTCGCTCTCGGAGCTTTTGTTCCCTGAACGCTTTCCGTACATCTTCGGAGGAGGAGAATGAAAATGGCGGCCTCCCAGTCTCCGGCCCTGGAGGAGCCGATAGCTCGGGGCCCTTAGTGTGCCCTCAGAGAAAAGCAGTCAGTCCCTCCCGTCTCCCTGGTCTCCAGCCGCGCTCCAAGCTCACCCGGCCTGTGACCGAGCGTTTTTTATCTCTGGTGCACGGCCCCCTTTGGAGTCTCCAAACCCAGCTGATTCCTGCAGCACGCTCCCGCACCACTTCTCCCGGAGGAGGAAAGAGGGGGTCTCTCCGGATCTGCCACTTGCGGGGTCCGCTTGAAGAGTAGTGGCACGCCTGTGTCTCAGGTCACGGTTTAAGGTAAGCCCGAGCTGAAAGCCCACTGTTCGGCTCTGTTTCTGTAGCCGGCTTCCCCCCTCCGATACCTGGGAGCTCTGCCACACTCAGGCACCCGGGTCTTTCTGTGACCCTGCAGGTCCTGAGACCACACTGTCCCCGCGAGGGCTCCACCCCCCTTCCCCCCCACTCCCAAGCCTCTGGAGCGATGTCCCTCAGTGGAGCAGACTTCTAAAAGTGCCAGTTTTGTGCTCCACTGCTCTCTTACTTGCTGGGAGCCAGCCCCTCCCCCTGCGGTCTCTCTCTTCCCGTATATCGCCTCAGATTCTCTTCTCTACATGTCCTACCTTCCAGACAGTGGTCGCTTTTCTGTTCCTAGAATCGCTGCTATTTTTCTCTTCAATCTCCTGTTGAGTTTATAGGTGTTCAGAATGGTTTGATAACTCTCTAGATGAATTCCTGGGACCAGACAAAATTTAGGAATCAATATATTGCTCTTAAATAAAGCATAATTTTGTTTTCAAATCTTCTCTATCCTAAACTTTTGCTTAATCTATCCATTAGCTTGATCTATCCATTTTTAAAAGGAGTATGTTAAAAGTTTGCAGTTTAAATTTGTCTTTATATATATATTTTTAGGTAATGTTAGATGTATATAAATTAATGATTATTTTATCTTTGGGAGAATTACTTATTGTGTAATCATTTATCTCTATCTCCAGTAGTGCTTTGGATTTAGGTTCTATTTTGTTTTCTTATTTCTTCTTCTCCACCTCCTCCTTTTTCCTCTTCTCCCTCCGTCTTTCAATTGCTGACATTAGCTGGACCTGGAGTCTCTATGATGTCTGAGGCTCCTGCTTCTCTGTGACATAAAGGCTGTTGGTTCAGGCCCATTCACACAGCCCTGTCTTTGTCCTCTTGCTTTCTGAGGCTTACAGCTCGCTAAAGCTTTAATCCCACATAGTAGTATGCAGTTTGTCCCCCCACTGCCCTATCCCTAGCTTCTAGAAGTGAACCTGACTCTAACTGACTCTCTTTTGTGCATATCTTTTGGTCCCCATTAACACATAGGAGCCTAGCTCTTGCAGCCACTGCCCACCTTCAGAAACAAGAGTCCAGCATTCCTGCAGTTTCATCTTCCTTTATTACTATTTCTGTTCTTTCTCTCTTTTTCTTAAAGATTTTATTTATTTATTTGACAGAGAGATCACAAGTAGGCAGAGAGGCAGACAGAGAGAGAGGGGGAAGCAGGCTCCCTGCTGAGCAGAGAGCCTCATGCGAGGCTCAATCCCAGGACCCTGAGATCGTGACCCGAGCCGAAGGCAGAGGCTTTAACCCACTGAGCCACCCAGGCGCCCCCTGTTCTCTTCTTGGTTTAAGACACACTTATCTTATTTTTAAGCCACAGCATACTTTATTGCTTTTCTCTCTTTGTATTCTGCCTGTTGTTGTTAATTTCTTGGAGCTGGGAAAGTGTAGCAATGCTTAAATGTAAGGCACCATCTTGTCCAGAGGGCCCTTGAATATTTTCTATGCGTTATCTCATTTAATCCTCACTGCTATGCTTTATGGGAGGTATTACTATGACCATTTTACCTATGAAGAAACTGAGACTCGATGTGAAGCAGTCTTTTCAAGATTACACAAGTAGTACATTGGAAAGCCAAAAAATGAACCTGAATTTTTGATTCTGGAGCATGAAATCTGAACTTCTGAATCTTAACAAGATAGAGCTATTGAAAGTGTAAATAAGATGGAAGTGAATAATTGATGCAAGAATACCATAGAGCCTATGAGATATATTGCCCATGGGAGGGTTGGGGCATGGCCTAAAGGAAGGAGACGTTTTCCTTGGAGACAAAAGATGCAGAATAAAGGAAAGGTGATATTCCAGAGAGATCCAGAAGAAACTAAGATGTAGGCTGAGATAGGTTGATATGTAAATTGTTATTAAATCTACTTAGAGAAGTCAGGGCCCACAATGCATGCAAGAAGAGCAAAGGTATAAAAACTGTCAATGTGAGAGATTTGATAGAGAATCTGGGGAGAGAATTTTTTATCTAATTAAAGGAACTCAAGACAACAAACGTGAAAATTTGGATCCAGGAAGTTCTCTTACAAATGTTTCTTCTCTCTAATCTCTTAGGCAAGTGGATGGAGACACTTCTTGCCAAATTAGACACTTGGCAAATTAGACACTTCTATAGCCTTATTTATATCTATATATATTATATATATAATATATATAATATATATCTATATATTATATCAAGTGTTTTCAAAGAAGACCTATCATTACATATTCTCCCCTACTCTTGATCTCCTATACTGCCTATTAACAGCAAGTGGTAGGGTGACTACCTACCTTGGTTTGACTTGGAAAGTTTTAGTTTACACCTTTTGTCCCTACATAATTATTAATCACACCCCTGTTATTCTCAAAAGCATCCAGAGGAGTATGATGAATTCTATGTTTACCCTAATAAGGAGGAATTATTAATGTTATCTTCTAGATCTGTGTCAACATTTACATGTTGTGAATCCTATGTCACTCTCATGTCTACTCCATGAGATAAAGTACATAACTATCCCCATTATTAAACTTATTATTTCAGTCATTGACTATTTAATAAGTGCCTACCATGTACCAGGTAATGTATTAAGCATGGAAGATGAAATTATGAGGTTAGCAGGTAAGGTTCTTACCCTAATGCAGCTTGAATTGAGATTTAGAAAAGTTGAGTTACTTGATCAAGATTTGCAAAATCCCAGGATTTTAATCCAGTTCAATCCCACACCACAGCCTAAATTTTACCACTACATATTGCATTTTTAGTAATGATAAGTTTTGGTGTTTTTTTTTTTTTTTTTTTTTTTGGGAGACAGAGAGAGAGAGAGCTCTGGCATGGGGGGGAGGGGGTGTTGTACAGTGCAGAGCCTAATGCGGGGCTCGGTCTCACGACCCGGAGATCATGGCCTGAGCAGAAATCAGGAGTTAGTTGCTTAACCGACTGAGCCACCCAGGCACCCCAGTAATGGTAAGTATTTTAAATAACCATTTTGAATGAACCAGGTAGCTATATAAATACTAAAATCATCCGCATGTGTCAGATTTCAGTCATCGATGAAAATATCTCCCACAGCAGTATTTTAGGGTGAAATATCTGATGGTAATTTTTTATTTTAATATATATTGCCGCTTGGCCTAATCATTCTGTTAAACATTGTGAAGAATTAAATCACAGTGGTGTCTCTTAGAAAGAATACGGCAGGTATGATCACCTCTGTCACAGGCATTGGAGATCTTTGTTGGGATTTTTGTCAACATTGGTTTTGGTTTTTCCTCTAAAAACAGGTACAGCTGGTTTTCTATAGCATAGAATATGCAAAGGTAGCCCTTTATGTGTCTTTCATTTTACAAAATTGCCTCTTTATAGATGAGGAAAATGGCAGCATTCAAAATATCCGCCAATAACTTTTTAAAAATATTGATTGTAAGACATTGGACAGATAAACCATTAGCAAAAGTAAAAGCTGGCCCTTGTGCTAGGGAAAAATTGATCTTTTGGTATTTGTCAGTTTTTCAAGCGAGAAGAATGATAACAAAGTGTTAATATTAGCATCAGGCTGTGTGAAAGTGCCTTATGTGACTTTCTAAGGGAAAGCTCTGAAGTGGGAAAATAAGAAAGTGGATGAGAACACTAGTCAACAGCCTCACTATTCAGGGATCAACCAGTGGTAATTTTTCATCTAATGCCCTCATGAAAGCATTTTTAAAAATGCTTTTCCAAGTGCATAACAGAGTTCATTTCATTTCAGCTAAAGTAATTTTATGACTTGGGTTCTATTGTGTGTGATTATGAAGTGTGCATTTTTCCTGTTATTTTGTTGCATTATTCCAGCAATTGGCTAAAATGAGTAAATGACTAGAAGTAGTTCAAGCTTAAAAATAGTGATAGGAAAAGTCAAATTATTTGCTTTTACATTATTTACCGCACCTTAAGATGAGGTTGGAAGCTTAAGGACAGAACACAGAATCCGAATCTGTGTTTGCTGGCACAAGGAAACTTACAGGTGCGAGATTGCTCGGACAGCCAAAACAGCAAAATATGTCTATGAAGTACAACAGAAAACATCTGAAAGTTGGACTTTATTGGAGCAATAGACAGCCCCAAAGCTCACTGTGTTATCAATTTCTTATCATGATGCCATAATATATTTTAGGCTTTTTTTATCTTTTCAAATACTATGCTGGCAAACCATTAGTATTTTTCTCAGAGAAAGAAATACAAAGTAAAGTTACCATTACGGAAATTGATCAATTGTGTGGATAAGGGCAGAGAAGGGAATGCAACTACAGAGGCATCCTGCAAAATTGCATCCTCCTGGCAAAAAGCAACTGAGTTAGTGACATACATACTTGGGAGAGTGGAGTGAACTTCCAGCACAATTCCTTCACCGGGTGATCCTAATGGCCATTAAATAACGCAAGTGGCATACATTGGGGAATATAAAGCACCGTTTGTATGAGCTGATAGGTGCTTTGATCACGACTGAATAACAGGCTAAGGTTTCTCAGTATATGCATAGAAGAGAGAAGTGCTTAATGATTTTCTGTTCTGTTTACCAACGAGCATTCATTCTAGAGAAGAGATATTTTATTTAGTTCAAAAGCCATGAGGTAAAATAGAAAATGTGTGTTCTAATCAGTACCGTGAGAGCACCAACTACATTGGAAACAGTGAAGGTCTTTGAGTTAAAAGGGTTGTGCCTGATTAGCAATCCAGCATCGCTTTATTTACAGAAAATAGCTGGTAGTCAGTCATATGTCTCCGCATCTTGATTTAGAAATTGAAGAGGTGAAGTAGAAAAAAAAAAAAAAAAAGGAATACTATTGAATCATAGCAATTGATTTTAACTCTTTACAGAGTTCTGTACATTATGCAGCAATTTCAAAATCTTATTTTTCTGCGCTGCTGTTGAGGAGTCAGATGCTTAGGTGAACCTTAAAATGAAAGTTGAGATTTTTAAAATGCATTTTTTTGTTACACTGATGGTTCCAGTCAAGACTATTTCTGTGATTTCAGATGGTTGCCCAAGTTACAGATTTTAGTGACTTATTCAGGATCTTGAACCCATGCATCCATCACTTCAAGGAAACATTATCATTATTTTCTATTGTTAAAGATATGACATCAGAATTTCTTAAGAACAACATATTGTGGGGCAAACATCTCAGTCTTGGCAAATTTAATTATTTTCAAATGCTTGGTGTGACCCGGTACCCTTTACCAGTGAAGGTAATCAATGACATATTATTGGACATGCTTAAAAACCCATCCAAAAACTACAAGAAAGGACAAAGGGTTGGGGCGCCTGGGTGGCTCAGTGGGTTAAAGCCTCTGCCTTCGGCTCAGGTCGTGATCTCAGCGTCCTGGGATCAAGCCCCGCATCGGACTCTCTGCTCAGCAGGGAGCCTGCTTCCTCCTCTCTGTCTGCCTGCCTCTATGCCTGCTTGTGATCTCTCTGTCAAATAAATAAATAAATAAAATCTTTAAAAAAAAAAAAAAAGGACAAATACTTTCTAGAGTGGATTGGGATTCCATTTGCTATGATCCTTCAAGTTAAACATTGAGCATTTGAGTGGGATATGTGATATGGTTATTATCTCCAGTATCAGACTGAGGGGTCATGGTCTCCCATGAGAAATTTCCCTGTATTGGGTCTACAGTTGGTACACATATCATTTCTAGAAATAATCACATATCAATTTCTAGAAATAAAAAATGTAAAAATAGATGGAGTGGGTGAGGCATCTCTCCTACCGGTAATGTTACTTATTATAGAAGAGGATATATATATACCTTACTTAGCTTATGATACTAGTTTAGATTGTTATTATTATAAAAACATCTCTCTCATTGATGTTTAACTTTTAATTATCATTAAATAGTGAATTAAATAGTGAATTCTATTGCAGTCTTAGATATTTTAGGTTACTAAATGTGGTAATGTTCTTGTCTCAATGTCCATTCATCTCTGAATGCCATAGTTTGAGGACCGCTGGTCTAAGTCTTAAGGGATAGATGACGCCTGGCTGTCCAGTGAAAAGCAGACAAAAATAAAAGTGAAGCATAAATCTATGGGAAATCCAGGGACACACCTAATGTATCGAGTGAGCTAAACTAATATTTGGAGCAATCAGGTTCCCAAGTGGTCATTCCATGAAATGACTTTTCAGTTTTTTTGACCGTCCACCTCAGTGAGAAATACATTTTATTTCATCAATTCCATAAACATTTGCATTTTTACTGGTCATCTTTGGTCAAATTATGCAATGGTAAGAAACAGCTCAAAATCTCTATGGCTTCAAAACAAAGGTGTTTTTCTTCATCGTCGTGTTACATGAAGGCTGTTGTATCCTCAGTGGCTCTGGTCTGGGTTGTGGCTCTCTCTCCCAGGCTATAGGGAGGCTGTGATTCTGCTCCAGGTAGCTGGTTATTCAGGGTTCAGGTGACAGGAACAGCCTCATCATGCTATATGCTAATGGCAGAGGGAAAGTAAAACCTTGAGCCAAACTGCGTAGTTGCTCTGAAAGCTATGGCTCGGGTTTGGCTTACACCACTTGCTTATATTCCATTGACTAGTAGGTTTCATTCTCCCAAACATCAGTGCAGTGTGGATGCATTCCTCTCTCTGAGGAGCCCTGCATGTCAACAGGTAAGGGGCAGGGATGAAAAGTCCTTCAAAGGGAGGTGGAGAGGGAAATAACACAGCCCACTACACGTGTACATGTATACGAGTACATGTGTGAGTGAACTAAAATTTCACAAATCAATAATTATCCTTGCTATGTTTGATGTATTCTGATATTTTCTACTCTACCCACCAAATGGGGCGCCTGGGTGGCTCAGTCGGTTAAGCGTCCGGTTTAGGCTCAGGTCATGATTTCGGGGTCCTGGGATCGAGTCCCACAATGGGACTCCCTGGAGGCTTCTTCTCTCTCTGCCTCTGCCCTCCATTCATGCTTGCTCAATCTTTCTCTCTTTCTAGAGCCCTCTCTCAAATAAATAAAAAAGAAAAGAAACTCACCAAATGAAGTGTTGGCCCACTAACAGGTTACTACTAGCATTTCGAAAAGCACTATTCTAATAAATAGCCTAAACAATTTCTTGCAGTTTGTAGAATGCCATAGAAAGTGAACAGGTCTTTGGTAATTGCTTTCCTTAGTTGAATGAGTCATTTTTCTTGATTCTAAATTCAAGGATATATTATAGAAAGGGTAGAAAATTAGAATAAGAAGTTGGAGAGTTTAGTTCTAGTTCAGCCCCTGACTGGCTGTGTGACCCATTCACTCTTTCTAAGCCACATTTTCCCCATCTGTGCCCCGGGGATAATGACCCCTGCCTAGCCTACCTGAAGTAAATGACACTTGATATAGTGCCTGGTGCTGTTCTAACCACTCTACATCTACTGACACAACAACACTCTAGATAAATACTACTAATATTCTCATTTTGCAGAAGAAGAAACTGAGGCACAGAGAAGTTGATGATTTCTAAGTGGTAGATCCAGACTGCAGACCCCTATGATCTGGTTTCACGACAATTATGCTAGTTGGCCTCTATCATGGAGAATAACATTTTCACGGTGTGAAACTACCACCTTTAAAATTGTGCTGTATTAATCTTGTGGTTCGTTCTCTGGGAAACTAATGGTCTGTTTTTGACTTTTCAATGTCCACGGCAAAAATTGCACATCCACTCACAGTGAAATTGGCAACCATTCTGATGAGCAGATGTCTTGGTCCCAAGTCAGAGACACGAAGCCAGATATACAGCATCCTATTTAGTTCTGGCATATCCGTTGGTCTGCCAAGTGTCTTGTGAGGCAGGGCAAGAACCAGTCAGTTAGGCTCAGAGAGCATGACTGTACATTTGCCTCTAACGATAATGGCCATGGCTGCGCGTGGATCCCAAATGTGAGGGTATTAAAACCCCACCCCATTCAGCTTTGGTATATTAATTTTGCTAGAGCATACCAGTCAATGAGGGTCCTCATTTGTCCTCTGGGTTTTTATTCCTGATCTCCGCAATGTAATCACTTTCTGGATTGTTTTATAAGAGGCTTGTTTACAGTGACATCCAGTCTTGCTGCAGTGAGGTCATGTCTCCAGGAAAAAACGAAAAAAACATGAAATCCGTGTGAAATTTCTTTTTCTTCTTTTTTTTGAAGAACCAATTTTGTCAGGTTCAGATGAGAGCCTTTGAGAAAGCACCCTATAATGAGAGAACATAGACCTGAAGAAGAAACTCCTTGTTTCTGAGGAACTATTCTAGGGCATGAACCCCTTTGTATCCAGATATGATTTCCACTGTATAGATTCCATCAGCTAACTAAGGGTTTTTATCCAAAAAATGAACATATACATATATATTTGAATATATTAATATATATATTTTAGGGTCTATTTATGACCCAGTGTGTCAATGTCTATTTGCCTGCCTAATGGAGGAATACTTTGCAGTGATTTGCAAAATCTGCTTTTTTAAATTTCATTTTAATTCCAGTATAGTTAACATACAGTGTACAATATAGTGTTTCAACAATTCTATACATTACTCAGTGCTCATCAATATAGGTGTACTCTTAATCCCCATCCCCTATATCCCCCATCCCCCCACCTACCTCACCTCTGGTAACCATCAGTTTGTGCTCTTTAGTTAAGAGTATGTTTTTTTGGTTTGTCTCTTCTTTCTTTGCTCATTTGTTTTGTTTGTTAAATTCCACATATGAATAAGATCATATGGTATTTGTCTTTCTCTGACTTACTTCACTTAGCATTACGCCCTCCAGATTCATCCATCTTGTTGCAGATAACAAGATTTTGTTCTTTTATAAAATCTGCTTTATAAAAGAAACAGATATTTAGTGTTTAGCAAGGCTCTCAAAATGTTTGTGCCATCACTTTGCATTGATATTTTATGTAGGAGAATTAGGGCCAAGAGAAAAAAAATTGCTTGATGTTTCTTTTTTTAACATATCTTTTGAAAGTCAGCTTTGCAGTATAATTTACATACGTTAAAAGTCTTCCATTTCTAAAAGTACAAATGATGAGTTTTAACAAATGTATGCAATAACGTAGCCATCACACAACCACGATATCGAGCATTTCCATCACCTCAAACATTCCCCTTGGGCCACTCTGAAACCTCTTTCCCCACTCCTGGTCCCTGATGGTAACTGATCTTATTGTCATTACAATTTTGCCTTTTCCAGAATTTCATATAAATGAAAATATATACTTTGAAAGATTTTAACAGCTTCATTGAGCTATAATTTACATTTATCATAGAATTCACTCATATAAAGTATACAGTGTTGTTGTGTGGGGTGGTTTTTTTTTAGTATGCTCAATACGTGCAACAATCACCATAGTCAAATTTAGCAACTTTTCATCACCTCAAAAAGAAAGCCCGTACCTGTTAGATTTCACTCTTCTACCTCTCTGTTTCCTGAGTGCCAACCAACTGCTAATCTACTTTCTGCCTACATAGATGGACGTGTCACGGGAATGCAATCATGTAAGATGTGATCTTTTGTGACTGGCTTCTTTGCCTTGGGCTTGTTTTCAAGGATTATACATGCTATAGAAGGTATCAGTACTCCATTCCTAGTAGTCTGTGGCTGAATAATGTCCCATTGTATTGATACACCACATTTTGTCTATCCATTCGCCAGTTAGTTGATGGTCATGTGGGTTATGTCCTCCTTTTGGCTATTATGAGTATGCTCCTATAAACATTCATTTACAAGTTTTTGTGTGAACACATGTTTTCATTTCTCCTGGGTGGAGTGGAATTGCTGGGTCATATGGTAACCATGTTTAACCATTTAAGAAAAAAACAGGCTGGTTTCCAGTGTATCTGCACCATTTTACATTCCATCCTGCAGTACATGAGGATTCTAATTTTTCACATTCTTTCCAACACCCATTACTATCTGACTTTTTTATGTTAGCTATTTGAATAGATGTGAAGTGGTATCTCATTGTGGTTTGATTTGCATTTCTCTGATAACTAATTATGTTAAGCAGCTGCTCATCGGTTATTTGTATATTTTCCTTGGAGAACTGTCTATTTAGATCCCTCGCCCATCTTTAAATTGGGTTGTCTTTTTATTATTGAGCAGTAAGTGTTCTGTATATATACTAGATTTGGTTGTTGTGTATTCTTTTAGATGTTGCTGGATTCAGTTTGTTAGTATTTTGTTAAAGATTTTTACATTCATATGCATAAAAGATATTGGACTGTAGTTTTCTTGTGATGTCTTTATCTGGCTTCGGTATCAGTATAATAATAGTAGCCTCATACAGTGAGTTGAGATGTGCTCCCTCCTCTTCAGTTTTTTGGAAGAGTTTGTGAAGAATTGATCTTCATTAAATGTTTGGTAGACTTCACCAGCGAAATCATCCAGGCCTACTTCTTTGTGGGTAGTCTTTGGTTACTAATTCAGTCTTCTCACTTGTTATATATAGGTCTATTAAAATGGTTATTTCACCTTGAGTCAGTTTCAGTAGTTTGTATCTTTCTGGGAGTGTATCCACTTCACCCAAATTATCTAATTTCTTGACATGTAATTATTTGTAGCTTTCCTTAGTATTCATTTTCATTTCTATAAGGTCAGGGGTAATATCCCCCTCTTATTTTCTAACTCTAGTAATTTGGGACTTTTTCCTTTTTCTCTTGGTTAATCTAACTAAAGGTTTGTAAATTTTGTTCATCTTTTCATAGAACCAGGTTTCAGTTTTACTGGTTTTCTCTATTATTTTACTATTCTCTATTTTATCAACTTCTGCTCTATTCTTTATTGTTTCCTTCCTTCTGCCTGCTTTAGATATAGTTTTTCAGGTGTTTTAACGTAATAAGTTAGGTTATTGATGTCATTCTTCTTTCTTAATCTAGGAAATTGAAGCTAATAATTTTTTCTCTAAGCACTGCTTTAGCAGCATCACATAAGTTTTGGTAAGTTGTGCCTTTATTTTCACTCATCTCAAAATATTTTTTGTTTCTCTTTTGATTTCTTCTTTGATCTACTGGTTATTGGGAAGTGTGTTGTTTAATTTCCACATCTTTAGAAAATTTTCCTGTTATCGATTTCTAATTTCATTTCATTATGGTCAGAGAACATACTGTGTATTATTTCTGTCCTTTTGAGTTTGTTGAAATTTGTTATAGGACCCTGCATATGGTCTATATTGTAAGTAAGCACTGTTCGTTTCTGGCTTTTTTAGCGCAGTGTTTGGAATTCTGTTTTGGGTGTGTTGCGTTGATCAGTAAATCAATTTTTAATACTAAATAATACTCCATTGCATAGGTATGCCACAATTTGTTTACCTATTGATGGAGATTTCGTTTATATCTAGTTATTGAATATTATAAATAAGTGCGATATGAGGATTTGCATATAAGACTTTGTGTGGAAATATATTCTCATTTCTCTTGGGAAAATACCCAAAAGAGGGACTCCTGGATCATAGGATAAGTGTATATTTAACTTTATGAGATACTGTCAAACTTTTTTTGAAGTGTCTGTATCATTTGCATTCCCACTAGTAAATCTATGGGATTCCATCTGCTCAACATCCTTGCCAACACTTGGTGTTGTTAATCATTTTAATTTAACTTTCTAGTGGATGTAATGGTATCTAATTGTGGTTTTAATTTGCATTTCTCAAATGAATAATGGTGTTGATAATTATTTCATGTACTTATTTGCCTTAGTGTTTCTTCTTTTGTTAAGTGGTAAAATATTTTCCCATTTTTTTAAATCATACTTTTCATAACATTATTAAAGTTATTAATTTTTTTGTGTGTCCTAGATAAAATTATTTTTTACCAGATGCACTTCTTGCAAATATTTTTTTCCAGTCTGTGGTTTTCTTTTCATCTTCATGAACTGTCCTTTAATATTTTAATTTCAATACTATCTAGTTTATTAAAATTCTCCTTTATGGCTTATGGTTTTTGTGTCCTGGGAAATCTTAGCCTAACCCACATTTACAAAGATTTTTCTCTTATGTTTTTTTTCTAGAAGTTTGTCATTTATTCGTTCTTGTAACATTTTTTTAGAACCCTTAGGATTTTCTATGAAGACAGTTACGTCATCTACAAATAAAGAGAGTTTACTTTTCCTTTTCCAATCTGTATGCTTTTATTATCTTTTTTCCCTTGTAGTGTTAGGACAGTAAAATATGATATAATGTTAGACAAAAATATTGAGGAGACATCCCTGAATTGTTCTCAGTTTCAGGGGAAACAAAATATATATGAATATTAACCAAAGACTATTTTGTAGATGCCCTTTATCAAGTCGAGGAAAATCCTTCTTTACTCTTCCTGACTTACAGAGTGTTTTTATCCTGATTGGATAATGAATTTTGCCAAATGCTTTCTTTGCCTCTATCTAGATAACCGTGGGACTTTTTTTTTAGTCTGTAAATATGATAAATTACACTGATTTTTTTAAAGTTAAACCATTCTTGCTTAACTAAGCTGAATTTCACTAGGCCACAATGTATTACTATAAATAGCTATAAATAGCTAGATTCAATTCACTGATGTTTTGTTAAGGATTTTTGTATCTGTGTTCATAGTGATGTTTGTCTGGATTTATCTTTTCTTGTCATGTCTTTGCTTTTAATATCAGAAGTGTGATGGGCTTGTGAAATGAATTCAAATATGTTTCCTTCTTTTCTATTTCCTGCCTGAGCTTATCTGGATTAATATTATTATTTCCTTTATATGTTTGGTAGAATTCACTAGTGAAGACTGTAGTTTTCTTTGTGGGAAGGTTTTTAACTACAAATTAAAATAGTCAATTTTTTGTTTTGAAATTGAAAATAAAATTACCGCTTTTTTAATACTGAAGAATGAATGTAGATATGTTTCTCAAAAAAATGCTTGCTTTATTTCTAAATTAAGGTTTAAAAGCTGCATTTGAATATCAGCAGGTTATAGGACATTGCTTTTTTCTCTATACCTTTCATTCTCTACAAATATAGATTCACGTTTTCTTCTAGGAATGCTATTTTAAATCACTCTTTGTATATGAGTAATTATTCCTATAACTGTGCGGATTACCTATTACTGAAATGTGAGTTCTAGTTTCCATGTACTTGTAATATAGTTTAATTTTCTATTCAGCTAATTTAGGAAATGTATTTAGTTTAATTGGAACAGAGTATATGGTTGAAGACCTCTATCAATTTGTATATTGAGTCCTGCTAAATACCTGATGTGTTAACTTGAGGATTGTTTTATCAATCACATTTATTTTTTTTCTCCCTGGAATAAGTTCTGGGCCCATCATTATGCCTCTTCTACCTTATAAATTGTCTTTTAGTACTGCTGTTTCTAAAGAACAACCTGATAATGAAATGATGTCTTTAGCATATGCAAACAGACACACACACACATTTATGTTTATATTCCTATTTATACATCTCAAGCAAATACTTGTTTCTTGGAAACTAGTATCCTGACCTTGTGGATTAGAGACCTTGGCCAGAGCAGCCTCTCAGATCCGCAGACCTAAAGTCGTTGCAGGTGCTTCCAAGGGATGCTTACTCATAAGCACACTAATGTTGGGAAGACTAGTCTATATTTTTCTTAGGTTTTTTCTCCCCAGCTTTATGGAGATACAACTGATATAACATTGTGCATGTTTAAGGTGTCCAGTGTGTTGATTTGACACACTTCTGTATGTCAGCTCACACCTGTAAGAATGACTGCCACCAAAAAGACAACATATATCTGCTGGTAAGGATATGGAAAAAAGTGAACCTTTGTGCACTGCTGGGAAGAATGAAAACTGGTACAACTACTGGCAAAAAAAGCGTGGAGGTGGTTCTTGGCCTTTAGAAGCTACAGCTAGAAAGGGAGAGATACATGGCATACAATGGTTTTGTCTAACCAGATAATCAGAAGAATTGGAATTGAAAGAGTGTTTCTAGCTTGTATGTATTTGTTTCTGCCTGTAACTGTTGCTAATATTTCTAGATTCTTCATGCTGTACCTTCTTTTAGACCTCTCTTCATTCTAACTAATGCCGTTTCCCCCTTTTTTCAGCACTTCTGTATACTGTTCCCATTTTTTAGTTGACTTCTTCTCTTAACAATACCTAGTCAGCCAGAAAATCAAGGAAGTTTGCTATTAACCTTCTCAACTTTGTGTATTCATACTTCATATTCACTTCTTTTTTTCTTCCTGTTCAATGAGAGTGATATTTATTGCTCTCCACTGGCTATGCTCATTGGTGTAACTGTGAACTCTATATGAATAATACTGGAAGAAAGTAAACTTCTGAACTATATTTGCCTAAAAAGAACTAACTATATCTTTGGAGCTCAGATAAAAGTGAAAATAGAAGAAACTCTCAAGAATGTTTTTAGTGCTTGCTACCTAACCTCTTTATTTAAGTCTGGTTTATTGAATTGTAATTTATATAGAATGAAACAGAATCATTTTTGTTTTAAATTTCAGTGGGTTTTGACAAATATAGTGCTGTTGCCCCCATTTGTAATCAAGACATAGAACAGTTATACCATTTCCCAATTCCTCATTCCTCTTTGTCATCAATGCTTCTCCCACCCCCAGCCACAGAAAATCACTAATCTGTTTTCTGTCTCTATTGTTTGCCTTTTGTAATAATGTCATATAAGTGGAATCATATGTACATAGCCTTTTGAGTCTGGCTTATTTCACTTGGCATAATTTATCTGATAGTGATCTATGTTGTATGTATCTGCAGTTCATTCTTTTTTTTACTGCTGAATGATATTTAATTGTATGGATGTGCCACAGTTTTTTAATTTGTTCATCAACTGAAAGATATTTAGGTCAAGTGGATTGTTGGGTTATATGGTAAATGTATGTTAAACTTTACAAGAAACTGCCAGGCTGCTTTCCAAAGCAACTGTACCATCTTGCATTCCCAGCAGTCACACTGCAATTGCTGAGCATCCTCACTCTCACTAACCCTTGGTATTCTCAGAATTCTTTTTATTATTATTTTAGCCATTCTACTAGATGTCTAGTGAAATTCAATAGATTTGAATTTCCCTAGTGACTTACGATTTTGAACATGTTTTTATGTTCCGAGTGGTACACAGAACTATGCTGAATAATAAATAAAAACAAAATTAGAACTACTTTCTGAGGAGGCTGGAGCTGGTCTCACAGATCTAGGTTTTTGCAGCCATGGCACCTGTTACATATTAATGTGTTTAATTTTAGCCACGGATGAGTGCATATGGACCCAGTCTCAGCTAACTTTTGTCTAAATGATACTTAATTAGATTTCTGCCCCCAAAAAAACAGTGTTTGAGAAGGCCTTGCAAATAACCATTAATTTCTGGAAATTATTGCAAGGAGGAGGGTTATAGGTAGGGGAAGATAAAACAAAGATCCCAACAGGGTTATTGAGCTCATTACTTCTGGAACAGTTGTAGCCCAGTTCTGGATCAAGATTTGGCTTCACTTAAGCAGCTGTGATGAGATTGATTTACTTTTCTTCTCTCTCTTCTTCCTCCCTCCATCATTCCTAATTTCTTTCCGTTCTCCCACTGTAACTGTCATGAGAAATGCACAATCACGTGTCAAGAAATATCTATTGCCCAGAAAAGAGAAAGAGGACCCACTTCTCTTAACATCATGATTCTCAAGTCTGTGAACACTTTGAGGGTAAAAAATTATGCCTTATTCTTTTAATTAATCTTAGTTCATTAATTTTAATTAATTTAGTATTGAGCCTATGCACAGAACCCAAAATATAGTAGATGCTTGGAGATTGTATTCTTAATAAATTAACAAATGATTGAGGATATGGGACATTCCCAGATCAGAAAGTTCTGTTTTTTTGGTTTTTTGGGTTTGGGGGGTGGAGGGAGGTTTTGGTCTAGATGTAAACAAAACTATGGCATTAACATATGCTTAAAAATCTTAAACTCTCCCCAGGGTTCCGGAAACATCATCTTTGAGATTTTCTCATTCTTGGTATCATATGAAGGGCAGACCTTACACCTTCAGGCACTGCCTTCTCTAAGGCTCTCAGAAGACATCTCTTTTTATATCAGAACACAGAACCTGTGGAGATTTCTGTGTTGCATTTGCATTTGAAGTCTGCTTAGAAACCAGTGTTCCTCTGCCTATAATTCAGGATCTAAGACACTGGTTTTTCTCACCCAGGCCTGTGAACAATGATCTATCTACCCAAGTTAGTAACATTAACTTAAATGTATGCGGGCAGGGTTTCAGCATATTTCCCCCTTTGGAACTGCCTCCTTCTTCCATAGCCTGCATATGAACACCAACTTTAGTTATAAATGGTTCCCAGTGAACTAGCACTCCAGATGACAGAAATGAAACGTATTGTGTTTCTTACAAAACTGACATGAATCCCACAAATCACCATGGCACACGGCTGAGAAATGCACTTGGCTTTGCGACTAGTGTTTTATCACCCTACAGTGAATTGGCAGGGCTTGAAAGTCCTCTAATCAGGTAAATTTTCCTAAGAGAATGGATGGAATATTATCAAGTGAACATATTCTTGACTGGCAGGGAGCATGGAGACCAATTTACTTAATAGAATGTAGAAACGATGACACTCTACCTTGAATAATAATGGTAATTACCAATACTGTTTTTAGAAAGGAAAAAGGGGCAGCAGAGAGCATGTTCTGTATTTTATTTTATTTTTTTAAAGTTTTTATTTATATATGTACCACATCTTCTTTATCCATTCATCTGTTGAAGGGCATTTTGGCTCTTTCCAAAGTTTGGCTATTGTAGACATTGCTGCTATGAACATTGGGGTGCATGTGCCCCTTCTTTTCCCTATATCAGTATCTTTGGGGTAAATACCTAGTAGAGCAATTGCTGGGTCGTAGGGTAGCTCTCTTTTTAACATCTTGAGGAACTTCCATACTGTTTTCCAGAGTGGCTGTACCAGCTTGCATTCCCACCAACAATATAAGTTGATTCCCCTTTTTCCACATCCTCACCAGCATTTGCTGTTTCCTGTTTTGTTAGTTTTTGCCATTCTAACTGGTGTAAGGTGGTATCTCATTGTGGTTTGATTCGTATTTCCCTGATGGCTAATGATATTGAACATTTTTTCATAATGTCATTTCATAACAGACATCTTTCATAATGTCTGTTAGCCATTTGTATGTCTTCTTTGGAGAAGTGTCTGTTCATGTCTTCTGCCCATTTTTTGTCTGGATTATTTGTTTTTTGAGTGTCGAGTTTGAGAAGTTCTTATGGTTTCACTCATATGTGGAACATAAGCAATAGCATGGAGGGAAGGGAGGGACCACAGAGGAAGGGAGGGAAATCTGAAGGGGGAGAAATCAGAGAGGGAGAAGAACCATGAGAGACTATGGACCCCAGGAAACTAACTGAGGGTCTCAGAAAGGAGAGGGTGGAAGAGGGGATAACAAGGTGATGGATATTAAGGAGGGCACATGTTGTGATATGCACTGGGTGTTATGTGTAACTAGTGAATCATTGCACACTACATCGGAAACTAATACAGTGGCTAACTGAACATAATAAAAAAAGTTTTTATTTAAATTTCAGTTAACATAGAGTAATATTCGTTTCAGCTGCACAATTTAGAGATTCAACAATTCCATACAACACACCTGGCGCTCATCATAAGTGCACTCCTTCATCCCCATCACCTATTTCCTCCATCCCCCTGTCCACTTGCCCTCTGGTAACCATCAGTGTGTTCTCTATAGTTAAGAGTCTGTTTCTTGGGAGCTCCTGGGTAGCTCATTTGGTCGAGCGTCTGCTTTTGGCTCAGGTCATGATCCCAGGGTCCTGGGATCGAGCCCCGCATCAGGCTCCCTGCTCAGTGGAGAGCCTGCTTCTCCCTCTCCCTCTACTCCTCCTCCCTACTTGGGCGTGCTCTCTCTCTCTCAAATAAATAAAATCTTAAAAAAAAAAAAAAAAAGAGTCTGTTTCTTGATTTGTGTCTCTCTTTTTTTCCCTATTCTTGTTTGTTTTGTTTCTTAAATCCCACATGTGGGTGAAATCATATGGTATTTGTCTTTCTCTGACTGACCTATTTCGCGTAGCACGATGTTCTCTAAAATGCATTTCAACTCTCTTCTTTCTGATGCCCCACTTTTTTCTTCCTAATGGCATATGATCATCTTGTTCACATCAAATGAATTATTTGAAATAGAAAATGTGATTCCTGTGTCCCTGTTGCTCATGGATGAAATGAAGGTGCCAGTTGGCTAATTTGTTGAACACATACACACACTCCCTCACTCATTCACACCCACGTAAACTACACCAATTGTCATTTGTCATGTTTGCATGGCAACTTACCTTGGAAAGCATTTCTCTAAGCCTGTTGTATCTCCTGTATAGTCCCCACCACACATCTGGAGGCAGCTGTCATGCCCATTTTCAGCTGCGGAAGCCGCTGCCCAGGGTGGGTCAGTGACTGGAATGCAGTGACATACTTTTGGCCCAGTGCTCCTCTACTACACTTGTAGGGAGAATAAAATCATCTACAGATGGTATTTTAAGAATTCCATATGACAATGCACATGGGGCATTTAGCACGATGCCTGGTATGGAACAAGAGCTGATGAAACAGCGGCTAAACTGACAAATGCCTGGGAAAATACATACCATACCAGACACCTTGGTCTGCCCCTTTCCACAGCCTACTGAGCACATTTCTCAAGAAGTCATTTATCCCAATCAGTCTTAAAATCATACTACTTTCCGAAACCATATGCATGTTGTTCTTCTAACATAGGATTTGTGGGTCAGTAACCTCCGTAAAAAGACAAGTGGCTACCTCTAGTTCCTAGCATAGAAATCCATATTGAAACTACCAACATTGTGGGAATGCTTATACAACTCACCCTCTTTTTTGATTATCAATCCTCAACTTACAATTCCGACATTTGAAGTTTTTAGGTCTGTGTAAGAAAATGGTTCATAATACCTGTCTTAAGTCAGATCGCTCCGCAAGCAGTCTGTGAAATAGAGATGTGCGTGTCGAAAATTTACTGGGGAGGGCCCCTGGCATCGACACCTGCAAGGGGCCAGAAGGCAGGATTAAGCAGAGAGAGAGTGTGGTGACTGCAATCGAATGCTAGCCTGAAGCTGGGCTGCCCATCCACAGTTGACATCCTTGGACCTTTCTAGGCCATCAGTCAGTCATTGTATGCAGGCTTTTTTTGAGGAAAGGTGTGGCCTGGAGTGCCACTCAGCTGAGACCCATCAGCCCTGGACACTCCCAGCAACTGAGGAAGAGGAAGGAGGTGCAGGCCTGAGGAAGGTGTCTGTGCAACACGCCACAGCATCTGCTACAAAACAGTGTTTATCAGAAAACAGCATCTGCTGCAATTCCCTTTCCACATGTCTCCGTTGTGCTTCTGTGTTCTTGACACTTTCTTGACCTCATTACAGGAGAGAGGGCAGGCAGAATGATGCGTCTTAAATGCTTTTCTTTTGGATTTGTCATTGTGATTTTATTATCATTTCTTCTGTCTCTTTACCTTTAAAGATATTAGGATTAGGAGGGCTTTTTTTTGTTTGTTTTTTATTTTAATTTATTCATTTGACAAAGAGAGAACAAACAGGGGGAGCTGCAGGGAGAGAGGGAGAAGCAGGCTCCCCGCTAAGCAGCAAGCCGGATGCGGGGCTTGATCCCTGGACCCTGGGATCACGACCTGAGCCGAAGGCAGCTGCTTAACCCACTGAGCCCTGAACCCTGGGATCACGACCTGAGCCGAAGGCAGCTGCTTAACCCACTGAGCCATGCAGGCACGCCATAGGATTAGGAGTTTTAAAAAACACCTAGCTGGACTGGTTTCCAACTAATGCTCATAATTTGGGTTAAGGCCAAGGATTCTGGCAGGAAACAAATAACACATTCAAATGGGGGTAACCAAGGAGAGTTTAAATGAAGGGACTGATGGGGTGTCAGGGTAGCTCAATTGGTTAAGCGGTTGACCTTCTGACGCTGGGTTTCTGCTCGGGTCATGATATCTGGGTCCTGGGATCAAGCCCCATGTTAAGTTATGTGCTCAGCAGGGAGTCTGCTTGGAATTTCTCTCCCTCTTCCCCTCCTCCGCACTCATGCACAACTCCCCCTTCTCTAAAATAAATAAAATAAATCTTTAAACGAAGGGGCTAGAAATGTGTGGGCAGAAGTTAAGGAAAACTAACAAAGAGTTATGGAATCCTTGTTTGGGCAACAACATTGGAAAGCCACCACTGCCCCTAAGCTTGAAGGGCAAGGGGAGAGATTAAGGAGAGCAGGAAGAGTATACAGTCCAACAAGAGTCAGGCCCTTTGGAAGAAGAACACAACCACTAACAATCCAGCAGGGAAGGAGCTGGGTAAATAAATGGCCTGACCTCTCTCATGCTACCCTCTGATGTCCTGCTGCTGATACTTGTCTTCTGAATATAATCAGAATGTAGCAGGTGAGGGAGCCTGCGAATGAAGTCCATGTGGGTCAGCCTCCTGGGGGCACAGCAGGGGAAAGTAGATCTAGAGCAGTACATCAGAGGTCTCTCTTTATGGTCCTGTGCCATTTCGAGTGTCATTCAGGTTTGTAACATCCAGGTCAATGAACGCTTTTCTATAAGGTCAACTCTAGTGCATATCATCCTCAGTTGCTTCCATCCTTGCCCCCTACTAACCCTTTTCCACCCAGTAATCAGAACGTTATTTTTAAAACTGCTCCTGCTACATACTTGTGGAAAAATTCCTCAGTGTCCACCCACTGCTCTTAAAGACAAAGGCCAGTGATGTTAACATGACCCCCAAGATTCTTGGTCTGATCCTGTGTACGCCTGCGTCCGCCTTCCTTTGCCAAGCAATTCCTTCTTACGTCCTTGAACAGTCTGCCCTCTCTTCACCTTCCCTCCTCCTGTTCCCTTTCCCTAAAACACGCTGGTCCTAGTTAATGCCTCTTGGTCTTCCACATCTCAGCTTGGAGATCCACTTCTTCAGGAAACCTCTAATCCTTTCTCCTCTACCCCCCAGAACCATTCAGGACGCTCTGGCAAATGGTCATAACACTCTCTACATTTTAACTCACAGCATTCTTTTAAATTTGTAATTTTGTGGACCTGTTTACTATCCATTTCCCCTTAAACTGTACATTCTAGGAGAACAGAATCTGGCAAAATGTCTTCTGGCACATGGTAGATCCTCAGGAAATATTTATTGAATGCATGTATGAATGAATATTGGAATGAATGAGTGAATTGGGCTGGGTAGGAAACTTTACAAACTGGATATCTCACACCTGCTTAAAGGTGCAGTTATGACAGATCACAGGCTCAGTGTTGCCAAAAGGTGACATGAGACTAATGTTGCAGGAACTTTCCATGTCTTACCATAAATCAGTGATGGCCTTGATCTAATGTAAAATCTCTTGCTTCTCAAATTTTAGTCACTAATTCCAGTTTGTTTAAAAATACTACACAACCCAAAGAAAACACTTAGATAGGTGGAATTCAACCCAGGAGCTACCTCATTTAATTCCTGGTGTACTTGGCTTCAAAGAAGCTAAAACTTCATATCAGAGGTTCTCTATTTATTATGTAGACCCAAGACTTTTTTTTCCTACTATTGTTATTAATATCTGGGTTTACTCAACTTGTTTGTAATCAATTAATAGTCTACCCTAGCTTTCACTTAATCATAATAAATCAAAACATTGTAAAGGACCAATTAGGCAGCGAACAAGATCTATGGAGTAGTCAAACACCCTTACTAAAAATACGGATTTATAAACACTGGATCATCTGGCCTTTTTAATGATTACTTAGAGAAAATGCGTCAATTAAAATGAGTAGGGTTGTTTTCTTAATGGCATTTTTTTTTCATAGACATAAAGCTTTGCTTGAAGGCAAGTCACACCAGGAGAAAACATGTCTCTGTTTCTGTGGAATCCATCAGTCATTTCAGCTCTTCCTATCAGGACTGGGCCACGTGCAGTTACTGAAGAGCCAGGTAGGACATGTGCTAAAGACAAGGATTGGCAGGAAGTGGGGGATGATTGTGTCCTGGGACAAACAGGGCTACCATGGAAGCTCTCTGAACAGTCGGTAGCATACTTGCAGAAACATTGCATAGATTTTTGGTTTTGTTTGTTTGTTTTTAAGATTTTATTTATTTATTTTTGTGAGTGGGGGAGGGGCAGAGGGAGAAGCAGACTCCCCGCTGAGCAGGGAGTCCAACATGGTACTTGATCCCAGGACCCTGAGATCATGACCTGAGCCAACGCTAAGCAGACACTTAACTGACTGAGCCACCCAGGTGCCCTGCATAGATTTTTGAATACCCTAATGAAAAAGGATAGATCTGATCTCTTTGCCTTTAATCCAGTGAGCGTTTTCTTGGGAAGGAAAATATCCTTACCATTCCATACCAGTTTTCCAAAGAGATGTGTAGATCAGGCCTCTTTGGCTTTATAGTTTCAAAAGCTGTGTATCCTATATCCCCCTCCCCATTCTGCCATTGCTTAGAATGAAAAAATACGTATATCTATACTACTGTTGTCACATACCATCAACATCAAGTGTCTTTCAGCCAGGGTTAGATTTCCTGGTGGCTTTCAAGCTCCTTCCCTTGGAAAGCCTGTGGAGGTTGTCACAAGTGATATTTTCCAGGTGAAGAGGTATGCAGCGTATCAAGATCCTCTATCAGGAGGCATATTTTTCAGTCATCTTTGTGAGGATCGAAATATCTTTGCCAGGCCCCAGACGTGAATTAGGAATTAGATGGTCACAAAATTAACACCATCCTGACTATGTTGGTCACATAAGGAATCATTTCCAGACCCTCATTGCATTCTCCCAGATAGGAAATTTCACCCCGAAGCTGACAGTAAAAACTCTGTCTTTTCAATCTTGGATGCAGATTTTGAGGGGAAAATATATATATTTTTTCTCTTCAAATGGGATCTGTGATTGCAAAGAATACTTGTATAAACAAACTTGATTTCATAGCGTCCTGGTCAAGCTTCATATATATCATCGTTTGGGTATTTTTTTTTTTTTTTATGTAATAGTCTGTAGTGGGGACGAGTGCTTTCTACATATTTTCATGTCAGGACGTACATAGACTATGTATACAAGATGCCAGAGGCTGTTCATGGTCGGGGTCCTCCCAACCTACGGCCCTGAAGTTTGCAGAGATTCACATCCCTGCATACTTTCAGTGCACCCAGGGCACCCAGTTCGAGTTCTCACTAGAACCACCCACCTCTATTAACATTGTATTTATATGTCAATTTCACATAGCAGAGCACGATGATGAAAATATTTTAATATTTTTAGTTTATTTCCAGTAAGCATCTTTTCTGTTAGCTCACCAAACATAACCTGTGATATTAAAAGATTACTCTCATTATCATCCCTGACACTGATGTTTACTGTGCGGGTAAAAACTTTTTTAAGTAAATATTTATTCTTCACGTTGAGGATAGCAGTCTTAGAGACCCTTTCAGAATGCAGAGTGCAGTCCCAAACCATTTGGTGTTTGTCACTTTATGTAGATTCCCATTTGGTAAGTGGATAAGATTTTCTTTTTTTAGATAAGTAGGTCTGTGACATTTTGAGTAAAGTAAATAACAGATGATTGTGAGTCAGTATTTTTTAATTTTATTTTAATAATCCATAGAGTATTCACTAACGATGGGTGAGGGCAGTGAAAAGAAAAAGAAGACCCTGCATGAAACTCTCATATTGACTCTGTTATTCGTGTTTCAGTGGTAAAGAAAGCCCCTAATTGGTTTGTTTGATACTTTACTTGAATTTTCTACAGCCACTTCTTAGAGGAACTGCAAACTCATGGGAAACCATAAAACCTTCAAGAATGTCCTCTGCTATATCTCATTAAAAATATTTATTTTTCACTATAAAAACATGTAGTAGTGTACTTTATCCACCAATAGAGACAAATTAGACCTGTACCAGAATTTAGAATAATCGAACCTATGAGTGAGGTACCCTCTATCTTTTCTTACTTGAGACAGTTTTTCTAATGAGGAGAATCTAACCTTAGAAATGAAATAATTTCACCAGAGTTAATTATTGACAAAGTTGATTTGGGATGCTACAGTATGGTCCCATATCTACTAAAAATGTCAGTAGTTTCTTTACCCTCCTCAGTAAAGTAAAAATTGTCTCACAATCAGGACTTTTTGGTAGCCAACTACATTTTCTCAATAGGTGGCTTAACACTCTTCTGAAAGATGGCTCCGTTTCTCTGCTTCCTCTCCATTGTCACCGTGCTGACAGCTGGTACTGAATGGCGTCCTCCTGACACTGTGTTCTCTGGAAGTTCTGTTTCCTCTAATGTCAGTGCCCTGGGCTGTTTTTCTTCCCCATTGCCCTCCTGCCTGTCCCCTCTGGAACACATTATCTCATGAAGTATGTTGACTTTGGTGCATCCTCTAAGAAGATGGAGATTCTATAGTCTATTGCCTTTCTTTGTAATCACCAATCCATCTTTGTTTCCCATTTCCTATTTTCTCAGTGTCCTTCTATTCCATGGGAAGATATTGGCATTAATATCAGTCGTGGACCCTGGGATTTGAGATGCTTCCTGTATCTCATAGCTTGTGATAATTGTGTTAGCATCTGAAAAATTGTATTGAATACTAAAGATTCAGTCATGCTGCTTTTATTTATTTTTATTTTTATTTTGAGAGAGAGAGAGAGAGAGCGTGTAAGTGGGGGGGAGCAGAGAGAGACTCTTAAGCAGCCTCCACATCCAGTGCATAGCCACCATGGGGCTTGATCTCACAACCCTAAGGTCATGACCTGAATCGAAACCAAGAGTCAGATGTTTTAACCATCTGAGTCACCCCGATGTCCTGAGTCATTCTGCTTTTAAAGGAGATTCCATACTTCTAGGAGCTCAAGGAAGCTGAAAATAAAAAGAGTTTCCCAATTGTGCACTATGTTAGGGGGTTAAAAATACTATAGTGTCAATGCTGGAGAATGCATATACTCAGTTACTCAGATGAAACTGGTGAGAAAGTAGGAATACAAAAGCAGTCACATGCTACCTTCTTCACCTTTTTACCCCAGCCTCTTCTATATTATGAGTGAATATGAGATAGGCTTAGGTGCCAGAAAGCATGGCAGAAGCTGGGAATGAGAAACTGGAAAACAGAAAAAGCTATTCAATAGTTTCTGTCTGACAATTATCATTACCTTCTCAAGTAAATTAACCTGAAACCCTGAGCCTCGGTTACCTCATATACTTTGATTATAGGGACGCTAGATAAAAACTATCATCAGTATTTCTTATCCATTAATTTTTGTACAAATTATGACTTTTGAAGTATTTAAATTGGTAATACTGGCCTGAGTATTTTATAGGATCCAAGAATTGATTCTCCAATATTCTCTCAGCAACCTGGCTAACCAATCTGCTCTTATTTCTGCCTGAATACTAGTAAACAAACCACGTAGGCTGAATACCTTCCTTCGCCCTTCCAGATCCCTTGTGTACCTCTTTTTACCTGGCTTTCTGTCCCAGCAGACTGACGTCAGCTTCCTTATCCTCTGGCTTCCATTTGAGTTCAACCATTGGGAACCCTGAGACGAGCTTGGAAGGAAAAGAGAGATCTGGATAATTATTCCTCCTCCCTCTGAGGTTGCCTTGGCCTGCATTTTCTCTAAACTGCTCTCAAAGCAGACTTCTCTGCATGACTCTCCCCTCCAGGTCGTGGTAACTATTCTCTCTGTCCTTGCAGGCCTAGGTATGGTGACAGTTGTGCTGCCATTAACACTCAATTCTTGCAATATCATTTTTGTAAGTAGTTTTCTGCAAATAGTTTTTTTTTTGGTAAATAGTTTCTATAATTATCCTCTAATTATCTTAATTTGATATGCTTTCTCTTTCCTGTGGTAACCTATGGATACACCAACTCACCAATCCTAGACCTGTACTTATTATGGGGTGTTGTATATGGCTTATATTTAATATTATTAAATAAGGTTATTTTATTTTATTTTTTTTTAAAGATTTTATTTATTTATTTGTCAGAGAGAGAGTGAGAGAGAGATCACAAGTAGGCAGAGAGGCAGGCAGAGGGAGAAGCAGGCTCCCTGCTGAGCAAGGAGCCAGATGTGGGACTCGATCCCAGGACCCTGGGATCATGACCTGAGCCGAAGGCAGCCACTTAACCAACTGAGCCACCCAGGCGTCCCTTAAATAAGGTTATTTTAGCAGTGTAAGTTTTATACGAGACTAGCGTAGTTTTGCCTCTGAAAATCTTAAATAACAGACCAAGTATAAAATACTCAAGACTAAACTGAGAGATAAGCAGAAGCTCGAAGGAATTTGAGAACAAAAAATGAGACTTTCAAAAAGTTTGTAATTGCCTCCTAATTTTGGCAAGAATCACTAGGCAAAGGCTGGTTGGATCTCCACAAAAGAGAATAACACTTCTTACTCTGAGACATTATAGTAAGATGACTATAACCATGGCAGAAGAGGAATTTAGAGAGAGGGACATAGGCTTTCTAATGAGATCATAGAAAAGTCATAAGTCCCACTCAAATTGTGCCAGTGTTGATTTGAATAACAGGGCTGTAAAAACTTTTCTGCATGAGAACTCCTGCTTCTAGGAGTTCTCTATCTCAAAAAAAAAAAAAATTATATAGATATATATATCTATATATATATATATATAGATATATATATCTATATAATTTTTTTTTCCTATTCTCACCAGTAACTACAGCTATAAACTCTGGATATTATAAGTTAAACAAATATAAGAAAACTCTAGAAGTTGGAGAAAAGGACAACCAGCTAGGGACTTTGGAACTCAGGAATGATTTGGTGATGATGTCCCAGAGTTTTCTTTTGGCCTCATTTTGAAGACGAAGAATCCAGCAACCCAGATATGCCATCAGGTAAAACAAAACAAGCCCGAACAAAAGCCTGCTTTCTCTAGTTGAAGGGCAGGAAAAGGGAAGCCATATGAGACCAAAAATCTTTTAGAAAATAACTGCTCTACTTTAGCCATACACCATAAAAAACTGTATCCTCACCCTCATTTTATGATAAGGAAATGACTCTTCCTTTCCCCACTGAGCTGGTGAGGAACCCACCAGAAAGCTATTCAAGAGCCTGAACTTCTACCCTTACCTGGTAATAATGAGGCAGTATCTCATTCCTTTGCCAGACCAGTATCGTAGGAGGCCTACCAAAACAGAACAGTTAAGTAAGTTGCAGATCTTACAACGTAAAATTCAAAAATGTCAAGGTTTCAGTTAAAAATTACATCATACCAAGAACCAGGACGATTGTAACTTCAACGAGAAAAGATAGTAGAAACTGACACCAATGACAAAGATTTGAAAATTATGACAAAGATTTTCAAGCAGTCATCATAAAAATGCTTCACTGAGCACATATAAATTCACTTGAAATACATTAAAAAAATAAAAAGACTTAGCAAAGAAATAGAACAAAATAGAGATGCTAGAACAGAAATAAAAAAAACAAAATAGAGATTCTAGAACAGAAATGAAAAATGAAATGAATGGGCTCAACAAAAGAATGGAGAGGACAGTGGAAGGAATCAGTGAACTTGAAAATAGAATAATAGAAACACCCAATTTGAACAACACAGATATATAGATTTAGATATAGGTAGATATAGATACAGATATGAAAGTCAGCAACCTGAGGAGCTATAAAGAAAGATCTAACACCCATGTCCTTGGAGTCTAGTTGAGAGGGGAAAGAGGATGATGGCGGGGGTTGAAGAGGCAGGTATTCAGAGAAAAAAATACCTGAAATTTTCCAAAATTTGGCAAAAGATACATACCTACAGATTCAAGAAGCTGAACAAATCTCAAGCATGATATACCCAAAGATATCCAAGCCAAAATACATCACCATCGAACCTCTGAAAAATAAAAACAAAGAAAAAATCTTGAAAGCAATGAGAAAAAAATGTTAACTATAGAAAAAAATATTCAAATGACAGCAGATTTTTCATCAAAAATCATGAAAGCCAAAAGGAAGTGGCACACATTTTTAAGGTGCTGAAAATATCAATCCAGTGTCCTATATCCAATGAAAATATCCTTCAACAATGACGAAAAAATTAAAACATTCTCAAATATAGAGAAACTAAGGGAATTTGTTGCCAGCACCAGAATGGTTAAAGGAAATTTTTATAAAGATACAGAGGATAAACGAAGAAATCTTGAAACACCAGAAGAGAAGTGAGAGCAACAGAAAGGGCAAAACATAATAGATTTTCCTTCCCATCTTCCCTTCCCTTTTTAAAATTATGCTTGACAATTGGAGCTAAAATTATAACATCATATGTGGATCTCAAGTGTATGTAGAGCTCAGATATATTTAAGACAGTTATAATCTAAATGAGAGAGAGTGATGCAATCAATGTAAGATTTCTTCTCTTCAATCACATTGATAAAATGATGACAGCAGTAGACCGTGATAAGTTATGCAATAACCTACATGTAATTCCCAGAACAACCACTAAAAGAGCTGTACATATAAAGAGGTACACTAAAAAACAGGGTAGATAAATCAGAATGGAATTCTAAAAAATGTAGAAGTAACGCATAGGAATACAGGAACCAAAAAAAAAAAAAAGAAAGAAAAAAAAGAAAATAACCAGGAAACAAAACAAGAAATGGCAGGCTTAACCTGTAATGTGTCAATAATTACATTAAATACAAATGGTCTAAGTGCACCAATTACAAGAGGGATTGGCAGAGTGTATTACAAGAACATGACCCAATTGTATTCTTTCTATAAGAAACTCACTTCAATTAGTATGATATAGGTAAGTTGGAAATAAGAGAATGAATAGATATTTACCATGCAAACAGTAGTCATACTATATAAAAATGGCCTTTCAAAATGGATCTTAGCTCTAAATGAAGGAGACAGGGGTGCCTGGGTGGCTCAGTCCATTAAGCATCTGCCTTCAGCTCAGGTTATGATCCCAGGTTCTTGGGATTGAGCCCTGCATTGAGCTCCCTGCTTACAGGGAGCCTGCTTCTCCCTCTCCTCCCTGCTTGTGCTCTTTATTGCTATCTCTCCCTCCCTCAAATCAATAAATAAAATCTTTAAAAATTTTTTAAAAATAAATGAAAGAGACAAAACTACAAAACTCTTAGAAGACAACATAGGAGTAAATTTCTGTGACCTAGGTAATGGTTCCTTAAATACGACAGCAAAAGCAAAAGCAGCAAAAGAAAAAGATAAATTGGGTTTTATCAAAATTGAAAACTTTTCTGTCTCAAAAAATATCATCAAGAAAGTGAAAAGACAGTTCACAAAATAGAAATATTTGCAAATCATGTGTATAAGGAACTTTTATCTAGAAGACATACAACTCAACAAATAACCCAATTAAAAAATGGGCAAAGAATTTGAGTAAATGTCTGTCCAAACAAGATATGCCATTGCCCAATAAACACATGAAAAAATACTGAACATCATTAATCTTCAGAAAACTGCAAGTCACATTCACAATGAGATACCATTTCGCACTCACTAGGATAACTGAATTGAAAAGACAGACAATAACTAGTGTTAGTGAGACTGTGGAAAATCGAAATCCTCACCCATAACTGATGAGATTGTAAAATGATAAGGCCCCTTTGGAAAATAGTGGGCAGTTTTTCAAAATGTTAAACATAGAGTTACTATATGACCCACCAGTTATAAAGCTAGGTATATTCCCAAGAAAAATGAAAACATGTCTACACAAAACTTATACATTAATAGTCACAGAAGTATTATTTATAATAACCAAAGGGGCAAACAATCCAAATGTCCAACAACTGATGAACAGAAAATAAAATGCGGTATGTCCATATAACACAGTATTATTCAGCCATAGAACAGAATGAAGAACTGACGCATGCTACAACACGAAGGAGCTTTGAACACATCATGCCAAGTGAAAAAAAAGTCACAAAAGGCTCTATATTATATGATTGCATTTATATGAAATGTCCAGAAGAGGCAAATCTATAGAGACAGAAAGTAAGTTAATATTGCCAGGGCTGGATGGAGGAAGGAATGCTTATGGGGCTTCTTTCTGGTGGTAAAAATGTAGTAAAGTTAGATAGTGGTGATGGTAGTCCAACTTTGTGATTGTACTGCAAACCACTAAATTGTACACTTTTTTTTTAAGATTTTATTTTTATTTATTTGTCAGAGAGAGAAAGAGAATGAGCACAAGCAGGGGGAGCTTCAGGCAGAGGGAGAAGCTCCCTGCTGAGCAAGGAGCCCAATGCGGGTCTTGATCCCAGGACTCTGGGATCATGACCTGAGCTGAAGGCAGACACTTAACCGACTGAGCCACCCAGGCATCCCTGAACTGTACACTTTAAAAGCATGAATTTTATGATATCTGAATTATATGCCAGTGAAGCTATTATTTATGAAATTAAGAGGAAAAAAGAAAACAAAATAAAGCAAGAGTGCTTCTATTAATAGCAGATAAAGTAGAGTTTGGATCAAATAAAATAACGAGGGACAAAGAAGGGCAGTATATATGATAAATATATATCAAGAATACATAGTTACCCTAAATGTGTATATACCAAACAATACAGTTGTAAAACATGTAAAGCCAAAACTGATGGAACTGAAAGGAGAAATAGGCAAACTCACAATTACAGCCGGAGGCTTCAATATCTGCTTCTCAACAATTGATAAAACAGCTGAACAAAAAAATCAGCAAGGATATATCATCAATACCATCCACCAACAGGATCTAGGCAATACACATAAAACACTCCTCCCAGCTACAGCGAAATACACATTCTGTTTAAGCATTCACAGGACAGCACTGACATAGACTATAATCTGGGCCATAAAACAAACCTCAACAAATTTAAATGGATTAAAACTATTCAGAGTGTGTTCCTCATGCTAGAAATGAAAAACAGAAAGATAAGAGGGAAATCTCCGAACACTTGGAAACTCAATAACATACTTCTAAATAACCCATGGGATTTGAAAAGATGAAAAGCCTCAAATCAATAGTCTTATACCACAGGAAATTAGAAAAATAAGAGCAAATTAAACCCAAAGTGGGCACAAGGAAATAAATGACAAATATAAGCATAGAAATTAATAAAATTGAAAATAAAACAATAGATAAAATTAATGAAACAACTAAAATATCCTTTAGTAGGTGAATGGTTAAACAAAATGTTGTATATCCACATCGTGGAATACCACTCAGGAATAAAATGGAATGAACTAGTGATAAATATTTCATCTTAGATAGAACTCAAGGACATTATGCTGAGCGATAAAAGCCCATCTCAGTAGGTCACATAGTGTATGATTCCATTTATTTAAGATTCATAAAATGACGAAATTATAGAGACAGAAAAAAAGATTCATATTTGCTAGATGTTCAGGTTGGTGGAAAGTGTTTCTTGATTGTGGCAGTGGCTACCTTAATCTACAGATGTGGTAAGATGAGATGGAACTATAACATACACAGTTTACCCATTTCCTTATTTTGCTATTATACCATAATTATGTAAAATGTAACCATTGGGGAAGCAAGATGGAGGGGACATTTCTGTACAATCGTTACAACTTCCTGTGAATCCATTGTTATTTCCAAATTTATAATTTTAAAGAAAATTTACTAGATGAATTTCTTTTGTATGTTTCTAGGACCATGCATGTTTATTATTTATAAATGCCCCCTTAGGAACACTTTGGTTTGAATACTTACTCAAATAGAAAGGAAGCATCAGAAAACCTGTTTTTAAGTTCTGACTTACCCACATTTCAACTTCGTGACTTAGGGAAAGCAAATTAACCTCTAGGAAGGCTTTCAATAATATTTAATGGAATATTTGGTAGACTTTGTGTTCTCTAATGTGTTATGCATGCAGCTAAGGAGCCATAGCCTGCTTATGCCACAGAGTGCTTGAGAAGAAGACCAAGGGTTATGTTGTCATGATTTGCACATAGTAAGTGCTCAGTAACTGCTTGCTAGATTTAATTAGACTGGACAAATAAAGACTACATATATAGAAATGTATAATGCTAGGTATTACTACCTCTGTGTTTGTATAGTGCATCCAAACAAAATAAGTCTCGCAAAGGCAGAGTTCAGTAAATGCTACCTTTTTAGAACATCAAAATCATGAGTAAATTTTGAATATGGAAAGTTGGTCCATGTTGTCCAACTGGCTAACTATAAGTAGGATATCTATAGTTGATGTTGATTCTAAGATCCTCTTTATCAGGAGGGGTCCCTAATCTCCTATCTGCTCAGTGTTGTTGCTCATGACTGACATTACCTTCCTCACCAGAAAATTCTCAGTGAAGCAGGTTAGTCTCACCTGGAAGGTTACTCCCAGCTCTGGGAGCTGCCTACAGTAAATGCCTGACACAGGTTACAAAAGGTCACACCCCCTTGCTTCAAAGTGGCACCAACTATATGGTCCAGTTTGTGCTTCAGAGCTTCCCTTGGGATTAGGCTAAAGCTAAGGTCCAGCCGAGAGCATGGCCTTGCTTAGTTACCTCTCTTCTCTGCCCTATTCTGCCCCTTTCCCTGTGAGCCTTCTCAATCAATCATGTGCTCCCGAATCCCTGTCTTAGGATCTGCTGAATTTAAATTCCTACAGGGGCCAGCAAAGTGGACTAGAATTCAAAAACATATTAGATTCTATAATATATGTATAATATATATATATATAATATATATATATTATTCTATCTATATCTGGCTTTTCTGTAAACCCAGAGAAAATACGGGATCCCCAGTTAAATTTAAATTCCAGACAAACAGTTGTTTTTGATATAAGTATATCCCAATTATTGCATGGGACATATTTACTTAAAGATTTCGTATTCCTGAAATTCAAATTTAACTGGGTGGCCTGTGTTTTCTTTTCTACACCTGGCAAACTTGTATGGGGTGGGACAGGGGTTGAATAGAACCTCAGCCCGTGGTCCCTTGGAGAAGCAGCAGCCGCAGTGTTTGAAAGTTTCTTGGAAATGCAAAATATCAGGCCCCCCCTTAGACCTTCTGGATCAGGATGTGTATTCTCACAAGATTCTCCCAGTGATGTAGACGTACACTGACATTTGAAAAGGAACAGACTAAAGGAGGTGGGCGGTCTGTGCACCTTGAGAGCACAGGTGCAGACTGGGGGCCTGTGAATGGGCCTCTGGGCCAGCTCTGGCCAGTTGTCCTTGCAGGACCTTGGGCCCAGCGCTGCCAGACCTCTTCCTTTTTCAAAAGAGTAAGAGAGTCTGGGTTTTTATATAAAACTCCATTTACAGATGTTGGCAACCAACTCAGTGTATCTTAATGACTTTGTGAACCAAATAAAACAAGTCTGTGGAGTGAACTCAGTTTGTGGACCATCGATTTTGTTATCCCCGATCTATGACAATTCCTACAATTCCTACAGAGGTTCCTGAATGTAAGATTTTATAGAGGCAACAAGATGAATGAAAATGCCTGAACCCTCACCGCAATAATGAGCAGTATTAGTTAAGAGTAAATAGGAGTGCGAATGAGCAGCATAGGCTGTGTGTGTACTTGAGTGTATACATCCGGGTAGAGGTGCATATGTGCCTTGTGAACGTGTGAAGAATCCGTGTGTGTGCACGCACGCCTCTGTGTCTGGGTTTGTGTGTGCATATTTGTGGGTTTGTGCAGGGGTGTGGACATGTGTTTATGCATGTGTTTTGTGCATGTAGGTGTGCATATGTGGTTACAATGAGGCTCTAGTATTTCATTTTTCCTCTCTTTTCTTAGTAGTTGCTGAAGATCTTTGGTCAATAGTTTTAATCTTTTCCTTTAAATGTCTGTCATTCTTGTCCCACCCTGGGATGTGCAAGAGTAGCCAATTCCTCATAGCAGTAATCTTGTTAACTGGGTGGCTCAGTTGGTTAAGCATCTGACTCTTGATTTCCACTCAGGTCATGATCTCAGGGTCTTGGGATTGAGCCCTGAATTGGGCTCCCTGCTCAGCAGGGAATTTGCTTGAGATTCTCCCTTTGCCCCTTCCCCTGCTCGCTCATGTGCTCTCTCGCTCCCTCTCTCTGAAATAAATAAATAAATATTAAAAAAAAAAGAAATATTTTAAAAAAGATGCAAATTAGCTTTTAAGTAGGGGGATGTTTTTCCCCCTAACATTTAAAGGACAGTACCTTTGTGACTCTGCAGGAGGACATCTCTTTCTGACTGCATAGTCCTGTAGCTTTCTATCTCTCTCCCACAGATCTTCTCATCTGTTCTGCCTGAGGTGCAGATGCAGAATGACTTTCAAACTCCTTTCCTTGGTTGGGGACAAACTGGTTAAGTCCAAGCAGTAAGGACCTTTTTGATTCTAGAAAGAGACTTGGTGCTACTCTACCCCTATGTGCTTTTAAAGCCCCAAGTTTTGCAATATTACTCTGTTCCTCCCTCTAGATACCTTGGTTAGAGTGAAATGTGTGCATATGCACGTATGGACCCGCAAATTCCCATGTTCATGTATGTGCCTAAATAACCATGTCAAAGCCAGAGAAGCACCAGTGGATGAACCTGGAGGTCCTATCAATGCCTCTGTGTCCACCTTTTTCCCTGCTGCATCTGGTGGGTCAGAATCCCTTCATGTGGGGTGAACCGTATTTTGGAGAGGAATGTTCCTTCTACCTGATGAGTTTGGACTCTCCTTAGTGCCTTAATCTTGACTGAATAGACTATTATATTTGACAGTATCTGTCTCTGGTTTACAGGAAAGAACATTCCACACACTGTTATTTGAGCCATGCTTACAAAAATTGCTATTAAGTTATCCTTAATTGCAGAAAAGAATGTACTTATAACAATTGGTTTTTTGTTTCTTCAAAATCAACCATTTTGTATTTAAAATTTCCATGAAGTTTCCATTATGTTCCTTAGTATGTCCATGTTTGCGAAGTTTTTAAGTTTTGAATTACATCAAATAAAATTTATACCTTTGGCAATTCTGCCAGGTTAAAATTTTAGCGGTAGTTTGTTCATTAACTATTTTTTACTTGTTTTTCGATTTTCCTTTGAGCAATGAATAATAGTAAGAAAATAGTACTCAAGTTAAAATAGAAGGACAATGTAAAATATTTTGTCCCCTTCAAATGTTTGTCCACAAAATCCTTTTTCCTTATTCATTGTTATAAGATGCTTTCTTCTACTCTCTTATTGAAACTTGACATGTAAGAGATTTCAGTAATGTCAGGCAAGAACTTTTTCACAAACCTGTTATAGTTGTTTTGTACAGTGAATACACACAAGTGGGTATAATCAACTTACATATTCTTTGGCAATAAATGTGGCACTCTGGGACCGTTAACAACTCTAGTATCTTCCCGTTACTTAAGTGGCCCAAAAGAGATGGAAAACTTCCAAAAGGGGTTAGCTCACTTCCAGAGAACAATCTGGCTCATCCACTCATGAATAAAAAAAATATATAGATACTTTGAGTTAGCTTTATGATTGTGATATGTGAGAATATTTATTCCTTTTACTTCCCCCTTGTGAAAATTAGGTAGACTTGAACATTTATGTTACAGTAGGGAAACGGAAAAACCTATGCTCCCCGAGCATGAACCAAATGAAGAACAGTTTTTTCCCCTGGAATTTATCTGCATCTCTGCATTTTTGCAACTTCTGTCTATGAAAGCAGATTTGTAATAAGTTCATATATTCACAAATGCTGAGGGAGGGCTTAGTATGTAAATACAACAATAACCAAGAGCGACATTGTCCCTGCCTTCACAACACCGACATTTCGTGGGGAGATGGACCAAAAATAAAGAAATAAATCAGCAAACAAAATCATTGCAAATTTTGAAAAGTACAATGAAAGAAATTGCTGAACTGGACAAGATTTACTCCAGATACAGCAATGAAGAAAGGTCTCTCCAAGGAGAGGCTCTTTTAGCTGAGGTATGAGAAAATGATAAGGACGAAGTGTAATCCAAGCAGAGAGAATGGCAGGCCTTGAAATAGGAAAGAATTTGAGAATATGACTGAGAGGTATGGGTACTCTGTCTAACAAGGTTAGAGAAGCAGAGGCTCTGAATTTAGTACATTTGAGTTTATTCTAAATGCAAGGGAAAAACATTAAAGATTTTAAGCCAGGTCAACTTAATCTGATTCTTCTCTCTACTTTGTGGAAGATGGATTAAAGGGGGCCAGGGATAGAGAGAGAACTTCGAAACAAAACAAAATAAAACAGAGCAAAGACTTTTTTTTCAGAGACCAAGTAACCAGGGATGATGGTCTGGGCTAGGATAGAAGGATTGACCGCTTCGTGATACAGGTTGAAATGGAGAATCGACAGAACTTGTTGATGGCTTGGAAGTGGAAGAAAAGGTAAAAGGAGGGAGCAAAGATGACTCCTCTGTTTCTGGCTTGAGCATTTGAAAGGAACTTGGTGTCTCTTACTAATGGAGGGAGGCCAGACTGCTTTCATATTTCATATCTGCATGAGAAATACAACAGTTATTCTTACTTGTTAGTATTTCAGATGATGTTAACCACACAACATGATACATTTGCTTTTTTATCTGATGCTTAGCTATTTTTTATTTCATCCTAAGTGTAGATTTCTGCAGTTACCTAACGTATTACATGGATAATGTTGATATTGGTGATTCTTAAAAACAAGAAAAAGACTTCTGCCCTTAAAAGCAATTTCTTGCATATATCCAGTGGATATGACTCTAACCCTTATCATGGAAAAATAAGCACAAGACTTGATATAAAGCTTTCTTTCAAGTATCCATTGTGTGGTCTATAATTCACCCCGAAAAGCTGGTAGAACGATAGCAGGACACCTCACAAATATATTCATAACAATATACAGCCGCAGATTTGTGTTTTATACAGGTCAGTGGAGAACCATCACTGCCGAATCAATGTATCTAACTTCTTGAATGTCTAAATTTAAAAAGAATACATTCCTGCTAAGATTCCTATCAACTCTTGCTGATTATGTTTCATAAAAGCAAATTCTCGTACAGTGGGCTTTTAAAAGGACCAATTTTCTGCTTCTCTTGACTCTATGAGATATTCAGGAATTAATGAAAAAAGCAATGCTTGTCTGGCTTGTAAGCATCACAGTCTAATTTCTGCATAAATTCTCACAGGTCAACTCAAAACACAGTTCAGGGTCAAAATCTCATCTGGTCACCTAGATTAAAAACTAATTTCTCTAAAGCATATCCTATATTGAAGCTTTTTCATGCAAATAAATAGCAAGGGCCTTATCCTCCCTTCCTTTATTAGTTGGTCATGTCATGAATTTGAACAGAGCATTTTGTTCTGTCCTCTAATTACATGCGTTATCAGGAAAAATCTATCCCTTGCATACATATCATTAGAAGCCGCTCTAAGAGTGTGGTTC
This sequence comes from Potos flavus, assembly GCA_028534135.1. Taxonomy (NCBI): domain Eukaryota; kingdom Metazoa; phylum Chordata; class Mammalia; order Carnivora; family Procyonidae; genus Potos; species Potos flavus. The sequence continues at coordinate 29,169,909 of CM052898.1, read as the reverse complement.
TATCAGAGGGCTCGTCACGGCAGTTCATCGTAATATTGACAGTTTAATCTTTTTGTTTCATACAAGATTAAAAGTGATTTGATATCCATCTCTTCATAACTCGGACCATGAATCCAGTTGGACTCAATCCGTATCTAAGTACCGTCTCTATCATAAAGATGGACTCCTATTTTCCCAATATACTAGGTAATTATCTACCTTTATGGGGAAAATACATCGTTGATGAGAAAACCCCAGAAAACTAATTTTCCAAAACAAAATGTTTACTCACAACTACGTGACTGAACAATGGTATCAACACTCTCCTTTCCCTTTAGAGGAAGTGACAAACCAGAATTGTCACTCACTCACCGCCTCTTTCCTCTTAGGCAGTTTGAAGACATCATTCCATTTGGTCATTTGTTTTATTGGCTGTTGAAACATGATGGCTACCGTTGAAATGAAATGACTTTTCAAAGCCCTTTATTGGATCTCAGGATGTGTCAGTAAAAAGAAAGAAAGAAAGAAACAGATGGAATTCGAACACAAAGAAAAACGACCTTCACTCAGAAACTATTTATTAAAATGATAGTACAATGCACTTCGTCTGTGAGGTGGCAAGTCACAAATAAGAAATATAGGAACCCGTAGAGCTGTTGAAATTTAAACTATGTGGCAGCTTTCCATCAGAAATGCAACAGAAATTTAGAGTTAGGCTTTCCTGGCAGATTTATGTTTCAGTAAACAAACAAAGGACTTTCTTGACTACAGTGCCAGGTGCAGGGAAAGAGCCATGAGAATTGGAGAAGATGTGGGGGAATTGATGTGGTTTTTCCCTCTCATTCAATATACTTACATATTTCACCCATATTTATATTCATATTGAGGGCCAAACGTCCTTGAATGAGATTCAGCACATCCTGTTAGAATGCACTGAAACATTACACCTTCCAATAGCTGGAAAGTGGGGCCTCGGGGAGAACATGCCCTTTTCAGTTCTTTGTAGTCTGCGAAATTTCAAGTTTAATCTCTGAACAATGTCACGGGTGTTATTTCATGACTGAAATGATTTTGCAACAAATGCCTGCTCTTGTGCAAATGAGGACATGTTTTGTATCTCAATAAAAACAAGTAGAGTGGGTTTAAATAGAAATGAGAGATTTAGGGGCACCTGGGTGGCTCAGTTGTTAAGCATCTGCCTTCGGCTCAGGTCATGATCCCGGGGTCCTGAGATCGAGCCTCACATCGGGCTCCCTGCTCAGCGGGCATCTGCTTCTCCCTCTCCCACTCCCCCTGCTTGCATCCCTTCTCTCACTGTCTCTCTCTGTCAAATAAATAAAATCTAAAAGAAGAAAAAAGAAATGAGAGATTTGAAGAGTGCCTCTGAACATTTGGGAAAGTGTGCTGTGTACTTTGAAAGGAGCAGTAGACAGCTTCTCTGTCTGATAGGGGGGCTTCCCTCTCCCTTGTCTTCCCTGAGATGAGTGTGGACATTGTCACTTCCATGTTTTTATCAACACCACAGCAGTCACCTTGGAAAGCACGAGGTGCTGGGAAGCTTTTCTGGCCATCCCAGACAGACCCTTTTACCCAAAAGGCTTAGAGGCAGATAATGAGATTATAGTATCAAGCCGTGGAAGGATTGGTCATCCTGTTCTCCTTGGCTGGGTGATCCTGAAGAATGGATGGTAGTAGGCAGTGAGGCCACTAGCCGGTACCAGTGGAGGGGATCTAACAGAGCTGCTGGCTGTCATTGCATATCTAAGGAGTGATTTTTTTAGGTCTCTTTTGTTTCCAATTTTGTTACCCTAAACCTGCACACAATTCTAGGGTGTATGGCCAAGCAGTGAAACCCAGAGGTTTTCTAAGAGGTTCTTAAGGATCCTGTCTCATCAGCTTTTCTTTACTCTATCAGGAGTAAGGCCAGTCAGTTCTAATAGAGACCCTATGGAAAAGCGAGCGTCCTTAGGTTTTGTTGTGCTATGACTGTTTTATGTAGTAAGCTCAAAGCCCAATGTGTTGGAAGCCTTTGTTTGAAATCCAAAGACTTGCTCTGGGAAGAAATGTGTTAATCAATGACCACTTTCATCTCTTCTCTCCTGTGTGATGTCGGGCAGAAGCTGCCACAGGGCCATTATGAGCCCGGAAATGCTCTGTCCTCTGTAGTCCTCAAATTTAAGGCATAAAGCAAATGAGTTGTGATGGAATCATTATCAGATGGTAGGCAGACTTTTCAGGAAAGAATATTTCTTGACCTTTCTAAAGAGCAAGCTCCTGTTCAAACTTCGAGTGAGAGGTATGGTTTGCTTTATAAAATGTGAAAGTATCTGAGGACATTAGGAAGAACTCAGACACACTGTAGAAGGAATATGAAAATAGATTAAGATTCCAATTCAGGGGGCGCCTGGGTGGCTCAGTGGGTTAAAGCCTCTGCCTTCGGCTCAGGTCATGGTCTCAGGGTCCTGGGATCGAGCCTGGCGTCGGGCTCTCTGCTAGGCAGGGAGCCTGCTTCCCCCTCTCTCTCTGCCTGCCTCTCTGCCTACTTGTGATCTCTCTCTGTCTGCCAAATAAATAAATAAAATCTTAAAAAAAAAAAAAGATTCCAATTCAAATTGTCCCTTAAAGGATGAAGACTTTCTTTCCTTATAAGTTATAAAAAGCCCATTCATTTAAGCTTAGCAACTACCTTCAAGATAACAAAGAGGAATATTTGTAATGTAGTGACTGTGTAATTTATGAACAATGATGTCTAGTTATACATGAACAGTTGCTTTGTTGGGCTTTTTGCACTTAATCAGGCAAATTTTTTTGTATGTTTTATAGATATGTTTTTATATAAATATAAATAAATACATATATTAATTTTGGATAAATATATATATCTATATGTAAATATAAATGTTATATCTTTTGTATATGAATATACACTTATATTTATATATATATATATATATATATATACACATATATATATACACATACTTAATGAAAACATATTGTTGGTTTTTTCCTTGCCTTTTGTGGGTGCTATTCTTTTGGCAAATATTGTTAAATGGCAGTTTCTAGACCGTGAATAATATATGTGGCCAATTGCCTCTTCCTATAAATGTAATTAAGCAGAAGAGTGAGTCAGAGATAAGCTCCAGCTTCTAGTTCATTTTTATAGACATTTGGTAATGATGAACTGAGCAATCAAGTGTCTGTGTAAACTGATGTAACTTTTCATACAATGAGCCTAATTATAGCTCTGCTTAAACACAAGCTAAATTGATAGCGAGTACACTTCTAACCTGAAACCTCGTCTCAATAGTGCTTATAATTGCAGGGGTTTTTTTTGGAGGGAGGGGACTATGGAGGGGCATGTGAATTATTGAAAATGTTCTTCTCTTCAATAACATCATAGAGAGAAGCTTTGTCTTTGTAATTTATGCCACTCAAGCCCAGGAAAGTGTATTTCCATCATTTGATTCCCTGGGAGTAATAACCGAAGCACAAGACAAGGAAATATTTTGCAAATTCAGTGCAAACTAGATAACCAAACTACTTCTCATAGAACTTATTTTCAAGCAGGAGAAAATATAAGCAAATGAGCGAAATAGTTAATTTTTTACAATTTGCACTTTTTAAATCACACAATTAAATAATGGTGCTAAGTACCAGGAAGGAAACCAATAGATGAAAGATAATTGGCCGCCTATGTTAGGCATCTGGTTAGGCTCCTCAGAGGAACTGATCTTCCAACAGAGACTCCAGGGGGATAAGAAGCTAGTTTTGCTGAGAGCCCTATTGAGAAGGAATAGCAAGTGCAATGTTCCTGAGGCAGGACACAGTGTGACTGCTATAGATATTCTTAGATGGCTTGTGAGCTTGCAGCTTAGTGAGAGAGGAGAGCAGGATGAACAGACCCTTTGGATTTGGGGTGGAGTTGGGAGGGGCAGAAATAGAGAGGGGCCTCCTTCATTAGCTGATCTTCCCCAATTCATGCTGTTAATCTGATTGTTCTCTAACCTAGCACTTTACTTCTGTCGCATCCAAGTTAAAAAATCAAAAATATAGAAGATAGAGATATAAAAAAGTAAATGGAAGTTTATAATGTTTCATACTCAGAGACGCAAGAGACTATCAACCCTAATATATGAATCATCTCACCACCATTGACATAGACTCCATCAAAGAATAAAGGTCTCATCATAGAAAAAAAATCCAAATTGTCTAAACACTGTGCTTATAGAAAGGCTGGTGGCAGTGTCTTATATAAAGGGCAAATAATCTAAGACACATGCTGGCACCCTCAGTAACCTTGGATCACATAGAACTGATAAATTACAAACCAGTTAACAACTATTTGGCACCATGAAAATAACACTTCACTGAGATGTGCTTAATATTCATTCCTTGTCTCTCACAAGGAAATTATAAAACACAGCTAATCCCAGTGCAAATGGCCAATAAGCATATGATAAATCACCCACCTAACACGAATGAATGAAATACAAATTGCAGAAATTAATAAACAATATAAAAAGATATTCAACCAGTACATAATTAAAACCTAATTTACAACATTACTTTTTTTTTCTATCTATCAGATTAATAGGAATTTAAGATTTGTTATTATCCGATGCTGGTAAAAAACTGAAGAGTATTTGCTTTCAAATGCTGTTGGAAGGAATGTATGTTAGTATGATATTTTAAAAATTGAGATGTAGGGGCGCCTGGGTGGTTCAGTGGGTTAAAGCCTCTGCCTTCAGCTAAGGTCATGATCTTAGGGTCCTGGGATCGAGCCCCACATCGGGCTCTCTGCTCAGCAGGGACCCTGCTTCCCCCTCTCCCTCTGCCTGCCTCTCTGCCTACTTGTGATCTCTCTCTCTCTCTCTGTCAAATAAATAAATAAAGTCTTAAAAAAAAAAGAAAAAAATTGAGATGTAATTGGTATATAACATTATATTAGTTTCAGATGTACAACATCTTGATTCAATTGATACATGTAGATATTGCAAAATGATCTCCACAGTGACTCTGGTTAACATCCATCAGCATACATAGTTACACATTTTTTTCTTGTCATGAGAACTTTCAAGATCTACTCTCTTACCAACTTTCAAATTACATTACAATATTATTAACTACAGTCACCAGTCCCCCGGATTTATGTATAACTTGGAAGTTTGTACTTTTGACTCCCCGTTACCCATTTCCTCCCATCCCCACCTCTGGCAACCACCAATCTGTTCTCTGTATCCATGAGTTTTTTTTAATTCCATATATACGTGAGATCATATGATACTTGTCTTTCTCTGCCTAATTTATTTCAGTTAGCACAGTGCCCTCAGATTCTACCCATGTTGTCACAAATGGCAGGATTTCATTCTTTTTATGGCTGAATGATATTTAATTGCATATAACATACTACATTTTCTTTATCTATTTATCCTTTCATGGATAAAGTTGCTTACATGTCTTGGCTATTGTAAATAATGCTGCAATAAACATGAAGGTGCAGATACCTTTTCCAGTTAGTTGTTTTGTTTCCTTCTGATAAATACCTAGAAGAGGAATTGCTGGATCATATGGTAATTCTATTTTAATTTTTTGAGGACCCTCCATACTATTTTCCATCATGGCTTCACTAATTTACATTCCCACCAATGATGGACAAGTATTCTCTCTTCTCCACATTCTCATCAACACCTGTTATTTCTTGCCTTGAGCTAATACCCAATCTAACAGATGTGGGGTGATATCTCATTGTGGTTTTGGTTTGCATTTCCCTAATGATTGAGCACTTTCTCAAGCATCTTTTGGCCATTTTTATGTCTTCTTTGGAAATATGTTTGTCTATTCAGATCTTTTGCTTGCTTTTTAATTGGACTATTTGGTTCTTTTGCTATTGAGTTGTATGAGGTTTTTTTTTTTTTTTTTTTTTTTGGTCAGAGATAGAGAGAGAGAGAGAGCACAAGCAGGCAGAGTGGCAGGCAGAGGCAGAGGGAGAAGCAGGCTCCCTGCCAAGCAAGGAGCCCGATGTGGGACTCGATCCCAGGACCCTGGGATCATGACCTGAGCCGAAGGCAGCCGCTTAACCAACTGAGCCACCCAGGCGTCCCTGAGGTTTTTTTTTTTTAATGTATTTTGCATATTAACCCCTCATCAGATACATGATTTGCAAATACTTTCTCCCATTTCATAACATAGATTGCCTTTTCATTTGTTTTTTTTTTCCCAAATACTTTTATTTTATTTTTTCAGTGTTCCAAGATTCATTGTTTATGTACCACACCCAGTGCTCCATGCAATACGTGCCCTCCTCAATACCCACCACCAGGCT